>CM038673.1:317533041-318238009 GCA_021605145.1 Aegilops bicornis | reverse complement strand
GAAAAACGTGATAAGAAAAGTGTTTTCTCGACTCGAGATGTTAGAAGGTGCTAAATCAATAGGTGCCGGAGCTGCTACAATTGCTTTTGCCTAATGTGTGACTACCCATATCAGTTACAACATCTTGTTCGAAACTCTACTCTGGAGAAGGGCCCCCGGCTAAAGAGAAAGATCTGATCTGTCTTGCCTGCGCGCAAACTACCTAGCCCTTTTCAAAAGAACGTCGATTTCCATCTCAACAAAGAAAGAACTCAAAATAAATGAAAGCAATATTGTTGTCCTATTACTCTACTCAAAAAGTATGCTTTTGTCGGAGGGAGATTGCCGGGTCAAAAAAGACATTCCATTCTTTTGGGATGAAAACTGGCACGACGTAAGCAGGAGATCGAATCTAGCGCAAGACAACAAAAGCGCGTCCATCACATCAAGTAGCCATCAGCACATTCCCAAGCCCCACTACGATCCTCCTTTCTGTCATCTTTTCCTGCACTTTTCTTCGTCTGCACATTTTATCTCTCTAGTGCGCACTATGGGACCTTTTTCGCGGTAACATGGGGATTTTGTTATCATCACGGACGGACAAAACAAAGTGATATGGGCACTCACTTGCTCAGTCAAAACTACCTTAGAAGACCAATTCAAAACCTCTAGAGAGTGGGTAATCAAGCACGTCGATTGTGTCTAAGAGCAACTTCAACTGACCGACCCAAACGGACAGCGTTTTTATCAGTTTTTTGTCCGTTTGGGTCGGCTGCCCGCCTAGCGTCTGCCTTTTTTCAGATTTAGGTCGGCAGTGCGCCCAACATGTCGTGTATAGGTCATGCCAGCGCCATGTAAATGCCTAGTTTTGGCGCTTCTGATCTTGTGAGAAAAGGTTCGCCGTCTTGAGGAAAAAATCGGCCTAGCGCTGGTTTTAAGCGCTCGGTAGCAGGAAAGGTTCACGCGCGTGCGAGGAAAAATCGGCCTAAGCGCTGGTTTGGTTTTGGCGTGCCGCGGCCGGCGCTCGTTATTAAGGCGCTCCCTCCGCACTCTGTCTGCCGCCCACTCGTCTCGCCCTCTCTCACTAGCCTTGCCGCCTCTACGCCACCATGTCGATGCGCCGCCTGGGCGCTTCGGATTTTCGCGGAGTCCGCGAGCGCCGCTCCGGCGCCTTCTCCCCGAGATCTGGTTTGGCGAGAAATGCCTCATTCTCAGCACCTTCGACACCACAGAGGAGGCGGCGTGGCGCCTCCTGCGGCCTCGTTGGGAGATGAATTTTCCCGACGTGTCGACGAGCCAGCGGGCGCAGGATCTCGTGCCTCTCCCGCGGCTTTTCACCGACGAGGATCGTCGTGACCACCGGAGGCGGCAGCGTCGTCTCGCCATCGCCGAGATGGACGTGGAAGCCATGGCGGTGTGGTGCGAACGCTTCCCGTAGGACATCGTCAATGAGCGTCAGTTTTACAAGCAAAGGAGGACGGAGAAGGAGGCGAGGAGGACGGAGCGAGCCGCCTATCGGGAGGACAAGCGTGCGCGTAAGCAGGCCGCTCAATTAAACATGAAGCTAGGAGAAGTGTCGTCCTGGGACTCCGACAACGAGCGGTATGCTGACGCCTACATTCAGACGTTGGAGGAGGACATTACCGAGTCGGAGTCAGAAAGCGACGAGTAGTTGATCTTTTATTTTATCTATCTATGCTAGAATTATCTATGTATCCTTTTTCTATCGAAAAAATGACCGACGGCGTCGGCGACGAAGCAGGCGGGCAAGGGTGTGCTGTTAGATGGGGAGAGGTCAATGTACCACCGACCAGCGGGCACGGAAAGGAGAGAGGGCGAGCGCGCGCGCGTCCGTCTTGTGTCCGCGCTGACGCAAATCCGGCTCAAAAATGGGCCGGGAATGCGTCGGCATGCAGACGAAAAGCGGACACGCGTCCGTTTGGGTCGGCGCGTTGGGCCGACTTTTCCATCCACGTCGATCCAAACGGACGGCGGCAGACGAAATGGATCGCCCCATTGGAGTTGCTCTAAGCAGACGTATGACATGACACTGCAATTAATGATGTAAAAGAGAGTTATAATATCATACTATTAGGCTGCTTGTAACGAGGAGTATTATATACTATTAAGAGCACTTCAATAGGCGCGATAGATTACCCGTGGGTTGAAAAACGACAATTTGGCGTGCGCGGCCTTTTGGCGCGCTACAGCAGGCGCGTGAATAAACGACGAGCGCGGGAAAAAGCGGCACCGTGCGTGTCTTCCAGCGCACTGGATAAAAGTCGCGCACGGGCGCCTGCCAACCTCCATCTTCCCTCCTCGCCTCTTCCCGCCGTACCTTCTTTCTCACCTCTTCCGGTGCCTCGCTGCCGCCGTGTTGGGGAACGTTGCAGAAAATTAAAATTTTCCTACGGTTTCACCAAGATCCATCTATGAGTTCTACTAAGCAACGAGTCAAGGGAGAGAGTTTGCATCTACATACCACTTGTAGATCGAGTACGGAAGCGTTCGAGGGAGTGGTGATGATGAAGACGTTCCCAACGTGATTCCGGTCACCGATGACCAAGTGTCGAACGGACGCACTCTCGCGTTCAACACACGTGACGGACGATGGCGTCTCCTCCGTCTTGATCCAGCAAGGATGAAGGAGAGGTTGAGGAAGACAACTCCAATGGCAGCACGACGGCGTGGTGCGGTTGGTACGGCAGTTCTCCCAGGGCTTTCGCCAAGCTCATGGAGAAAGAGAGGTGTTGGGGAGGGAGGGCTGCGCCTTCAATGGTGTGTGCAGCCTCCCCCACCCCTCTATTTATAGGAGGAAGGGAGAGGGCCGCCCCTCTAGATGGCATCTAGAGGGGGGCGGCGGCCAAGGGAGGAGGAAAGGGGTGGCTTGCCCCCTGCCGTGGGCGCCTCTTTGCCCCTTTAGGGTTTCCCTCCCATGCCCTAGCCGCATGGGCCTAGGTGGGAGGTGCGCCCAGCCCACCAGGCTGGCTCCCTCCCACTTAGCCCATGTGCCCCCCGGAGAGGGGTGGCCCTCCGGTGGACCTCCGGAACTCTCCCGTGGCCCCCACACATTACCGTATACCCCTCAAACTTTCCTGAGTCCGCTTAACCACTTTCCATATATAAATCTTTACCTCCGGACCATTCCGGAACTCCTCGTGACGTCCGGGATCTCATCCGGGACTCCGAACAACATTCGGTAATCACATACTTGTATTCCTATTAACCCTAGCGTCACCGAACCTTAAGTGTGTAGACCCTACGGGTTCGGGAGACATGCAGACATGACTGAGACCACCTCAGGTCAATAACCAACAGCGGGATCTGGATACCCATGTTGGTTCCCACATGCTCCTCGATGTTGTCATCGGATGAACCACGATGTCGAGGGTTCAAGCAACCCCGTATGCTATTCCCTTTGTCGACGGTATGTTACTTGCCGAGACTCGATCGTCGGTATCCCAATACCTCGTTTAGTCTCGTTAGGCAAGTCACTTTACTCGCACAGTAATGCATGATCCCGTGACCGGACACTCTTGATCACTTTGAGCTCATTATGATGATGCATTACCGAGTGGGCCCAGTGATACCTCTCCGTCATACGGAGTGACAAATCCTCGCCTCGATCCGTGTCAACCCAACAGACACTTTCGGAGATACCGTAATGCACCTTTATAGTCACCCGATTACGTTGTGACGCTTTGGTACACCCAAAGCATTCCTACGGTATCCGGGAGTTACACGATCTCACGGTCTAAGGAAGAGATACTTGACATTGGAAAAGCTCTAGCAAAACGAACTACACGATCTTTGTGCTATGCTTAGGATTGGGTCTTGTCCATCACGTCATTCTCCTAATGACGTGATCCCGTTGTCAATGACATCCGATGTCCATAGTCGAAACCATGACTATCTCGTCACCAACGAGCTAGTCAACTAGAGGCTCACTAGGGACGTATTGTGGTCTATGTATTCACACGTGTATTACGATTTCCGGATAATACAGTTATAGCATGAATAAAAGACAATTATCATGAACAAGGAAATATAATAATAATGCTTTTATTATTGCCTCTAGGGCATATTTCCAACACGCCGCACCTTCTCCCCCCGCCTCCAGCGCCTTCTCCCCCGCCGTCGCCATGCCGCCACGCCCTCGGGGCAGCTCCGGCTTCCGCGGCGTCCGTCTCCGCCCCTCCGGCGTGTATTACGCGGAGATCTGCTCTGGCGATACACGCCTCGGGCTCGGGACGTTCGAGACCGCCCACGAGGCCGTGCGTGCGTACGACGAGGCAGCGTGGCGCCTCGAGAGGCCACGGGCGCAGATTTACTTCTCGGACGCGTGAGCAGGCGCAGGAACTCGCGCCTCCCCCGCAGCTAATCACCATAAGGATCACCACATCCAGCGGAGGCGGGAGCGCCGCCTCCTCATCGCCGAGGCGGATGAGCACACCATGGCGGTGTGGTGCGAGCGCTTCCCACAGGATGTCGTCGTCGAGAACAGGTTCTTGGCGCATAGGAGGGCGGAGCGAGTCGCGCGTCGGGCGGACAAGCATGAGCGGAAGGCATTGGTGGAAGCCAAGTGCAACCTGGGACGAGGACGATCCTCGGTGGACCGACGCGTTTACGTCATTGGACTACACCACCAAGGAGGATGAAGTGGAGTAGTTTTTATCTAGTTTATTTGCATCGCTTTATCTAGAAGCATCGTTTTATCTAGTTTATTTGCATCGTATGAACTAGCTTGTGGTGTGGGACTTGAATTATGTGATGTTTCATATGAATTTAAACTATGTGTTGTTTCGTATATGTTGTTTCAATTTTTGTCCAAGCACCGACTGGTTGCACGCGCTATATGTTACCATGCCTGGTGAAGCCTTATAGCGCACTAAAATTTATAGTGCTTAGAGAAGCAACACCCCTCCCCCCTCGTGGCCAAATCCTGTTTTAAACTCAGAAGTTTTTAGCGCGCATGAATTACGCCTTTATTGAAGATGCTCTAACATACATATGATACTAGTGTATGATACTACTTACGTAATGTATAGTATCTTAAATGGACGCGGCGTTTTGGGTCGTACTACCATATAGAGGGTGTTTGGATTAGTAGAGACTAGAGACTAGAGGCTAGTAGTAGTCACCTTTAGTCAGTAAACCTTCAAACACCCCTGACTAGTGCGTGACTAAAACTAGTTTAAACCCTAGTCACCCCATCCCAACATTTACTGACTAGAGACTAGTAGTAGTCACCTTTAGTCAATAAGCCTCCAAACACGGACTTTTTAACTAAAGTCCCCTCTCTCTCCTCTAATTGGTGTTGCACAAGAAACATTTAATACTGAGACATTTAATGCTGACTAGTAGTAGTCATCTTCCAAACAAGGCCTGACTAAAAACATCTAGTCTAACTACATGATAAGAGAGTATCCAAACACCCTCATAATCCCATTATCCCGCTCGTCCAGAAGGCCTGATCGGCAGGTGCGTCGCATTTAAGGCTAGGCCGGTGCGAGCGATGGAAAATGCCGTATTGCATGCGCCGCGGGGTCTTGGATCGTAGAAGCGAACGCAGCTAGTATGGCGGGACGTATGTCTGACACAGGTGGGACCCGCGCGGGGCGAACAGAGATGAAAGGTGGACCGGCGGTCTCGGTTTCGATTGTCGGTAGTGGACCATGGTCCATATTTTTTCGACACGTACGACGAACTAAAAAGCGTGGCGTCACAGAGTACGCGCCAGGCCAATACCTCGGTCGGGTGACGTCTGTGGGATCAGCACGAGTGCGGTCAAGGGGAGTGGAGAAAAGGGGCAGGGGAAAAACAGAGTAGTTGTGTGCTACGATGGATGTACAGGCGACCGGGGCGACGGCGGCGGCGGGGACAGAAGCAGCAGCGGCGACGCCCGGGGATTTCCCTCTACATCCGGTCTGCAGGTATGTTCTCTCCGTCGACTGCACCTAGCCGGGTCGATGTCCATCGCTGGAGGCAGTCCGGCGTGCCTGGATGACAGATCTGGCCCGCGTGTGCAGGTTGCCTATCTTCCGGTCGCCGCCGGGCTCTCCGGCGATTTCCCTGGAGGACGACGGGAGCGAGGTGCACGAAGGTGTATTCGGAGCTGTGGGGGATTCTTCAGTTGCTGCGCACGACAGTTGTGGAGGGGTGCCCGCTGAGGCGAGCGGTGACAGCGCGCCGGCGGAGTCCGGCGAGTCGGCCGTGAAGCCAGATCCAAAGACGCCTGGATGGATTAGGAGGTACATGCCTAACAGAAATCATTTTAGACCTGCCTTGTCCTGATTGTTGTTTTTTTCATCAGTACGATTAGGCAGAAAATCGCCGTAGATGTTCACGAAGAAACTAGGCTCTTAGTCGTACGAATCTAGGGACATTAAGGGGGATATCCATACAGCCTTTGCTTGGCTACTTCATTTGCATGAAACAGACCGTAAGCAATCGCGTACAGAAATTTAGATGGCATAGTTTCAGGTGTAACGAAATGGAAGTAAAATGTAGCAGGGAAGAGCTGTCTTGGTGGGTTTAGAGTTGCAGATAAAGTCATAATTGTATGATACTGAAATGTTTATTCATCGAATGGGGCTGGATCAGGGGGAAGAGGTAGTTCAAAGGGCTGAAGTTACTTTACTTTGTGAGGGTGATAGAACAGGCAATAGGACGCAGTGGCGATGAATTATCTTATATGTGCATTGTAAATTGAACCCAAAACACATACAGAGTGCGTGTTGGCGCTAATCCAATCGAGAGGACACCATGTCCCGGAAGGATGGGTGCCCTCGAGAAATTGATCAGAGGTTTCGCAGAAAGAGAAGGCGATGATGTGGTGAAGCCTGAACTAGGGACGACGTTCGACTCACTGACAGAAGCGTATGACTTCTACAATTTGTATTCGTGGGAGCATGGGTTCGGCATCAGATACGGCAAGAGCAGACTGAACCCAGACAAGAGGAAAACAATGCAAGAGATTGTGTGTGGATGCTCGGTAAGTAGTTGTTTAAGCAGAATATATTGCTCACTGATTGTCAATTAATGTCGCGTGCTGACGTGGATACTTTGATATGTTTATGTTTTGATCAGGGGAAACCACTAAGAGAGAACTCACGATCGTGTCGATGCGAGTGCCCTGCTATGATTAGGTTGTTAAGGACGTCAGACAATGGGTGGTACATTACGGAGCACAGAGTTAAGCACAACCATGTGTTTACTCCAAATTGTGGGGAGATGTTGCACTGGCCTTCTCACAAACACATAGACGTGTATACTAGGGATCTGGTTCGGAACCTACGGAAGAACAACATCAACCTTAGCAAGGTGTACAACATCATCGGGGGGTTCTTTGGGACGGTCGAGAATGTTCCATTCACGAAGAGATCTCTGAGGCACCTGTGTGGTCAGATAAGCCGGGAGGAAGCTGACGATGATGTTCAGAAAACAATTGAGGTGTTTGATGAGCTAGGGGCGAAAGATCCGGAGTTCTTATTTAGGGTACAAGCGGATGAACAGAGCAAAATAAGGAATCTAATGTGGGCAAGTGGAGACAGTCGGTTGAAGTACAATTTTTTTGGGGATGTGGTGACGTTCGACACAACTTACAGGACTAACCTGTATGATATGCCATTCGGTCTATTCGTTGGGGTGAACAACCACTACCAGAGCATACTCCTAGGAGGGGTGTTGTTGAGGGATGAACAGGTTGAGAGCTTTGAGTGGGTGTTCACAGAGTTTGTGAGGATGATGGGTGGTGTGGCACCCCGAACCATACTTACAGGTGAGTTGGTGGGGCAATTTGCATTTTTCATTTTCCAGTCCAGTTTTCATTATCACCGTCCAGTGTACTCACATGTGAGCCGGTGAAAACTGCAGATCAGTGCTGGGCTATGGAGGTGGCTATTAAGAATGTACTCCCCAACATGGTGCATCGGTGGTGTAAGTGGCATGTGTTGAAGAAAGCCAAGGAAAGTTTGGGCGCAATGTTCGCGAAAAGAAATGAGTTTAGGCAGGAATTTCGTAAAGTGGTGGACCACATGCTGACGGTAGAGGAATTCGAGGAGGCTTGATCACAACTGCTGGAGAAGCACAACCTGAAAACGCACCAGTATATGACAAATATTTTTGAGATCAGAGAAAAATGGGCAAAGCCGTACTTCAAGGGTGTTTTCTGCGCCAAGATGACGAGCACTCAGCGGAGTGAGAGTGCGAACCATATGCTGAAGACCTATGTGCCTCCGGGTTCCCCGATGCACAAGTTCGTGAGGCAGTACATGAAGTTGCAGTTTGACCGTGCATCGGACGAAAGTTACGAGGAGAAGCGAACGAAGCTGGTAAGTTACTTGGGGAATTTGTAAGCACTATTTTTTTTGATTCAGCCTAATCACTGAAACATTCCGTGGACTCAGGGCGGTATGGTGTTGCAAACGAACTCTTCAATAGAGATAGATGCAAGTAAGATATACACGCGGGCAATGTTCGAGCAATTTGGGCAAATCCTGTACGAGGCTGGAGGCTATCGAGTGGAAGAGGTCGAGAAGCACTGTTTGTACAAGGCGATGCACACCAGGCCAGAGAAGCGAGAGAAGTGGAGCAGAGTAGTTTTCATGGTAAAAATGCTAAGCGGTGGTGAGGAGTTCGAGTGCGAATGTGGATTGTTCGAGCACATGGGCATGCTGTGCTGCCATGTTCTGAAGGTAATAAGGGAAAACAGAATTTAATTGCAGCATTTCTCGCTGATAACTGCACATGAAGTCACAATTCCTCTGTTTTGCATCCCAGGTGATGGACTACTTGGGGATGACGACAATTCCAAAGAAACACATAGTCAAAAGATGGACGAAGGATGCAAGAGACATTTTGCCGGAGCACCTGCAGCACTACCAGAAAGATCAGATAACAACTAGCACGCTCACATTCAGGCACAACCGAATGTACGTGCAGGCGCTAGAGCTAGTCAGGTTGGGAGATGCCAGTGTCGAGGCGTACGACACTTTGATGGGCTTGTTCAAGCAAGCCATGACTGTGATGGCACCGTACGACAAGCAGAGGGACGGGCTGGGCCTGGAAGACCGTGGCCAAAACAGGAAGCAAGCGAATGGAGTCGTCGGCAAAAGGGTTGATGTGGCAACAAGCAAGAATCAAGATGTGGGGAGCGATATGGTGAGCCTCGAACCTCCAGTTAAGAAGACGAATGCAGGTCGCCCCACCAATGCTAGAGACAGGGCACCATATGAAGGGCTTAGCAAGAGGAGCAGATTTTGCAGCATTTGCAAGGTGCCAGGACACAAGAGGACTACATGCCCGCAAAGAGGGGACGCGCCGAAGGTGCCCAGGAAAGAAGGTAGATGCAACAACTGTGGTGTGGCGGGACATAGGAAAAACATGTGCGACAGAGTCGGGGGCGACCAAGCTGATCAGCAGCAGTAGTGCGACGGCTGAATTTTTTGCCTAACTGTAGAAGCACTAAGGTAGAAAATCTTCAGATTTGTAGATGAGAGTCATTGTCCTCGTGTTAGCAAACTAAGCGGCTGTCCCAATAATGTATTTGACAAGTTTGGTTTGTGATATGGAGAACTGCACTGTACCTCCCTTTACCGTCCAATATGTGTGTCCCGGAGAAAATACACGTGCCCATCGTATAGATGTTCTGAGAAGCTAGGTTGTTGACATCTGGCAGGCCATACAGTGCGGCATGGGGGGAGGTGTGAGCCATTTGAAAGTTCAAAATTCAAACCGAGTCCGGGCGGGATGTTCCACCCGGAGTTAGTATTTATAGGAGGGTGTGGGGAGGGGGAGGGGTGTGTGTAAAGCCTTGACACAGAGTGACTGCCGCCCCAGTGCGTTGTGTTGTTAGAACTAGATCAAGCAGGAATGGCTCCATCCATCAGCTGGCCAAGCTCTGGAGTGCTCACCTCCGGCCTAGCATGGTCGCCTCCAATGTTCATCAACGATGAGGTTAGTGCAAATCCCAGGGCGCTGCTATGATTCCGTGGTATGCCCACATGGGTGCTGGCTGATGGAAGTTGTACATCACCGTCTTTCAGGTTGAAGGGTCTGAGAGCAACCAATCTGTGGGCGGGGAAGAAGTGGAGCAGGACGGGGGTGGCGACTCGTCTGCAGCAGGGCACGGGAACAATGAAGCTGATACGGTGAGCAAAACCGGGGGTGAGGATGAAGATTTCATGGATGTATGTGTTTGTTTGATTGTTGCTTCCAATTGGGTTTTTTTTTGCAGGAATCTGTGGAAGGCCACATCGGGATGAGCGACGAGGCTGGCATCTGGGCTGATGCTGAAACAAATGGTGCAGATGCGGGCGCCATGTTGGAGCTGCAAGAAGGTGGGGCCGAGCATGACCCAGAAGATTTGGAGCCCGTGGGCGAAGACGATGGTGTGGATCGGCTGGAGGAAGGTGAAGAATCAGGGGTCCACCCGACAAGCGGGGGTGAGGTGCAGGAAGAAGACGGCGCGACCAGCAGGGCGCCGAAATGGGCCCGGACTTAGTTAGTGAAGGGCATGCGTAATTTAGGTCTTAATTGTTGCATTTGAAAACAGCAGGGAGGTGTGTGTGGGTCCAGTTAGTGGATGTACTATTCTTGCTACATGCATGGTGCTGCAAGTCCCCTTAGTAATAGCATCCGAGCTGTGTGGTTAGTGCAGTGCACTATGTGTAATCAGTTCTTAATGAGGGAACAGAGTGCAAGTGTAGTCTGCAGTAAAGAAAGTGTGGTTGGCATTTCCTAAGATGGAACATGCAAGGGATGCATGCATGCATTAAGAATTGTTTAGTGGAAGCTGCATGCAGTATCGTGACACTGCTAGTGGGGCCAATAGAACAAGACGAAAAGTCTCAATGAGTGCATGCATGCGAAAGTACGCGAGAAAGGGTTGGGATCTGGTGTTAACGCTTTTTGGAATGATTCGAGACATGCGATTTTTTTGTCGTTGAGCTGTAGCAGTGTCGGAGGAACAGTAAGCACAATAGTTCACTTCCTAAAACAGGCAAAAGAAGCTGGTCCCCCTGGGACGCCCATTTCTAGATTGGGAGTGCGCGCAGGTAGTCAGCGGTTAATCTGGAACCAGCCGGTGGATAGGACCATATGGCTGTACTGACACGTGAACCGGGTGTGATTTCGATATGGAGTGAAAAAAGGAAGGAGCAAATACACGTACGAGCACAGGTAGGAACGGTGTGCGGCAGGCTGCGTTCGTCGGGCAGAAAGGCAACTCGTACTAACAAACGTGTCGAAAAATAGCAGCGGCTCGTACGTAGGAAAGTGCGGGGTATTTTCGCAGGAAATGGCGCGGTAGGCGGGGCCAGTAACTACTGCGAGAGGGAGGAAGAGTAATTGGTAGCTGGGCTGGGGTGGCGATAAAGAGACACGGTGCTGCTCTGCCTCCTCAACAGTGGCCATTTGCTCAAGCACAGGAGAAAGAAAAGCAGGGGAATAGAGAGGGGGAAGCGAGGTTGCTACAGGAACCCTAGGTTTCCGGCGTGAGCGCCGGCGACATCTCCATGGTCCGACCGGCCAGAAACCCTGGTGAGTACCTTCAATACTAGCCTCTACATTTGTTGCGCGGGTGGGTTGGGGGGTGGCCAGTGGGGGGTGAACTCTAACAAAGACGTGGTGCCGTGCGCAGTCTGGTCGTCAATGGCGTCCTTGTCAGAGTTGGCCGCTGGTACGAGCGGATGCGCTCGCCGGCAACGCCGAAGCGAGCCAGCTCGTGGGGCAGTTTGGGGCTAGGTGAGGGTTCTACGGAAGTGGAGCGAAGCGGATCGATGCGTGGAGTTTTTTCGGTGGCACCGCTGCTAGGCGTGGGGACGATGTGCTATCCGGTGGTCGAGACGACGGGTCTGGCCCCGATGCTCACCGTCAGGGCGTCTGGACCGCTGGACAAGAACTTCTACGCGGACTGCCTCGCCCGGGTGGACACATCTGACCGTGGTACCCTGCGGTTCGTGTTTCGTGACAGCGAGATACGTGAAATAGGTAGATCCGATGTGGAGAATATCATGGGCGTGGCTTCCGGCAGAAGGAAGATTAGTCTTACTAAGCCCAAGGATAAGGGTAAGCTAGTAGAGAAGGTGCAAAGTGTGCTAGGGTTACCTGTGAACAGAAACAGGGGCATCAGGGTCGAAGACCTTAAAAAGGTGATGCAGATCTGCGATGCTTATGGCATTAACCCGGAGACTTGGAAGAGATGTCTAGCTGCGTACGCACTGCTTTCATGCTGTACTTTGGTCTCTCCAAGGGCAGCGAACGCAAACGTGCCAGATGAACTCCTGCGGTGCGTGCAGAATCCACTTGAGATAGGTGAGTACGACTGGGCAGGGTACATACTTGGTGTACTTCGAGCTAGTGCGGAGAGATTCCAGCAGGAGATGAATGAAGGAGCTCCATCCCTGACTTATGGGGGGTCCAACTTGTTTCTGCAGGTATGTGCATGGTTTACCTGAATAATGCCATGCATCTATGTTTGTTGCATTTGTTACGTACCTATTGCTAACAATTATTGTGGTGTGCTCAGCTGTACTGCCTGGAGTGGACAGATTTTAGGAAGCACAGCCTAGACACGGACTTGGTCCCCAAAATTGGTGCATATACAACTGAGTAGATCAAAGAACTAATCAAGCTCGAGATGCAAGACAGGTTGCTGAGGTCTCCACGATATAAGGTACAATACAGTGGTGGGGTAATTATCATTGTTACATTGCTTATGGTCCAGACTTAACCTCTGATAATCTGGACAACTTCTTTTGCAGACGAGGAGTGTTGAGAGCATGGCCAGTAGAGGGAGAAGATTACATCCAGTGATCGCAAGTGCTGGGACAGTAAAAGAGGTGCGTGCATTCACTGAAATTAGTCACTCGTAAATAAGGATTATGAAAGAAATTAACATTTAGCTAGTCATTGGTAACCAATCTGACAAAAGAAAATACATTGGTGAACCAGTGATGAGCGAACGTAGGCGGGAGGCGCTGGTGGATGAAGCCCTTCAAGCAATCGACGGCACGAAGCCGCACATCCTGACGAAACTGCTGATGAGCATGGGATGCTGCAGTATGGCAGAGATAGAGGAAACAGGTTAGTCTTAGTACCGCGTAGAAGTTATTAGGTGTAGCCTTATTTGTGTATGATCGAACCCGGGTCTAACTGACCTGAATTGGCTTACCTTCAACAGGAGATGAAGGTACAGGAAGGAAGAGCGGCGGCGCTGTGACACGCTCAAGGAAACAAGCAGGTAAAAACTTTTGTTTTCTTCCTGAAAGAATGGAAGGTTCAGTTTTACGAAGCAAAAAAGGAACTCTAACTCGTCGTCACGAAATGCAGCTAGAGCCGGGGGTGGAGGCGGAGGAGATGATGATTCTGCAACACATGGTACAAACTCAACAGAGGCCGCGGTGGGGCTGATGCAACTGGGTAGAAAAGGTGGAGGAGAGCAGAGAAGAGAACCAGAGGAGAAGAGCGATGCAGATACTACGCCAACAATGAAGACACGAACATCAGGTACCCGGCGCCCTGCACGGTGAACATACAAGAATTAAAATTGCTTAATTAGAAGGTTACTAACATAAATTTGGTAGGAGATTGCGATACGGAGATGCATACAACCCAGACTCAGGCACCAGGGGAGCGTGAGGTCAATGAGGAGCCAGGTGTGTAGCTTTTCGAAACCCCGATATGATAAGTGCTGTACCTAGGCTGGCTCGTTCCTGCGGAAAAAAAATGAGAAACACTTTGAGGATGTGCTGAAGCTGTAGCAGTTGCAGGTGCGCGATATGAGGATCAGCTGATGCAGAGGTGGGAGGACGCATCACGAAAGGGAGCGCGGTGGGAAAAAAAGAAGAGAAAAAAAGAAAGTTCGGTTCCTTGATGAAATACCTGATGGCAACCTGGAAACAGACTGTGGTGAAGCTTATCCCGCTCTCAGCAGTGAAGGTAACTGAAACATCATGGATAGAAACGGATTTCACTTCTTTTCCTGTCGGGGACAGGAGGAATCATTTAATTTGTCTTGTTGGTTACTTGCAGCTGCCAGGTGGGCAATGGTGACTGTACCATCAGCAAGGCAGGCAGAGGAAGAACACTCAGTTATCCCAGGGCTGGGGGGGAACAGTGGCATGATTGTTGTGCATGAGAGGAGCAGAACTGCAGAATCAGATGATGGACAAGCTTAAAATGGTATGATAGGGATACCTTTTTTTGTAATGCATATGTGCGAGAGGATGTGGCGAGTAATAGACTAATGCAATGGTTTTAACGCAGCACACGTGATTGCGAACCTACACAATGATGAGTCCATGCAGGCTCCGATGCATCAGGACACAGCAGCAACTCAAGGTTAGATATTCGAAAAGCTGCGGCGTTCAAAATTTTACTGGTTGTTTAATTAACCAATTTATAGCATTGGCAGCAGAACCCGTTGCCACGACAAATAATTCTATTCCGGTGCAACCTGGGTTACAGCAAGTGAAGGTTGAGATGGAAGCTAAGTACCCTGGCGAATTAGGTCTTCATCACGAAGAGCCTAGAGCAGAGCATGTCATTGTTTTCTATGCACTGTTCAAGAGGTGTGCTGATGAAGTTATGCTCGGCAAGTAAGTGCTCACAAAGCTGGAGCTTATTTGAGAAAGTATGTTTTCCGGCAGTTTGGTGGAGCTGACATAAGTTTTTCCAAGCAGGAGATGGTTCATCCATGACTACCCATCGTGGATCATCCTTACAGGGGAGGAACTACTGGAGCAGCTAGGTCCGGATGGAGCTGTTGACAGGCTGGGCATGTCAGCAATTTGGAGAGCAGTAATGTATGTGGAGAACAAGATGTACAAGGGATCAACGTCAGGTGGCGTGCGATCCCCAATCCAAACCTGGCGGTAAAACCCCGAACTTCTTGAGGACAAGTTGCTCCAGTATTTTGATTGCAAGATATGTGATATATGATAAATTGACGCAGGTTGAGATTATGAAAGTAGAGCACCCGGATAACATAGACTTCCAGTATGTTAGGACGATGATATGTGAGGAATTTACAGGGTACAACATGCAGTCAGTGCGGCAGGTGACCGAAATCAGATACCGTGACTTATTGGTAAGATCATTGTGTTATCCTGTATGCTGATCAACAACTTTTGGTTGCAGCTGCTAATGCTGGTCCCTCTTATGGAGACGTGGTCCGTTTATGCAATCGACCTCAAGGAAAGAGTTTTGCAGATTTTTCGACCCAACTGATGCAACATCGGGAAGGAACAAAACAAAGGAGATCCACTGGAAGAACGGCAAAATAATTCTTAGAGGTCTAGTTCGGATCATCAACGAATGCATCCCAACCTGGGAGATGGACAGGGTCGGGTGGAGTGTTGACTTCAAGAACGATTTGTACGAAAGTTGTGCAAGGTAAAATGCGAATCCTATAAAGCCAAAAGATGAATCCACGTTTTATGAAGCTAAACCAGAAATTGACTGATTCTATTTGTGTGTGCTTGCAGTGAGGAGTCGGCCATGTACTGCGTGCACATCCTGAAGGAGTACAATGGGGTTGGGCTGGAAAACCAGATAACTCCGGTAATCTTGAAGATGAACTATATGACATGCTTACCTGGTGTGGTGAGTATGGTGGCTTGGAACTGACAACCTTTGAAATGTGCTTGCAGGTAACTGCAAAATACCTCAGGAAGAAGCTAGCTTATGCGGTGTGCACATTGGGACGGAACAGGGGAGAGCTGCCGGCGAAGATGGCAAGCATGAGGTCTTCAAGGATTGTGGATGAGAGCAAGCTCATCAAAATTGACTGAACCTCAGGATTGAAGTGGAAATTGGAAGGTCGAAGGTTGCAAGATTGTTCTGGTGGCATACGGTCGAGAAGAAGGCGTACGCGTGACTAGGGTTGATAGCATTCTCAAAATGCAGCTAGAGCTATGTTGCAAGTTCTGCTGACCACCAAATCACCCCCCCCCCCTATTACATATTTGGTCGACGGGTTGCTACCCGTCTAGACCATAGGCGAGCGAACGAACACCCCCTTTATTAAGACCTAGTAGCTGTAATATTGGTAATTCAGAATTGGACAAGTTGTGGACTTAGTGGTACGGTAGTTTGCAATTTACATTTGTCTATGGATCCGTGATGGCGCGTGCGAACATGCTTCTGCAAAAAGTTGGGTTGAGCACGTAATCTTACCTGGAGCACCAAGTATGCATTCGCGCTGGTTGATAAAACTTTGTCAATTGTCGGAGATAGTTGACATCAGTACTTCCATAGGGCGCGTGCATGCATCGTCGTCGGGACATTTGCGTACGTCGGTCGAGGCCATTTATCCTGTTGAAATGAGTTAGGTGGTCAGCAGAGCAAAGCATGAAGGCTAAAATGGGGAGATGACTGACGGCGATAACTTGCAGTACAGACAGATGTACATTGCCCGTGGTGGGTGCGGGTTGGGAATGTTTCATATATGGTCCGTCCGTCCCAAAATTCTTGACTTAGAAGAGTGTACATACGGTTGTGTGAAATCACGTTTCAATCGTAGATAAAATCGTATGTAGACAAGTTGAAGACAAGAATTTTGGGACGAATGTAGTACATGACAGTAGGAAAAAGAAGAAGCAGATAAAACCAACAAGTAGGTTCGGCGAGAGGTAGCATGCGAATTAAGGGCGCGGTGTGGTACATAAAAAACGGTACAAGCCATTAACAAGCTCGATAATAAGGGATTGGGCAAGCTTCAGCCGACGCTGGCATCATTGTCATATTTCTTGAGAACAGGATGCGAGCTACACTGCTGCTGAAGATGTCTGGTCCTCCATTTCCGGTGGTGCCAAGATACCCCACATGATGTCAGCTGGAACAGATGACTTGTTCCCTTGCAGCCTGAACAATTCGTAGAATGCAAACTGCCGAGTTCTGTCGATGTTTGCCTGTACAAAACATCCGAAGGAACAACCATGTGAGATAAGGAGGTACAAGGGACAGGGGCAATAAGAAAGTGCAGGCAGTTGGCGGGGAGTGGCATGACACACCTTCGTCAATGGAACCCTGGACTTCTTGCCGTCGAAATGCCTCAAGAGGTGAAGAACGCAAACTGCAGAGTCTTCCCTGTGGATTGCGGCAGGACTGATATAATGAGTTTTAGTGATTTAGGCAAGATGTGGTCCGGGCTTGTAAATTGAAGCGTACCTGGTGATGAGTGTGTCAGTGTCACATCCCCAGTTCAGGCCTTGCTTGTTTTTGCTTTAGCATCCATGCATCATGTTTAAATTTTATGAAACTTGAAATGGGGATTGTTGAAACCCTAACACCAATTGAATTCAACTAGGTTCAATAAAAATATTTTCAACGAACCCAAATGCCCTTTAGAAAAGTTCATGATTTTTGTTAAAGGTGAAAACCTCTGCAAAAAATGATGCACATATTTCTAGGCCATTTTTGGACTCTTGAATTAAATTATTATGTATTTGAATTTGGGTATTTAATTGCTATAACAATTTTAAATGCTCAAATAATTCTGAAACTAAATGTGGGTTGTTGGAAATAATTCAACAGGTCCTCACAATTTATTTTAGGATTTTTAGATGTGGTTTAGTATTTTTACTAAATCAAAGAAAACAAAAGGCAAATAGAAAACAGAAACAAAAAAAATTAAAATAGAGACAGAGTGTTACCTGTCGCTTACCTGCAGCCCACTTAACTCGGCCCAGCATTGTAGTCGGTCGGCCCAGCCCACCAGCCTCCCCTCGTCTTCCTCCTCGGGCGATGGGGACAGAGGCGTGTGCCCGCGGCGCGCACGCACGCGCAACGCCACCTCCTCCCTCCCTGCCTGCCTGCCCCCTTCCGCGACCCCGCTGCGGACGCCACAACACCTCCAGGGCCCTCCTCGCTCTCTCCTCGCCTCACTTTCCCCTGGATCCCTCTCTATTCCCCCACCTTGAGCTGGAGCTGCCGCCGACGCCTTTCATGCAGCCACAGCCACCCTCGCTCCTCTATGCATCCTCGAGCTCCTTGACTGACCCCGTGGAGCTACACACACCGACGCACGCGACCAGAGGAAGCCCCAGTCGACCGGAGCGTCGTCCTCTTCATCTCCGGTGCCCGGAGATCGCCGTCGTCAATTCGCCGTCGCAGAAGCTTCCCCGAGCCCACCGAGATTCTCTTCCGACCCCTTGTGAGCTCCTCTGCCGAACCCCTCTCTCCCCGTGCTCTATTTTCCTCTCTAGCCGCCGTTCCCTATCGAGCCCGAGAGCTCGGCCACGGCGATGTCGCCGCCGTGGCTCGAGCTCGACCCAGCCATGACCTTGCACCGCATCATGCTCCTAGCTGCCCCAGAGGTCGTAGCACCCGCCGTTCGCCCGCCGTGCCCGTAGCACCAAAACCGCGAGCACCGAACTCCGGCCCGCCGATTTGGTCGCCGCCGATCCCGACCACCCTCAATTGTTGCCACCATGCGCCCCCACCGCCACCTCCGTAGCCGCAAACCGTGCACGAAATGGTCCTCCGTAGCGAGCCGAGCAACTCCGGGCGAGCCTCCGCCAGATGTGGTCGCCGGCTACCGATCCGGCGACGCCGACGTTGCCATTAGCGGCTAATCCCCAATTAGCACACTAACAGACATCGACAATGGGCCCCCACCACAGGTCAAACCCAGCCAGCTAGTTTTCACCGTGGTTTAGTCCACAGGTCAATGACACGCTGAGTCCCACCGGTGGAGTTGACCTGGTCAACTCGGTGACCTCTTGACGCAGATAGTGACACAATCTTGATGTCATTAATCATTTTCTCGTTTAAAACTAATCAGGAAATTCCGGAAAATGCCCAACACTTCTAAAATTCATATAAATTCAACCGTAACTCCAAATTAAATAATTTGTATATGAAAATGATCAAAAATATGAAGAATCTGTTTATGCCATGATCATGCATGTTTGAACAAGTTAACCTCAATTGAATAGGACAAATGATGATTAGGGCAATTTATGAAATAACATTTGGAGTTGGAATTTGTTCTTGTTTGAGTTCCACTTCAATTAACTTGGCTAGATATTGCATTAGGTGAATTCAATTACCTTAACATGACATGTCATTCATGTGAATGTGCATTGCATTGATTGTGTTCTTTCTCGATTGCGGTGTTTGTCCCTCTCGTTGAGACGACGTTCCGACGATTGTTCGATGACACCGATGAAGAACTATATTATCTTCGAAGTGCCGTGCAAGCAAAACCCCTTGTTCATTCCGATATAATCCCACTCTCTCGCTCTGCTCTCTTTTCTTGCATTAGGACAACAATGATTTATCATTACTTGCTGCGGTAGGCTGAACCCCTTTATCCTCTGCATGACCTGTCATTCCACGATAAATAGATGAAACCCACTAGCATGAGTAGGAGTTGTTTGAGCCTGTTGTGCCTACTCATTCATGCTTGTTTGTCATGCCTCGCTCTTGCTTAGAGTTGAGTCGTGTCCGATTCATCGAGGATGAATCGGAGGTGTGTGAACATGTCCTCTTGTGTGTGAGCTAAGTGTGTGAACACGATTTGGTAAAGGTAGCGGTGAGAGGCCATGTAGGAGTACATGGTGGGTTGTCTCATTGAAGCCGCCCTCGTGAACTAGTTTACGGTGTTTGTAGGATATGTGTTGGAGGCCGTGCGTGTGGCCGACCCTAGGGGTGGGCTATGATGCGGTAGATACACCGTGGCGGGTGTACCGATTCGCCTGCTTGGTGTCTCGGGAACCACACACATCGTTCGGGGCCGTTAGTGGAAACCTCGGCCGACTCCTGCGGATGGAACCCGAATAGGCGATAAACTGGACTAGGGACTTGAGTGTTTAGGTAGGTCGTGGCCGACACCCACGTTGGGCTTCCGCTTGAAGGTTGCCGAGTACATGTCGTGTAAACGCGGTAAGTGGTGAGCGTGTGTGAAGAAGTACACCCTGCAGGTTAATATGATCTATTCGAATAGCCGTGTCCGCGGAAAAGGACTTGGGTTGCCTATATCGGTTCATAGACAAGTGAAAGTGGATACTCTAAAATGCGCAAGATAAGCGTGAGTGCTATGGATGGCGTTCTCGTGAGGGAGACGGGGCGGGTCCATAGTGGTGTATTGATATGGTGAATATGTGGACTCGTAAAGCGCCACCTCAAAAGAGTTACTTGCAATGTAGTTTAGGATAGCCACCGAGTCAAAGCTTCTTTGCCGCAATCAAACTCCACCACCCCTTTGTTGATAATGATGCATACGTAGATAGTTACGATGTAAGTCTTCTTTGAGTACGTTTGTACTCACGTTTGCTTATTTTATGTTTTGCGAGAGACGTCGGTCTCGCTAGTAGTTCCGCTTGGACTTGACGTTTAGCTTGTTACCTCATTACGATCTTGTGCCCTCGGCGAGATCTGGTAGATAGTCGTGCTTCTCAGCCTTTTTCATTTATAGTTGTTTATACTCAGACATGTTTAGCTTCCGCTTGTGCTTTGACTTGTATGCTCTGAGTGTTGGGTCATGAGACCCATGTTTGTAATATCTTGCTCCTCGGAGCCTAATGAATAAATATTTGAGTCATAGAGTTATGTTGTGATGCCTTGTTGTATTTACACATATTGAGCATATTGTGTGTATGTTTGAAATGCTTGGTATGTGTGGGATCCGACAATCTAGTTGTTTATCCTTGGCGACCTCTCATATGGGGAAATGTAGTCTAGTGCTTCCCGAGCGATAGTAGTCCGCTTCTGACCAGTTCACCGGAGTCCTCGCTAGCCAAAGACTACCGCTTGGACACTTGACCGGCGGCATGTGTTTCACTTACGTTCCTATATGTCCGTTCTTCGGGAAATGTCACGCGGTGATATTCGAGTCTCGCCTAAGCTCGCTACATGTACCGGGATACCGAGTCCTCATAGCCCAAAGGTTACACAAAATTCATACGTTGATGACCGACATGCTTGATGTGATTCATGTATGCCTCCCCCATGGGTTAGCGCCACTTTGGGTTCACGACTAGCCATGTCGGCCGGGTTCTCTGTCAGATGGATGCTAGCGACACTATCATATACGTGAGCCAAAAGGCTTAAACGGTCCCGGGCCATGGTAAGGCGACACCGTGGGAATACCGTGCGTGAGGCCGCAAAATGATATGAGGTGTTTACCGGCTAGGTCGATGTGACTTGGAATCGGGTCCTGACAAGCGTTGGTATCGAAAGCCCGATTGCATCAGAGGATTACCAAGCCAAACCGGTCGAAGTTGTGTCTAGAAATGCTTTAGTTATGTAAGGGAATTGATTGTGGAAAGGAACGTAAGGCTCTTTTACTTCTTATACCTCATGGTCTTCGATCTCGAGTCATCCTCTTCTCTTCTACGGGTTTAAGAACTAGGCTTCTCATCTATCTATCGAGGATGACGTGTTACTAATCCATAGACCTTTAAGATTGTTGGTTTTAAGCCCGATTCGGTTCCTACTATTTACGTATGATAATTGTTGATCTCGAACCTTGATATTGTGATGTTGAGTGGTTATGCCACCCTTTTGCAGAGATGTCTCAAATCATTTTGAGCATTTACGTACCGTTATCTTTGTCCGAGTCATCCTGTGTCTCTAAATAGTCTGATGCATTTGCAAATCCTTTCTTTCGTTCCCGATGTCCTTTTTGGTCAGAATAAGTACACTAATCGGTAAGTTGAGGTACTTTGTTGCCTCGGCGTAGATGTTGGAGCTATTATTATGACCTAGGTGTTTAGGAAGTCACCTAGCAATTTAGCAATGCTTTTGTATCCCCAGTGTGATGATTCTGGCCATTATTCTTGAAAGCATCCCGTGATGTTATTAGTTAGTAGGCATTCTATTCCTGGATTCTTGAACCCGAGATTCACCCTACTTCATGTTGTTAGTATTTGCTAGTTCCTTTAGGATACTAGTAACTTTGCGATAGCCCTCGCGGTCCATGGTATTTCCTTCTTCCAAATACCATGAACTAGTTATGGCAGAAGTTCTTTTGAACCAAAAGATCACAACCAGAGTGCTCTTGAGGAGTACTCCATTCATATTGTGACTCGCCAGCTTCTACCTTTTCGCATGGGTTATCCTAAGAAACCTGCCGAACTTGATTCGACATACCAAGTCAGGCATCCACAACTCGTAAGATTATATGTTCCTTTGAGCTTGTTCTCTTTAGTTGTATCCCGACCATCCTCTATCAGTTGATAACCAAGAGTATGTGTGTGATCGTGTTTATCGATGCCTGTTATCCTTGTGGTCCGTCAAGCCATTCTATTCCGGAATGACTAGGAGAGACAAACTCCAGTACCTCATCCACATCTAGGATTGGGTCAAAGTATTTGTATCCCGCAGATCAAAATGCCAATTCAGCTTTTGTTCTGTTCTACCCTGGAGTGTTACCATCTTTATGTCAAGAGTGTCATGAGAATCGCACCACCTCTTATGAATTCTTGATGCAGTGATACCCTCGCCATCATCGTTCATTCCTCGGTCCCGTGTTGTTGTAACGGAATGCCGAGCAAATGAATTGTGATGTGTGAAATCAATACTCCGAGCAACTCGTTGCTTGGCGCCTAATGGACAATATCCTCATTCTTAGCGTGTTGATTATTAAATCATCATCCTAAGATTGATCGTGCCACCTAGTCCATTTTCATGGTGCACTCTTCGATCAATGAGTTAGGATTATTCAATCCCTTGCTTATTTGATCGTATCGTCTTGCTCTGGAAAGCAAGATTGTTCTCGAGCTTAGTAACATACCGGTGGTTCGTGATATTCCGATTATCTTCTCGGAAGTATCATCGAGTTGTCACTTGACCGCTATGTTTAGTTCGTGATCAAGTTGGTTTTTCTCCAAACCAGCCATTCTCCAAGAATCTGTGTTGGATACCCCGAGCTAGTTGGTTAAGCTAAACAACAACTTGGAGAGTTGGAAGATAAAAGCTTGCCTAACTTAGTTCGCTCCAAAGGGATATTCTTGTGTGTGTGTTGAGGAAAGATGATATTTTCATCGATTGGTCCCCTGTGATCGGTTGTTGGATCTATTGCCTTGTCAAAACTTTGACTTGAGTATGGGCCATCGTCAAGTCAAATCGTAACCAACGATGTTTGTAATGTTGTCTTACTCGTGGTTGATCCCTCGAGCATACACCATTATATCTTTTGGTCCACCAATACTATCACCGTGTTCACATGATGGTGGAAGTCCAAAGATATGGAAATTCCGATGAGTTCTTTGTTGAGCCCATCAAGAGCATTTTGTCTCCCCATGAGTCATGTTGAACATCAACCTAGTGTTGGAAACTTTTATAAGCATTATCTTCATGTCCCATTCGTGAAGAATATGTTGGATGAAAGAAGTGACTTTCTACGATTCACGTGCATCCGTGCAAGTTGCGCCGTGAGTTCGAGAAAGATTGCTTTTGTTCTACTGGTACCATCCCAAGTCAGTCATGCATGTGCTAAGTATGCTATGGTTTTGTGACAGCTCGCAACCTTCACTCCATATGTATCCCTAGCACACCAAGCCACTAACCGATTTGTTCCAGAGAAGGAGTTTCTTTTAAGAGCTATCCCGTGCTTAATTAAGAACTTCGTTATCCGCGATGATGGTTCCCAACCAGAACTCGGTAGTGTTTTATCATAAGACTACCATGTGGTCATGCTTGTCTAGGACAGTGTGTTCACGTGTTTGTAGCGGAACCAAATTTCATGTTTTGAAGCTTGCTATCGTAGTTCATATCCGAGAACCTCGCAACGCGTCATCTCGTCGATTTGTGTTGCGACCTTTCTTTTCGGACATGCCGAGTCCGAAGTATCCTATCATCCAATCGGATCTGAATCTCGTGCAGATATGATGGTTGGAACATTCCAACGATTGCATTTCGTTCCCGGCTTGCGCCCGTCCTTGTGCCATTTCACTACGGGCTGCCTTCTTAGTAATTCTTGTTCAGATCATCTTCAAAAGGGGTCCTACCATGGGTCCCATCCATTTCGGCGATAAGCGTAAATCATCTATTGCTTTGCCTTCAACAAGATAGTCCACATCATCCATTCTAGTCCAAGTATGTCATCCTTTCGAACTCTTTCAAATGATCGATTGTGATTGCCTTAGGTCGGTATAAAGAGTTCCAATGATCTATGGATCAAAAGTAATTCTTTTGCCACTTAAGGGAGTAGTTCTTGAGTCACCTTTCTCGAGGTGCCCTGTTACGGGATCTTGGTAAATATTTCCTCGCCACCTTGACACCATCCACCCTCTTTCTAAGCATGGAATTATTGCCCACCAATCAAACCCCGTCGTTTGTTCTTCCATCCCTCTCGATGTGTTTTGTGTCTCAACTCGAGATGTTTCAACATCTCATTCCGTGAGTTGATCGTGAGTTGCTCGATCTTTAAGAAGATCGATTCCTGCAGAGTTCCTCTCTGTCGTTGTCGTGTTGGATGAAGTTCTCGAAAGCAAAGACGTCAAGATCAATATGAAGCAATGGATTAACATCTTGAGAAGGACAGTTGGATCGTGAGGATCGTGTTAGCTTGTGACCCCATGATTTCTTACCTCACGTCTTGAATCTCGGGACGAGATTCATGTTTAGTGGAGGTGAGTTGTCACATCCCCGATTCGAGCCTTGCTTGTTTTTGCTTTAGCGTCCATGCATCATGTTTAAATTTTATGAAACTTGAAATGGGGATTGTTGAAACCCTAGCACCAATTGAATTCAACTAGGTTCAATAAAAATATTTTCAACGAACCCAAATGCCCTTTAGAAAAGTTCATGATTTTTGTTAAAGGTGAAAACCTCTGCCAAAAATGATGCACATATTTCTAGGCCATTTTTGGACTCTTGAATTAAATTATTATGTATTTGAATTTGGGTATTTAATTGCTATAACAATTTTAAATGCTCAAATAATTACGAAACTAAATGTGGGTTGTTGGAAATAATTCAATGTGTCCTCACAATTTATTTCAGGATTTTTAGATGTGGTTTAGTATTTTTAATAAATCAAAGAAAACAAAAGGCAAATAGAAAATGTAAACAAAAATTAAAATAGAGACAGAGTGTTACCTGTCACACTGCACCACTTACCTCGGCCCAAAGATTGTAGTCGGTCGGCCCAACCCACCCGCCTCACTGCCTTCCTCCTCTGACAAGAGGATGTGGGCGGCAGGCCCACGGCCACACGCACGCTGCCAGCCGCCACCTCCTCCCTCCCCGCCTGCCCCCCTTCCATGACCCCCATGGACGTCACGACACCTCCAGGCCCTCCTCGCCTCTCCTCACCTCACTTTCCCCGGATCCCTCTCTATTCCCCCACTGCTGGAGCTCGCCGCCGACGTTGCCATCTGCAGCCACAGCCACCCTCGCTCCTCTATGCATCCCCGAGCTCATGCCGACCCCGTGGAGCTACACACACCGACGCACGCGACTGCAGGAGGCCCCGGTCGGCCGGGCGTCGTCGTCTTCATCTCCGGTGCGGAGATCGCCGTCGTCAATTCAGCCGCAGGCTTCCCGAGCCCACCGAGATTCTCTTGAGCCCTTGTGAGCTCCTCTGCCGAACCCTCTCCCGTGCTCTATTTTCCTCTCTAGCCGTCTGCTCCCATCGAGCCCGAGAGCGGCCACGGCGATGTCGCCGCCGGGCTCGAGCTGACCCAGCCATGACCTTGCACCACATCATGCTCCTAGTGCCCCAGAGGTCAGAGCACCCGCTTGCCGTGCCCCCGTGCGTAGCACCAAAACCGCGAAAGCACCGAACTCCGGCCGCCGATTTGGTCGCCGCCGATCCCGACCACCCCAACAGCCGTTGCCACCACTGGTGCGCCCACCGCCAGCCTCAGAAGCCGCAAACTGCGTACGAAATGGTCCTCCGTGGCGAGCCCGAGCAACTCCGCGAGCCTCCGCCAGATGTGGTCGCCGGCTACCTGATCCGGCGACGCCGACGTGCGTTGCCATTAGCGGCTAATCCCCAATTAGCACACTAACAGACATCGACAATGGGCCCCACCACAGGTCAAACCCGGCCAACGCTAGTTTTCACCGTGGTTTAGTCCTCGGGTCAATGACACGCTGGTCCCACCGATCGGAGTTGACCACAGTCAACTTCGGTGACTTCTTGACGCGATGGTGACACAATCTTGATGTCATTAATCATTTTCTCGTTTAAAACTAATCGTGAAATTCGGAAAATGCCCAACACTTCTAAAATTCATATAAATTCAACCGTAACTCCAAATTAAATAATTTGTATATGAAAAATGATCGTAAAATATGAAGAATCTGTTTATGCCATGATCATGCATGTTTGAACAAGTTAACCTCCTTTGAATAGGACAAATGATGATTATGGCAATTTATGAAATAACATTTGGAGTTGGAATTTGTTCTTGTTTGAGTTCCACTTCAATTAACTTGGCTAGATATTGCATTAGGTGAATTCAAGACCTTAACATGACATGTCATTCATGTGAATGTGCATTGCATTGATTGTGTTCTTTCTCGATTCTGCGGTGTTTGTCCCTCTCGGTGAGACGACGTTAAAGCGATTGTTGATGACACCGATGAAGAACTATATTATCTTCGAAGTGCGAGCAAGCAAAACCCCTTTTTCATTCCGATATAATCCCACTCTCTCACTCCTGCTCTCTTTTCTTGCATTAGGACAACAATGATTTATACATTACTTGTCATGCGATAGCTGAACCCCTTTATCCTCTGCATGACCTGTCATTCCAAAGTAAATAGATGAAACCCACTAGCATGAGTAGGAGTTGTTTGAGCCTGTTGTGCCTACTCATTCATGCTTGTTTGTCATGCCTGCCATCGCTTAGAGTTGAGTCAGTCCGATTCATCGGGGATGAATCGGAGGTGTGTGAACATGTCCTACTGTGTGTGAGCTAAGTGTGTGAACACGATTTGGTAAAGGTAGCGGTGAGAGGCCATGTAGGAGTACATGGTGGGTTGCTGCAGTCAAACTCCACCACCCCCTTTGTTGATAATGATGCATACGTAGATAGTTCTGATGTAAGTCTTGCTGAGTACGTTTGTACTCACGTTTGCTTATTTTATGTTTTGCAGAGAGACGTCAGTCTCGCTAGTAGTTCCGCTTGGACTTGACGTTTAGCTTGTTACCTCATTACGATCTTGTGCCCTCGGCGAGATCTGGTAGATAGTCGCTTCTCGGCCTTTTTCATTTATAGTTGTTTATACTCGGACATGTTTAGCTTCCGCTTGTGCTTTGACTTGTATGCTCACGAGTGTTGGGTCATGAGACCCATGTTTGTAATATCTCGCTCCTCGGGCCTAATGAATAAATATTTGAGTCATAGAGTTATGTTGTGATGCCATGTTGTATTTACACATATTGAGCATATTGTGTGTATGTTTGAAATGCTTGGTATGTGTGGGATCCGACAATCTAGTTGTTTATCCTTGGCAGCCTCTCATATGGGAAAATGTAGTCTAGTGCTTCCTGAGCGATAGTAGTCCGCCATACCGGTTCACCGGAGTCACCGCTAGCCCAAAGACTACCGCTTGAACACTTGGTAGCCGGCATGTGTTTCACCGTTCCTATGTTTGTCCCTTCGAAATGTCACGCGGTGATATTCGGAGTCCTCGCTTAGCTCACATGTACTCGGGATACCGGAGTCCTCATAGCCCAAAGGTTACTCAATTCATACGTTGATGACCGACATGCTCGATGTGATTCATGTATACTGTCCCCATGGGTTAGCGCCACTTTGGGTTCACGACTAGCCATGTCGGCCCGGGTTCTCTGTCGTATGGATGCTAGCGACACTATCATATACGTGAGCCAAAAGACGCAAACGGTCCCGGGCCATGGTAAGGCGACACCCGTGGGAATACCGTGCGTGAGGCCGCAAAGTGATATGAGGTGTTACCGGCTAGGTCGATGTGACTTGGAATCGGGGTCCTGACAGTCAGCTACACGTTGGTACTTAGTGCACAAATTTGCTTTATCAGCTGGCCAACCAGAGAAGAACTTCGCCAGACATGTAAACAGCCCGTCACAGAGAATTGAAACAGCAGCCTCGTGCCTCGCTTTAACTGAAGGAGTACAACCGCTGGGTCCAGACATTGGGTCCAGGACATGTATGGTTGACGTAACCATGTCCCAGCTGTATAGGACGCAACCATGAGACATCGCCGATGGTACATAAAACTAGAAACGGTTAAGGTTAGGGATGAATGCAAATTGCAACAGTAAAGAATTGGTACACATAAGAGAGGTGAAAGGTCTTAACCAGCTGGCAAGCATGCAAAGGGTACATGATTTCCGAGCCAATGAACTGGTCCTGTATGTGAGCTAGTCGAGTGTAGTCGTGTCCTGCCAGAACAAGTGTCTACAAGCACAGATAAAGTGGCATCAGGTTAGTATTGTCCACCGATGTAGATACGCAAAAAAATATTGTTGATGACGGCGTCATACGGCAAAGTCAAGATCCATGAAGTGAGCATAGCTCATGTAAGGCTTGTCGGGGTTCTCTTCCATGTAAAGCTGCGTGAACCGTCGCAGGAGAGCAGAAAATATTTCATGATCGAGCTCGGTTACACCTAGTAATTGATGGCTGACGTCGGCACCTGTGACAGATAGGTGTCGCGGGCTATGGTGGATGATCCAGGGACTGAAATCAAGGGCAGCAAGGTACAGAATGGTTAGCGGACGTAGGATATGTACTGAAGAGTGAGAGGTTCGGGCGGACCTGTTAAGAATTTCAGGACTGGCGGTGCGTGTGAACTCCTGAAGCGCTTCCATGAGAGAGGACCCTTTCGCTGGTGGGGGGCAATATCCTTTCATCCATGGATCAGATGCAAAACCAGTGGCGGTTACATATTTTCTCCTTGGAATGGCTCGCGTGGACGTCCCAAATAGATGAACATGAGGGGCTTGTAGAGGGAGCTTTTTGTAACGGTCCACCAAGGATAGGGCGACTGAGGCAGCAAACTTGTTGATGCTCTCCAACATCAGTGAAGCATTGCCGACTGCGGCAGTGTCAGTGGAGGCAGGCCTAGCCCTCTTGTGGATTTGATTTGCGATTGGGTCGCTGCACGCACGCTTGGCGTTGGTGTTCGTTTTGGAAACGCCTGAATCGACATCAACTATGTGCAACGCAGGAAAAAAAATCAGTGCACGGTTAAGAATGAAGGAGGAGTTTAGAACAGAAAGGTAGTTACCTTCTGGGTCAGACATGTCTAGGCATCGGCCAGGAATCTTATTAAATGCTGGGGTTCCGAACTGGGCATTCAAACCGGATGGCGGCTCGGGATTGATGTTCATGGCTGCGTCGGTGGGTGAATAGCGATGAAGGTAACGGTCGGAAGACTCACACTCATCTCTGACTGGGCAGTCTGTAAAACCTCTGGCTGAACAACAAACACATCGGGACCGTATGTTTGCGAAAACCTTGTCCGTGAATTGTATCATGTCGGCTTGAATGTTCTGCATGGCGTTGTTGATGTGGAGAAGGGCCCGAGCGTTCTGTTGTCGCATTAGTATGGCAAGAGGATCTCCAAACTACAAAAAAAGGTGGGCTGCATCAACTAGAGCGAGAGGTAATATTTGGGACAAAAGAGAGAAATCAAGTTGTGAATCTGGGATTACCATCTGGGGGTAATGGCGCTGCACGTGCTGACTGTATTCCGAAGCAGTGACTTTCCGAGCAGGGGTGAGCGGTGGTGCAGAATTCCCGGGCCGAGAAGGCTCGCCCGGAACATGCACGCGGGATATACTATGTGAAACACATTTATCCTTAGGGCGTTGTGTTGACTGGGCAACTTCACGACGTCGGTGGACAGAGCTAGTGAAATTACCCCTCGTATAGCAAACCAGTGAAGAGTCCCTAAGCTATCGCACGTAGTCATGCGAACGAATTAAATGAGAAAGAAAAAGAAATTGCAACAAGGTACAAGTAGTTCGTGACATACCGGAGCGGAGGAGTAGGTATATGGCGAAGAGCCAACATCCGTTGCCATTGTGATCATGCGTCGTAACGTGTCCTGATCAAAAACACTTATCCTAGGCATTGCATCGTGCTTCTTGTTGAAAATCCCGAGATCCAAATTGTCAAGGAAGAACACCTAAAAGGAGGCACATAAACAGAGCAGATCGTTAGTTTGGTTGGCGGCTTGGAAGTAGCCAAATTTGGATATTTTGGCCAGAAATGTACCTGCAGGAAGAGATGACAGCCGGTCAAATTGATTGTCTGTGTGCCCATAGAAATGTCCCTCCGTAGCTTCGTAACCGCGTCGATCAGGCACTGCAAGACGTACTCACACCAGTTGAACTGTTGGATCATCTCAGGATTGGCTAGAGCCCCCCAGAAATCAATTGTGGCGTAATTGTGCTTTGTCGACGGGGCCAGAAGATGTCCCATAGCAAATATGGCAAAAGCTATGTGGAAACAATCCTTCTCCAGCTTGCCAGACTCCTCTGTTATATCCCTCTTCAAGAAATCCTCTGCTGCTCGAAGGCTGTGAGCTCCAGCTTGGTCCATCCTAAGCGTGCGCTTGATGAACTCAACTGACTCAGGGTTGATGTCTCCATCACGGCCTTTGACATCGCGACTGCCAGCCGGTATTCCGAACACCTTAGCTACATCCTCTGCCCAGAACCTCAGCACCTTCTTCTCGGTGATGCATATGGCACGCCGATGCACGTCAACCTTGCTCATTAACCAAGAACTAAGTCTAAGATTCAACTTCTGGTACTTATGTAGCTTAATATACCTCCAAATCCGATCTCCTCCACCAGCCACTTCTTGTACTCGGTAAACCCCTCAATGACATTGACGACTTGCTTAACAGAGATCCTTGAAGTGTATGTCACACCTTCCTTGTTCAGATCTGAACCCTGGATCTGGGGGGCATGGTGTTGGTCAACTGCATCATCATCTCCTTCGCAACTCCCGGAGCAAGACATCTGGTGGCAAAACAAACGGCAGCAAGCATGAAAGACAAGCATCAACAAATGAACGGGGATGGAACGGCAGGAGGCGGGGTGGGGGGAGCGGATTATTGTTAGAGGGAACCAAACCTTGGTGAAGAAAATCATGAACCTGGAGGAGAGCAGGTATGGTGGGTGAGGCCGAGTCAGGGTGGAGATAGCACCTCCGGGAGCACTGATGGGGGCGGGTGGTGGTTGGGGCTGCATTTACACGGACCGACTAAGGTGTCTCCAGACTATGTAAATGCACTGGACATCAGGTAGAGATACACGATACGATAAACTAGAAACAAACATACAACGTGGCAAATTCCAGATAACAGAACATTAATACGTCTACCAAATCAAGCCTGATTACATGGGGTCACACTGGAACTTAATTAAGCAGCGACAACGAAGCACACCTTGATTACAACGTGAGGACAAATTTACTCTGCGAACACACTAAGCCCTGAAAACTAAACACATACCAGTACCGTTGCGGCGGTACTAAGACTAAGCCCTGAGCACGTTACTACATGCGTTGCGCTGCTGCGTGTGCACTACATCACTTAAAGTACACAATCGCCAGAATTAGGACGCATATGCCCAGCATGATGACGGTGACCATCAGATTCGTGGCACTGAGCATAATAGCAACCCTGGACAAATCACCGGTCGGCGCCGACGGCGTGGCGGGGGCGCAGATTGCGGGGCGCATGGAGCAGGATGTGTGCCGAGTTCGTGGCCAAGAGTGCGGTGAACTAGTCCAGGTGAAGGAGGCGACGGCGGGGCGACCAAAGCTCGAGCGCGAACGGCCTCCAGTACAGCACGGTACGACTCCTGCCATTCGAAGAAGGGGCACTGGCCAGACTAGAACGAACCAAAACGAAAAAACACGGAATAAGAACGGGCTGTGCTTTCAGACGAAACTAAAAAATCAACATCAGATCCGAGATTAAGATTTAGGGATCTCACGCTCCAGAGGATGCACTTGTAGTAGCGGTTCCCAGGCCTCTTCCCGTCGGAGGATATGTCGGTGATCACTTGTCGACCACAACGGGGGCAGGGGATGAGCGGCAGCGGATCCGTGTCAACGGCCTGGGGGATCGACGATGAAGACGACGCCATGGGTAGTACAGAGTTGGATGCAGCTACATAGTGGATTGGGGGGGCGGGGGCGGTGGTGGGGATGGCTGGCGAGTATCTGTCCGTGGGGAATAATAAATACTACTAACGCAGAGGCTTCGGGGGGAAGATGCCGGCAACGACCCACAATCGACAATACAACGGTCCAACTTTCGTCGTGCAAGACCAAGACCGTAGAGGGCCAGAGTTGTTGGGCCAATTTAAGGACTAGCGCCAAACCATGCACGAACTGTGCAAAACAGAGAGCCCATTCGAAATACATACTACTCCCTCCGTCCTAAAATTCTTGTCTTAGATTCGTCTAGATACAGATGTATCTAATACTAAAACATGACTTGATACATCCGTATTTAGACAAATTTAAGACAAGAATTTTGGGACGGAGGGAGTACTAGTGGGGGACATCTCAAGGTGGACCAGCGGCCCAGATAATAGTACTATATGCCAGTACGACCCATTTAGCATTTTCGATCTTAGATTGCATTATTAGTTGTCATGTATGACACAAAATAATACAACATTTAATATGATACGATATCATGATATGATACCATACCCTTTTTTTCCTCGTTTAATTGTGTGTCACGTCATAAAAAAAGTCTAGGTGACATACATGATACCGCTTATAATACAGCCTTATGATACAATATCATAGCACATGAAAAGAGAAGAAAAACTTAATTTCGCATAAATCCAAGCGACAACTTTATATTGAGATTCTACAAATGAACAAATAAAGCGCCACACTATTGCATTGTGGAGTTATTATTGTACTAAACTGGTATCCTGTGCATTGTGCCCCATTAATTTAGAAAACACACATTGTATGTTTCATAAAACCAGAACAAACATTTTTTGAATTGTTTATATGACACACTTCTGTCGTATCATTTTTCAATCTGATAGCTATATTTTTTGTACAATGAATGAATATTTGTCCTACCAAAGCAATTTCTATTGGGGTACTACAGATGCATATCATGCATTTCTTTTTGCAACTAGTACCTACTTAACCCATGAGTGTGGATTTTTGGAGCACGGGTGCATCGAAGCATTTTATTTTGAACATTTCAAAAATCACATTTAAAAGTATAAAAAAACAAAAAACAATTTAGCATGTTCATATGAATGTATATTACACATAAAGTTTGGTGATGAAATAAATAAATGTGTGAGATACATAAAAATGAAAAAAACAATGGTTGCTAATTACTACCTCCGTCCGGGTATACAAGTCCGGTTAGCCAGCCCACGTCGTACGCAATTATAAGGCCGGATACTTTAATTGCCCTGCTGGCTCACGAGAAGATTGGCTGAGCGTGCTGCATGCAGGAAGGGGAGAGAATTACTCTGCTGCATGACGGCTATTCATTGGGTGCATGCATGTAGGGTGCAGCCTTTGGGGGAGGACCAAAGCATCACGCGCAAGTGCCTTGGTCCTGCTGTACTGGCTCTCCGGCCCTCTAAACCCGGACGGAGGTAGTAGCGAACAATATATGCACTGTTCATCATTTTCAAAATAATAATTTATCATTTTTGTGTAGCTCACATATTGTTACTTATATCATCATCAAAATCACCAGAGTGACTTATTTCTTGAGTGTGGATTTTTAGAGCATAGGTGCATTGGAGCACTTTATTCTAAATAGTTCAAAAATCATACGCACGACCATCTAAGCATGGGCGACCTCTGTCGGTCAAAATCGAGCTCGGCTCCCGACGAGCGTCATATCCACATCCCAGCCTCCTCATCCTTGGATCTCATGTTTCAATTGCTTTCCAATCTTTTGTGCATCATTTTTGGGCCATCTGAAAAAGCAACAACAGTCACAATGCCCAAAAACCTTCTCTCTCATACCCGATAATCCTTTTTACATTGCTATAAGTTTTTACTACATCAATCTACTATTGAAGATTTTCTTATACCCAAAGATGCTCTTATGTATGTACATGTTACTCGACGTGATGTAGGGCATCATTTTACCTCACGAAAAAAAAAAGAATAGATCCAGTGAGAGTTTCCTTTTTTCTGCGGGAAACCATTATATTATCTGACTCCTGCTCCAAGCCGATCTTATTAGGTTGAGATATTTGCAAACTCGTGACTGCGTCAAAGTAACTAGATCATGTGTATGGGGCAAATGGACGTCATCCCAATGTCTCTCTCTCCTGGGCTCTCGCGACGCCAAGGCGACGACGGTTCCTAGGTTTGAGCGCTTGTCTGGGTCTGCAATCGGATCGCCGATCCAATCTTCTCCCTCCAAATCCCGATCTCACTGCTTTCGTCGCGATCATTGGTGTTTCCAGGTTCAAGCTGTTTGGGGTGACAAAGGGGCTTTCTCTGCATCGCTACCCACCCTTGGCAGAAGCATGATCTGGGCATAACCGGCACCGGCATGGCGGGAGCTCGCGATAAGGGGGGCCATGTGCCTCTGGGGCTGAACAATCTGTGCCGGGCGGGGATGGTGTTGCTCCGCTCCGGGTGCTCCTCGGTGGGGGGACGATGGAGGCGGTTCCTGGCCCGTCTCCCTCGGCGGGCGCTTCGTTGCCTGCGGATCGCGTGGAAGAGATGATGGAATGACTTCGCCTCACTGCGGTGGAGGCGCACCCAGTGGTGTTGGATGACGAGGATGAGGCTGATCTGGTTGCGCCAGATTGTGCCCTGGTGGGAAAGGTGCTTTCTCCTAACCCCCTCCACATCCAGACGATCGGGTCAGCAATGAGGCCGGCTTGGGGCAATCCGAAGGGTTTGCTGTTCCACCCCGCTGGGGACAATGTGTTCGTCGCTGAATTTGGTACCCAGGCCGACAGAGCAAGGGTGATCGAGGGCTCGCCTTGGATGGTGGGCAAGCATATTGTTCTCCCAAAAGGTCTTTGATCTAAACATCCAACCTCTTCAAGTGCAATTTGATCGTCTTGCCATTTGGGCTCGTATTATGAATCTACCACCAAGGTTGATGAAGGCTAAGCTCGGGATGGAGTTTGCCAAGCCCATTGGCAGGATCTCCAAGGTGGATGCCGATGCGGATGGGCGCTGTTGGGGAGGTTTTATGCGTGTTAGAGCTGAGATTGCTGTTCGGGAGCCTATTGTTCGATATGTGACAGTGACTTTAGTCCGCCTCCAATCGACTGACACATATTCTGTGATGTATGAGCGGCTCCCCTTTCATTGCTTCTCTTGTGGCCTCCTGGGCCATTCTTCGGTCATGTGCCCTAACCCTAGACTGAGGGATGGAAATGGTGACCTACCACGTGCCGCTAAGAAACTTTGTGTTCCTGAGGACAGTCACAAAAGGTCTGGAGGATCAAGATCTAGTTCGGCCTCTACCTCCGTCGGTGAAGATGGCAAGGCGTGTGTGTCCCGATCTGCCTCATCGGGTAGGTCGCGATCCGGCGCTCCTGCGGGCAGGTCTGATGTGGATGGTGAGGTTTCCTCCCCGTCCAAACGGGGTGGAAGGGGCCGAGGCCGTGCACCCTCCTCCAGAGGACGAGGAAGGGGAAGAGCGGGTTTGGCCAATATGGAGCTCTTCCCGGAAGGTCAGTGAGAATGGCACTACGGGCGTAAGAGGAAATCGGCCAAGTCTCTTCCGCCGGGGGCGGCTTCCGCTCCTGGAGTCACCGGGGGCGATGAGCTGGCTCTAGTCCTGGTGACGGGCTCCCAGTCAACTCTTGCAAGTGTGGAACAGGTTACTAGCCAAGACTCAAACAAGAAACAACGTACCTCAAGCTCACGATCGACGGATCCGGCGGCGGCTACGATGCATCCCCACCAGACGCAGTGAGTATCATCTGCTGGAACTGTCGAGGCTTGGGGTCGGACTCGACAGTTGGCGAGCTTCGTTGGCTTGTGAAGCTCTACCGGCCCTCCCTCCTCTTTCTTTCAGAGACGAAGATGAGGGATGTGAGAGTAAAGAACTTTATGTGGTCTCTGGGTTTTTGTGGTTGTTATGCTGTCAGTAGTGAGGGTCTCAGTGGTGGCCTTGCTCTTTTCTGGACGTCTTCTTCGGATGTGACTGTTAAGGCGGCCAACAAGCGGTGCATTGATGTTCATGTTAAACTAGAGGACGGTATGACTTGGCGTGCTTCGTTTGTCTATGGAGAGCCAAGGAGGGAGGACAGACCACATTTCTGGGAATTTCTTCGTCGTATGTGTTCTTCCTGGAATGGTCCTTGGGTTTGCTGTGGCGACTTCAATGAGGTTCTCTCTCAAGATGAGCATTGTGGGTCGAGAGACCGTTCTGATTCTCAAATTGATGCTTTTCGGGACCGTATGATGGATTGTGGCCTGGCTGACCTGGGTTTCACAGGACCAAAGTTCACCTGGTGTAACAGCCATTGCTAACTCTACTTTCTCAAATCTATTTGAAGCATGCTGCGTGGAGAATATTATAGCTACTACCTCGGATCACTACCCTATCCTTATCTCTCTGGACCAGGGTTTGCAGATTCAACGTCCAACTCCTGTGCAGCAAGGGTTCAAGTTTGAAGCTATGTGGCTGCGGGCTTCAGACTACAAGAGTACTTTGGGACAAACGTGGTCGGCGGGGAGAGATGGTCTCTCGTCGCTGCGGTCTACTTGGGACAATCTGAAACATGTTGCGGGCTCTCTTCGGGAGTGGAGCAAAGAAGACCTTGGTTCTATTCACAGAAATATTGGGAAGATGGAACGCCGTCTAGCGTCAATTAGGGCAGCTCCAGCCTCTCCTTCATCGCTGGCGGAAGAACGTCATATTGAAAGTCTGCTATGTGAATTATTTGAGCGGGAGGAAATCATGGAACGACAACGTTCCAGAGTTGATTGGCTGAAAGAGGGTGATCGAAACACTGAGTTTTTTCAAGCTCGAGCAACGGCCAGACGAAGGACGAATAGGATTCACTCTCTGACTTCTGAAGATGGTTCAGTGCACACTTCTCAAGGGGAAATTAAGGGCTTGGTGCAGTCCTACTATGAGAAGTTGTTCACATCTAAGCCGTGCCCAGTGGCTGATCAGGTTTTGCAGGCCATTCCTACTAAAGTCACCGGGGAGATGAATGTGGAGCTCTGTAAACCTTACACTAATGACGAGATCCGGGTTGCTCTATTTCAGATGGGCCCCACTAAGGCTCCGAGGCCTGATGGTTTCCCGGCTAACTTCTATCAGACTCACTGGGAGTTCTTGGGTGATGATATTTGTCATGTAGTCCGAGATTTTTTGGAAGGGAGGCCTATTCCGGAGGGCTTCTGCGACTCAGTCATCGTGTTGATTCCAAAAACGGTCAAGCCAAAGCATCTAAAGAACTTTCGGCCTATTAGTCTGTGCAATGTTCTCTATAAGATCGCATCTAAGGTCTTGGCTAATCGTCTAAAGTCAATCCTGAATGTGGTGGTTCTTTGAGAGCGGAGTGCCTTTGTCCCGAGCGAGGTTAATCACGGATAACACCTTGATTGCTTATGAGTGTTTGCACACTATCCGTCAACAACGTGTGAAAAAGCCTTTCTTTGCTTTGAAGATCGATATGATGAAGGCCTACGATCGTGTGGAATGGAGTTATCTTCATGGATGTTTAGCTAAACTGGGTTTTGCTCCTTCTTGGATTGAGGCGGTCATGCGTTGTGTTACCAATGTTTGCTATGCCGTCAGGGTGAATGGAGAGCTCACTCAACCGGTGATTCCGTCGTGTGGCATTCGACAAGGGGATCCAACCAGCCCTTACTTGTTCCTCTTATGCACCGAAGGACTGTCAAGTCTGCTATTTCAAAAGGAGGCTCGTGGCGAGCTACATGGTATTCGAAATGGCCGTTATGGTCCACCTATCTCACACCTCCTATTCGCAGACGATAGTATCTTCTTTGCTAAGAGTGATTTCAAGAGTGTGGAATCTTTGGAGGCTACTCTCGGCTCTTATTGTGCGGGTTCGGGTCAAGCGATAAACAAGGACAAGTCTTCGGTCTTCTTTGGTCGTCCTTTGCAGGCGAGTGTCAAGAACCGTGTGAAGTCTCAATGGCGTTCACAATGAATCTTTCCATGATTCTTACTTGGGCATGCCTACGGAGGTTGGAAGATCACCACGAGCACTTTTAAGTTCCTGGTGGATAGAGCTTGGCAGAACATCTTTGGCTGGTCGGACCGGACCATATCCAGCGAGAACGGAGACTTTGCTTAAGTCTAAGACCCAAGCAATTCGACGTTCATTTCGAGTTGTTTCCGTCTTCACCTGTGGCTACTTGTGAGAAGTTCAGCAGATCGTGTCGGATCGATGGTGGGGCCGACAAGATGGAAAGAAGAAGCTTCATTGGCGCTCTGGGACCGGCTCACGACTCCTAAATCTCTTGGAGGATGGGCTTACGAGACATGGCTTTATTCAACCGAGCGATCTTTGGGGAAGCAGTGTTGGCGTTCTTGGCCCGATCAAATTAAGCTACGTGCTCGGGTTACGAAGGGAAGATACTTCTGTTCGGCGACTTTTGGAATGCTCTTGTCTGCGAGCTCGGCCTCGGCAACTTGGCGTGCCATTCTGCACGGCCGAGAGCTTCAAGAAGGGTGTTAAGTGGGCTGTTGGTGATGGTAGACATATTCATATCTTGGACCACTTGGATCCCCTTCGTTCCTCGACCTTGCTTGACCTCTCTCGCCAATCCTCGCCAATGCCAAGGTTCACTCCTTGTTGGATGAAGAAAGCTGGTGTCGGAACGAGGAATCCGTGCGGGCTTTTTCGGTGAGGAAGTGGCTAACTCTATCCTGCAGATCCCAATAAATTTGGATGGTGGAGCTGACTATGTACGCTGGCCTTTCACCAAGTTCATGATTACACTATCCGCTCTGCATATAACTTGGCAAGGACGAGCCGTTTTGTCGCGGATCGGAGCTGCAATGGTTTGGGTCAAGATTCCGGTTGGTCCCGGAGGAAAAGCATGGAAGAAAGCATGGAAAATCAAAGTGCCGAATAAGATGAAGGTGGTGCTTTGTGGAGGTTTGCGCATGATTGTCTACCCTCGGGCGAAAGCAACTTCGCCCGTCGTCGAGTCCCGACGAGGACAGATCGCTACTTACGTGGTCGCCACGAAAGTATCGAGCATCTGATGCTTTTTGCCCCCATGCTCGGGCTGTCAGGATGAGGTCAAGGCTTGTTTCTCTGTCAAGCTGTGTCGCTCATCATTTGCGAATCCAAAGCAATGGTTGTTCAGTTTCTGTCCCGTGCCTCTCGAGCACGAAGCCTCCATCATGACGGTCGCCTTTTGGCACATCCGGGAAGCTTCGTAATGTGGCGCGAAAATGAACCTCGATGCTCCTCCTCCTAAGCGTCTGCCAGCGAAGGTGCGTGCTTATATGGACATGATCTTCCAAAGATCTTTTCAAACCGGACTCTGCATCTAAGCGTGTGACTCCGACTTTCGGCTCTTCGTGGTCTCCGTCGCCGCTTGGTACTTTGCTTGTCTGTGTCTGTGATGCGTACCGTTGCCGTCTGGTGATTTGGCCGCGGTGGAGTTGTCATTCTAGACCACACGGGCATGTGTGTTCTTCTTTGCTTCTGAACCCCTCCCGGGTGTTTCTTCTCCTGAGGTGGCGGAGGCTCTTGCCCTTCGCTGCGCGGCCAGGTTGGTTAGAGACGAGAGTTATGCTAATGCGATCTTCCAATCAAATTGTCTCTCGGTGATTCAACGACTAAACTCTTCGGTAATGGACCGCTCCACCGTGGGTTCCTTTGTTGCTGAAATCAAGTTGGCATGTGGGGCTCTATCTTCTGTGACTTTCAAGCATGTTCGTCGGCATCGTAATGTGTTAGCTCATGTTCTAGCTCGGTCTAGTCTGAACTCTGTAAATCCTTGTATTTCTCATTCTTCTCCGGATTGCATCCGGGAGACCTTATGTAACTTGTTTGCTTGATTAATAAAGTCTGACGTTCTCTCAAAAAACTAGATCATGTGTGCCATTAAAAAACTCGGTTGAAAGGACAAGCGGTGCCCCCATGTGTGGTTTTGGTAATTGATGACATTCTCTATGGACTAATGGTTGCATTGAGTTATATTTGAAGGATTTGTCCATAGGCATTTCTTGAAGTCCATGTGTTGGTTTCAAGGAGTTTATGTGTTGTCCAAGGTGCTATTAAGGAATTATCCAAAGATTGGTCATGTGAGTGTTGAGCTTATTGCAAGCATGTCTTGAAGAAGAAGATTGTGTGATCATTCATGTTTACCTTCAAGACATCATCTAAACTAAGAGAGTTGGAAAGATTCAAGGTTGATCAAGACTAAGTCAAGAGTGAATCAAGTTGATCAACTCACAAAGCGTAAAAGATGTACCGAGAGGGATCAAGTGATCCCATGGTATGGTAAGCATTGTCCATTGCACTTTGTGTATAACCCATGGTCTATGTGAGAGTTCTATGTGGGGTTAGGTACATGTCCATGGGCTTGCGTCAAGAGGAAGATATCATACAACCAATGGAAAGGATGACATCAAGTAGTGATCGTCATCAAGATTGTCATGTGCAAGTTCAAGTGTAGCATCACGAAGAGATCAAGTGCTTGAAACTTGCCATCCATTATGGTGTCAATGGACTTGTGAAGATGTGCCGAAGAGTGGCTCACCCATGGTGGAGTATGGGGGAGCAATCATCTAGTCTCCATCGACCCAACGCAATCAAGAAAGGTGGTCCATCTTGCGGAGGTCAAGATCGTCATCATCTAGCTCAAGTGGATCATGTGCAAGGCAAAGGTTTGCCCTTGATAGGTTTTCTATTTTACTGGTCTCATGGTGGTAGTTGGGAGACCGGGTTATAGGATCGATAGTCGTACTATCAAGGGAGGCTCTCAAGTGAGTAGCTTGATCGTATCGTTCATCGAGAGCTCAAACCATTGCATCCTTGCATCATGTTTCTTGGTTCTTGTTTGGTTCTCTTTGTGAGTCTTAGAGCTTATGGTCATCTTGACGACAAGCTTGAGTTCATCGAAAACGGAGTTTGCATGCGTCTTCTATGATGTTTTCTTGTTGGAGGTTTCTGGGTCTTATTCGAGGAAGGGTTCTCACCATTTTATTTTGGGCCTTTTCTCATTTGCTTCTTATTGATATTTCTATCAAGATTGTGTTAGCCCTTGTCGTTAGCTTTCCAACAAACTTGGTTTCGTCGAATTCGGAGTCTGAATGCAGAAGTTGTGGTAGTTTTGGTGTTCTGAGAAGGCTGCAGCAGTACTACCGCGGGTAGGAGCGGAAGTATTTTTTTACTACCGCCCTTGGGAGCGGTACTACCGCTCTTGGGAGCGGTACTACCGCTTGGAGCAGTACAACTACGGCTACTTCCGTGGCTACTTCCACTCCGGACCAAAAACTCGTCACAAGTCCAATGGTAGGTAAACTGAGATGTAATTTTTAGTACCGCTACCCTTAGCAAGAGTACCACTACCCCTAAGCGGTAGTACTTAGTGATGTCAAGCGGTACTACCGCTCGGTCTGGCTGTGAGCATAACGGTTGGATTTTTCCTCACCAATAAAGGGGTCTTCTTCCCCATTGAACCTTATCCTTTGAGCTCGTGTTCTTCCCCATTGTTGACCTTCTTCGAGCTTGCTAACTCTTAATCCCTCCATGGATTCTTGCTAGTTTTTAGGGAAAAGAGAGAGGAGATCTAGATCCACATTTCCACCAATCACTTTCTCCTCTATGTGAGGGGAACCCCTTGGATCTAGATCTTGGAGTTCTTGGTATTCTCCTTCTTGTTCTTCCTCTCATTTTCTTCACTAGCATTAGTTGCTTCTTGGGATTTGAGAGAGAAGGACTTGGGCACTCCGTGTGCCCTTGCCATTGCATTTGGTGCATCAGTTTGAGTTCTCCACGGTGATACGTGGAAGTTACAAGTTGAGAAGCTTATTACTCTTGGGTGCTTGGTGCCCTTGAGCTTGTTTCTCTTGGGTGCTTGGGCGCCCTAGGCAGTTGGTGGTGTTTGGAGCTCAATCATTTTGGTGTAAAGCTTCGGGCAAGCGTCGGGTCTCCAATTAGGTTGTGGAGATCGCCCAGAGCAATTTGACAGGTACCGGTGACCGCCCCCAAGGGTTGCCAAAGTGTACGGGTTTGGTGACCGCCCCAAGGGTTGCCATTTATGCGGGTTCGGTGACCGCCTCAAGGGTCCTTAGTGGAATCACGTCATCTTGCATTGTGCTTGGCGTGAGGAGATTACGGTGGCCCTAGTGGCTTCTTGGGGAGCATTGTGCCTCCACACCGCTCCAAACGGAGATTAGCATCCGCAAGGGTGTGAACTTCGGGATGCATCGTCATCTCCGCGTGCCTCGGTTATCTCTTACCCGAGCCCTTTACTTATGCACTTTACTTTGTGATAGCCATATTGTTTCTTGTCATATATCTTGCTATCACCTAAGTAGTTTTTCTTGCTTAGCATAAGTTGTTGGTGCACATAGGTGAGCCTAGTTGTTGTAGGTTTTGTGCTTGACAAATTAACCGCTAGGTTTATTTTGCATTTGTTCAAGCCTCAACCGTAATTATTTTAAAGCGCCTATTCACCCCCCCCCCCTTTAGGCGACATCCACGATCTTTCATCGGTGTTTTTTATATCTAGGGCGCACTTATTATAAATCTTGTTGAAAAAATATTAGCTTGGTGGAGCATATTCTTAGCCCCTACTAGCTAGTAGGACTCCACTAGGCTAGTGGACTGGTAGCAGATTAGACATGGCTTACGACCATACTTAATTTCCAAGTAGAAAATGACTCCTAAATACTAGCGCCAAGAAAGAGCACTCCTACCCAGCCGCCGCTAGGGTTTCCTCTCCCTCCCGCAGACGCTTAGGTCGGTCTGCCTCGTCTCTAGTGGTCTTAGGGTCATGTATGTGTGGTGGATCCCGGCCTTTGCCAGCGGGAGGGCTTCATTTTTTGATATTTTTCTAAAAAACATTTATGGTTTGTGTCCTGCTTAGAGAGACGAGACGACGGTTTCTCTCTGAAGACAGAACAAGGTTCTCCCTGTCTAGCCCCATTCCGGTGGTGCTTCTAGCATCACCGGAGGGTATGTGAAGGTTTGTCTTCAGCGGATCTCACAGGATTCGGTCTGTGTTTGTCTTTGGTGGATCCACTTGGATCTGGTATTTGTTTGTCTATGTTCGTGTGTCGACAGGTTGGATCCTTTTGATCTAATTTCTCCTCATCGACAACGGTTGTTGTTTGGTGTGCTGGTCCTATAGGGTATTAGCACGACGACTTCCTGACTGTTTACTAAAACAAGTTTTTTCTGGCTTCAGTAAGGGAGGGACGACGACGGTGGCGCGTCTTCGGCTCGCTTTAGTGCTTGTAATCATCGTTATCTGAATGTAATTTTTATTATTTCTACTATTATACTATTATAAATGATAATAAATAGATTGAAAGTTTTATAAAAAAATGACCCCTAATTACTAGTAGTACCACTAACTAGGTGGTAGTAGTAGACGACCGTTGGCCATAGCCCGTGGCTGGTACATGCATATGACCCTCTCATGGCCTGCCCACTGAACGCTTTTAGCCGCGCGGATGCGGACCTGATCTTTTACTAGTGGCTGGGGCGCCACCTGGTGGCGCCTCTTGAGGCAAGATTCTGCGTGCTAATCAAGCTGCCGCATTTGTTAACATGATTATATGATACTCCCTCCGTTCCCAAATAATTGTCTTTCTAGCCATCTCAAATGGACTACAACATACGGATGTATATAGACATGTTTTAGAGTGCAGATTCACTCATTTTACTCCGTATGTAGTCACTTGTTGAAATCTCTAGAAAGACAATTATTTAGGAACGGAGGGAGTAGTAGGCTTAGTTTAGTAAGAAGATAAACATCCCAAATGATATGGCAACAGAAATGCGTTACAGGCAATGCACATACACAAATGCATCTTCCTGCTGGGAAAAATAAGACAGCATTACAGAAATGCATAACGGACAGTGCACATGTATAAGAGAGCTTTCTCTACAGCCACCAGCAATGCCACTGTCGCAAAGAACACCAAACTCCGCCTGTGATGCCAGATTGTGTTAAGTACATGAGCTGAACCTTTGTCTATAACAGAATAATTGTCCACTTCAAAAAGTACAAATTGTCACTCTGAATCCTACCAATAATCTGTACATGCTACTTTTTTCACAATGAATAGCTTACTAACTGATTAGCTGCCCATCATTCATAATAATGTGTACATCTCTCGAGGGAGTTCTTCGCCATTTCTCTTCTACTTTCGGAAGTGTCTGGGCAGACAGTACACAGAAATATCTGTCAATAATCTGAAATCTAGAACCAAATCAAACATCAGAAGGAAGCCGCCGTTCATGGTGCCAAAGTCTCGGCTCAATTAACCAACAATGTTTGAAGCAAAGACCTAATATTGGGCATGCTGAAATTTTTAATGGAGGGAGTAATAAAGTTCCCGCCTAACCCGCCTAATGTATCGGTCAGTGCAAGAGAACTAATTCAAAGGAGAGACTGATCTGATGACAGAACGCTATGCTGATGAAATACAACTGTAACTGAATATGCATGACAAAAGGTAAACATGCCATGATTCAAGGGCACAGAAATCAAATTAAGAGTTGATAATGGTTGTATGGAGTACTTGATTATAATCATTTCTGGCCCTGAGAAGAGAACAAGTATGTGCAAGTACAGCTAGAACAAAAATCGATAGAGGATATCTAACCTTTGTATTTATATGCCCTGTAGAAGTCTGAATTGGATTGTCAATTACTCTTGCTTGATTCATAGACAAGTCCCAAAGCTTGAACGAGTTGTCAGTGGAACCAGATACTATGGTCGATGCATCTACATACTCGACATAGCTTACAGTCTTTGTGTGGCCAATAACGAGCTCGTATGCCGAAATTCATTGTGCATTAAAAAGTGTAAAAGGCGAGGGAGATTGACAGTAAAACATATACATACACAGCAGTACCAACGTGAAGAGGAGAGACATTAGGAAGGTGCGTGACAGCGTGAGGTAGATTCACAAGTGTAAGTATTTTCCCATGTAAACTCTAATCAGTACTACAACTAAGACATCGAGTCAAACATTTTAGCATTGAGTCATCTGAATATAAAAATAATTTTCCAAAACATTTGAAGATTCAAACATTTTAGGCCACACTAACGCATCGAGCACTCTATATACCAAGATAAAAGGGGGCACTATACTCTAGACAAACATTTCTAATCCTTTGAAATACTTGCATGTTCTAGTGCACCTCTGAAATGACACCAAAGGAATAGGAAACAGAAGAACAATGATTACCAAATAATCTCAAAGCTCGCATGTGATGAATGGGTGCCTCAATCCACCGAATAGGCAGCGACGGAGTCAATGCCTGCAAGCTAGTGAGGAGCACCAGCAAACCACTGTGAGAAAAAGAAGGGAAAAACAAGCAGTGGAAGGAAACAAGTACATAATGTCCACCCTACCTAAGCAATACACCTAAGTTTAGTAATCAAGACATTCACTTACAACAAAGGCCATTCAACAGCTCCAAAAGTCACAAGCCAGAACAAAAGGATGTCAGGTAAAAAATCGTATAACATCCAATTTACTATTACCAATTTCCTTCTTCTTTCTTGTGATGAAATTCACCCAATTCAAGAGATTGCGAACTAATCTCACCAATCCCATGACTCAAGTTACCAATCCATTTATACTTTTTTGTGAGAGGCGTGTTTTAAATAGTTGGCATCCATCTTTTGAATTCAATATTGCCATCTAACCTTCCGTGGTCAGACATGATATACAAGCTGAAAGTGAAATAGTTTTCCACTTGGATCGTCTAGTAGTCTTAATCAGATTTTACCTACAAGAGGAGTCATCAGTAAGATAGGAGTTGCCAACAATCATTAATACATACTCCCTCCTTAAAGAAATATAAGCCATCCCTAAAGAAATATAAGAGGGAGTAATCACTGACTACGTACCTAGAAATTTGACTTCTGATATGTCTTTAAGGCACACATATATCTTCAACCACGAAGCAAAACCACATACATATACAGATGTATCTTAGTAAGAACCATCCATCTCCAACTACATCATCAACTGCATCCTGAGATAAATCATCAACTCTGGTCAGAACAAAAGGTCCCGATGTATAGCCTATCTAAATTGATATAAGATCAAACGAAATAAATCTGTGCAAAAATCAAACACTAATCATACTCCACTCAGAGATAATCACATAGCCGAACAAGCACCCCTTCCGCGTAGCTTAATGGGTTTGATAGCCGAGTATCGGAATATGAGATTCATTGGCAGAGTATGAACCACAAAAATATTTAGAACTGACAAAAGAAAGGGATAATATTGCATAATTTTCACCTTTTAAGAGTGCGACCTCATTACAGACATGAACTTTACATGAATTAAAAAGGATTGGTTTCTTTGCTTTAGTTCATCCCCTGTAGAAATATAATGATACATCTACTAATAAATCTAATGGTTCCAATAATTTTTTTTTTCTGGTTGACAACATGGAAAGTTGTGTCTGAACTACAACTATAAGGAAATTGATTAAAAGATGAACAATCATCTACAAAAACATGCATCTATACAGTGCAGCAACTGAATGTGTTGTTGCATCTGCTCCAACCTCTTGCTCTCATGCTGAAGTTATCTGTGTGTATATACAATAAAATCTATGAAATAGAGACAGCAGAACCTTAATTCCTATAGTATGTAGACATTTGAAGCAAGCAAGTAGCTAACAAATAACTGAATATGAAGCTCCACAGGTCATTTGTTGATCTTGACCACTCGTGGCTTTCTGTTACCTATGGGCATCCACAAAAAGTAATTTTCTTCTAGTATACTACTACCTTGCTTGGCTTAGTAAGTTATATTGGAGGAATCAAGAAGGTACATACATGAGACAAATTTTGAAGAAGGATGACCTCACCTGGCTGAAGGCGCACTGCAAGACGAGGGTTTCCTTGCCCCTGGTGGCCTCGGCAATCTCAGGCAGCTGGTCCGCGAAGCCGTCGCGAGCGTAGTGGTGCGACCCGGCGATCTACGCATCACAGATCCTCTCCTTTTCCCCACAGAAACCCCAAAGCACCCACTGCAGACTGAAGGATTGGATTCATAGAACACACACTGATTAGCAACGAACACACACATGGAATTGCAGCGGCGGAGGAGGGAGAAAGATAAGATACCTGCACGCCAGGAGATGAGGAGGAGAGAAGTGGAGGCGCCGGCGCTAGGAGATTTTGAAAGAGATTACCACTGGTTCTCCAGATCGTGCCCGGCCGCCGCGCCGACTTCGCTCTGATTTGCATCGTGACGACCGTCATGTCCGCTCCGCTCCCGTGACGCGCCGATCTGCCGCCGGCCACTCTGCTCCTCTGCGATCGTTGTTGCGGCGAAGGATGGGGATGGGAGGACCGAAGGAGGCGGTGGCGGCAACCCTAGCTGGAGCTGGAAGGAGAAAAGGAAAGAGGATGCTGGGTGCGGGCTGCGACTGCGAGGGCGCTGGCGTTCTGTTTCTTTCCTCCTTCGCTACAGTAAAATCGCGACAGTAAAAATTGCCTAGGTGGATAGCGCGAGCGTACGCCCATGATGCACACTTTATTGTTTTAGATTCCTTGCCGGGACAGAGACGGCCTGGCGGCGGACCGTGACACAGCGGCTCACGAATGCACTATATGCCTCGCCGAGCCGCGAATCTAGTGGGGCGGCATCGCCGCAAAGACTATACAGATCGCCGCACCACCACCACTCGACACACGCACGCCGTCAGCCGCCGAGAGCCACGAGACGACGACGTCCGCCTTGATTGATCCAGACGGATGGAACGCCGTGTGCGTGCATGTATTCGCGCGTGCTTCGAACGAGAAACTGGCGGAGACTTAGACGGCAAGGTGTACGCTTTGGGCTCCGACTTGGACGGCATAAGGCTGGTCATAGTGGGGAATAACTTATAGACTAGTAATATTCATATGTTATTAGTCTATGTTACGACCTCTATAGTGCATAGTATCATAGATTAGTATCATAGGTGGTCTCATTTATTGTCATGCATGACACATAGTAGTATCACATTTATTATGTTACGATATCTACCTATGTTACTATAACCATCTCTCTCTTCTTTAATTGCCTGCCACATAAGCATGTTTGCGAGTCCCAAGCGCATGATACTACTTATGTCACTCCACTATGGCTAGCCTAATGCTATGAAATCGGAGTGTGGCGATAGAGCTCACGGGCTCGCCTGCACCTGTTACTTGGACCAATAGTACAGCTCATTGATGGGGCCGGCATTTATTGTGTTTGGAAAATACTAGAGATTATACGCGGTGGAAATTTAACCTACAGGAATAGGTCCGTATGCCAGGGCAGCGGAGCGATGCATCGCCGTGACGACCGGATGGAAAATGTTCCATTGGTCCATGATGGTTGCGGTCCAACCGTAGCGACCCTCGAGCACAACAAATGCGTCTCTGACCGAAAGTGATTTTTTGACAAACTGGGTCCACTGCAATCTCCACCCCTTTGCGTGCTCTGCTTTGCGCGTGGGCGATTCAACCTATGGCGAGAGCAGAGGCAGTCGGGGATGGATTCGAGTTCTTAACAGATCCGGTCGACAGGTATGCTGAGATGCTTTAGTCTTTTGCGTGTGCGTATCTTAGGTGTGTGGTCCGGTTTGGACAGATTTCCGGCGTCGGCGATTGGAGCAGTGAGTGCATCTTGCGGCGATCTGCCCGGTTCGAGATCTGTTGGACAAGATTGCCGAGTCCAAAGATTGGGGATGTCGACGATCTTGGCCGTGAAAATCTTGCTAGACTGAACGGCGTTTGCACGGGATTTAGCTTGTCGGTGACGACTCGGACGATCGGCGGGCAAGGACGACCCGCAGCCGCCGAGGTCGATGGAGAGGTAATTCCCTCATAAGCTATACAGACTGTATTGTTGGCACCGTTGTCCTGCGGTTGCTCAAGTCTGGACTGCTTAGAACCAGTTAGTGTAGATTAAATCATAGTTGTGCCTGCTGTCGGAAGAAGACAGAGACTATAATTGTGCCCACTCAGGGAAGAAGCTTTGATTCATTAGGTTGGGAATTCAAATTCCTTCTCACCTATATCAGCATTTTCTAAAAAAAAAATATTTTTCTCGTTTGCCAACTGTCCACTAGTGTTGTTGTTGCTGTCTACTTTAGTTGAAAATTATACAATGCTAATCTGATTGAACCTGGGCCTACTTAAATTTGATGCCATGCTAACCACATATCATGGTGCTGGATCCATTTTCCTTCTAGTTTATCTCTTGGGTTAGCATGTATTCAAGTGCCGTTCAATCAGATATTGAACTACAAGAAACTTCAGGTGTTAATAAATGATATATGCTTGTTGCTTTACAAATTTAGGATAAAGTGAAATTTAGCTACAAGATTCTATCTGAACTGATGTCTCTAAAATCTAGACTATCAACGCTTCAAATTGATTTTGCAGATTGTATAGGATGGAAACTTCCTGAAATGTTCTCTTGGATATATAGCTTCTTGATGCTACCAAAAATTGCCTGTATTGCTGTTGATGATCGCTCTTAAAATGAAAAGAACCGGCATATAGAAGATAGTTTTGAGGTGTGTTAAAATTGTGCAACAGCCAGGTAGGACGAGGTGTTCTATTGTACTTGGGTAAAGATCTGGAGTACTAGTTGTGTTTTTGCATGGAAAACTTATTTTATTCTAGACTATTTGCAGATTGAGAGTGACATTCACATGTGAATTACTTAATTCAACATTACACCTTAAGAATATACTGAATTCAGTACTATTACTGACTTTGGTTGATTGACTGACCATGCATCAGTATTATATTTAGCATCTCAAGAACACTTGTGGAGTTTCTTGGTTTTAAACTTTTTTTTGAAAGAAGGCAAAGTATTTGCCTTATATATTAATTAAGAGGGGAATAGAGAGTATGATGCAGGACCCAATACACAAAGTGATTACTCTCCTGATAAGATGACACCTAATTTTTTTGCGCTTGCGGTCACCCATAGACGAGCTTCTTCTTTTATGGAGCGGACCAAAATTGGCAGCGGCACACTTTTGTTGTGGAAAACCCGTGCATTTCTTTCATTCCAGATAGCCCAGCAGACAAGCATGGTGATGGACGCCATTGCCTTCCTATTGGGGATGGAGGAGTCTGACCTCTTGACCCACCAATCTTTGACAGACCTCTCGAGATGCCAAGTGTCGGTGTCGGGCTCTCTAAATGTATCCAGTTCTTAATCGAGATCCAACATCGCCTAGTGAAGCGACACTTGAAGAAGATGTGGGCACCAGACTCCTGCTCTCGCTTGCACAGCGGGCAAAGACCACAATTCGGTCAACCACGCTTGGTCAACCTATCTGCAGTCCAGAGCCTATCTTGAGTGGCCAACCAAGCGAAGAATTTGATTTTTGGGGGGCCCAAGATTTCCACACCGCGTGCTCCATGAGGGAGTAGAAGGTTTCCAAAAACTGGGCGGCATAGGCGGAAGCCGCGAAATATTGCCCATCGTTAGTGTGCTTCCAAACAATCTTGTCATCGGCATGAGCGTCAAGTTGAAAGTCATGGATGATTGTCCAGAGGGCCACGAATTGGCGAATGTGCTCCAAGGTGAAGTTCACCGACAACTTGATCTTGGACACCCAAGCATTGCTGGAAAGAGCCTCCTTTATCTTCCAATTTTTCCTAGCGGAAGCCGCAAAAATGAGTGGCGCAATGTCTTTGGGTTTCCGGTTGTTTATCCATGGCGCATCCCAAAAGGGTGTCTTCGCACGATTCCCAATGGTGATAGTTGTAGAAGCGTAGAAGAGGTTAAGATCTTGTTCGTCGCAAGGGCTGCCCATGCCCACCCACAACTTTGAGGGCTCCGTCCACTCAAACCAAGGCCATCTTAGGCGAAGCGCTCTTGCGAATTTAGCTGTGTTGAGCACACCGAGCCCTCCCCGCTCAAACGGGCGACTTCCGTCAGCTTCCATGCACTTCAATCAGCTTCCATCCACTTCAAATGATGTTAAGTGGCCTTAGTTTTATCAGCAGTCCATGGTTATTTGATACTAATTGTTAGACTTAGAATTGAGGTATCTTTTGTACAACATGGAAACTCCCGTCACACATGTCCGCTTGAAAAAACCCTTTTTTCCTCTGCCTAGTATTAGCAAAACCTGAACAGTTCACAGATAGTTTTCCTTGGTCTTGTTGTTTGCTAGTTCTTGCACATACATTAGATGACTTCTGAGATGCCAACAAAGCCAATTTTTCTCTTGGATATTTGCTTGCAGAATGGATAACCTGGCATTCATTTTGTCAAGTCTTTGCATGCTTGTTCATGAAAAGATATATCTTTTTGCACTCTGCATTCATGCATGCCAAGACTTTGAATTCATATATGTGTATCTTTTCACTTCACAAGAATTAACTTTAACCCTTGTCGTGGGTTTGATCTATGTAGCATCCAGTAAAAAGATGCATCACATTTGTCACGGGTTTGGTCTATATAGCATCCAGAAAAAAAATGCCTCACGTTTGTTGCGGGTTTGATCTGATGTTCGGTATATGAGGCCATGAACCGAAATTCCATTATTATTTTTGCTGCTATTTCCTTAAAAAATTGTTTATTGCAAGAATTTGGGTAGTTGACACTATGTTTGAGCTCGTGATGACTACATAAGATGGTGAAGGAGGCTGCAAGGCTTGCCAGGGTGATGGGAGAGGAACTAAATAATTCTTAGTTTACTTAAGCTTTTTGCAGAGTGTGTTCTGTTTTCGCCACTAGTTTTGCCATAATAAATCTGAGAATGAATGTTCGGCCCATATGAAAGCCCATTTTGTTGTTATCGTAAAACATATTCCTTTTTTATTATTCACAGATTCTCATTTGTTTGCTTTTCGAGAAGATAATTCTTTCTCATGCCAGACAATTTGAATGCTTACTACTTCCTATATTTGTGAAATCTCTTAATGTTGTTGTGCTATATTTACGAAATCTTATACATCAGATTGTGTGCTTATCTACACTCTGATTGCAAAATGTTGGATGAGCAGTTTCGCATATGATCAGTTTGAATGGTTATACTACAGCTGGAATTAACCAAATAGTTAAATCAATAGCAGGGATTGCAGGGTTGCTAGGGAATCAACCCCCACAGAGATTGGCTGACAAGTAGGGGATCAACCTAATCACTGGGTGGATTAATTCCACTACGGGATTGGTTCCCCTATAACCAAACAAGGCCTATGGTTTTCCTGCATCTGATGGAACATCATAACAAAGATGTACTTTGCGTCGAACGCATAGCCAGTTTCGAAAGCGGTGATCATCGTCCTGCACATGTACTTCCGGTTTTTCCTGTTTCTTGGTTTGGACCTACATAAATTATGTTGTTCAATCATACGGGCGAGGGTTCTAACCTGTGGATCCCATGTCATGAATTTGCAGGCAGTACATGTGATGAAAGCTAACACACCATTCAAGCAGCATGCGAGTGAGGTCTACACTAGGACCCACATTCAAGAAGTTCGGCGAGCGAAGCAGGGCAGTACAAGGTCGAACTGGTTGAGCAAGGCGTTAAGTACCTAGTGCGGCGGCACCATCAGGAGAGGCATGACAAATGGTGCAAGGTGGTGTATAAGGGCACCGTTGATGGAGGGGGTGATCAGTTTCTATGCGACTGTCAAAACTTCGAGCACACGGGAGTATCGTGCTATCATTCACTGAAGGTACATAAAATCTGTTCAATTGCTTCATTCCTGTGGCGACGGTGTTTAATGGATCAACATGCGGCATCTCAATTAATGATGCTATTCCGCTGCAAGTCATGGATTTTATGGAAGTCACACGGAGACACCCCGGACACAGGTGACATGCTGAAGAAACCAGGGAGGGATCGAGCCGAAATGCACCAACTGTGGCGTAGGTGGTCACTGGCGAAACTCGTGCGGAAACCAAAGCAGTATCGTGCTTCATGCAGTGCCTCCTGCTGAAACACCAATCCGGCTAGAGGGGACTGTTGTGTACTACCTCTGTCTCGGTGAATAAGTCATTCGCATAATTTTAGGTCGACGGTTTAACTATCTAAATATGTATTATATGTGACAAAAATATATATTTAGAAACTACATCCGTGTAGAAATCTAGTGATATACTTTTCATGACATATAACAAATATTTAATTCTCAAACCGATGACCTAAAACTACGCTAATGACGTATTCACCTAGACAGTAGTTAGCTTTGTTGCTAGTCTTGGGTTCAGTTTGTACAATTTGATGTTGTCTTGTGAGCTACGTAGTACGATTTTCCTAAAGCTGTGTACATTTTACGTAACCCTGTGTCACTTGAAAAATATGTCACCCCGGTAGTCGGTGTGGTGATTGTACAAGTATTGCGAAAATTGATGACTGTCAATGAGCGAGGCATGTTCTGTTCTCCGAATCGTCATTGTGTCTAATGAATCGGTTTTCTATTTATTCCTTGATGGAAATGACTGAGTCTCATGCGCCAGCGGGCATACATGCTCTACGATACGATCGAGGTCACCTTCTATGTTTTTTTTTGAGACATGGTCACCTTCTATGGTGACGGGCAGCGCAAAAAATGGGTTGTTGGAATTCGAATACGGCCCGTGACGGAGGGCCCTCCCTGTGCGGTCGGTACAGGATGTGGGCTGACAGCGCCGGCCGTTCTGTCCAGGCGGCACGACGCTCCGCTGTGGGGCCAACATGATTTTTCCTCGCACTTAATACTGGTCCATACGCGCTGGATACCACATTTAATAGGGCCGTCAGCTGTGATCCGGATGCGAACGAGCGCAAGAAGATATCGTGAGCATGCGAGAACGAGGGCTCCTACGAATTTTCGTATGAAATCGCTGCTAGCTTTTGGCAGCACAGTTTGCATGCATGCGCGAATACTATAATGGCGAAGTATCCAATGAAAATGCCAATTCGGTAAAAGATGTAAATTGTATAGCATCAGAAGACATGTCGAAAGGTGCTCGGGTTTCCCCAACAGTAATTCGTGGAAGTTCGGAAGAAAGATCCGGAGCCGTTCCAAAAATATCAGCATCCTGAGCACCATCAACCACGATGGATCATCCAAGGTCTGGTAAAACAGTAAGAACCGGCTTGAGAAGTCTATTCGAATTTGTTCTTGTACCGACCCATGCAAATAATGCAAACCTGCATACGTGCGGCGGTTTACCCCTCGTAGATACTCCCTCTGTCCTAACACTAGTGTAGTGTTAAAAACGTTCTTATATTTTGGAATAGAGAGAGTATTCATCATGAATCTACAGTTCATCGGTTCATCGCGTTTCAAGACAACGCATGCGCCATGGAAGCACTAAGGGCACTCGCGAGCGAGGATACATCCGAAAGATAAGTACTTATAAAAATGGGCCAAAGTGAGTAAATTGCATAAAACCACCACTCTTAAGGTTAGGTTTGTGAAAAACACCACAATACATTTTCTTTACAGAAAACACCATGTCTTGGGTTTTTTTTTTTTTTTTGCAAAAACCACTAATGAGTGAATTTGGCTAGGTTGAGCATGCTTATGACAGTTGGGTCCCGTTTTTCGCTAACATGGAATAACGTTTTTCCAAAGATAGTGTTAGATGGGTCAAAAAGCAAAAACACCCCCGACATTCTTTCCCCGTGCCTCCCAGGCCCTTCCCTAGACTTCGTCAGCCTCGCTCCTGCAGCCGCCGGAGGAGAGGAGCTCCTGACCCCGCACGCCGCCGCAAGTAATAGCTCACCGGAGCAGACGAAGCCGGCGAACTGCGGAGGAGGGCGCAACACGGTCCAGTTCCTGGACTTGAAGTCGAACACCCACAACGCGTGCCGGCCGCAGCGTTCCTCGGAGTAGATGGCGCCGGTCACCACCACGCGCCCGCCGCTGCCGTCGCTCGACTGCGCACGTCATGCCGGCCTTGAGACCAGGCGCGTAAGGGCCCACCTCGAGCCAGCCCCAGCGCTCCCCGCGCCACTCCACCATGGTGGTGCTGCCCTCGATGAACCACATGTAGCCACGCACCACCACATGAGCTGCCGACGGCGGTGCGCGCACACACTCCATGCCGCGTTGTCGCCCTGATTTGCCCCCCGGTGCCGCCACCTCATCTGGATCCTGCGAGGGATGTCACGGCGTCGGCCCGATTTGGCCTCAAGCGTGAAGAGACGCCCAGCGCCAGCTGCCGGATCCGGCGAGGTATGTCGCGCCGCCGCCCCGATTGGCCTCTCCAGCGCGAGGAGGCGCCCAGCGCCGGCTGTCAGATCTGGCTAGGGATGCCGCCGATGCCCCGATTTGGCCTCCCGCGCGAGGAGGCGCCTAGCGTAGGCTGCGTTGACTGCCCCATCCTATTGCGAGGATGCACGTCGTCTAATTGCATTTTTTTATTTTTTTATTTAGGGGTGTGTGTAAAATTGATGGACTAGTTTGTAGTATTAGATTAAAATCGACCTGACATGAAATGTTACGCCACGTAGGCAAAAAGGGGCCTCAACTGTCATAAGCATGCTTAACCGAGCCAAATCCATCGATAGTGATTTTTTAAAAAATACACAAGATATAGTGTTTTTTGCAAAGAAAATGTATCGTAGTGTTTTTCGTAAATCTAACCCTTAAAGTGGTTGTTTTATGCGATTTACTCGGCCAAAGCTTGTTTTGAGATTGATTTTGTAAGCATGATGACCGTCGTTGAACTCAAGGTTGTTCGGCGCCAATACCAAGTTACCAACAGCTGCTTCCATATAATAATGTTAAAATATCACCTGCAAAGAAAAATATCTAGTACAACACCTAGTAATACTATATATAATCACTTCGGAGTTCTGTCGTCGTTTACAACCTCGTCCTCGTATGGAACGAGGGTAATGAACTTATTTATGCCATGATTGAGAATAATTTGAAAATGACAAACATAGAGGCCCAAAACTTTCCTCGCACGAAAATCGGGGTTGAACCACCGAAGGGCAAAGAAAAGGAGAAAATGACACATACGCTCCTCGCGATCACAACAGCCCAACAGCACAAACTCCTCTAAACCAAGCCGCACACGCCACGGGCCGCCGAGGAGAAACGATATTCCAGCCTTCCCCGCCCCGGCACACCATCGCGCCTCTCCGCCCTCTCCCCATGGCCGCCGCACGCGACCTTGCCGGCAACCAGCCCGGATCCACCCGCGTCTGCGTCGGGGAAGACGTCGCCTGGTCGGACGTCACAGGCGTCTACGACCGCGACGAATCCCTCAAGGAGAACACCAACCCTAAATGCTTCATCGTCAAGAACTACCCCGGCCACAAGGCCGGCAACGGCGCGGCGCAGCGGTCCTCGGGCAACCTGAAGCCTACAGCGGCGCCCATCATCGGGATCTCCGGAAACCTCGGCCAGGGGTGTGCCCGGCGGCACCGCCCACCTGCGATGTTCCCAAAGAATGCCAAGACCGGCGGCGGCGGGCGCAACCCAAAGCCGGCGGTGCCGGAGCCAGGATCGCCCAAGGTGTCCTGCATGGGGAAGGTTCTATCGGGACGAGAGCGCGACCGCGGCCGGGAGCTGATCTCCCCGGAGAAGATAAAGGGCGGCTGCTGCCCCTGGTTCGGTTTCCCGATCCGTCGCAGCCGCTCGAGGAAGAGCGCCGTGGAGAGCGTCGACTGGTCTCCGCCTCCCAGGCTGCCTCTGGCCTATGTGGAGCGTAAGATGGAGGCGAAGGAGGTAAGCACGGATCAGGCAGCGCCGCCCGCGCCGGCGCTGGCAGGGATGAGGCGGTTCGCGTCTGGTAGGCGCGTGGCGGATTGGGCGGCCGGGACGGAAGAGGATGGACGCTTGGCGAGATCCGGGCCGTTGTAGCGCGTGTACGGCTGGTGAATACTACTCGAAGACTTGTAGCAGTAGATGACAGTCTGGTTCGTGGCCTTCTGTTGGTTGTTGCTATGATTTCAGAGTAGGCGTGTAGATTTGCCAGAAAAAAGCGTGTAAGATGAGGATTGAGTTTGAGGTACCATGTAGATAATGAAATTAGGACTCAGAGATATGTGACCTAGATTGGCAGATGATACAAAATTCAGCTTCGTCTACGCTGTCCCGGCGATATGTGGCCGTTCTGTTATATATTTTCTCATCACTTTGTATCAGTTCAGCTGTTTAGGCTTTATATATAAAGCTGGACGAAACGTGTTTCGAGGATGATGGAATCTTGGCAAAGAAATCCTATCAGTCCGAGGTAAGGGTTTAACTATACGACAAAGCTAAATATCTGTCGACTGGTCATTAGTGACAGGCACGCACTATTCGCTTGACGCATGATCCACGTTCGATCTTCCGATAGATTGCTAGCTACTTTATTTTTTGAGGAAAAAAATAAAGCACCCAACGGGAATTGAACCCAAGACGCATAGGCTCCGCATGCTCCCTTCGACCAACAAGCTACAGCATATTAGTTGTTCAAACTGAAAAACATAAGAACTTAACCTTTTATACCTCATTGCATTAAAATAAAAGTTGTGCTAATTCCAGAATTTTTTTGCTGAGAGCTAGAGTCAAACTCCAAAATCAAAGAATTGTGACGAGGGACGTGAATTTCTTTTTGAAGAATTGTTGCGTGGTGTAGTACTTGCGCCAATTCCTAAAGCTCGACTGGAAGTTAGCGATAGATCTGTACGACCTGATCGTTGCTCGTTGTGGATCGCACGACCCCAAGCACCCCGTCTGGATCACCCGCACAACCCACGTATATCCCGACGCTGGCCCGTTCCTTCTTCCTTTTTTCCCGATGCAGGCCCGTTCCCACTACTTTTTTTCCTCACATCGTCACATCCCATCGGCCCATGTTCCTAAATTAAGAGGACCATTTACCGGTCGCATCCTTGCCCACGTTCCAAAAAAATTGATAGCTTCCTGTGCTGGATAAGAATCGAACCCTATTCCTCAAGTAGTAATTTCTACGACACAAATCACTAGCCCGGCTTCAGACTTGCTATTTTTGAAACAAGTTTACATGATACTTGTTCTTGGTTAATATGAATTTGAACATTAAAAAATAGTGGTCCGGTCAATGATTTCCCCACTAACGTGATTATTTTGACCTCATTTTTTTGTTGAAACATCCCGCAATAATGTTGTGTGAATAACGTGGTCACTAACACACCGCGAACCTGATAACTTACATATAAACACCTCGATAACTCACACATCACAGACCTGATAATTTATGTACCCTGGTCTTGATAAATTTGTCGAGGGGTGATCAAGTATCCTCGACAACTTTCGTGTGAATAGCATGGTAACTCACACATCGGAGACCTGATAACTTATGCCCCCCGGTCCTTGTACTTTTCGTGAGGGAGGGGTGATGAAATATACCCTCGATAACTTTTATGTGAATTGCTCGGTAACTCACACCTCGTAGACTTGGTAACTAATGCACCCCAGTCTTTTGGTAAATTTGGTGACTCGGTGGGGGGACGATGGTTGATGAAATATATATTTTGGTAAAATTTTGTGTGAATAACATAATAATTCACACATTGCAGACATGAGAACTTATGTGCCCCAGTCATGGTAACTTTGGCGATGATGGTGAGGGATGGGGGAGGGTTGTTGATGAAATATACCTCCGGTAACTTTTTTACCAATATCATGGTAACTTACACGTCATAGACCTGATAACTTGGTTGGGGGGGGGGGGGGGTTGATGAAATATATCCTTCATAACTTTTTTGTGTGAATAAAATGATAACTCACATATCTCAAATTACGATAACTTATGTGCCCCAGTCTTTTCGGTAAATTTGGTGACCATGTGGGGGGAGGGTGGTTGATGAAATATACCCTTTGGTAACTTTTCGTGTGAATAACATGATAACTCACACATCACAGTTTGATACCTTATGTGCCCCAGTCCTAATAACTTTGGCGATGGTGCTGAGTGGTGGGGGAGGGTTGTTGACGAAATATACCTCCAGTAACTTTTTGTCAATATCATGGTAACTCACACATCATAGACCTGACAACTTTGGTGTGTGTGTGTGTGGGGGGGGGGGGGGGGCGAGGGGTGGTGATCAAGTATCCCCCGGTAACTTTCATGTGAATAGCATGGTAACTCAAACATCGGAGACCCGAAACTTATGCATCCCAGTAATGGTACTTTTTGCGAGGGAGGGGTGATGAAATATATCCCCGATAACTTTTATGTGAATAGCACGGTAACTCACACCTTGTAGACCTGATAACTAATGTACCCCACTCGTTGGTAAATTTGGTGACTGGGTGGGCGAACGGTGGTTGATGAAACATATGGTAATTTTTTGTGTAAATAACATGATAACTCACACATCGCATACCTGATAATTTGTGTGCCCCAGTCCTTGTAAGTTTGGCGACGGTGGTGAGGAGTGCTGGAGGGTTGTTGATGAAATATACCTCGTTAACTTTTGTCAATATCATGATAACTCACACATCATAGACCTGACAACTTAGGTATAAACAACGCGGTAACTATATAGCCGGATAAAAATTTATTGAATCATACCCCGGTTCATTATGTGCAAATAGAACGGTAATGTATGCATCCGGGAGCTGATAACTTAGATATAAATACCACAGTAAATTTGACCCAGGGGGAAAAAGTCGTTTAAAACACATCTCCGATCACTTCTGTATAAATAACATGTTAATATACATATAACATAACTGATAACTTTACAGTAACTTTTGACCAAAAAAGTGATCAAAACATGTCAACACGAGATCTAGTTTTGAAGTTCTCATCATGGTGGATTTTTATGTGAAAACAATTTTTCAATAAAAAATGACAGTTCGGGCTATAAAACATCTTCCAAATAGTGAGGATTTACAATTACATCAGGTTTTCTGTGCTCTACTGTTTTTGCACGAGGAGAGAATGTTGGAGGAGCAATTTTTATGCCCCGGTAATTTTCATGTAAACATGATGGTAACTGACGTACCACACACGTGATAACTTATTTAGCCTAGGTCTAGTAACTTTTTACCTGAAAAAAAATTCATCGAAACATACCAACATGGGACCTAGTTTTGAAGGTTTCATCGCGATGAATCTTTTATGTGAAAACGGTTTTTCAATCGAACCAACGGTTTGAGCTACAAAATATTTTGAAGTTTAATTTCTAATGGAATCTTTGCTGACATCATCTTCTTTTTTTATCTACATGCATGCATTATTAATTGGGTTCAGTAGGACGTGCATTACGTGTAAACCAAAGATATGTGTATGGGAGATTGCACCGCAACGCTACATGCGAGATTGCACTAAATGTGGAGCGTCGTTTCAACCATCAAAGGTATCGTGCGAATATGATGGTTAGCGACCAGTCGACTGGTGGTTAGTCGCTTCCTTAACTATATCATGACTGTCATATAAGAGTTAGTGGTTTCGCTGAAGATTTGAATTCTATCCAAGGGAAGCCAACTCGATATGTTAATTTACTTTCTGAGAGTCGTACTTAGGTCGACAAACCCCCCATCCTTTTGTCAATTCTTTCAAATGATGTAATTTCATTCCATAATTGAAATGGCTAGATGGCTTCAAAAACAAAACAGAGAAACAAGGTTCCTTCAAAAAAGAACGAGAGAAACAATCTATGAAACTGAGAGAGGGAAAACGGAAGAGGCCATAATCATCACGAGGGGGCTAAAGTACCGGGCCCGACTATGTCTCGCGTCACGCGAGACAAAGTGAGCTCTCACCTGAAGGACCTCGCGAATGAGCCAGCCCAGAGTGCGCGAGGCAACTTCCTCGGGGTTTTTTTCCTGTTTTTTGTTTCGCTTTTTGCTCTCTTTTTAACTTTTATACTTTTAAATATTCTAAATAAAAATATAAAAAAAACAATTTGCATAAAACATTTGGAAAAAAACCAAGCATTTGAAAAAAATCTTAAATGCAGAGAAAATGTTTCTCATGTATACAAAAAATATACCATGTGCGTGAAAAAGGTTGATCATGTATTAAAAATATTAATCAAGTGTTTGAAAAAACGTTAAATGAGTATTTGCAAAACATTAAATGTGTAGAGAAATGTTTTTCACCATGTATTCAAAAAATGTTAATATTGTACTTTAAAAATGCTAAATGTGTATAGAAAAATGTTGACATATATTCAAAAATATTAATCTTGTATTTGAAAACAATGATCAACCATTTGAAAAAAGTTAAATATGGACAAAGATGTTGAAAATGTTAAATCTTGTATATAAAAATATTAAACGTGTTATAAAAATGTACTAGATACTTACCAAAAATCTATAATGTGTATGGAAAAAAGTAGAATAAAAAATGCAAGTTTTAAGAAAATATTAATCATGCATTTAAAAATATTAAATGTCCATGTTAAAAAGTTTCTGACGTTTACGAAAAGTATTGAATGTGCACTGAACACACAATTAAGATGTGTTGAAAAAAAACATGAACTAGAGAAACTCGACAAAAAAGGAAAGAAAAGCGAAGAAAACCAATAAAAACAAGAAAAGAAAACAAAGAAAATGAAAAATCAAAGAAACCAATGCAACAAAGAACGGAAATAGAAAACCGAGATGGAAACAAAGAAAAACGATGAAAAAAGAGAAAGAAACAAACAAAACCAAAGAAGAAGAAAAGGAAAACCCAGTGAAACCAAGAAAGAAACAAAGAAAACCAAAGAAAAAAACAAAGAAAAAGAAAAAAATAGTGAAAACCGAGACAAAAACAAAGAATACCAAAGAAAGAACAAAGAAAAGGGAAAAAATACATTGAAACAAAGGAAGAAACAAAGAAAACCGGTGAAAAAACAAAGAAAAAAAAGATAAAACAAGTGAAAACCGAGAAAGAAATGAAGAAAAAGGATAAAACAAGTAAAAACAGAAAAATCCAAGAAACTTGTATGGAAAGAAAGAAGGAAAACCAAAAATCTAAAAAAAACTAGCGAAACCAGCGAACGAAGCGCAGCGAGCGACCTTGATGCGAGATAGGTTTTGCGCTAAAGTACCACTACGAGCATAGCTCCAAACGGTTATTCCAAACCAAGCAAACACAAGAGGGTAAGCTGACTAGAGCTAGGACAATAGAAAGACGCCCAACAACATCCACCATGCAGCTTGTTAATTCGGAAGATTTTTCATATTCAGCTAGATCAATTACATCACTGCTTAGTAGGAAATTCTGAGGAGGATCGGTGCCATTAGCAAAGTAATAGAATTCTACTCAATTCTGAATGGTCTGCAAGCTATGAAGAAAACTGTGCTATTAGGAGTTTATTTCGACCAGATTTCTGTTCCACCTAAATTGGTATATTTCGAGACAGAATCAATTTTAGGTCACAACATGAAAGATCTAGATAATTTCTAGCTGATCATCTTAGTGTACTAAATTTCTTCATTTGGTAAAGCGGATCAAGATTTATATCAGGTAGAAAGATTAGTCTAGAAAAGGATTCAGGATTCATACTAAAGGGAGGAGCTAATTTTATTTCTTTTGGAGAGCCGTAGCTACACTTGACCAGTTGTCATGGTTAGTTATGGACTAGTTCTAAGATTGATGGCCAAGGAAGTCATAGGAACTAATGGGGATCAAATCTACAAAGAATCCCATCTAAAAAGTTATTTTTTTTTTGAGGTTTCTGGACGATGCGGAGTATCCCAAGGTCATCCCCATGGACCTACCTACGTCTCCCACGACACCACTTGGACCAATGACAAGAGCCCGAGCAAAGGCTATCGAAGATAAGGTGAACTCGCTCATTTTCGAACTACCACTTTCTATACATGAGACATGGCTGCTACCTCAAGCGGAAACACTATGTGTGATCATGTACTTGGAGGAAAGCCACGGAACATCTACATCCAACGGACAAGACGGCGAGGACACCAAGTGCGAAGGACAGGAAGAAGAGCTGCCACGGAAGCTACAACCACCGGACGACCGGTCGGGACCGGACGTCCGTCACCTGAAGCCCAGCCTTCCCAAGTCTCAGCCAACGCAAGCTACATCGAGCGGACGTCCGGCCAGAACCGGACGACTGGCCCCACCTCCCAGCAAGCGGACGACCGACCAGGACCGGACATCCGACGCCACCACACCCGAGCCAGAATTAGCGGAAGTCTGAAGTCACCGGACGTCCGGCGCCACCTTCCACGTATCAGAAATAGCGGAAGTCCGGCGACCACCGGACGTCCGGAAGCCCACGAGCCAACGGACGACCGGTCCCAGCGGACGTCCGGTACCTGTCTGCGTACAGAGATCGGGCCCGAGGCCCATGTATCCCTCTCCACTTACCCCTTCGTGGACCTAGACTATATATACTCCTACAGCTCCTCCTAGTTAGGGTTAGCGTTGTGTTAGCTCATATGTGAGATAGAGCTTCGCTCATCCATCCGGATCTACTCCATCGCGAGGGACCGTCACCTCTTCGGAGAAGATCCACTTAGATTCAAGACCCCTAACGGGAAGACCTCAAGACCTCCTCATGGAGAAGAACCGGTTACCTATGTATCATCCTTTGTTGGATTCGGATCGTGTATCCCCTTGTGTTTCGAGAATCTAGCATATGTGTGACCTACTCTTGTTGGTTGAGTGATTTCTCTCTCGTTTTCCCTCGTGTTCTTCGTGTTCTTCGTAGGATCCCTCCATTTCGTGAAAGATCGGGCCCCTAGGGTTCTACCCTACATCATCTGGGTATCATGAGCCACGTTGATCATGTATTTGGAGCCCCTACCCCTTGTTTTCTAGCTTGATTTCATTGTGTTCTTCCCCAATTTCGAAAATCCCCACCAAAAATAGCCCCAATTTTTTTGTGATTTGTTGGTGTGATGAAGTTTTGTTGGATTTGATCCATGCATTTGCTTTGCCTCGAATGGATCTAGCTTTCGCCCTTCGTCTCCACCTTTTTCGTCCACAAAATCACTTGGATTTGACCAATTTCGCCACTTCCACCTCGAACCCTAGTTGTTCATCCCATGCCCGAAATCGCCCAGGCAACGGACGTCCACCAGCCACTGGACGTCCGACCACCAGTCGTCCGCCATCCATTGGACGTCCGGCTTTCCCTGACAAAACTGGAAAAAATTCAGTTGGGCCATCACCACCTCTCCACCTCCACTCCCACATACGCACTCCAATATACATTCCACCTCCGCATACGCACTCCGATACCTCCACCACTTTCCGCTACAACCACTGATTCCTCGTTTCCAACTCTAACACAATTTCGACACATTTTGGTCTTTGAGAAGTTGAGTGTGCTTTCTCCGTTTCTTTGGGTGTTTAGGCTAACTTGGAACGGAACAACTTCGATGACACCACCGCTCATCTTTGACACGGACGGTAAAATCGACGACACCATTGTATCTCCTACCTTGCATTGCATTGATAACCCCATAGCCTTACTTTTGTGCCGCTTCCCCATCGATACTAGCCTTTGAGTATTGCCGGCAACGTGACTTCTGCACATTAGTGATCATACTTGCCATAGCATACATACCATACCATCATGGTGCATATCTTGGTATCATTTCTTGTGTCACAAGGTTGTCATCGCATATACACAATTGTTATCTTGGTTCGTGAAGTTTTGCATGAGAAAAGAGCTCAAAAGAGAAAGAGCCAAACAAGCTTCTAAGCAAAAGGGAAAGATAAACAAAGAGCTTATAAGCAAGAACCATAGCATCTTACAACATTAATATTGTCATACTCGATCATCTTGGATCATATCATCGGAATACCATACATATAGCATACTTGGGATAGAAGTCATTGCATTTTTGCTTAGTAGGTTGTGCACAACTTTTGTATCCGCCTATTGTGCAATCATGCTAGCGTCTCTCTAGAGTTGTGCAACAAGAGCATTTTCGTGGACTCCACATTTTTGGCTCATTCCTTGGTTGCCCGACCCCACTTATCTATTTGCGTGTGTGTTTTCGTGTACCCTATCTTGCTATCAGTGTACTTGTTGCATTTGCAAATTTGTGAATCTTTTCCAACATTACCGAGGCTCACTAACAATTGCATCAAATTTTGTGCCACCATCCTAACCAAGCTCCACCATAAGCTATTATTTTTGTAGGTGTGAGAACCGACAAGAATTGGTACCAATTGTGCCATTTCCTTGTTACACATTGAGTGATCATTGATCCATCTTCAACATCGGTCGAGGTACATTTGGTATAAGTTCTTCTCTTTCTCCCACTCGCATATTTTGCTTGGAATGATGGATAGGCCAAGCTTTTCTACCAACCCACTCTTCCTTGAACAAGACGATGACCCGAACAACTACGTCACCAAGATACACATATTTGGAACGCAACGAGCTTTGCATCAAGAGCAACAAGCAATGGGCGACCGCATTGACCATCTCGCCACCGACTTGCAACTCTCCGAGCAACGTACAAGAGACTACTTCAACAACAAGCTCGACAAACAAAAGCAAGAGAACAATGCAAGAATGGACAAGATTCGTGCCTTGTTGGTCAACCACTCTTCTACCACTTCGTCCTACTCAAGACGGAGCCGCTTGAGCCGACACTCCGACGACACTATCTCCGGCTCAAGTACTCCGACATCGAAAACTCTTCGTCGTGCCGCGCGTCAAGATCGTCAAGACAACCGCAATCCTATACACGACAATGACTCTCAAGAGCAAGCTCGCGCGCAAGAACATCGACACCGTCAAAACCAAGCTACTTTCGCGCAAGCACAAGAACAGCAACGTCTACGCCAACAACAAGAGGAAGAGCGAGCGCGCCAACACCAAGATGCACAGGATGCCGAGGCACAATGCCAAGAACAACAACTACGTGAAGCTCAAGCACTTGAGGCGCATCGTGCCCTCTGAGATTCAAGTCGAGCCATAGCCACGCGCAACTGACAAGCTCGTGAGCAACAAGAAACGCTTCGCGATGAAGTTCAAGAGAGGATTTATCAATCACATGTACGTCGACAAGCTCCTCCACAAGCTCGACAAGAACCTCAAGTTCACCAAGAGCATGAAGACAATGGAAATCCTCCACGACAAGAGCAAGTTGAGGGAGACAATCCTCCTCGTCAAGGACGTCATCACCCTCGACCCCAACACAATGAAGAGCAACGCTACAGCAAGCTAAAGTTCACCATGCCCAAGTTTTCCGGAAGCAATGACCCCAAAGAGTACCTTTCATGGGCATTGAAGGTTGACAAAATCTTCCGCTTGCACACTATGAGGAAGAGAAGAAGATCACGATGGCATCCCTTGAGTTCCAAGACTTCGTCCTCATTTGGTGGGAACAAGTCATCGAGCGTTGTGAGGCAAGAGGAGAACCACCCATCACAACTTGAACACAAATGAAGGATGTCATGAGATCACGTTTCGTGCCAACCTACTACAACCGTGACCTCTTCAAGAAACTCCAACTACTCAAGCAAGGAACAAAGACCGTTGAAGAGTACTACAAAGAAATGGAGATTTCCATGATAAGAGCAAATGTCACGGAAGATGATGAGCAAACTATGACACGTTTCTTGAATGGACTCAATCATCCTATCAAGAAGATCGCCGACTTCCAACAATACTCGGACCTCTTCGAGCTAGTGCATCAAGCTACCAAGGCAGAATGTCAAGTGCAAGATGACTTCAAATATGCCAAGTTCTCATCCAAGTCCTATGGTTTCTCCAACTCTCAAGCTTCAACGACTCCAACACCTTCTACCTCAACCAAGCCATCTACAAGCAACGGCGACAAGTCAAGTTACAAGAAAACTTCGACAACCTCAAGTCGTCCTCCTACTACAAGCAACTTCAAGCCGAGAGCTTCATCATCATCTACTCCAACAAATGAGACCATCAAGACAAGTTCCTTCAAATGCTTCACATGCGGCGACCGAGGCCACAAGTCCTTCGAATATATAAACAAGTGCACCATGATCTTCAACGACAATGGTACATATGACTCTATGAGTGAAGGAGAAATGGAAGCACTTGAGCAAGTGACCATGCACCGGCAAGTGAACGAAGATGAAGATGATCAAGTCTTTTGTGACGAAGATCCAAGCCCCACTCTCGTTGTCTCCAAGGTCTTGACTCTTCAACATCAACAAGAAGAAGACCAAAGATGCCATATCTTCCACACCAAGGCCGACATCAATGGAAGGTCCGTCAAGGTCATCATCGATGGAGGGAGTTTCCATAACTTGGCAAGTGAAGAACTATGTTCCAAGCTCCAATTGGTCAAGATGAAGTACCCACATCCTTACAAAGTTCAAAGGCTTACCGACTCAGGCACTATCCAAGTCGAGCATATGGTACAAGTTTCCTTCAAGATCGGAGCTTACGAAGACACTTTGGAGTGCGATGTCGTTCCTATGTCCGTTTGCCACCTCCTTCTTGGACGGCCATGGCAATTTGACCGAGGCGTCATCCACAGCGGGCGTGCAAATCACTATAGCTTCAAGATGAAAGGAAAGGAATATGTGCTACGACCAATGTACCAAGTGATCGCCGACAAGCAAGCCACCCATCATGGAGAGAATAGTGAGATAGCGAACCACCAAAAAGAGAGTGAGCGCCACAAGCCCAAATTGAGTGCCTCCACAATGAGCGAAAAGAAAAACCTAGTCCTATTTGCCACCAAACGTGAGATGAGAGAAGTGTGTGAGAACCCATCAAGTGTCATGCACTGTGTCCTTTTGTGCAAGGACGAGGCACCAAAGACTAACACCTCTCACAATCTACCTTTAGTGTTATCTTCTCTATTGAAGGAATTCCAAGATGTATTGCCCGACGAGCTACCTCCGGGTCTACCAACACTTCGAGGCATCGAGCACCGAATCGACCTCATCCCCGGAGCACCCCTTCCTAACAAGGCTCCCTAACGCGTCAACCCCGAGGAAACTAAGGAGATCCAACTCTAGGAAAAAAAACTCATCGACAATGGCCATGTACGAGAAAGTTTGAGCCCTTGTGTCATTCCAGTAATCCTTGTTCCCAAGAAAGATGGTACATTTTGCATGTGTTCCGATTTTTGCCCTATCAATGTTATTACCGTGTGTTATCGTTACCCTATTCCACGCCTAGATGATATGCTATATGAACTTAGCGAAGCCACCATTTTCTCTAAGATTGATCTTAAGAGCGGCTACTATCAAATACACATCCAAAAAGGTGATGAATGGAAAACCGCACTTAAGACCAAATTTGGCTTATATGAATGGCTTGTTAAGGCAATGGATTTATCCGAAGCACCCGGTACCTTCATGCAACTCATGCATTTTGTCTTTCGACCTTATATTGGTGTATTTGTTGTGTTCTACTTTGATGATATCCTTGTGTTTAGCAAATCTCTCAAAGATCATGTCACCCATCTTAGAACTGTGTTGCAAACCCTTAGGAAAGAGCGCCTTTATGATAATATGGACAAATGCCTTTTTGGTGTTGATAAGCTTGTTTTCTTGGGTTTCGTAGTATCTTGTAAGGGTGTTCAAATAGATGAGTCTAAGATCAATGCTATTAAAACTTGGCCCCAACCAACCAAGTTGCAACAAGTGCGTAGTTTTCTTGGTTTAGCCGGTTTCTATCGTCGCTTTGTGAAGGATTTTAGCACCATTGCTTCACCTTTGCATGCTTTGAGTAAGAAAATGCGCCTTTTATTTGGGGACCATCCCAAGATACCACATTTAATGAGCTTAAGAATTTGCTTACTCATGCCCCCGTGCTTGCTTTACCCAACTTTGACAAACCTTTTGAAGTTCATTGCGATGCTAGTGGTAATGGCATAGGAGGTGTGTTAACGCAAGAGAAGCGCCACATAGCATACTTAGTGAGAAACTCTCCGAAGCGCAACTCAGCTATCCCATCTATGACAAAGAGCTATATGCTTTAGTGCGGGTTTAGCGTGAATGGGAGCATTATCTTCTACCTCATGAATTTATCATTCATACCAATCATGAAACGCTTAAGTATCTTAAGGGTCAAACTAAGTTGAACAAGCGTCATGCTAAATGGAGTGAATTCATTGAGTCATTTCCTTATGTCATCAAGTATATCAAGGCAAGGAAAATGTTGTGGCGGATGCGCTTTCCTGTATATGCATGCTTGTTACTCAACTTGAATTGAATGTCATTGGCTTTGAGCACATAAAAGACTTGTATGCGCATGATCCTACTTTTGCTATTCCTTATGCCAAATGTTTGACGCATATATCTTGGGAATGCTATTACATCAAATATGGTTATCTTATGAGAGCTGACAAACTTTGCATCACCGAGTTTTCTCTTCGTTTGTTACTTCTGCAAGAATCTCATGGAGGAGGACTAATGGGACACTTTGGACGCGACAAGACATTTGCTACACTCTCTAACAACTATTTTTGTCCCAAGATGTCCCGCGACGTCTCACACTTTACCACACAATGTTCGACATGTCGCAAAGCTAAGTCCAAAGCTCAATCTCATGGTCTATATACATCCCTTCCAATTCCATATCACCCATGGGAAGATATTAGCATGGATTTTGTACTTGGTTTGCCTAGGACTAGAAATGGAAAGGATTCTGTGTTTGTTGTTGTGGACCGATTCTCTAAGATGGCACATTTCATACCATGCAACAAGATAGACGATGCTTCACATATTGCAAATCTTTTTTAGAGAAATCTTGCGCCTACATGGAGTGACAAAAACTATTGTCTCGAACTGCGATGTCAAGTTCTTGAGTTACTTTTGGAAGACCTTATGCGCCAAGCTCGGAATCAAGCTACTATTCTCCACGGCATACCATCCACAAACCGACGGCCAAACGGAAGTGACGAACCGAACGCTCTCCACTCTACTGCGCATGTTAATCAAGAGGAACATCAAGGAGTGGGAAGAGTGCCTACCCATCGCCGAGTACGCCTACAACCGCGCAAGACATTCGACTACCGGCAAGTCCCCCTTCTAGGTCGTCTACGGTTTCAACCCATTGTCCCCATTGGACATTCTTCCTCTACCACTACAAGAGCGCATCAACATGGACGCGAGTGCCCGAGTGAACTATCTCAAGAAGATGCATGAATATACAAAGCACACAATCCAGTGCCAAGTACAACGACTCGCGACCAAGCTCAACGTCAACAAGCAACCCATGACAATCAACATTGGTGATCTTGTGTGGCTACACCTTCGCAAGGAATGCTTTCCGAACGAATGCAAGTCCAAACTTCTACCACGAGCCGATGGACCCTTCAAGGTGCTATCACGCTACAACAACAATGCTTACAATATCGACCTCCCGCGCAACGAGTACAACATGAGCGACGTCTTCAACGTTAAGGATCTCTCGCCCTACCATGGTGATGAAGATTTCGATCAAAGTTCGGATCTTTCCCAAGGGAGGGGAGATGATGCGGAGCATCCCAAGGTCATCCCCATGGACCTACCTACATCTCCCACGGTACCACTTGGACCAGTGACAAGAGCCCGAGCAAAGTCTACCGAAGATAAGGTGAACTCACTCCTTTCCGAACTACCACTTTCTATACATGAGACATGGCTGCTATCTCAAGCGGAAACACTATGTGTGATCAGGTAATTGGAGGAAAGCCACGGAACATCTACATCCAACAGACAAGACGGCGAGGACACCAAGTGCAAAGGACAAGAAGAAGAGCTGCCATGGAAGCTACAGCCACCGGACGACCGGTCGGGACCGGACGTCCGTCACCTGAAGCCCAACCTGCCCATGTCCCAGCCAACGCAAACTACAGCGAGCGGATGTCCGGCCAGAACCGGACGACCGGCCACACCTCCTAGCAAGCGGACGACCGACCAGGACCAGACATCCGGCACCACCACACCCAAGCCAGAATTAGCGGAAGTCCGAAGTCATCGGACGTCCGGCGCCACCTTCACAGAATGGAAATAGTGGAAGTCCGGCGACCACCAGACGTCCGGAAGCCCACGAGTCACCGGACGACCGGTCCCCAGCGGACGTCCGGTACCTGTCTGCGTATAGAGAATAGGCCCGAGGCCCATGTATCCCTCTCCCACTTACCCCTTCATGGACCTAGACTATATATACTCCTCCACCTCCTCCTAGTTAGGGTTAGCGTTGTCTTAGCTCATATGTGAGATAGAGCTTCGCTCATACGTCCGGATCTACTCCATCACGAGGGACCGTCACCTCTTCGAAGAAGATCGACTTGGATTCAAGGCCCCTAACGGGAAGACCTCAAGACCTCCTCACGGAGAAGAACCGGTTACCTATGTATCATCCTTTGTTGGATTCGGATCGTGTATCTCCTTGTGTTTTGAGAATCTAGCATATGTGTGACCTACTCTTGTTGGTTGAGTGATTTCTCTCTCGTTTTCCCTCGTGTTCTCCTCGTGTTATTCGTAGGATCCCTCCATTTCATGAAAGATCGGGCCCCTAGGGTTCTAGCCTACATCACTGGGCCTTGTACAAGCAGTGGTACGAGCAAGTTTGCACATACCAAAGGTCATCTTACGCTCTAGGCTCCCTGGTAAAACGGTCATTATTTCTTCGGACGAACTCGAAAAATTTGATGTTCTTGGACTCGGTGGAATTGTAGAACAACGCCGATGCACTTATGGTATTAGATCTTAATTTTAAGCACTTTGATTTTTTTTTACTTTTCACTCTCCAAAATGCCTAAGTCGTTATCTAGATGTCCTCTATTGTATCCTTTTCATAATTCTAAGTGTGTGTGAGTTTCACATCACCTACAAAACACACAAAAACAAAGGAAACTGAAAAAACTAACAACGAATGAATATTATGCAATGCTCACGGTGAAAAGGGCAAGTACTAGAAATCATGAATATGGACATGTAATTGGCTCAGTGGGACATGATATAGGTGATAATAGGCAATTAATGGGCTCTAAAAATATGTAAAATATGGAACCATCACAAGGTGTGGCTAGAACTCCTTCCCCAGAGGAATCCCTCCTTACAGAAGGATCTCATCCTGGCGTGCAAGTCAAGAAAAAAACCTTGTCTGATTAGAACTCTAGTTCATTTAGCAAACAATGTAACCCTATGTATCGTCCGTCTTTATAAGGCGAGACCGCATGGGTAGTTCTAGGCATGTGACAACATACTCATAATCTTGATAGCATCATCTCTACACATATTGTAGCCCCCTCATGCGAGGTGTTTCTCCCCCCACCCCATTAGTCAAATCTAAAGCAGGAGTAGGGTGTTACCTCTAGGATGACGATACAAACCTGGGTACACCCCTTGATGAGCCACAAGTATAGGGGATCAATTGTAGCTCTTCTCGATAAGCAAGAGTGTCGAACCCAATGAGGATCATAAGGAAATGACAAGTAGTTTTCAGTAAGGTAATGCCTGCAAGTGCTGAAATTGTAAGTGGCGAGTAGTTTGATAGTAAGGTAATTTGTGACGAGCAAGTAACGATAATAGTAACTATGCAGCAAGGTAGCCCAATCCTTTTGAGGCAAAGGACATGCCAAAATGGTCTCTTATGATAAGCAAAGCTTTCTTGAGGGTACACGTGAATTTTATCTAGTCACTTTCATCATGTTGGTTTGATTTGTGTTCGCTACTTTGGTAATTTGATATGTGGGTGGACCGATGCTTAGGTGTTATTCTTACTTGAACAAACCTCCCACTTATGATTAACCCTCCCGCAAGCATCCGCAACTACGAGAAAAGTATTAATAATAAGTTCTAACCATAGCATTAAACTCTAGGATCCAATCGGTCCCTTACGGAATAGCACATAAACTGGGGTTTAAACTTCTGTCACTCTCGCAACCCATCATCTAATTGCTACTCCACAATGCATTCCCTTAGGCCCAAATATGGTGAAGTGTCATGTAGTCGACATTCACATGACACCACTAAGGGAATAACAACATACATACTATCAAAATATCAAACACATATCAAGTTCACATGATTACTTATAACATGATTTCTCCCGTGACCTCAAGAACAAAAGTAACTACTCACAAATGATAAACATGCTCATGATCAGAGGGGTATTAAATGGCATAATGGATATGAACATATAATCTTCCACCAAATAAACCATATAGTAATCAACTACAAGATGTAATCAACACTACTAGTCACCCACATGCACCAATCTATAGTTCTGGTAACAAGATTGAATACAAGAGATGAACTAGGGTTTGAGATGAGATGGTGCTGTTGAAGATGTTGATTGATATTGCCCTCCCCAAGATGGGAGAGTTGTTGGTGATGATGATGACGATGATTTCCCCCTCAGAGAGGGAAGTTCCCCCGGCGGAATCGCTCCGCTGGAGGGAAAAAGTGCTCCTGCCCAAGTTCCGCCTCAAGATGGCGGCGCTCCATCCCGAAAACCTTCTTATTTTTTCTAGGTCAAAATGACTTATATACCAAAAGATGGGCACCGGAGGTGGGCCGAGGAGGCCACAACCCACCAAGGCACGCCTGGGGGGCCTGGCACGCCCAGGTGGGTTGTGCCCACCTAGTAGCCTCCCTCTGGTAGTTATTGGCTCCAATATTTCTTATATATTCCATAAAAAATCCCCGTCAAGTTTCAGCTTGTTTGGAGTTGTGCAGAATAGGTGGCCTGACGTAGCTTTTCCAGGTCTAGATTTCCAGCTGCCGGAATTCTCCCTCTTTGTGTGTAACTTGTAAATTATGAGAGAAAAGTCATTAGAATTACTCCAAAAAGCATTATTATGGATAAAAACATTATGAATAGCAGTAAGAAAACATGATGCAAAATGGACGTATCACCCCTGCATGCGACCCTTCTGGTACTTCCGAACTTGCACACCACCCTATTGGGACTAATGATGATTTTCAGTTCCATCAATAATCCATTGTTCAGTTGTGAATAAGTGCATCACTTTTCTCTAGGTGGATGTTCAACCTTAAGTGGTTTCCACTAAAAATACTAGTATATCAAAAGAATGTTTGGAACCGAGGACAAAACTATGGGCCTTCGAAATCTAGTGGGTGATTGTTAAATATAGGCACGCTTGGGCCCATAAATGAAATAATTGCTGAAAATCTCAAAGGCCCATGTGTGATGCCATGACATGGTGGGAAGTTTAGTACCACCCAGGATTGGCTGAGAGTTGAGACCTCCTTATAAATGATTCTTTTCCACATGTTATTGGAGATTGAGAAGATGAGTGGTTTTCACATGCTCCTTCTCCTCTACCCATCTCACCACGCCACACATGTGCATGGTGTTTTGTAAACGAGTCAAGCTGAGCTTAGACCTATGCTATGTGTATGCTTTGTTTTTTCCTGTGAAGAATGGATAATTACGAGCATTAATGAGCACACTATGAATCTGAGATGTCGGATCATGGGTTGTTGTCGAATCGGTCGTATGCCTAGTCCCACGCCCCCTAGCCCGGCTGTCGGTGTCAAAACCGGCAGATCTCGGGTAGGGGGTCCCGAACTGTGCGTCTAAGGTGGATGGTAACAGGAGGCAAGCGACACAATGTTTACCCAGGTTTGGGCCCTCTCGATGGAGGTAATACCCTACTTCCTGCTTGATTGATCTTGATGATATGAGTAGTACAAGAGTTGATCTACCACGAGATCGTAGAGGCTAAACCCTAGAAGCTAGCCTATGGTATGATTGTTGTTGTCCTACGGACTAAACCCTCCGGTTTATATAGACACTGGAGGGGGCTAGGGTTACACAGTCGGTTACAATGTATGAGATCTACATATCCGTACGCCAAGCTTGCCTTCCATGCCAAGAGAGTTCCATCCCATGACACGAGACGTAAGTCTTCAATCTTGTATCTTCATAATCTAACAGTCCGCCAAAGGATATAGTCCGGCTGTCCGGATACCCCTAATCCAGACTCCTCGGTAGCCCCGAGCCAAAGCTTCAATGACAATGTGTCCGGCGCGCAGATTGTCTTCGGCATTGCAAGGCGGGTTCCTCCTCCGAATACTCCATGGAAGAATCTGAACACAAGGATAGTGTCCGGCTCTGCAAAACAAGTTCCACATACCATCGTGGAGAGAATAATATTTCCACCAATCTAATCTGCTGACACACTTGATATCAGGACATCATAACACGGCCCGACCATTATTCGAACCGTTTTACTCAACCAACCTTAGCGCATACCGCGAGGCAGTTTTTTGGCACGTCTTGTCGAAGCAGAGATCGTGTCCCCTTATCACGGGATTCTCATCAATACGGGCGTGGGTAACCCAACCGCGCCATCAATTACGATGCTTGGGGAATGAGCGAGTCTACTAGGCAGGTGGGGGCGCATAGTTTTGTCCGCCCTTATAAAGGGATAAGGATTTCACCTTTTTCACCTGCGCCTTCTTCCTCCTCGCATATCCATTCTCGCACTCGAGCTCCAACACCCAAGTTTGCGCCTTTCTCCTCAAACCGCCCCAATCATGTCCGGAGCGGGAGGCAAGTGGATGAAATCCTCCGTCACGGAGGAGGACATCAAGAAGCTGCGGGGGGCCGGATACTTGACCGCGGATATCGCGCACCGGCTGCCCGACGCGGGGCAGATCGTCCCTACCCCGGAACCATACGAGAGGGTAGTCTTCCTTACCCACTTTGTCCGTGGACTGGGATTTCCTCTCCACTCATTCGTCTGCGGGATTATGTTCTTCTACGGGATGGACTTACATGATCTGTCCCCGAACTTTATCCTCAACATCTCGGCGTTTATCGTCGTGTGCGAGGCCTTCCTCCGCATCCGGCCCCACTTTGGCTTGTGGCTGAAGACCTTCAATGTCAAGCCGAAGGTTTTAGGCGGCCAGCAAGCGGAGTGCGGAGGCGCCATGGTGGGCAAAATGCCCAATGTCACATGGCTCGAGGGCTCCTATGTGGAGACCATAAAGGGGTGGCAATCGGGGTGGTTCTACATCACCGAGCTGCGGGACACCAACTGGGTGGCGGCCCCCGAGTTCCGATCTGGATTCCCCACGTGGCTCACCTCCTGGAAAGAGAAGGGCTTGTCTTGGGGTAACCCGGTAGAGCTGACCGGACTCCAGACCTGCATCAAGAACATGATGAACAGGAAAATCAAGCTCGTCAACATGGTCCAGGTCATGCTCTTCTGCCGGATTCTCCCGTGTCAAAAAACGGTTATTCAATTTGTGGGAGTTCGACCCGGCCCAGCACCAGACTCTGCACGAGCTTTTTGACACAACGCACAAGGACGTCTGGAGGGTGTTGTTCAAGGGCGCCGAGGTCCCCCCTTCCCTAACCGAGGACTGCGGGCTCAGCTCGAAGCGCCTCGCGAAACCGGTAAGTCCTCTATGTCTTAGAGGGTATTTGTTCTCCCCAGTTTAATTATGTGCGGGATCTAAGCTCCCATGCCTTTGACAGGACTGGGTGGAGACGGCGGAGCAGATCAACTGCCCAGCTCCTTTGCCCGAAGATCCAGCGGACGCTCTCCTGACGGAGATGCTGACTCCGACACCTTATGAGGTGCCGGCGAAGAAGGCCAAGAAGGAGGCCACGGGGACCCGACAGGGTCTCCGGCGCAAGGTTGTGTCGGACTCATCGTCCGAACACTCCGAGGCACACTGCTCCCACGACGACGGGGAGGAGGAAGGTTCTCCCCCTCCAGCCAGGGGAGACAAGAAAAGGAAGGCCGCCTCAACCGGGGAGGCCGAAGGGTCCAAGAAAGGAAGGACCCTCCCTCCGGACTGCTCGACGAACACCGCCTACAGCGACGACGAGTGGTTGCCCAGGGACAAGCCCCTGGCGAAGTCGTAAGTATCCTGATTCCATAATAATTCTTGATATATTTTACCGCACTGCTTCTCATCACGCCGAACATGATTATGCAGTCCATCCCGAGCCCACATCGACGTATCTTCGTCGGATGGTTCTTTGGACCCGTCGGATATGAATAGTGATTCACTTCCGACCGCCTCCACCCCTCGACCTACGGACAACGCCGAGGTGTTGTCTCAAAGGGCATTGAGCCGGGGGGAGGTAGTCCTGGAGGCGCCTCAAGGCGACATTCCGGACCCTGGGCACAAAGGGAGCAAGACTCCCGTGGGCTCCGAGTTCGGCCTCCAGCCGAACACAGCGCCGGAACCTTCAGTTGTTCCAGACTCTGTCAGGCGACCCCCTGCGAAGAGGGGCAAGCCGCCCGTGCCGGTGACCTCTGTCCATCCGGAGGCACCTGACAACTTGCTGGAAGTGCTCCAAGGCGCTTCCATCGACGAAGAGCACCGCACTATCATGAGTGCGGTGATGGAGAAGGTTCAGTCCGCCAAAAAGCGGACCGACCGAAGCTTGCGCCAGCCTCCTAACAGGCTTTAAGGTTAGTAATTAAATTATAGGGAAATATCACCGCATAGACAGTAGCCCCTGATGCTCTGTTTGGCGTTCGCGAAGAAAAGCCGAATAGAGGATCGAATAATAATCGCAGGAGTCTAATTATAGTATGCCTATGTGAATATGCAGTTTCACTCACTGCCGCCAAGACGCATTTCACGGAGGTCGCCAGATCAAGCGTGACCTTGAGCGGTCCAAGGAAGACCTCGGCCTTGCCAAAAGGCAGCTCGAGGAGAACAGAGGTAAGCAATACCTTGTTAATATGAAAAAGATGAAGTTGGTCGCATAGTAATAGGATCATCATGAATTTTTGCCAGGGGCCACGACTGAAGTGGCGACCCTCAAGAAGGCGCTATCCGAGGCCGAAAACAAAGCAACCAAGGAGCATGCTGAGCGAGAAAAGCAGGAAGCTCGGGCCAGCGAGGTGCAGCAAGAGCTCCAGGCCTTCGTCAAGAAACACGAGGTCCTGGAGCGTGACTCAAAGACGCGAGAGTCCGAGCTTGCCAAGGCGCTAGACGGCGCAAAAAGTGCCAAGGCTGAAGCCAAAAGGCCCTCCAGGAGATTGAGGCAGTGAAGAAGATAGCAACGGGTAAGGCATTCATTATGCAAAGTCGGCATGCGAAAGAAAATTTCCTTTTACTTACCCGAGTTCGGAGCTCTCCAGGATCGTTCGCAGATCTACCCCGTAGTGTGTCTGATGACGCGGAGTTTTACCGGGCCGAGGAGGGAAGCTCGACGGAGAAGTTGTTCTGGTCTCAGTATGCTGGGACCGAACACCCGATGCCCATGAGCGACCAGCTAAAGCAACTGGTCGAGCTCCACAAGGCGGCCGAACAGGCCATGAGGGGCCTTATAATCCGGATGTGGCCTGGCGACTCCCTTCCCAACAGCTACTTCGGCCTGGTGAGGCGGCTTGTGGATGCCTGCCCACGGCTGGAAGTCATCAAGCAGTCCCTCTACATCGAAGGTGCACGCAGGGCTTTTGCCCGCGTGAAGGTGTACTGGGCGAAGATGGACGCCGAAAAGCTGGTGAGGGAGGGGCCGCCGCAAGGCAAGGAGCATTGCCACCCCGAAATGTACTATGAAGGTGTCCTGAAGGGTGCCCATCTCGTGGCGGACGAGTGTAGCAAAGATATAATCTTTGAATGAACTTGGTCGTGTAATCCTTGTATTTATGAAAACTAGTTCATGTCTGTTATGCAACACTTTTGTATTTAAAATATTACCTTTTGTGCGGCCGTTCATAAATTCTGAGAGTTGCTAGTCGTCGGCTTCTGCCCCCATGCAACTAGTGCTGGGGTGTTCGGGATAAATCCGAGCACTCTTTTTCCCATTCTTGGGTCCTTCGAGGGAGGTGCTCAGCGCAACGAACCATGCAATCAGACTATAATGCTTTATCGCTCTCACTTAGCCATAGAAGTCTACAATTTTAAATTTTGGCGAAGCCCTAGTCTTCAGAAGGCTGAATTTGGGGCGCTATACACGCCTAAGACGGACAAGGCCGGCCCCTCGCCCGAAGCGGAAAAAGTCTTTAGGGACTTGAGACCTCTCGAACAGCGACCAGCTCTCGCCTCATCATGACAAATCGGTTTAGCTTTCATCGAGGTGCTCGGCCGGACGACCCGGGGCACAATCGCGGTAGTTCTCCGAGTGCTACCTTAGCCGATATAGCGGAACGTAAGGTACCAAAACATGGGAGCCGAGCAAACCCAACTATTGACCCAAGACATGATTCGGAGCTGATGCATATAATGCTATAAGTTTGGGGTGCCGCACTATCGAAAGTGTTCGGACTTCTCACGCCGAATTGTGGGGTCTACGGAAGCCCCTGGCGTATTAGCCGTACCAGAGTGTACGGGTGCTAATTGTCATAGTTAAACATATATATAAAAGAATACATGATGCAATAACAGACTAGCATTATGCATTGTTTACGTAAGAAATGCGCTAAAGCATACTGATACAAGTAGTGCGGTAAGCAAAAAATAGGACTATTTGAAATGTCCCATCCAAGGGCAAGATGCGGACTGGTATCTCGAAATAGGTATTTAACTCATTATCAGAGACCACCTGGGGATTCCGCTGTACGACGTAACTTCCTGCCTCATTGGGTGTTGTATCATGTGTCCGGCTACCGCGCTGCCGGATAGGACTTCCAGAGAGTAGAATCCTGAAAGAGGGAGAGAGATAAAGGTAGTAATCCCCTAGTGCGGTTGAGCCGCATTGTGGGACGTGCCGTGATCGTGCCCCCGCCTATACCCATGGTATTTTCAATGCGTAATTATGCACGCGCGGGACGGACTTTGCCGTTGTACTAAGACTAGGGCGAGGGCCGAACTGCTAGGCGAGCTCTGAGCGTGCCAGGCGATCCTGTTGCAGGTTACTCCGGACGCTCTTGACGGTGTCCGGGGGCTTGATCGCCGAACTGGTGGATTGCCTCAAAAGGCTGCTTTGTGCTTCTGCTGCGAGGGCCGCCGTGTGCTCCTCCGTACGGAGAGAGCGTTCGGTGTTTCCATTGACTGTGATGACCCCCCAGGTCCTGGCATCTTGAGCTTGAGGTATGCGTAATGCGGTGCCGCATTGAATCTTGCAAATGCGGTGTGCCCGAGCAGTGCGTGATAGCCGCTGCGGAACAGGATGATATCGAAGATTAACTTCTCGCTTCGGAAGTTGTCCGGAGATCCGAAGACCACTTCCAGTGTGATGGAGCCCGTACAATGGGCCTCTACACCTAGAATAACGCCTTTAAAGGTCGTTTTGGTGGTTTTGATCCTCGAGGGGTCTATACCCATTTTGCGCACTGTATCCTGGTAAAGTAGGTTCAGGCTGTTGCCGCCGTCCATAAGGACTCGAGTGAGGTAATATCCATCGATGATTGGGTCTAGGACCAATGCGGCAGATCCGCCATGACGGATACTTGTGGGGTGGTCCCTACGATCAAATGTGATCGGACAAGAGGACCATGGGTTGAACTTTGGGGCGACGGGCTCCATCTCGTATATGTCCCTTAGTGCACGCTTCCATTCCTTGTTGGGGATGTGGGTTGCGTATATCATGTTTACTGTCCTCACTTGTGGGGGGAACCTCTTCTGTCCTCCCGTGTTCGGCGGCCGTGGATCCTCCTCGTCATCGCTGTGTAGCCCCTTGTCCTTATCTTCGTCATTTAACTTGCCGGCCTGCTTGGACACCCAGCATTCTCTGTTGGTGTGATTGGCTGGCTTATCGGGGGTGCCGTGTATTTGACACGAGCGATCGAGTATGCGGTCCAAACTGGAGGGGCCTGGAGTACTTCTTTTGAATGGCTTTTTCCGCTGACCGGATTTAGAGCCTCTGAATCCGGCATTGACTGCCGTGTCTTTGGTGTTATCACCATTGCTGCGGCGCTTGTGTTTGCTGCGATGTGACCTGCCGTTGCTGTCCTTGGTATCCAACGTGCCAAGGTTCCTTGATATGTTATTGCTACAAGCTAGCCAGCTATCCTCTCCCGCGTAAAAGCGGGCCATGAGTGTCGTGAGGGCTGCCATTAATTTCGGCTTTTCCTGGCCGAGGTGCCGGGCGAGCCACTGGTCACGGATGTTGTGCTTGAATGCCGCTAAGGCTTCTGCATCCGGACAGTTGACAATTTGGTTTTTCTTAGTTAGGAACCGTGTCCAGAATTGCCTGGCCAATTCCCTTGGCTGCTGAATTATGTGGCTCAAGTCTTCGGCATCTGGTAGTCGCACATAAGTGCCCTGGAAATTGTCGAGAAATGCGTCTTCCAGATCCTCCCAACAGCCGACGGAGTCTGCTGGCAAACTATTCAGCCATTGTCGAGCCGGTCCTTTGAGTTTTAACGGGAGGTACTTGATGGCGTGTAGGTCATCACCGCGGGCCATGTGGATGTGGAGGAGGAAGTCCTCGATCCATACTGCGGGATCTGTTGTGCCATCGTATGATTCAATATTTACAGGTTTAAAACCTTCTGGGAATTTATGTTCCAATACTTCGTTAGTGAAGCATAGGGGGTGTGCCACGCCTCTGTGCTGGGCTACGTCGCGACGTAGCTCATATGAGTCCTGCCCGTCACGTATTCGCCCGTCAGACTTGCTTTTATCAGATCCGCGAGGCGGTCACCGTCCCTTGTAGGGGCACGGCCCCGTGATCCATAGATCGGTCTTGCGTGTTTTGCCATGTCTTTCAATATGTCTCGCAGGTCTCGCGTGTTTCCCATTGCCTTGGTATGTTTGTTTGAATGGCGGCGGGGTGCAGGCTGATTTTCAGGCTGTACTGCCTCTCTATCTCGGCCACGGGGTGGCCGATCAGCCGCGTCAAACGCGGGATGACCTCTGGAAGGGCGTTCGAGTTCGTACTCCTCGGCCGCAAGGACTTCAGTCCATCTATCTGCTAGCAGATCCTGATTAGCTCGAAGTTGTTGTTGCCTTTTCCTCAGGCTGTTTGCTGTGGCAATAAGCCGGCGCTTAAAGCGCTCCTGTTTGACGGGATCCTCAGGGACGACAAATTCTTCGTCGTCGAGGCTCGCTTCGTCTTTGGAGGGAGGCATATAGTTGTCGTCCTCCGTTTCTCCCTCTGTCGCTCTCTTAGGAGGGCTAGCTTGTTCATCCTCCGGCTCTTGATCATTTTGGAGGGGATTGTCATCATCTTCAGCATTGTCCGGAGTACTGTTATCTCCTGTGCCGGTATCACCGCTTTTGCTGTGGCGAGACTTAGAGCGGCGCGCCACGACGTTGGTGCTTTGGGGTTGCTTCTTGGAGGGTCGTCCTCCGTTGTCTTGTCGCCATTGCCTTCTTTGGGTGTATCCACCATGTATATATCATATGATGAGGTGGCGGTCCGAAGGCCACAAAGGCGATGGTTCTCGCTCGCCTCCGGCATCGGTGTCCATACCATCGATGTCCTCGGAGTCAAAGTCGAGCATGTCGGTTAAATCGTCGACAGTGGCTACTAAGTGGGTGGTGGGTGGGGATTGAATTTCTTCATCATCCGCATCCCACTCTAGCCGGACATAGTTCGGCCAAGGTTCTCGCACAGGAGAGAGATTTCAATGAGTTCAAGATGTCGCCAAGGGCGAGTCTTTGAAAGATATCTGCGGAGGTGAACTCCATGACCGGTGCCCAATCGGATTCGATAGGTATGGGCGCGGGTGGTACGGAGTCCATGGCCGAGGACGAGTCCAGCAGTTCGGCGACACGGCTCTCGTGAAGGGCAAGGTCAGTACTCGGCTCTATCGCCACTGAGGGTGCGACCTCCGTGGAGGAGTCTATCCTCCCGTCCTCGGATGGCGCGATCTGTTCCGGACTGAAGGCCGGAGTAGTTGCCAGCGTGATCTCCCGAACACCGTCTGATGGCAGAGCTATATCGTGCTCGTCGTGATCGTGCGGCACACCTGGCATGGGTCCTAATACGTCGAAGATCAAGTCTCTGCGGATATCGGTGGTATAATTTAAGTTTCCAAACCTGACCTGATGGCCAGGGGCGTAACTCTCGATCTGCTCCAGATGGCCAAACGAGTTGGCCCGCAGTGCGAAGCCGCCGAACACGAAGATCAGTCCGGGGAGGAAAACCTCACCCTGGACCGCATCGTTGTCGATGATCGAAGGGGCCATCAAACCTTGCAAAGAACGCTAATAAAGGAACTCTCAATGAAAGCACCAATGTCGGTGTCAAAACCGGCGGATCTCGGTAGGGGTCCCGAACTATGCGTCTAAGGTGGATGGTAACAGGAGGCATGGGACACAATGTTTACCTGTGTTCGGGCCCTCTCGATGGAGGTAATACCCTACTTCCAGCTTGATTGATCTTGATGACATGAGTAGAACAAGAGTTGATCTACCACGAGATCGTAGAGGCTAAACCCTAGAAGCTAGCCTATGGTATGATTGTTGTTGTCCTATGGACTAAACCCTCCGGTTTATATAGACATCGAGAGGGGCTAGGATTACAGTAGTCGGTTACAATGTATGAGATCTACATATCCGTATCGCCAAGCTTGCCTTCCACGCCAAGAGAGTCCCATCCGGACACGAGACAAAGTCTTCAATCTTGTATCTTCATAATCTAACAGTCTGGCCAAAGGATATAGTCCGGCTGTCTGGATACCCCCTAATCCAGGAGTCCCTCACCGGCTGTATGTATATTGAAAGAGGTGGCAACCCTAGTTGCCACCTAATTAGATCGCATTTGCTCTAACTTCTCACGCATAATCAACTCTTGTTCCTCTTGTTGATGCCGCTTTCGATGATCCCATCCCATCAACCGAAAGTGCACGCTCAGACAAGCAGAAAGCAGAATCCAAACCCCACCATTTGTGATCCTGCACAAGGAGAGGCGCGATTCTGTTTTGGGGGAACGTCTAAGGTGTTACTGCTCGTTGTCGTTCCACTACTTCGACTATGTCCTCGAGCTTTATGACATCCCCATGGGTGAACAATCTGTGAGTCACTAGGTAGAAGGCGACCAGTGATGTTGTTGTCACCGTCATGGCTTTGTCCAGACCTGTTGGAGGGTATGATATGTTCATCCCTATTTACTAGTTTATGTGATAGGCGTACTTGCTATTTTCATAGTTGTTCTGGTTTTATGCTTAGTAGGTGCTCACATGTGTATATACTAGAATGATATTAGAGGATCCACAACAAGAGCCCTCAAATTGTCCCCGAATGTACGGATGGATAGTGTTGGGGATATTACCACTAGGGGTAAACCGGCCAGAACAGGCCGGGTTAACTTCACCAGTAGTTGAACATGTTAAAGCCCAAGTAGATAGCAGAGGGCCTATGGCCCATAGCTTTATTCACGCCAGAGTCAGTAAACCGCGCCAATATGTATCTTGTATTGTAAGTTAGAATAGTAGAGACCGAGCCGATACGCCTATGAACCGGCATCGGACTCTCAGAAACCGACGGGCGTCACCCGTGTATATAAGGGGACGACCAGGCGGCGGTTTGATACAGACAACAACAACTCGAGGCCTAGGCGAAGCTTGTTTGCTCCCTAGTCATCGAAATCCCATCAATTCCATCACAACTAGACGTAGGCTTTTACCTTCATCGAAGGGGCCGAACTAGTATAAACTCTCGTGGCCTTGTGTCTGCTTTAACCCCTTCAAGTTAACCCGTAGCGATGGCTCCACAACTAAGTCCTTTCATGAGGACATCTGCCGTGACAAACCCACGACAGTTCGTGCCCACCGTGGGGCTATCGCACGATGGTTTGGCGATCTTGGAGGGCAAGTTCGAAGGACTCAAGGGCTATGTTGTGGGCCGGATGACCAAGAGTCGTCGCGGCAAGCTCTACATTGACGACGCAGGATGGGGCCCCGAGGCCGGCTCAATTGAGTACGGGTACCGGGTCCCCTTTGGGGCATACACGCCTTCATCGGCAAGATCGGTGAACCGGGTCCCGAGCCGGGACATCTGCACCGACCTCGTTGAGACGGCCTCGGCGTAGATCTCGCCAGTTAAACCGCCGTGAAGCGTGCCTTCGTGGGGGTCATCCATGGAGGAGAGTATGAGGACGGATCGGGATATGGTAGCGAGACCGTCGTCTATTACGGCGATGAGTCCTCAACCGTGAAACCGAATCATGTATCGACGCTTGCAAGATGACCGGATTGGGGCTGTTCCGATGGCGGCGATTCCGGACCCCTCCGATCTGCCCAACCGGGTTGGAATATTCATGGCCGGTACACAAGCGGCGATCCACTCTTCGACCGCAGCAGCAATGTTCTCTGGATCATCAGCGGTGGCGGCAGCCGGGGCAGGAGGTCCTGTGCGCCCGCCGCTCAAGTCTTATCGATCTGTTTGATGCGCTTAGCGTGCTCATGGCGTAGGCCAACCCGGCGGATCAGGATGCCCACAACGCAGAAATTGCAAAGGTGAGAGAGCAGATCGCTCAGGCCAAGGCCGACCTGGCAGCTGAGAACAACAGGATGGCCGCAGAGCGGGCCGCTTTAGACGCACAGGCCTATAAGCTTATGCTGGATCAGGACGCGTCACATGAGGTCTTGAAGCGGAAGCACATGTCCCGCTTGCCTTCGGTTTTCGATGCCAGAAACCTCTTTCACACCCCAGGAGCAGGAACCGGTAATCCGCCAGATGTAAACCGGGCGGAGGCGCCTGGGCCAGGCGCGCCGGTCCAACCTCGCCTAATGGAACCTCCTCGGCAGAACAATATCATGCCTCAGCCGGTCTAGACACCTCCGGGTCATTATTCCAATCCTATGGACAATCTTGTCACTGCCGCTTCACGGTTGGAGGCCATCCCGATCGAAGGTGATTCTCCGCAGGCGGTGGAGACACGCCGGGTCAAGGAGCTCCTTCTGACCGCTTTGATTCAGCAGGAGGCATACTCATACAGCCGTGACCGGATTCATTCCACCCCTCGTCCTAGCCGGAGCTACAGCAGGCGTGTGGAGGAGCCGGACGTATCAAGCAATGCACGGAACCGTGAAGCGGCCCATGGCAACAACCCGGCAGACGGTCTTCATGATGCTCAGGAAGTGGTAGACCGGGCCCGGGCACGCAGGGAGGCCGAGTTAGCAGCACAACACGAGGCACGTCAACTTACGCCGGTTCGTCCCACTATCTCAGTCGAGCCAGGGGTCACTTCTAGTTCCTTGGGGGTGCCTGTCTCGTCCCGCTCTCATAATGTGCGCTTACCTAAAGACTTCAAGGGTCCGCGCAAGGTACCAAATTACACTGCCGATTTGTCTCCAGAAGCATGGGTAGAGAGTTACGAGATGGCCATGGAGATGCTAGATGTGGATGAGGCCACGTGTACAAAGTACTTTACCATGATGCTTGAAGGACGGCTCGTACTTGGTTAAAAGGCTTGCCGCCTAATTCTATCGACTCATGGGCCCGATTCTGCGAGCCCGGTTTATCCAGAATTTTAAGGATACCGTAAACAGCCCATGTCAATAGTGGACTTAGCGGCTGTCTCCGTGGAGGATGGAGAGTCAACAACCCATTGGGTGCGCCGTGTCTCGAAAATTTTGCACTCGTCTGCATCAGATCAACGCTGATTCTCGCGATTATAACTCGAAGGCAACCGCCGTTTACGCCTCTGAAGTTAAAATTGGGGCGAATGAAGCAGTTTTGTAATGACATGGGCACCCTCATGGGTGCTTTAGTGAAGTATGCTGATTCTGATAGTACCAAGGATCCCGAGTCTGAGGATGACAAGGTAGGGAAGGGAAAAAAAGAACAGCAACTCCAAGGGGCAACAACACAGTACGGCAGGTCATGGGAATGGAGGCAAACGTAAAGCGGATGGCAGCGTAGATTTTGTGGCTAATACTAGCGCGCAGGACAAGGGTCAGCGTCGCAAGGGTAAAGCAGCGAATCGCGGTGGAGCTCCAAATCCTAACCCGGATCGCCTAAACTATTTGTTGAACCAGCCCTGTCCAAAGCACGGGACGAAGGAGGTGACAGCCAACCACCTTTGGAAGGACTGTTACATTATGCAGGAGTTCAAGAATTCTAATGCTTTCCGTTATGATCACGGATCAGGTGGCGGTTCAGGATCCGGTCTCCATGGGCCGGGTCACGATGGAGGAGCTTCCGGTTCAGGCTTCAATGGCAATCAGGGTGGACATAACAATCAGAATAGTCAGAATAACCAAGGTGGTTACAGCCCCAGCAGCAGTCGGGTTATCAGAGCCATCCAAAGTAGTTGAATAGTGGGCAATATCATGTTTTCATGACTAGCTTGGATAAGCGGGACCGGAAACTCCATAAGCGAGCGGTGAATTCTGTTGAACCGGCCGTACCACGTTATTTACGCTGGTCGGAGCAGCCAATCGTATGGAGCAGACAGGATCACCCTCTCCGGGTTGACAATCCGGGTCAGCTAGCATTGGTGGTGGCCCCTCAGGTGGGAGGTTATAAATTCACCAAAGTGCTCAGGATGGAGGGAGCAGCATTAACATCTTATATTATGAGACCTTCCGCCGTATGGGGTTAACAGAGAAGAATCTTAAACCGTCCAATACAGTATGTCATGGTGTGGTACCTGGCAAGTCAGCATATCCTGTTGGCAAGATAGCTCTGGAAGTGGCATTTGGGGATGATCATGATTCCCGGTCCGAGACGCTGACTTTTGAAGTGGTGAAGATCCGGAGCCCATATCATGCTCTGTTTGGGCGGCCGGCTTATGCCAAATTCATGGCACGTCCTTGTTATATCTATTTACAACTCAAGATGCCGGGTCACAAGGGCACAATAACGGTTCATGGAAGCCGCAAGATTGCTTTGGAATGCGAGGAAGGTGATGCGGCCTATGCAGAGTCGGTTTGTGCTACGGAGGAGTTAAAATACTACAAGGACAATGTTGATCCCATGAACATGACCCGTTGAAGAAGCCAACTATAGAGCATGATCCGGATTTAAAGTTCAAATCGCGGCTGAGACTAAGCTTGTTGACTTCGTGCCTGGCGATTCGTCCAAGCAGTTCACTATCAGTGCCAACTTGGACCCAAAATAGGAAAGCGCGCTCATCGAGTTCATCCGTGAGAATCGGGACATTTTTGCATGGAAGCCTTCTGACATGCCATGTGTACCGAGAGAACTCACCGAGCACACTCTTAATGTTGATCCTAAGTACAAACCGGTGAAGCGGTTTCTCCGCCGGTTTAACAAGGAATGGCGCAGCTATTGGAGAGGAGGTGGCGAGCTCCTAGCGGCGGTTTTATTGTTGAAGTCTTCCATCCGTAATGGCTTGCTAATCCGGTGCTGGTTCTTAAGAAAAATGGCACTTGGCGCATGTGTGTGGATTACACAGACCTTAACAAAGCCTGTCCAGCAGATCCCTTTGCCCTCCCCCGCATTGACCAGATTATCGATGCCATCGCGGGATGTGAGCGTTTGAGTTTTTTGGATGCATATTCTGGTTATCATCAGATCAAGATGGCAGTTAAGGACCAAGAGAAGATAACGTTCGTAACTCCCTTTGGAGCCTTCTGCTATGTATCTATGCCTTTTGGGCTCAAGAGCGCCCAGGCAACTTATCAACGGTGTGTACATAATTGCCTTCATAAACAGATCGGTCGTAATGTGCATGCCTATCTAGATGATATTGTGGTCAAGTCAAGGGAGAAGGAGACGCTGATTGACGATTTGAAAGAAACCTTTGATAACCTACGGACTTACAAGATGATGCTCAACCCGGCCAAATGCATTTTTGGTGTACCGGCAAGCAAGTTATTGGGTTTTCTTGTGTCGAACATGGGAATTGAAGCTAATCTGGAGAAGATTACAGCTATCACCTCCCTGGCTAAACCGAAGTGTATCAATGACGTTCAGCGCTTGGCGAGACGGATTGCCGCTTAAGCCGGTTTATCGGCCGCCTCGGTGAGAAGGCGATCCCCTTGTACCAGATAAGTCAAGAAGACGAATCAATTGCGGAGTTCGGCAAATTGATGAAGCATTTGAGGACTTAAAGCGGCAATTAGCCAATCCACCCGTTCTTGCAGCTCCGATTGACAAGGAACCATTACTACTATATGTAGCGGCTAATGCTCGTGCAGTCAGCGTGGCTATTGTGGTGGAGCGCAAAGAGGCAGGCAAGGAGTATCCGGTTCAGCGTCCGGTTTACTATATCAGCGAGGTACTTATTGAGTCCAAGCAAAGGTACCCGCATTGGCAGAAACTAGTGTATGGAGTTTCCATGGCAAGCCGAAAGCTTAAACAATACTTCCAGGGACATCCTATCACAGTGGTCAGCTCTGCTCCTTTGGGAGATATAATTGAGCAGGAGGCGATCGGCGGATTGCCAAGTGGGCTATAGAGCTTGGGTCATACGGTTTGCGATATGTACCTCGTATAGGTCAAATCTCAAGCACTTGTTGATTTCATCAATGATTGGACGGAGCTACAAGCACCAAGAGAAGCCGGATCACACTTATTGGACTATCCATTTTGATGGGTACAGGCAATTGGAGGGCTCGGGGGCTGGAATCGTATTAACTTCCCCGCGAGGTGATAAGTTCTGTTACGTTCTCCGCTTAATGTTCCCTTGTACTAACAATGCAGCTGAGTACGAAGCTTTGCTCCATGGTCTTCGGATGGCAAAGGAGATGAATCTCAGCCGGGTTAAATGTTTCAGTGACTCGGACCTGGTGGCTCAACAAGTTTCTGGCACTTGGGATTCCAAGGATCCGCTCATGGCAGCCTATCGTCGTGAGGTGGATATTGTTGCAGGCCACTTTAAGGGTTACCAGGTGGATCATGTGGACAGAAGGAAGAACGACGCGGCGGACGCCTTAAGCCGGCTGGGTTCTCAGCGTAAACCGGTCCCGCCTAACGTTTTTTTAGATGTTCTGCATAACCCGTCTGTCAAGCTCCCTGGTGAAGAGGATTTGGCTATTCCTGATCCGGCGGCTCAGTTGGTGGCAGCCCTACATGTCATACCGGATTGGACAGTTCCTTATCTTGCATACATGAACCGGGGCGAGTTACCAGAGGACGAGACTCTGGCCAGGCAGATAGTCCGGTGGTCCAAGTCCATGACCATTATGAATGGCGAGTTGCATCATTGCAGCGTATCAGGAGTGTTTCAGCGATGTGTGTCCCCTGAGGAAGGCTGTGAAATTTTGCGTGAAATCCATGAAGGGGATTGTGGTCACCATGTCGGTTCAAAGTCTTTGGTAGCTAAGGCGTTTCGTCACGGTTTCTACTGGTTGACTGCTCATGGTGATGCGGAGGACCTAGTGAGACGATGTGATGGCTGTCAAAAATTCTCACGGCGCGCTCATGTGCCGGCTCAAGAATTGAGGATGATTCCAATTACTTGGCCGTTTGCGACTTGGGGGCTGGATATGGTTGGACCCTTCAAAAGGTCCAAGGACAAGAAGACCCACCTTTTGGTGGCAGTGGACAAGTTTACAAAGTGGGTTGAAGCGGAGCCCGTTAGCAAGTGTGATGCAGCCACGGCGGTTCAATTCATTAAAAAGGTGATTTTCCGGTTTGGCTTTCCACACAGTATCATTACTGATAATGGTACCAACTTGTCCAAGGGTGCTATGAAGGAGTTTTGTGAGCGTGAGCACATCCGGCTTGACGTGTCATCAGTAGCTCACCCGCAAATTCAATGGCCAAGCTGCAGAGGGCTAACCAAGAGATCTTACGAGGCATCAAGCCCCAGCTTATGGTTCCTTTACAATGAACGCCGGGATGTTGGGTTGAGGAGTTACCATCTGTGTTATGGAGCATCAACACCACGCCCAATAGGTCGACAGGATACACACCGTTCTTCATGGTCTACGGAGCGGAGGCGGTCCTCCCCAGTGATATCCGTCATGATTCACCTCGTGTAGCGGCGTATGTTGAAGCGGACAACGAGGAAGCACGGCAAGACGCTTTGGGCCTGTTGGACGAGGAGCGTGACGTTGCCGCCGCCCATTCGGCAATTTACCAGCAGGATCTTCGTCGATATCACAGTCGCCGAGTTAGAACCAGAACCTTTCAAGAAGGAGATCCGTGCTTGACTCATCCAAGACCGGTCGATATGCACAAGTTATCCCCACCTTGGGAGGGACCTTTCGTGGTCAGCAAGAATCTGCACAACGGGTCGTACTATCTGATCAATGTTCGAGAGCATAAAGACTCACGCACGTCAGAAGAGGAGACCAACAGGCTCTGGAACATAGCTCATCTTCGGCCTTACTATACTTGAGCCATAGGCTCTGCTTATGTACATATTATGACAATATATATATTATGATCAATATAATAAACCGGAGCCTTAGCTAAAGCGGGGTCTCTGTTCTTTTTATATCATGTGTGGTTACACAGATTTTTTATCTTAAAGCGACTTCCGGTTTACCCCTTGAGTTAGCTTTTCCAAGCAAGCCTTATATCATGTATCTAGGGGGGCTTGGTCGTATCCGAACCAATGCAACACCTTTAGACCGGCGAAAGCCACAGGATCACTTGGGGACTTGGTCATGTCTGAACCAGTCACGCCTCTTGATCGGCTTAAGGCCACAGAATCACCTGGGGACTTTGGTCGAACCAGAACCATCGCTACACCTCTTGATCGGCGTCATGCCACTGCATCATTTGGGGACCTTGGCTGACTTGAACCATAGCTACGCTGTCGGGGCTTGGTCGCGTCAAACCACGGTATCGCCACTTGATCGGCTCAGATAGCCTCTTTTTGCAAATGATTCTGTTTGTCTTTGCTTGAGATATATTTCTCTTATTTGCATATGTTTTGTTGTGTTCTTATACCAACGATCGCTAAGCAGTTCAACTGCTGGGTTAATGGAACACGGACTATTCTTGATCCGGAGACATCTTGCCCGGTTTGATTTTCTGCTAACCTCCTATTTTGGGGTAATACTAGTCTTTTCTATAAACCGGAACGGTTACTCGGTAACCCGACCTTATATTCACATGAGCTATTCTCCTGCGATGGTGGTTTTCTTAAAACGCTCCGGTTTACGATTGGCACCGCCAACTTCATGGCCTATGATGGCAGGTATCATATATTGTTATATTTGATCATATGTTTAAATCTAAGAAGTTATCTTTGATTTCATATACAATCGATATTATGACCCGCCTGGTGGTACAACCACAACGACATTTTAAGACCTTTTTTGCAGATAACGGTTTAACATTGATGATTCAAAGGAAGCATAAGTTGCAATACGTATGCACGAAGGCATATCAGTACCAAGTGTGGCAGCTAGTCTATTACACGACAACATGGTGCCCAGATGAGATAATTGTTTTCCATCATATCATAATGAAACAATGAATATAAACCGGTTTCCGGTTTACGCTTGATCGCCAGCTTGCTCTGATGGTTGTGGATCATTCTGCGCCGCTTCAGCTTCTCGCCTTCCTCTACCCGGGCCGAAATCAACAGCTTGTCCACCAATTCCCATTAATGCTTGAAATACACTTCATCGTTGATCGCAAGGACGGTTCAATGTCGGGGCGTAAGTATGCTTACGGATTGGAGGGATAAGATTCTCCGCTTCAGAACCGGTGCAGCCACTCGTTTATTTTGACCATCATATTGAGCTTGATAGTGGGACAAATTTGCCTCTTCACCAATTGACAAGCCCGGGCGCACTTCCGGTTTATAGCTCGGAGATCCTCTTCACCGAATTCGTCCCGTCCTCCTTCACGCTTGGGAAGCCTTGGGCTGCTTCAACAGATCAAAATCTGGGACCCATGCTTTTGCGGATTAAAGGCGTTTATAAGCGCCCGGTTCTAGCAAAGCAGATTTCTTCAATTCTTCAATCCAGCCAGGAAGCATTGACAACCTCTTAATGGTGTCCTGAATCAAGGTCGGGCCGGGTTGTTGTGAGAAGCGATCTTGATGATCCGTTGTCTTTGTATACACCGTTCTATCAATGTATAGGCGGCTTTCAGTTTCTTCCGCACGTCTGATCCCAAGTGGTCGATACGTGTCCCTGAATCATTCAAAGGGTTGGTAAACCGGCTACAATATGAGGAGACATCATTACAGCAGAACATAAAAAAGCTTACCAAAGACGGCAGCGGTCATAGCATGCACTTGACGCTTTACGCTGGTCAGCTCATCTACCACCGGTTTGAGTGCAACTTCAGCCTTTTCTGCCCTTTGAAGTAAAGCGGCCTTTTCAGTGACCCAATCTGCCCGTTCCTTGTGAAAATCCTCTTTAAGCTTTTCCATGACGCTTAAACGCTGGTTAATTCGTCTTTGGCTTTCAAGGTTTCAGTCTATTGAGATTTCAGGTTTTCTTGAAGATCAGCAACTTGGCTTTCTTTCTTGCTCAGGTCACCCTGCATACAGGTCATGGATTAAAGATTATGATGCAGAATTGAAGTACCAACCACATAACAAGTTATGCCCTTGGTACTTGGGGGCTAATGCATATTTGCTTTTTATCCTACAAATTTCATATAAGTCCCAAGATCAATACAAGTATTCAACTTGGCACTTGGGGGCTAATGTGTATTTGCTCTATCTTCCGGTGGCACTGGAATTCTTATTGTACAAAGTCCCGGTTTAGCTTACTTAAGTTAAACCGGCCCTTGGGGGCTACAGCCTCAAAGTAAAGCTTCACTCAAAAAAAGGTTCAAGTTGGAAAGTCCCGGTTTAAGTTACTATCTTCAAACCGTCACTTGGGGGCTATTGGAGTTGACAGATTGAAATATGCAAGGAGAGTTGTATGAAATTTACCTCATATTTAACCTTCATCATTTTTACCAAACCAGCTTCACAATCACGGCTGGTATATAGCCGATTCAGATAGCCGGAATAAAGTTCTTGAGGGTCCAGAGTAGCAAAAGTGGCTAAATCAGTGTTCCATTTGCTTTTACCAAAGGCTGCAAACTCATCTTTTGCGGTGTGCTTGGATAAAGCAGCAGATTGCCGGATCGTAATGACCGAAGCCGATGAATAACGACATCATCATCCTTGGCTTCGCCGGTTCGCATTGGAGTCGCCGGATTGTCGGTGTGCTTGGCGAGGCTCATTGTCTTATCGGTTTGGACAGGCTCGTGGGTTGATTAACAGGCCCGAGGCATCAACATGCACCTCTTCAAAGAAGAATATCATGGTCATGCGGTGGTGGGTCATCCATCACGTCATCATGGATAGGTTCTTCCGGATCTATCGTTCTGGCCGGTTCAGGAATGTCATCTTCTTCCGCCGCTTTGTCCAGACGAGCTTTTTTGCTGGGCCTAGGCTTGGCCCTGAAAGTGAAAAGATAAATGAATCCAGTAAATATGGAAAGTACTATCACAAGCAGAATTATCAGTCAAACAGCTCACCCAAGCACAATCTTGAGTGGTGGGAGCTGGGTAGCCCAAGACTCGCCGGAAGAAGAATGAGAGGTGCCCTGATAATCGGAGTCAGAGGGATTAAGAGGTTCCGAATACAACCCGCTTTAGGATAAGCATTGATGAAACATTTAGAGACCTCGAGCGGCGTTTCCGAACTGGATTTGTAAACCGTGAGGTAACTACGACCGTTGTCTTGCGGGTTGTGCGGGGAGCTTTGTGCTGTTGTGTCTTCATAAGAAAGTTTCGGTCCAAGTAAGCAAGGGGATGAGAGAATTTAACTTTCCGGTTTGCCCGACGGAATTTTAGTGAAGGTAAAGGGTTTGAATCGGAAGAAAGAGTGATTACCTCTACAATACAAGATGACCGACGCCGCCTTCATCCTGACAATAATCATTATCAATAAGGCGTGTGAAAAGTAAACCAAGTGAGTCAAGTTCTACCTCAAGGTCCGGATTACCCACATCATCGTCAGCTGGTGGATCGGAGGAGGCAGTGGTTTTCTTTCTATTTGCTGGTTTCTTCACAACTTTGGTCTTGGGCCGGACTGTCTTCTCCGGTTTCTCCTGAGGAGTCTTTTTTCTCCAAAATGGATCATCACCCTGTTTGAAAGACGTTAAAGTTAACAGAGGGTATTTTACAGCATGGTTAGATTTCATAAAGGTATATGATATGAGGCTTACAGCTGGCGGTTTGTTCTTGGCGTAAAAGGAAGCGGGCGGTTTGAGCGCAGTGCGATCTCGTGTTCATTCAACATCTTCTTAACAGCTTCAATGACTTCATCATCTGACAGCTGGACTTCAATGTGCCGTAGAGGATCTTTTAAGTCTTCTGTATATTCGCACATCAAACCGGAGCGCCGGCTTAAGGGTAGTACGCTCCAAGATATCCAGCAGCGGGCAAGGTCAACTCCGGTCAGCCCGTTAGCCATGAAGGCCCGGAGTTTGGATAGTTGAGGAGCATATTTGCTTCTCTCCTTCGCAGACAGTCTTTGAGGGAGGGGATGTGTATTGCTTAACTGCGTTCGGACGGTAACCCGACAAGGATTTTCTCCATCGGTGAAGTATCTTTGCAGTAGAACCATGTCGCATTCCACTCTTTGGGGTGGCTGTGCAGTTTGGCGTGAGGATAAGTAACTTCTTTTCTCTTTTGAATCGCCATGCCGCCTAGTTCTGTGTTGGGGCCGTCTGAAAATTCGGTGCGGCGGTTTAGATGGAAACAATCTCTGAATAGTTCAACTGAGGGATCCTCTTGAAAGAACACCTCACAAAGCACTTGGAAGTGACAAATATTGGTTACGGAGTTAGGGCCAATATCTTGCGGATGCAATTGGAAGTTGGCCAAGACATCCCGGTAAAACTTTGAACCGGGTGGACTGAAGCCCCGGGCCAGATGGTCAGCAAAAACAACAACTTCTCCATCCTTGGGTTCCGGAACACTTTCCGGGCCAGGGACCCTCCAGTGAATGACATCCTTTTTGTCCAAGGTGCCAATTTTGACTAAGTTTTCCAGTTGCGTCTCGGTCACTCGAGAAGCGACCCAGTTGCACTCATATACTTGCTTGCCATGGTACGATCTGCAAAATATTTATACCGGTTCAAGGATATGTTGGATACATACCAATGCATTCAGTATTAAACCGGAAGAAGTTATTTATAAACCGGAGTTCTGCAAAGCGGCACTATTTAGCTAAGATCACTGGCGGTTCAGTAAGGGAACTAATGGTATATGCCGTGTTATCAGTTTTTTCTACAAAACTAAACCGCCTGGTTTGAAAAAGATGTAGAGTCAGAACTGCGGTGAAAACAGGTTTCACAGCATTGCTTAACAGTTATCGGATCTGGAGCATGTTCAGAAAAAGAAGTGAATATTAAAGATTTGAAAAGGAGAAGATGCTGAATCCATGAGCAAAGTTACAGATTGATCTATGGCCCTGAGAGGCGTAAGGACAAACGGATGGTGAAAGTCGTCGTTACATGGGACCAAGATTTGCAGGTTTATCTGAAGACTGATATATTTAACGAGAAGCATCGGCGAACGCCAAGAACACAAGAACCCTAGAACAGATCTACGGGGAAGGAAAGAAGGCTTACCGAGCTGTGGAAGAAAGGGAAGGTCGCCGATGATTCGTACGCCAAAGTTGATGCAGCGGACCAAGGACGGTCTTTGAGGTCGACGGTGGCAGCGGAGCTCTGAAGTAGGGCGGCGCAGGAAGATGAAGAAGAAGGGAACGAAGGGGAAAAAAGAAATGACCCCTCGGGCCTATTTATAAAGCAAGGGACATGTGTTAGGCGCGGCAATTGAGGAGCCGTGGGCTTGGAAGCGGAGCTGCCGCCTCGATTCTCGCAGATCTATTAACAAAAGATACTGTGGATAACTTTATGACAGGTGACGTCATGCCGATTCACGACGATCAGAGAAGATGATATCACGGTGGTTTACCAGATAATACAAAGATGCAGAAGACGAAGTTTTTTACTAAGGATTGACATGAACCTGTTCAAATCAATCTGGGGCCTAATGTTGCGGATATTACTACTAGGGGTAAACCGGCCAGAACAGGCCGGGTTAACTTCACCAGTAGTTGAACATGTTAAAGCCCAAGTAGATAGCAGAGGGCCTATGGCCCATAGCCGGTTCACGCCAGTAGCTGTAAACCGGCGTCAATATGTATCTTGTATTGTAAGTTAGGAATAGTAGAGACCGAGCCGGATACGTCTATGAACCGGCATCGGGACTCTGTAAACCGACGGGCGTCACCCGTGTATATAAGGGGACCACCCGGCGGCGGTTTGAGACAGACAACAACAACTCGAGGCCTAGGCGAAGCTTGTTTGCTCCCTAGTCATTGAAATCCCATCAATTCCATCACAACTAGACGTAGGCTTTTACCTTCATCGAAGGGGCCGAACTAGTATAAACTCTCGTGTCCTTGTCTCCACTTTAACCCCTTCAAGTTAACCCGTAGCAATGGCTCCACGACTAAGTCCTTTCATGAGGACATCTGCCATGACAAACCCACGACAGATAGCCCAGTCAATGCCCGAATAGGAGAGAGAAGAAAAAAAATCTAGTCAGTCAGACCCCTTAGAGCATCTACAACCTGATCTCTCAAACCCGACTCAAACGCCTGGGCAGGCCGCCAGGTCACTGCCCGGTCATGATTTTTTGACCCAGACTGGCCTCTCAGACGGCCCTCAAACGCCCGGGCTGACCGGCACTCCCATATCTAGCCCAAATATGGGCGGATATGGGGGCGCCCGGGCGCGCCCGGGCACACCCACCACGTCAGACTCGACAGCCCGACCCTGATATGTCTCCAACGTATGTATAATTTTTTATTGTTCCATGCTATTATATTATCTGTTTTTGGATGTTTTATATGCATTAACATGCTAATTTATATTATTTTTGGGACTAACCTATTAACCTAGAGCCCAGTGCCAGTTTCTGTTTTTTCCTTGTTTTGAGTTTTACCGAAAAAGAATATCAAACGGAGTCCAAATGGAATAAAACTTTCGCTATGACTTTTCTTGGACCAGAAGACATTCATGGAGCTTAGAGAGGGGGGCAGAAGAGTCCCGAGGGCACCACAAGCCCTCAGGGCGCGCCCCTGGCTTGTGGGTCCCACGGGAGTCCTCCAACCCTAATTATTGGCCTATAAATTCCGAAATATTCCCAAACCAACAGAAACGTCCACCAAAATACTTTTTCGCTGCCGCAAGACTCTGTTCCCGTGAGATACCATCTTGGGGCCTTTTTCGGTGATCTGCGAGAGGAAGATTCGATCACGGAGGGCTTCTACATCAACCTTATTGCCCTTTCGGTCAAGCGTGAGTAGTTTACCATGGACCTACAAGTCCATATAGCTAGTAGCTAGATGGCTTATTCTCTCTCTATGATCTTCAATACAATGTTCTCCTCGATGTTCTTGGAGTTCTATCTAATGTAATATTCTTTTGCGGCGTGTTTGTCGAGACCCGATGAATTGTGGATTTATGATAAAATTATATATGGATATTATTTGAGTCTTCTCTGAACTCTTTTATGCATTATTAAATATCTTCGTATTTCTCTTTGAATTATCAGTTTGGTTTGGCCAACTAGATTGGCTCTTTTGCAATGGGAGAGGTGCTTAGTTTTGGGTTCAATCTTGTGGTGTCCTCACCCAATGACAAAGTAGGGGTAGCGAGGCACGTATTGTATTAATTGTTGCCATCAAGGGTAAAAAGATGGGGTTTTCATCATATTGCTTGAGTTTATCCCTCTACATCATGTCATCATACTTAAAGTATTACTCTATTCTTATGAACTTAATACTCTAGATGCAGGCAGGAGTCGGTCGAGGTGTGGAGTAATAGTAGTAGATGCAGAAGCGTTTCAGTCTACTTGACACGGACATTATGCCTATATTGATAATCATTACCTTGTATACCGTCATAACTTTGCGTTTTTCTATCAATTGCTTGACAGTAATTTGTTCACCCACCGTATGTTTTATTTCAAGAGAGAAGTATCTAGTGAAACCTATGGCCCCCGGGTCTATTTTCCATCATATATTTTCATATATATAAACCAAAAGATCCAAAAATACTTTGCTACAATTTTTTTGTTTTTACTTTGTTTTACGTTTTAGTAATCTTTTATATCTATCTCTATCAGATCTCATCCTTGCAAGTGACCGTAAAGGGATTGACAACCCCTTTATCACGTTGGGTGCAAGTGTTTGATTGTTTGTGCAGGTGCATAGATTGGAGACTTGTTTGTACCTCCTACTGGACCGATACATTGGTTCCCAAAATGAGGGAAATACTTATCTCTATTTTGTTGCATCACCCTTTCCTCTTCAAGGGAAAAACCAACGCAAGCTCAAGAAGTAGCAGGAAGGATTTCTGGCGTCGTTGCCGGGGAGTTTCTACATCAAGCCTACCAATTACCCATCATAAACTCTCATCTCTTGCATTACATTATTTGCCATATGCCTCTCGTTTTCCTCTCCCCCAGTTCTAAAACGTTTTCAGAAAAACACAAAAATATTTTCCTTTTTATTTGTCTTATTTTCGTTTGCGCTTATGTCTTACTTGGTTTGTTTGCTTGCCATAATTGTGTATTTATTGAAAAACTATAAGAAAAAGGTTTTATGGATCCACTTAAAGTTCTCTACTTGGATCATCTTCGATCTATATGTGCTCGTGCTGAAACTCCAACTAGTTTAGTTGAGGGAAAATCATTAGATGAGCATGCTCATTTTGTGCGTCACCGTTTGTCTCAAAAGGGGGACTCTTATGGAATCAAATAAATTGTTTGTTATGCTATGCTTGGAATCTATGTGAAATTTATGATTTTACTTGTTGCTCGGAGAACCCTAAAGAACACCTTCCCTACCTATGTGAGTTTAATGATAATGAAATCCTATCTTCTTATGCCAAAGGTGTTTATAGTTACTATGATATTGAATAAATTGAAGAATTTGTCGCTTTTAAGGGTTCTTATGAAGTCACTTCTTTGATTGAAAAGTATGATATTACTCCCGATAAATCTGAAAACTATGCTTCTAATGCCTATGTTAAAAAATTTATTAAGAAAATGTCCGCTGCTTTGGAAGAAAATAATGATATGCATGAATCTATAGATAATTATGATTCCGTTGATTTGATTGAAATATCCCTTGATGAACATGATGCTTGCTATTCTTATGGCCATAATGCCAATATTAATTATGCTTATGGAGATGAATTTCCTATAGTTCCTTATGTTAAACATGAAATTATTGCTATTGCACCCACACTTGATAGTTCCTTGAATGAAAATCATGATTGCAATGATGTTATTATAAATTCTATTAATTTCAATTGTGCTAATAATATGCAAAATCCTAAGCTTGGGGATGCTAGTTTTGCTATGTCAACTACTTATTGCAATGATCATGATTGGGGTGATGATGTTTCCTATGATCTTGAAATTTTATTTAACCCTCATGATGAATATGATATTGATAATAGTGTTTGCAACAATATTTAAAGTGGGTTTGGAAGAGTGTCAACTCTAGGTAATAATAATCCCACTATTTTGGAAGAGTGTCAACTTTGCATGCATGTGGATCATGTATAGAATATGCTTATTGATAGCTATATTGTTGAATTTGAGTATGATCCCACATGTGATTATTTTGAGAAAGGGAAATATGGGTGTAGAAATTTTCATGTTACTAAATTACCTCTCTTTATGTTGAGACCGCTATTGTTTCTTTCTTTTCCCTTGCATATGCTAGTTTTCGCTTGCCTTGATAATTTGTTTGCTTATAAAATGCCTATGCATAGGAAGTATGTTAGACTTAAACTTGTTTTTCACATGATATATGATGTTCTGTTTGTGCTTCAATTCTTGTCTTTCATGTGAGCATCATTAAAATTATCAATGCCTAGTTAAAAGGCTTTTAAAAAAGCACTTTTTGGGACAACCCAGTATTTTTATTTTCTGTTTTTATGAGAATACACATTATTACCTATGTAGTAATTGTGTTTTGGTGTTTTAGTTAGTGTTTGAGCCAAGCAAGACCTTTGGGATGGTCTACGGTGATAGTTGATTTGATCTTGCTGAAAAACAGAATCTTTTGCACCCAATAAAATAATTTTCATAATTTACAGAAGCGTGATAAAATCCTAATTTTTCTACACAAGATTTATATACAAATTACCCAGGTTGTCCTAATGTTTCAGAATATTTTGGAGTCAGAGAAGTATACAAAGTTTTCAGATTGCTACAGATTGTTCTGTTTTTGACAGATTCTGTTTACTATGTGTTGTTTGCTTATTTTGATGAATCTATGGGTAGTATCGGGGGGTATGAACCATGGAGAAGTTGGAATAAAATATATATTACACCAATATAAACAAAAAATTAGTTCACAACAGTACCAAAAGTAGTGATTTATTTTATTATACTAACGGATCTCATGAGTTTTCTGTTGAGTTTTGTGTTGTGAAGTTTTCAAGTTTTGGGTAGAGATTTGATGGACTATGGAATAAGGAGTGGCAAGAGCATAAGCTTGGGGATGCCCAAGGCACCCCAAGGTAATATTCAAGGACAACCAAGCATCTAAGCTTGATGATGCCCCGGATGGCATCCCCTCTTTCGTCTTCAATCCATCAGTAACTTTACTTGAGGCTATATTTTTATTCACCACATGATAGGTGTTTTGCTTGCATCGGCTTGTATGATATGAGTCTTTGCTTTTTAGTTTTCCACAATCATCCTTGTTGTACACATATTTTGAGAGGTACATGCATGAATCGTGAATTTATTAGAATACTCTATGTGCTTCACTTATGTCTTTTGAGCTAGGCAATATGCTCTAGTGCTTCACTTATATCTTTTTAGAGCACGGCAGTGGCTTTATTTTATAGAAATTGTTGAACTCTCATGCTTCACTTATATTATTTTGAGAGTCTCTAAACAGCATGGTAATTTGCTTAGGTTATGAATTTAGTCCTAATATGATGGGCATCCAAGAGGGATATAATAAAAACTTTCATATAAAGAGCATTGAATACTACAAGAAGTTTGATTCCTTGCATTTGTTTGGAGATATAAAGATGGTAATATTAGAGTCATGCTAGTGAGTAATTGTGGATTGACAGGAATACTTGTGTTAAAGTTTGTGATTCCCGTAGGATGCACGTATGGTGAACCGTTATGTGATAAAGTCGGAGCATGATTTATTTTTTGATTGTCATCCGTTGTGTGGAGGTCGGGGTCGCGCGATGGTTAACTCCTACCAACCCTTCCCCTAGGAGCATGCTTGTAGTAATTTGTTTTGATGGATAATAGACTTTTGCAATAAGTATGTGAGTTATTTATGACTAATGTTGAGTCCATGGATTATACGCACTTTCACCCTTCCACCTTTGCTAGCCTCTCTAGTACCGCGAAACTCTCGCCGGTACATTAAACCCACCATATAACTTCCTCAAAACAGCCACCATACCTACCTATTATGCCATTTCCATAGCCATTCCGAGATATATTGCCATGCAACTTCCACCGTTCCGTTTATTATGACACGCACCATCATTGTCATATTGCTTTGCATGATCATGTAGTTGGCATAGTATTTGTGGCAACGATACCGTTCATATTTTTTTATACATGTCACTCTTGATCATTGCACATCCTGGTACATCGCCAGAGGCATTAATATAGAGTCATATTTTGTTCTAGTATCGAGTTGTAATTCTTGAGTTGTAAGTAAATAAAAGTGTGATGATTATCATTATTACAACATTGTCCCATGTGAGGAAAGGATGATGAAGGTTATGATTCCCCCACAAGTCGGGATGGGACTCCGACGAAAAAAAGAATAAGAAAAAAAGAAAAAAAAGAGGCCAAAGAGCTCACAATAAAAAAATGAGAGAAAATAGAGAAGGGGCAATGTTACGATCCTTTTTCCACACTTGTGCTTCAAAGAGAGTCTCCTATTTTGTCACTTTCATATACTAGTGGGAATTTTTCATTATAGAACTTGGCTTGTATATTCCAATGATGGGCTTCCTTAAATTGCCCTAGGTCTTTGTGAGCAAGCGAGTTGGGCCTTTTACCCACTTAGTTTCTTTTTGAGCTTTCATACACTTATAGCTCCAGTGCATCCGTTGCATGGCAATCCCCACTCACTCACATTGATATCTATTGATGGGCATCTCCATAGCCCATTAATACGCCTAGTTGGTGTGAGCTTTTCTTCTTCTTTTTATCTTCTCCACAACCACCATATTCTATTCTACCTATAGTGTTACATCCATGGCTCACGCTCATGTATTGCGTGAAAGTTGAAAAAGTTTGAGAACATTAAAGTATGAACCAATTGTTTGACTAATACCGGGGTTGTGCATGATAAAATATTTTGTGTGATGAAGATGGAGCATATGCAGACTATATGATTTTGTAAGGATAACTTTCTTTGGCCATGTTATTTTTCGAAGACATAATTGCTTTATTAGTATGCTTGAAGTATTGTTGTTCTTATGTCAATATTAAACTTTTGTTTTGAATCTTATGGATCTGAATATTCATGTCAGAATAAAGAAGATTACATGGATAAATATGTTAGGTAGCATTCCATATCAAAAATTCTATTTTTATCATTTACCTACTCGAGGACGAGCAGGAATTAAGCTTGGGGATGCTTGATGCGTCTCCAATGTATCTATAATTTTTTATTGTTTCATGCTATTATATTATTTATTTTGGATGTTTTATATGCATTAATATGCTATTTTATATTATTTTTGGTACTAACCTATTAACCTAGAGCCTAGTGTCAATTTTTTCCTTGTTTTTGAGTTTTACAGAAAAGGAATATCAAGCGGAGTCCAAACAGAATAAAACTTTCGCGATGATTTTTCTTGGACCAGAAGACATCCACAGAGCTTGGAGAGGGGGCCAAAAGAGTCTCAAGGGCACCACAAGCCCTCAGGGCGCGCCCCTGGCTTGTGGGTTTCACGGGAGTCCTCCAACCCTAATTCTTGGCCTATAAATTCTCAAATATTCCCAAACCAACAGAAGCGTCCACCAAAATACTTTTCCGCCACCACAAGCCTCTGTTCCCGTGAGATCCCATCTTGGGGCCTTTTTCGACGATCTGCCGGAGGGGGGGTTCGATCACAGAGGGCTTCTACATCAACCTTATTGCCCTTCTGATGAAGCGTAGTAGTTTACCACAGACCTACGGGTTCATAGCTATTAGCTAGATGGCTTCTTCTCTCTCTATGATCTTCAATACAATGTTCTCCTCGATGTTCTTGGAGTTCTATCCGATGTAATATTCTTTTGCGGTGTGTTTGTCGAGATCCGATGAATTGTGGATTTATGATCAGATTATCTATGAATATTATTTGAGTCTTTTCTGAACTCTTTTATGCATGATTAAATATCTTTGTATTTCCCTTCGAATTATTGGTTTGGTTTGGCCAACTAGATTGGTTCTTCTTGCAATGGGAGAGGTGCCTAGTTTTGGGTTCGATCTTGCGGTGTCCTCACCTAGTGACAAAGTAGGGGTAGCGAGGCACGTATTGTATTGTTGCCATCAAGGGTAAAAATATGGGGCTTTCATTATATTGCTTGAGTTTATCCCTCTACATCATGTCATCATACTTAAAGTGTTGCTCTGTTCTTATGAACTTAATACTCTAGATGCAGGCAGGAGTCGGTCGATGTGTGGAGTAATACTAGTAGATGCAGAATCGTTTCAGCCTATTTGACACGGACATGATGCCTATATTCATAATCATTGCCTTGGATGTCGTTATAACTTTACGCTTTTCTATCAATTGCTCGACATTAATTTGTTCACCCACCGTATGTTTTCTTTCAACAAAGAAGCCTCTAGTGAAACCTATGGCCCCGGGGTCTATTTTTCGTCATATATTTTCAGATCTATAAACCAAAAACCCAAAGATACTTTGCTGCAATTTGTTTGTTTTTACTTTGTTTTACGCTTTAGTAATCTTTTATATCTATCTCTATCAGATCTCATCCTTGCAAGTGACCGTGAAGGGATTGACAACCCCTTTATCGCGTTGGGTGCATGTGTTTGATTGTTTGTGCAGGTGTATAGATTGGAGACTTGTTTGTACCTCCTACTGGATTGATACCTTGGTTCTTAAACTGAGGGAAATACTTATCTCTACTTTGCTACATCACACTTTCCTCTTTACGGGAAAAACCAACGCGAGCTCAAGAAGTAACAGAACCCACCCCAAATTGCACCAAATCCACCAAAGCCTTCCTCCTCCTCCTGCCACCCTCCAACCATTTCCGTGCCCGGACCCTCGCTGGCCTCCACCCTTGCTCCCAATCCTCACCTCCGGTCCCGTTCCACCGCCGGAGATGTCGTCCAGCCCGACCCACACCTCCGCGAAGGAGATGCAGTTCACCTCGTCAGTGGGAGGCGTGGTGTCGTTAGCGGCAACTTGCAAGGCGGATAACGTCGCCTGCAAGTTGCAGCAACGCCGACAGCGAGAGAGGTGGACGGCAGTGGTGGCCACTTTGTAGCACGAGGTGGAGAAGAAGCCATTTGCTTTTAGCCATTGTTGGGTCATATTGAATGGCAAGCCGAAGTGGAACCAAGTTGTGGCCGACCTCAAGTCCGGCAATAAGAGGAATGATAGCTCAAGCTCCAACCAATCAATTGGGTTGGACGATGAAGAGGATGATGTTGTCGTGGAGAATGGAAAAGCCATTGTGCCAAAGGACAACCGTCAAGTCATGGGAAACAAGTGGGAGAAGGCCCGTGCCGCCCGTGATGTCGCGGCTACCAAAATGTCGTCAACATGGACGGGCATTTTTTCGGTGAGGGAGAACAAGAAGGAGGAGAGGTACAAGCTCATGTTGGATGTGCAAAAGGAAAGGATAGAGTGGGACTGGAAGAGGGCGGAGAAGAAGCTCAAAATTGAGAGGGAGAAGATCGATTTGGAGAAGCAACAAGCGGCGATCAAATGGGAAGCTCGAGAAGGCCAAGACATTTGGCGACATAGAGCTTGAAAAGAAGAGGTTGCAATTCGCATGGGATGCGAAAGATGCGAGGATCATGTTGGCGGACGAGACCCTCTATGATGAGCATTTGAAGAAGTGACTTATGGACAAGAAGATGGAGATAAAATACCGTAGGAAGTACGAGGCGGCGAGGGCAGCTGCGGCTCGGATGCAGTCAGAGGAGGCGGCCCTGATGCAGTTGGAGCAGGCAGCCGGATCACGGTGGAAGCAGCAGCTGAATGCAGTGGAGCGGAGACGAGCAAGACGCATTCCGCCTGGAGCAGGACACATTCCGCTCAGAGTAGGCGCCGAGCCAGTGATCCTAGGCCATCCGTCATGTTCGGACATTGATTTCATTTTGCCGTGTCTGATCTGTTGGACTATGATTTGTTTTGCTTTGTTTTGAACTTTGGCATTCAGACAGTTTGTATCGTATGATCAACGTGCATGGATTGTATGGATTTCAAAATCAGAATTTGCGGTATCGTTTGAGGGGCCGGATTTGCCAAGTCCGGTTGTAGATGCTCTTACTTTATCCTCATATGTCCGAGTTGTGCGCAAATCCCCATACCCAACTCGTGCATGAGATGTGCAAGCGTGTCCAGTGTCCAGGCAATGTGTCACATATGATTTGGCCCACTGTGGACCATCTTTTCCCTTCGTGTATCCTTTTTCTTTCTCTCCATCTCTATCAATCATATGCATATGAGAGACATATAGGAAAACGTGGGAAACATGATTTGCATGCACGGACAAATGAAGACTCAAAAGGGCATGGTCGGACATTGATAAGACGCGTCCATCAACAATTGAGATACCAAATTTGCTCATTTTGGTTGTAGATGCTTTTAATATTATTTTTGTCATCGTCATCATTTATTTATGAATTAAACCTATAAAAAATTGATAACTACTAACAGTTCCTATCGAGAGCCAGTCCACTCGGCCAATCGTGCTTTCAAGTCTACGGAACCCCGCCTAGCAAGTAAGGCCAATTCCACCGTGTGATCCCATCCTGTTCGGCCCCGTTCGTTTGGGGTAAAAGGGACAAACGAGGCGGCCCAGCGTGCGACGGCCCGGACCCATCTTGTTCATTTTATGTCCGGACCGACACATTTCGAGCGCAAAGTTGTGACGGGTTTGGGTCGTGACGGACACCAAACGGACGCGCGTCTCGTCCGTGTCGGGGCCGCGTGGCAGGCGGCCACCTACCTCCCACCCGTCCACATTAATGCGCATGAGCGGTCGGCCCCACCTGTCATCCGCACATCAAAAGGTCGCCGTCCTTCTTTAAGTGGGAACCGTGGACCGGTCGTCGTCCACACTACCCCACGCCATCCCGCGGCCTCCTCGAAACCCAACAGCACCAAACCCTAGCCCTCCCTTGTCCTCGAGCTCGCCGGGTTGCCACCTCGGGCCATGGGCTTCTGGAACCGCAAGGGGAAGCACGACCGTGAGGCCGGCTCCTCCTCGGGGCGCCGCCGCGGCTCCATGAAGAAGGAGGAGCCCGCGTCACCGCCGCACTCCTCCCGTCGAGCCCCGCGCCGGCCCCCTTTACCATCAACCCTAGGCCCGCCGGTGAGCGCGACCGGCAGTACCTCGTGGCGGACGTGTGCCGGCGGTACTGGGATACGAGGACGCCGGTCCCGTAGAGCGACGTCCACCTCCCCAACGGATGGCACCTCAGCGCCGACCGTGTGCCGTTCCCGCCGGTGCCGGCGAGCGGCCGTGCGCGCCGCGATGAGATCGAGCGCCGCTGCCGCCTCCTCCCTGACGACTTGTACTATGACGACAGGTACGGCCCCAACTCCGTGCTCTGGGACACATGGCTCCAGGATGAGCATGACACGCGTCGCGCGTCCTACTTCGCTAGCACGGTGTCGGGGCCGCGGCGGCCACGTCGAGAGGTGCGCGGGCGAGGCGGTGCGCGGCTCACGCCCACGCCGCCGCTTTTCCCTCGCCTCCGTCACCACCTCCACCTCCTCGCGCATGACAGCGGAGGAGGAGGTGGCTCATGCAGCGTGTCATGGAGGACTCCATGAACACGCACGACGAGCGCCATTGGCACGGCCTGGAGGAGGCGATGGCACTCTCTGCCGCTGGCGACATCGCCTTCCTCGAGATGGAGATGGTGGCCGTCAAGGAGGAGGAGAGGACGGAGGAGGCGATGGAGGCGGAGCCGGTGGCCGCGTTCCACCCCGGCCTGGTGGGCCAGCAATGGAGCTGGTCGTGCACCGCGTCGCAGATGGTCGACGCCGTGGAGGGCGTGAACTGGTGCCCTACGCCGCCGCGGTCACCGGAGCGGGAGGCGTCGCCACGGGAGGAGGTCGTGCAGGCACCTCTCGTCGTCCAGCCCGCCCCCGTCTACCACGCACCGCCGGCCCACCTCTGGACGCCGCCGGCCTACGTGGACCTCGTCAGCGACGACGACGACGCCGGCGGCCACTGAAGACGGCGATGACATCGACGAGCACGGGCAGGAGCGCGCTGGCGGCGGCCGTTTTTATTTTCTTTTTTATGTTTAATTACGTCAAGTTGGACGTGAAACTGGGCCGTTTTGTGGCCGTGGCGACCCTAACTAAGTTTTATGTTTATTAAATTACGATTATTTATTTATTCTAGTCATTTTATTTACGTTTTTTTATTTTTTTAAATCATGTCCAACGCAAACGTGATTTGGGATGCGGCCGCGCGATGAACGCACGCACGACCCAACGGACAAGACCGGACACAGGCGAATTCATCGACGCCCCAGAAGGACAAAATTCGGCCAAACCGAACGTCCATTTAAAATCGTGAAGTGAAGTTGGCTATCAGCTCATTAAGAACGCGAACTCAGATCGACACGAAATCCAAAGAGAAGGAGCCATCCTCTCTGCCTCTCTGGTGAGCAGTCTCCGAAAGGGGAAAATGAGGCCCCACGCGTGCTGAAAGCAGAACAGAACGACATTGATTTACACACTTTTTGAGATTTCCTCTTGCCCATTTGGAGTTCCCCGGCAAGCCGGCCCGACAGGTACGTTGAGGTTGACCTTCACGCGTTGCGCATCGCGTACGCTTACCAAATGTGTACGATCTTTTTGTACAAGACCAGCGGTGTCTACACTACATCCCTAAAGTGAGCTGCGAGAGCTAGAGGATAAACACATACTGCGTACGTACGTACATACATATGCAGTCTACCTTTTTTTCCTAGATAAGAAATTTCTCATAGGTATAGATACAACGTTAATATTAAACGGGTCAGATTTGCTCTCGCAGCGTACGCTATGGAGATTTTTAAATTTCCGGTTTTTCTTTGTGAGGAATTATCCCAGATTATAAGAAATTTTTGGTGAGGAGATGAAGAAGATAGAAGAAAAACACATTGGTTGGCGTGGGACAAACTAACAAGACCTAAAGGTGAGGGTGTCATGGGATTTCGTGATCTTAGACTTTTTAATCAAGCGCTTTTGGCCAAACAAGCGTGGCGGCTGGTGGTTTATCCGGACTCACTGCGTGCGAAGTTGATGAAGGCAAAGTATTATCTTCAAGGACATATTCTGGATATGGTGTTTCCGCATGCTACTTCGGTGACTTGGCAAGGTATTGCTCATGGTCTGGAACTCCTAAAAAGGGGATCATCTGGCGGGTCTATGATGGACCGAGTATTAATATTTGGAGAGATAATTGGATACCTAGAGGGCATGGCCTAAAAATTTCAGCTAGAAGGCATAATACCAGGTTAAAGTGGGTATTTGATTTATTCACAAGCGAACATAAGTCTTGGGACGAAAATTTGGTTAAGTACATTTTCTACCCATATGACGCGGAGGAAATTATTAAGACTCGTATTCAAGCCTCTAGGGATGGGGATTATGTTGCATGGCACCATGAGAAGAATGGTATTTTTTCTGTTAAAAGTGCGTACAGTTTTGCACTTAAACTGAAGGATAGTCAGGACACCTCTGGCCAATCTAGTAGCGAACCAGAGGGGGAAAGGGGGATTTGGGATTTAATCTGAAAGGCTAATATCCCTCAGAAGATCAAGATTTTTGCGTGGCGAGTTGCAACTAATAGCTTGGCGGTCCATATGAATAAAGTTAAACATCATCAGACTGATTCAGGTACATGTTCTATTTGTGGTGTAGAAGACGAAGACACTTTTCATGCTCTAGTGAGCTGTTCTAAAGCGCGCGCTCTATGACTGACGCTAAGAGAGCTATGGAATATTCCGGATGAAGATGTCTTCAAGTGCTCCGAACCAGATTGGTTATTGATTTTGTTGGCTCAATTGAGCGTGCAACAGAGGGAGCAAATCTTGTTTCTTTTCTGGCGAGCATGGCATTTAAGAAATTATTTAATTTTTGGAAAGGGAAAAGAATCTGTTAATGCCTCTGCATTTTTTTGGCAATTATTGGGCCACCTTCACATCCAATAACGACACTGTTTAAATGGATGCTAGCAATAAAGGTAAGAAGAAAGTGAGCGGTGTTGTAGATGATTTTACACTGTTTAAAGATAATGTGATGTAGACACCTCCCCCTAATGAACATATTAAGATCAATGTTGACGTCAGTTTTGTGGAGAGTCTTAGCGCAACCAGTGTAGGGGTTGTGGCTCGTAATTCTTTCGGGGAAATTATTGTTTCTTCATGGGATTTTATTGATCGGTGTACCAGTGTGAATGAAGCTAAACTCCGCGCCTGCCTCGCAGGACTTTATATAGATATCACGCTTCACCAATCTATTATCTTAGAGACTGACTGCTTTTATACATTCGTTTCTTGCAAATGAGAAGATTGACAGGCCCCCTCTGGCTGATCAAATGAACGAGGCTCTGAGTATATCCAGGATGATCCAAAATTTTAATATCTCAAAGATAAATCGGATTGCCAATAGGATGGCACATGAGATTGCTAAGTTTAGCTTCGATACTAGGTCCGATGGGATTCTTTTTAATCCTATTCCGCCCTGCGTGGTGTGCGCTGTAACGAATGATTGTAAGAATATTTCTTTGAATTAATTAATATATGGATGTTTTTCAGAAAAAAAAGTTAAACGGGTCAGAAATCATTCTACACGTACGTAAGTACTCCTACATCTCAGTTTACTCGACTTACACGTCTTCGGCTTGAATCTACGTAAAGATAGAGGAACGTAAACTAGAGAAGAATTATAGTAAAAAAAATCGACCGGAAACAAAAGACAAATGCAACACGCCCAAACAGAAGTCCAGTGAAAACATTCATTCAGTGAAAACTTGAAAACTTTCCTCCTAGGCCTTCGGATCACGAACGTATGATATAGTAGATCAGAGGCGGGAATCCCACCAGGCACTTAACCATAGTTTTCCCGAAAACCCCCCTACTAACAATAATTAGCTCAATAGAATTTTTTGAGGGTTATATCCCCTTCCTAATTTTTCTCCAGCCGTGAGGACGACCTGGAGGCCTCGGCGATTCAAAGGCAATTGACTGCGGCGCCGCTCCCATAGCGACAACTCGGAGGCCGCGGCCGCGCTCCAACGCGACTGCGACCCGGCACGGACCACACCCTCTGGAGGTGCGGCGTTGGCTCACACAACGATGATTCGGCAGCCATGGTGATGCCCCCGCGCGGCGGCGACCTCCGCGACCCGGCACTGCACCCACACGCAAGGGAGACCAAGTGGCCGCAGTGTTGCATCCATGCGACGGCGACCCGGGCGGCCCCCACACGAGGAACGGAGGGAGCGAGCGGCCGTGGCGCTGCATCCATGCAACGGCGACCCAGCGGCTTGCTTGCCCTTCAAAACTGCTAATGTTCTGCCGATGTTTGACCAAGAATTTGCTGATGTTTTGCTGTAACTGAATGAATGTGGATGAACAGATAAATCCTAGTTCTTTTGCTGCACGTGAATCAGTGTGGATCTACAGAAAATACTTGAATGAATGTGGATGTACAAGAAATCTTTTCTGTCATTTCAGTCACATGGATAACGCAAAAGGATTTTGCTTCTTTTACATCCACGTTCATTCTTCACTGATTCAGCAGAGTATTACTGTACTGAAATTCATGTGCTGATGCAATCTCTTTATATATTTGTACATCCACTGATGCCAAGCATGTACTGGTGGTATTCAGAGAGAACTGAAATTCATGAGATAATATTCAGACAGCTAGAATTCAGTGACATGCCATTTAAAATGTACTGGTGGTTAACATTTTCAGTCTTGATAAATTTTGAGTTTACTAAGCCATCTACTACAATCAACAGGAATCGGCATTAACCAATTAACCTCTTGTGGCTTACTACCTTGTCTAATTCTAGCTACTAAAAAGAAACAGTTTGCCATGAGAAGCAATATTCTTGCACATCTATTCAGAGATATAAGGCCATCTAAAAGGCATCCAACAAGTGAGCTTCAGTACAAATATTCAGAGATAAAATGATAATCCCTGGCAAAATGTCGAAACAACTACAAGTGCCCATGAGCTTCAGTACAAATATTCAGAGATAAGAGGTCATCTAAAATCCATCCAACACATGAGTTTCAGTACAAATATTTAGAGATAAAATGATAGTGTCGGCACAAGTACCAATGAGCTTCAGTACAAATATTCATAGATACAAGGCCATCTACGTTGTCGTTGTCATTCAGGACTGCATCATAATCCTAGCAAATGATAATCTCCTAGTAAAATACATGTGTCAGCCTATTATCATCACCAATAACATACTCAAGAAGAACCCCGAGTTGATTTTCTTCCCCTTCCAATGGTTGTCAATTAACATTTGAGCGTCAGAATCATGGTTGGGGCTGGCGAGGGTGGGGGATCACGGCCTGCGGAGGGCGAGCGCTCCTGGACGTAACCGTCGGAGGGCGAGGAAGAGTGCTCAAGGACGGGGCCGTTGGAGAGCTAGGGCACACGTCCGCCGGAGGGCCAGCACACATGGCGATCCAAGCGGGACGAGGCTCCATGGCGGCACAGATCGAACATGATCTGGTTTCCTTTTTTTTCAGCCCTTACCAAGCTACACGTACGAGCAGGGGGTTTTCTGAAAAACTGTGATTAAGTGGCTGGTGGGATTCCACCTCTAATCTGTACCATATATTCACGATCCGACGGCCCACTAGGAAAGTTTTCAAGTTTTTACCGAATTGGCATTTTCATTGGATACTTCGCCCTTTTAGCAAGCCCAGGGACATGTATCCTGTGTCGCTAACTGTCTCCAAGGTAGAAGAGTTGGCATTTCTTATGCTCACATCTATTTTATTATGACCAATATCCTTTATACAAAAAAGGAGATCATGTTGTCATCTAAGGGGTAATGAGTAATATCCTCGTACATCTAGCTTATTCAAAACCCTTCAATTTGTCTCGTGTTGTTTGTGGCTGATATGCTTGTGACGAAACCTTTTGCTCCATGGATCCAGCTCTTCTTGTCCGTCATCTTGAACACAAGATCATGATAGGCGCGCGTTGCCGCGCCCGTCTATTTGACAAAAACATTGGTAGGAGTATTTCATAAATATTAAAGGCTGCATAAACATGCATGTAAAGGCTTTCGTTCTTACAACCAACATAAAGTAATAATTATTAAAGGCAACTTTGCAGTTGTAGAAACCCAGGAATCAAGGAATTTAGGAGTACTAAGTAAAACCACTATGCTAAAAAAACGTTGGTGTGAGACACCACAGATAACATAGTAGCAAGACTTGCAGTTCGCTGGAAAAAAATGTTCAATTGAGATTTATCTGAAAAAGATGGATATATAAACATTCAAAGGAATCTGAAATTGCAACGCCACAGTAGAGGTAATATGGTACATTTATATGAGGTCGCAACTGATACACTACAATAAATACCATATTTCTTCACATATTCTAACACCGCGAAATATGTTCTGAATCATCTCTCTGTACATATGGCATATAGGGATTGAAAAAGCTCTCTGAAAATCATTGAAGAAGCCAAAACCATGTATGTCTTCACTTTGAGACGGAAGCGCTTAGAAGGTGTACTAAGTCCTAACAACTAAAAACTCATAAGGTATACATGATGCCAAATTACCTCAATACACGATTCTCAAAAATTTGGAAAGAAAATACCATTACAAAGGTCATGTGCTAATCCTCCTTAGTAAGCAATCAACATCAATAGCACTACTAATTAAATAGGATGAAGCTGACCTTCATGGTAACCTTCAGACCATCAGGACGAAAACCATCTAAATTGGATTTGCAAGCACAAACATGAGCCTGTAGTGAGCGAAAACAAAATAGCTTCATTAGGAGGTTACTTGCACAATTAGCATGCAATAAGTGTACTGAACCCATAGCTTGTACTGATCACAAAAGTATTTTTATCCACATTTAGGCTTGAAGTTAAGATCATTTTTTTATCCGCATTAAAGGGTGAAAATAAGATAGCTTCCTGGGCAAGTGTTCATGCAATCCTTGAGATGCATATCACTTTAGCCTCCAAATTGACCTCGAAAAAATTAAAGGCGAAAAAGAGAGGCTGCATATTAGCATCAGTAAACACCACAGTTATGCAAGAAGTTTAAATGTGAGTAGAATATTCAAGTTGGAGACTAACAATAAGAACATTAAGACACATGTTTTTTTCTTGGACCGAACCTGTAGGATTCTCCCTACATTTTTTTTGTAGATTTACAGATAATTGTTATGTATACAAAAAGGCAAAAAACAAACAAGAACAAAGTTAGAAACAAACATCCTAATCTAGTATTTTTGGTTCAGCTTCACCTAATAGCCAAAAGTGGCACGACCGGCACCAAACTAAAACCTAATTATCATACATCTAACTCCTGAATGATACACTGAACTATCTCTGAATATTTATGCGCGAACCAAATACAGAATAACATGTATATTTCCAGTTGTAAACTCCACAACTACATATATGGAGAATGATTGGTAACTTGACATTGTAAAAGCAACACTAAGATGCTGGTAACCAGAAACATCGAAAGGTAGTGCTGACTTTGCACGGCATTCTGCTTTCGATTTTTTAGAGTGAAAAGTATATAACAGAGGGGAGCTGCTCCTTGTACTCCTGCTTGCTCCTCCTCATCGCACATCTAGGGGAAGACATGGCTAGAGTGGGTGTGCGAAAGCAGCGCAAAGGCTATCTTGACAGTAGCATGCCCTGGACGCTGGTTAAACCGGACTGCAGCCGGCAAACTGACAAGTTGCCGTGAACGGAGCCCCTCAAGGTCCAGGTCCTGCAAGGGGCGCTATTCCTCGAGGAAGAATAGATTTCAAGCCTCTGCTTTCTCCCAGTATGACTCTGTCGACCGATCCTCTGATCCTCTGGTGCCCATCCTCTCATCTCCCCTTCTACCAACACGGAGATCAGATCAAGTAGGTGAATCCATAAAAGATCAGGGGATGCACGGAACGGGAGGAGACGCAGACCTACTTGTAGAGGATGGAACTGATATTGAATGGGAGATTATCCACCTATGTGATGTGGACATAATCGGAGGAAGTAGGCACCCATTGCCACCATGGCCATGATCTCTTTTTTTTGTGACTTCTGCTCCAACCATTGCACAGAAAATTCGCACGTCAATTCCGCCCAACACACTTCACTTTCATCCTAGCAACTGCAGGAAAAAAATCCAAGTGAAACTCACATTACGAGGAGGCATGTCGATCCTGGGTACCTGGCGCTGGATGACAGGGTTGGTATCGGCGGATCCCGGCACCGGTGGAAGGAGAGGCGCAGCCTAGCCGCCGCGGCCGACGGAGGCTAGTTGGGCTCGATGTTGTGGGCGCGGTGTGAATGGCGTGCCGCCGCCGGTGCCTGCGATTGTGGTGCCCCTCCTGGAGCTGCCGGATGAGTGGGGTGGAAGGCCTGAGGGTAGGGATAAATTGAGGAGGATCTGTGGCGGCAAGCGGGGCGGAGCATCTCTTGTCCCTATTAAGCCCTTTCCGGAGAAAAAGAAATGTTAGATTACCGCCCACCGAGATCGAACGCTCAATCGTATAGGGAACGAGAGGGCCTCGATTAAACTTCAAGAGTAGCTGCCGATAGGACTGCCCAGGAGCAGCCCACGCGCAAGAGAAGGCCTATCTGACGGCCAGAAACGACAAGCTACGGAATCTAACGGCCTAAATCGATGGATGCATGAGAGAGCTCGCTTTAGGCTGATCTATTTTTTTGTGACTTCTGCTCCAACCATTGCACAGAAAATTCGCACGTCAATTCCGCCAAACACACTTCACTTTCATCCTAGCAACTGCAGGAAAAAAATCCAAGTGAAACTCACATTACGAGGAGGCATGTCGATCCACGGGTACTGCGCCGATGATGTGGTTGGTATCGGCGGATCCCGGCACCGGTGGAAGGAGAGGCGCAGCCTAGCCGCCGCGGCCGACGGAGGCTAGTTGGGCTCGATGTTGTGGGCGCGGTGTGAATGGCGTGCCGCCGCTGGTGCCTGCGGTTGTGGTGCCCCTCCTGGAGCTGCCGGATGAGTGGGGTGGAAGGCCTGAGGGTAGGGATAACTTGAGGAGGATCTGTGGCGGCGCAAGCGGGGGCGGGAGCATCTCTTGTCCCTATTGCGCCCTTCTGGAGAAAAAGGAAATGTTAGATTACCGTCCACCGAGATCGAACGTTCAATCGTATAGAGGAACAAGAGGGCCTCGATTCGGCTTCAAGAGTAGCTGCCGATAGGACTGCCCAGGAGCAGCCCACGCGCAAGAGAAGGCCTATCTGACGGCCAGAAATGACAAGCTACGAAATCTAACGGCCTAAATCGATGGATGCATGAGAGAGCTCGCTTTAGGCTGATCTCTTTTTTTTGTGACTTCTGCTCCAACCATTGCACAGAAAATTCGCACGTCAATTCCACCAAACACACTTCACTTTCATCCTAGCAACTGCAGGAAAAAAATCCAAGGTGAAACTCACATTACGAGGAGGCATGTCGATCCCGGGTACCCGCTATTTGGATAGCGGGGTTGGTATCGGCAGATCCCGGGACCGGTGGAAGGAGAGGCGCAGCCTAGCCGCCGCGGCCGACGGAGGCTAGTTGGGCTCGATGTTGTGGGCGCGGTGTGGATGGCGTGCCGCCACCGGTGCCTGCGGTTGTGGTGCCCCTCCTGGAGCTGCCGGATGAGTGGGGTGGAAGGCCTGAGGGTAGGGATAACTTGAGGAGGATCTGTGGCGGCGCAAGCGGGCGGGAGCATCTCTTGTCCCTATTGCGCCTTCTCGAGAAAAAAGGAAATGTTAGATTACCGCCCACCGAGATCGAACGCTCAATCGTATAGGGGAACGAGAGGGCCTCGATTCAAGCCGAGAGTAGTGCCGATAGGATCGCCCAGAGCAGCCCACGCAAGAGAAGGCCTATCTGACGGCCAGAAACGACAAGCTACGAAATCTAACGGCCTAAATCGATGGATGCATGAGAGAGCTCGCTTTAGGCTCGGTTATACTGTCCTTAATAAGTTCAAGTGTGACACTATGCATGAGCATTTCATCCCACCAGTTAAAGGTAGCCGGCTAGCATCTGTTGGGGGAACGTAGTATTTCAAAATTTTGCCTACGATCACGCAAGATCTTTTTAGGAGAAACATAGCAACGAGCGGGAAGAGTGTGTCCACGTACCGTTGTAGACCGAAAGCGGAAGTGTTAGCTTAACTTGGTTGATGTAGTCGAACGTCTTCGCGATCCAACCGATCAAGCACCGAACATACGGCACATCCGAGTTTCGCACATGTTCAACTCGATGACGTCCCTCGAACTCTTGATCCACGAGAGAGAGTTCCGTCTGCACGACGGCGTGGTGACGGTGATGGTGAAGTGATCCGCACAGGGCTTCGTCTAAGCACTACGTGAATATGACCGGAGACGTAAACTGTGGAGGGGGGCGCCGCACACGGCTAACAATATTTGTTATGTGTTCTAGCGGTGCCCCCCTTCATATATATAGGTTGGAGGGGAGGAGAGGCAGCCAGGGGGCACCCCAAGTAGGAGGAATCCTACTTGGGCGCCTCCCAAGTCGGCCTCCCCTCTTTCCTATTCCTATTCGGAGGGGGGAAGGAAAGAGGGGAGAGGGGAAAGGAAGGGGGAATCCTATTCCCTCTATTTCCTTTCCTCCTCCCCTTTTCCTTTCTCCACTTAGATCAGCCCATATGGGGGTGCACCAGCCCACAAGGGGCTGGTCTATCCCGCCCTAGGCCCAATAAGGCCAATATCTTTGCCAGGGGATGCCTGGAACCCCTTCCGGTGACCCGGTACCCCCCAGAACACTTCCGATGTCCGAATACTATCGTCCTATATATGAATATTTACCTCTCGACCATTTCGAGATTCCACGTCATGTCCATGTTCTCATCCAGGACTCTGAAACAACATTCGGTGACCAAATCACATAACTCATATAATACAAATCGTCATCGAACGTTAAGCGTGCGCACTCTACGGGTTCGAGAACTATGTAGACATGACCAAGACACATCTCCGGTCAATAACCAATAGCGGAACCTGGATGCTCATATTGGCTCCTACATATTCTACGAAGATCTTTATCGGTCAAACCGCGTAACAACATACGTTGTTTCCTTTGTCATCGGTATGTTACTTGCCCGAGATTTGACCGTCGGTATCATCATACCTAGTTCAGTCTCGTTAACGGCAAGTCTCTTTACTCGTTCTGTAATGCGTCATCCCATAACTAACTTATTAGTCACATTGCTTGCAAGGCTTATTGACAGAGGCAAAGGTGTCCTGATGTTTCGATGAGATGGTGGCTATCGTTTTCTGTGGGAGTCGACCTTGACGATCCGACTACGAACATGCGAGACGTCGCGCCTTAGAAATCGCTAAACCAACTTCCGAGGGTTATGGACCACGCCGGAGCACGATCAACCTGACCACGAGGGCCTGTTTCCTGCGAGCAAATGAAGAACAAGCAAGAAACTAAGATTGCAATCTGGATATCGCGAATATAAGAGGAAAGCTTTATTAATGAAGGTGGGGTTCTGTGGACGCCTTGGTCTAGTCGTTGGACACAAACGGCACGCCTGTGAAGTTGCAGCTATGGTGAACTTTTAATCTAAACAAAACCCAAAGTCTAAACGGTGCCCTAAGGGCTGTATATATGGAGGAAGAGGGGGAATTTCGTGGCCCTTGGGGAAGGGGTCCGAATCCAACCCTATGTCTTGTTTCCCCACACATACAGACTCTAAAAATAGCCTATACTTATGTATTTCGAAATTACATGGGCTTGGCCCAATAATAAGGTGACGCAACACCTAGAATAGCCTCTAGACGCAGTTTATGAAGTGACATCTTGTATATTTCGTCCAATGCTTCATGCACTCATTATGATGGCTTCAAAGTCCTGAAATCATCACTTGTAACTCCGTTCTTGTTCCCCTTGCGCATGCCATCAACTCCATGCTTATTCTTGCTCCAATGTTCATCCCTCTTATCCATGCCAGGCTCTTCATTTGTAAGCAAAAAAATGTATCCAATTTAGGCAGCATCATATTCTCATGAACATTAGAATCATTACCAAGAAACGAAAGTACCTGATAATTTAATTGGCGTGCACGAGCTCTAGTAATTGGTCCAGTATATGTAGTAGTAGGGGCTGTGGGTGTAACAATGGTATTGATTTCCTCATCATCCTCCCCTTCTTGAAATGAAGTCGTCCTCGACGAAAGCTCATCTTCCTCACCCAAATAAGGCTTCAAATCTGCAATGTTAAAAGTGGGACTAACCCCAAAATCTGCGAGGCAGCTCAAGTTTATATGCATTATCATTTATTTTCTCTAACACCTTAAAAGGACCATCAAGACGTGGCATTAGCTTTGATTTGCGCAAATTAGGAAACCTATCCTTACGCAAATGTAACCAAACAAGTTCTCCAGTGCAAAAACAACATGTTTTCTACCCTTATCTCCAAAGAAGTTTATATTTAGCATTCATACGCTCAATGTTGTCCTTAGTTAACTCATGCATTTTTAATATCAATTCAGCACGTTGTTTAGCATCAAAATTAACCTTCTCCAAAGATGGAAGAGGCAACAAATCAATGGGTGCATGAGGTAGGAAACCGTACACAATTTCAAAAGAGCACATCTTAGTAGTAGAATGCAACGAACTATTATAAGCAAATTCAATATGAGGCAAGCATTCTTCCCACATTTTCTTATTATTCTTCAAAACAGCCCTAAGCATAGTAGACAAAGTTATATTAACTATTTTAGTTTGACCATCAGTTAGGGGGTACAAGTAGTACTAAAAAGCAGTTTAGTCCCCAACTTAGCCCATAAACATCTCCAAAAGTGGCTAAGAAATTTAGTATCACAATCTAAAACAATAGTATTTGGCACACCATGCAAGCGAATAATTTCACGAAAGAACAAATCAGCAACATTAACAACATCATTGCTTTTATGACATGGTATAAAGTGTGCCATTTTCGAGAACCTATCCACGACAACAAATATGCTATCCCTCCCCTTCTTTGTTCGAGGTAAACCTAAAACAAAGTCCATAGATATATCCTCCCAAGGAACACTAGGTACAGGCAAAGGCATGTATAAACCATGAGGATTGAGTCGTGACTTAGCTTTTTGACATGTAGTGCAAATGAGCAACAAAACGCTCAACATCCCGTCTCATCTTTGGCCAAAAGAAATGTGTAGCAAGTACGTCCTCCGTCTTCTTCACGCCAAAGTGTCCCATTAGTCCTCCTCCATGCGCCTCCTGCAACAACAAAAGACGAACAGAGCTAGCAGGAATGCATAGCTTGTTAGCACGGAACACAAAGCCATCATTAATAACGAACTTGTTCCATGTTCGTCCTTCTTTACAATTCTGCGTTACATCTTTAAAATTAGCATCATGCACATATTGATCTTTCATGGTCTCCAAACCAAATATTTTGAAGTCAAGTTGTGAAAGCATAGTATAGCGACGAGACAAAGCATCGGCAATAACATTTTCTTTACCCTTCTTGTGTTTGATGACATAAGGGAAAGTCTCAATGAATTCAACCCATTTAGCATGTCTATGATTCAGTTTAGCTTGACTTTTAATATGCTTCAAAGATTCATGATCAGAATGTATAACAAATTCTTTGGGCCATAAATAATGTTGCCATGTCTCTAAAGTCCGAACAAGAGCATATAATTCTTTATCATAAGTAGAATAGTTCAGACTAGGCCCACTCAATTTTTCAGAAAAGTATGCAACAAGTTTGCCATCTTGTAATAACACACCTCCTAATCCAATTCCACTAGTATCACATTCAAGCTCAAAAGTCTTACTAAAATCAGGAAGTTGGAGTAAAGGAGCATGTGTCAACTTATCTTTCAATACCGTGAAGGCTTCTTCCGTATGCGGTACCCCAAACAAAAGGCACATCCTTCTTTGTAAGCTCATTGAGAGGTGCAACAATGGTGCTAAAATTTCTCACAAAACGCCTATAGAAACCAATGAGTCCAAGAAAACTCCTCACTTGTGTGATCGTTTTGGGCTGCGGCCAACTCTCAATAGCTTCAATCTTGGCTTTATCAACTTCAATTCCCTGTGGAGTAACAACATAGCCAAGAAAAGATACTCGGTCGGTGCAAAAGGTGCACTTCCCAAGGTTACCAAACAAACGTGCATCACGTGAGCAATAAAAACATCACGTAAATGTTCCAAATGTTCTTCCAAAGATTTGTTATAAATCAAGATATCATCAAAATAGACTACCACAAATCGTCCAATGAAAGCATGTAAAACTTCGTTCATTAGTCTCATGAAAGTACTAGGTGCATTAGTTAACCCAAAAGGCATGACTAACCACTCATATAAACCAAACTTAGTTTTAAATGTTGTTTTCCATCCATCTCCCAATTTCATACGAATCCACTACGCAAATCAACTTTGGAGAATATTGTAGAGCCACTCAATTCATCAAGCATATCATCTAGCCTAGGAATAGGATCATGATAACGAATAGTAATATGATTAATGCCTCTACAATCAACACACATACGTGACGTACCATCCTTTTTAGGCACTAATATAATAGGAACAACACAAGGACTAAGAGATTCACGTATATAACCTTTGTCGAGCAGCTCCTGTACTTGGACGATAATCTCCTTCGTCTCCTCTGGATTGGTACGGTATGATGCACGGTTGGGTAGCGATGCACTGGGAATTAAGTCAATTTGATGCTCAATCCCTCGAATAGGTGGTAATCCCGGTGGCTCATCTTGTGGGAAGACGTCAGCGAACTCCTGCAAAATGTTAGTGACAACAGGGGGCAAAGAGGAAGGCACATCCTCGAAAGAAAATAATGTCTCTTTGCACACAAAAGCATAGAAAATAGATTTGCTAAAATCTAGCTCATCAATATCAGATTTGGTGGCAAGTAAACATGCACTTTTCAATTTAATTTGAGAAGCAACATTAGATGGTTTATTATTAGGCTTCATTTGTTGCTCAAATTCTTTTGTCACAATCTGATTTTCACTCTTATTTTTCTCCTCTTTTGCTTTATTAGCTCTATTAATATCATCTTTCAAAATGGAATCAGGAGTCATAGGAAGCAAAGTAATATTTTTATCCTTATGAACAAGAGTATACTGATTGTTCCTACCATGGTGTACATAATTTTTATCAAATTGCCATGGTCTACCAAGTAATAAGGAACATGCTTGCATAGGTACCACATCACAATCAACATAATCAGCATATGTAAAGATACTAAAATGCACACGAACAAAGACGTGTTACCTTAACCTTGCCGCTGTTGTTGAACCATTGGATGTAGTAAGGATGTGGATGTGGTCTTGTGGTGAGAGTTAGCTTCTCCACCATCTCCATGCTAGCCAAGTTGTTGCAGCTCCCTCCATCTATGATGACGCGAATAGACCGTTCCTTCACAACTCCCTTTGTATGGAACAAATTATGCCTCTGATTTTGCTCAGCTTTTGTAACCTGCACACTCAAAACACGTTGAGCAACCAAACATTCATACCTGTCACAAGATCTTCAGGAGCCATGTATTGCGTCTCATGATCAGAATCATCTCCACCGTGTTCTTCATGTGTAATAAGAGCCAAAGTCTCCTCATCATAGTCACTAGCAGACTCATACCCACCATCCTCGGTAGCAATCATCACACGCTGAGATTTGCATTCTCTCGCATAATGACCTCTTCCCTTATAACGACGACAAATAATATCACTTGTGTGGCCTGTTGATGCCATGGAAGAAGAAGAGCTGTGTGCAAGCCCGACAGGTGTGCTCTTGGCAGATAGTGGTGGTTGTGCCTGCTTTCTTGTATCACGGTTGGAGGTGGCCCCTGATGGAGGTGATGGTGCAGTGGAAGTAGAGGATGCACGTGGTGTCCATGATGAAGGTCGACCTGCAGAAAAGTTAGTTCGCGCCAATGCACATCGATCCTGCACTTCACGTTCAAATTTTACAAGCAAGATGGAATAGACGAGTGATATTATTATAATCCTTGTACTCTAGAATGGTCTGAATCTCTCTATTTAATCCACCCATAAAATGTGCAAGCATAGCTTCATTATCCTCAACAATACCGCATCTAATCATGCCAGTTTGTAATTCCTAATAATATTCCTCTACAGAATTTTTTCCTTGTCTTAAAAGCTGCAATTTTTGAAGTAATTCACGTTGATAATATGGTGGAACCCAACGAGTACGCATAACAGTTTTCAAAGCAGCCTGAGTAGTTAGAATATTATTCGGATATAATCTACGATGTTCATACCACCACACACAAGCAAAACTAGTGAAAGCACAAAGTGCAAAGAAGAACATCGCCTCTCCTCGGGATATTCTAAACATGTAAAATGTTTTTCAGTTTCTAACTCCCAAGTAAGATATATATCAGGAACATATCTACTCTCAAATGGTGGAATATTCAATTTCAGTTTAGGAAGATGGTCATGATCTCGGGGAGAGCCCTACCATTGTGATTATTTGCATGTGGACGACCTGGTGGTTGTGGTGCTCGTGGTTGCACGTAGTTCTGATTTTGATCAACCTCATCCTCGTAATCTCCCGCATAATCATCCTCTGCATCAGCTGCAGGAGCCACAGAAGTATCAACAGCAGCACCAACAATTTGGCCAGGCTGAAGAAGGACACGTCTCGCTCAAAGGAGGGCTGTTTCGCGATGTGGAGGTAGTAGTTGTTGTTGTTGAAGAGGTGCGGCAGGTGCAGCCGGTGGTGGAAGACGCGCAAGCAGTTCATTAAATCTGTTATCGAGCTTTGTTCCGAACGTCTTCTCAAGGCCAGTTATCTTCTCCATGGCCTCTTCAAAATTGTTCAGCACATCTTGCACCTGTTCAGTCATCATTTGCTGAAACTTATCATGAATCTCCTTGTTCGTTAAGTTCTCCCAATCAATCTCGTCGACATGATCTCGGCATGGTTAGCAGCAATAGAAACACACAAGAATATGATCCTACAGACTACTAACAAGTGGTGGTGGTGGGTGTCACAAATCCATCAAGCAAATCTCAAATTCTTACCAGTTCTTACCCAACAGCAGGTGGTGATCGGCAACCGATGTAGTCAAAACTCTCAAAGCTTGGATAGAGTGATTACTAGGGAGAGTCAAACGCACGATGTAGATGTATGTGGAGCTGGGAAGGCTTATAATATGGTAGCAAAAAGGGTTAGAAATAATCAATTCAGTAATGCAAAGTTGAATAAACGCTCAACGACAGATCTTTGTCTTTGGTCCTAGGCTAGACCGTACTAGAGACGCGAGCCTAGAACACTAACAAAGTCACGGCACTGCACGTAAACAAGGGAGGAGCACACTATGATTTTTTTTATTTTTTTCACTTTTTTTTGCACATTTTTCCTCTTTTTTTTTTGCTCCGCAACAAATTTGTTCCGAAAAAGTCTACAAATGTCCTAAAAACTGCCTAGCCATAATTTTCCAGACTTAGTTTTTTTTTTAAACTGGAACTATTTTTCTTCTGCGGATGGCTCGGAAGTTGGGGAGTCCTACTCTGTCACGACTCGGAGTATCGCGTGATCTGGAAATCGAGAACAAAGCAGCAATTACTGGACTCGAACTAGGACTGGTGGTGGAGATGAATCTAGTGGAAACTCGGACTAGTGGCGGATATTTGCAGGGCGATGGAATACGGACTGGTGGCGAATCTGTGATGGAGGTGGACTCGGATTAGCGTGATGGCAGTGGATATGTGGTATATGGTAGCGGCGATGACGATGGTGGTATATGGCAGCAGTGATAACGATGGTGGTATATGGCAGCGGTGATGATGATGGTGGTATATGGCAGTGGTGATGACAATGGTGGTATATGGCAGCGGTGATGACGATGGTGCGGGGACGGTGTGACAACTTGTGAACAGAACTCGAAACTCTAAAGTACTAGATGCTAGGACCAGCAACTTGACACGATGATGCAATCGCAAATTCAACAAAGAAAATACAGAAAAGATTATGCAAAGGCTCAGATTGGTTCGGATAAGATGAACTAACCCTAATTTTTTTCTCGCTTTTTTGTGGACTATAGGTATGAAGAACAGACTCGATCTAAACTACGAAAAACTGTAAAATCTCACCAAGCAACCTGGAAATCTGATACCACTTGATAGAGGCAAAGGTGTCCCGATGTTTCGATGAGATGGTGGCTATCATTTTTGTGGAGTCGACCTTGACGATCCGACTACGAGCGTGCGACGTCGCACCTTAGAAATCGCTAAACCAACTTCCGAGGGTTATTGACCATGCCGAGCACGATCAACTCGACCACGAGGGCATGTTTCCTGCGAGCAAACGAAGAACAAGCAAGAAACTAAGATTGCAATCTGGATATTGCGAATATGAGAGGAAAGCTTTATTAATGAAGGTGGGGTTCTGTGACGCCTTGGTCTGGTCGTTGAACACAAACGAAGTACGCGAAGTTGCAGCTATGGCAAACTTTTAATCTAAACAAAACCCAAAGTCTAAACGGTGCCCTAAGGGCTGTATATATGGAGGAAGAGGGGGGAATTTCGTGTCCCTTGGGGAAGGGGTCCGAATCCAACCCTATCTCTTGTTTCCCCACACATACGGACTCTAAAAACAGCCTATACTTATGTATTTCGAAATTACATGGGCCTGGCCCAATAATAAGGTGACGCAACACCTAGAATAGCCTCTGGACGAAGTTTATGAAGTGGCATCTTGTATATTTCATCCAAGGCTGCATGCACTCATTATGGTGGCTTCAAAGTCCTGAAATCATCACTTGTAACTCTGTTCTTGTTCCCCTTGCGCATGCCATCAACTCCATGCTTGTTCTTGCTCCAATGTTCATCCCTCTTATCCATGCCAGGCCCTTCATTTGTAAGCAAAACAAATGTATCCAATTTAGGCAACATCATATTCTCATGAACATTAGAATCATTACCAAGAAACGAAAGTACCTGATAATTTAATTGGCGTGCACGAGCTCTAGTAATTGGTCCAATATATGTAGTAGTAGGGGTTGTGGGTGTAACAATGGTAACAATGGTATTGATGTCCTCTTGAAGATCCATTTATTCTCTATGGCTTGCCGATCATCAGGCAAGTCAACCAAAGTCCATACTTTGTTCTCATACATGGATCCCATCTCCGATTTCATGGCCTGAAACCATTTCACGGAATCTGGGCTCATCATCGCTTCCTCATAATTCGTAGGTTCGTCATGGTCAAGTAACATGACCTCCAGAACAGGATTACCGTACCACTCTGGTGCGGATCTTACTCTGGTTGACCTACGAGGTTCGGTAGTAACTTGATCAGAAGTTTTCATGATAATCATCATTAGCTTCCTCATTAATTGGTGTAGGAATCACTGGAACTGATTTCTGTGATGAACTACTTTCCAATAAGGGAGCAGGTACAATTACCTCATCAAGTTCTACTTTCCTCCCACTCACTTCTTTCGAGAGAAACTCCTTCTCTAGAAAGGATCCACTCTTAGCAACAAAGATCTTGCCTTTGGATCTGTGATAGAATGTGTACCCAACAGTTTCTTTTTGGGTATCCTATGAAGACGCACTTCTCCGATTTGGGTTTGAGCTTATCAGGTTAAAAAAAATTCACATAAGCATCGCAACCCCAAACTTTAAGAAACGACAGCTTAGGTTTCTTGCTAAACCACAGTTCTTACGGTGTCGTCTCAACGGATTTTTAGATAGTGCCCTATTAACGTGAATACAACTGTCTCTTATGCATAACCCTAAAACGATAGTGGTAAATCGGTAAGAGACATCATAGATCACACCATATCTAATAAAGTACGGTTATGACATTCGGACACACCATTACACTGTGGCGTTCCAGGTGGCGTGAGTTGCGAAACTATTTCGCATTGTTTAAAATGAACACCAAACTCGTAACTCAAATATTCACCTTCACGATCAGATCGTAAAAACTTTATTTTCTTGTTACGATGATTTTCCACTCCACTCTAAAATTCTTTAAACTTTTCAAAATTTTCAGACTTATGTTTCATCAAGTAGATATACCCATATCTGCTTAAATCATTTGTGAAGGTCAGAAAATAATGATACCCACCGCAAGCCTCAACACTCATTGGACTGCATACATCAGTATGTATTATTTCCAACAAGTCTGTTGCTCGCTCCATTGTTCCGGAGAACGGAGTCTTAGTCATCTTGCCCATGAGGCATGGGTCGCAAGCATCAAGTGATTCCAAAAGCCCATCAACATGGAGTTTCTTCATGCGCCTTACACCAATATGACCTAAACGGCAACGCCACAAATAAGTTGCACTATCATTATTAACTTTGCATCTTTTGGCATCAATATTATGTGTATCACTGTGATCGAGATTCAGTAAACCATTTACATAGGATGTAAGACCATAGAAGGTTTTATTCATGTAAACAGAACAACAATTATTCTCTGATTTAAATGAATAACGGTATCGCAATAAACGTGATTCAATCATATTTATGCTCAACACAAACACCAAATAACATTTATTTAGTTCCAATACTAATCCTGAAGGAAAAGGGAGTGTGCGATGGTGATCTTATCAACCTTGGAATCACTTCCAACACACATCATCACCTTGCCCTTAACTAGTCTCTGTTTATCTTGCAACTCCCGTTTCGAGTTACTACTCTTAGTAACTGAACCAATATCAAATACCGAGGGGTTGCTATAAACACTAGTAAAGTACACATCAATAACATGTATATCAAATATACCTTTGTTCACTTTGCCATCCTTCTTATCCGCCAAGTATCTAGGGCAGTTCCACTTCTAGTGACCATTTCCTTTGCGGAGAAGCACTCAGTTTCAGGCTTGGGTCTAGCTTCGGGCTTCTTCATGGGAGTGGCAACTTGCTTGCCATTCATCTTGAAGTTCCCTTTCTTTCCCTTGCCCTTTTACTTGAAACTAGTGGTCTTGTCAATCATCAACACTTGATGCTTTTCTTGATTTCTACCTTCGCTGATTTCAGCACCGCGAAGTGCTCGGGGAATCACTTTCGTCATCCCTTGCATATTATAGTTCATCATGAAGTTCCAGTAACTTGGTGGTAGTGACTAGAGAACTCTGTCAATCACTATCTTATCTGGAAGATTAACTCCCACTTGATTCAAGCGATTGTAGTACCCAGACATTCTGAGCACATGCTCACTATTTGAGCTATTCTCCTCCATCTTGTAGGCAAAATACTTGTCAGAGGTCTCATACCTCTCGACTCGGGCATGAGTCTGAAATACCAATTTCAGCTCTTAGAACATCTTATATGCTCCGTATGCTCAAAACATTTTCGAAGTCCCGGTTCTAAGCCGTAAAGCATGGCACACTAAACTATCAAGTAGTTATCATACCGAGCTTGCCAAACGTTCATAACGTCTGCATCTGCTCCTGCAATAGGTCTTTCATCTAGCGGTGCATCAAGGACATAATTCTTCTGTGCAGCAATGAGGATAATCCTCAGATCAGGGACCTAGTCCGCATCATTGCTACTATCATCTTTCAACATAGTTTTTCTCTAGGAACATATTAAAAATTAAACGGGGAGCTACAACGCAAGCTATTGATCTACAACACAGATATGCAAATACTATCAGGACTAAGTTCATGATAAATTAAAGTTCAATTAATCATATTACTTAAGAACTCCCACTTAGATAGACATCCCTCTAATCATCTAAGTGATCACGTGATCCATATCAACTAAATCATGTCCGATCATCACGTGAGATGGAGTAGTTTTCAATGATGAACATCACTATGTTGATCATATCTACTATATGATTCACGTTCGACCTTTCGGTCTGAGTGTTATGAGGCCATATCTGCAATGCTAGGCCGGTCAAGTTTAACCCGAGTATTCTGGGTGTGCAAAACTTGCTTGCACCCGTTGTATGTGAACGTAGAGCTTATCACACCCGATCATCACGTGGTGTCTTGCCACGATGAACTGTAGCAATGGTGCATACTTAGGGAGAACACTTGTACCTTGAAATTTAGTGAGAGATCATCTTATAATGCTACCGCCGTACTAAGAAAAATAAGATGCATAAAGGATAAACATCACATGCAATTAATATAAGTGATATGATATGGCCATCATCATCTTCTGCCTTTGATCTCCATCTCCAAAGCACCGTCATGATCACCATCGTCACCGGCTTGACACCTTGATCTCCATCGAAACATCATCGTCGTCTCGCCAACGATTGCTTCTACGACTATCCCTGCCGCTTAGTGATAAAGTAAAGCAATTACATGGCGATTGCATTTCATACAATAAAGCAACAACCATATGGCTCCTGCCCATTGCCGATAACTGTGTTACAAAACATGATCATCTCATACAACAATTTATATAATCACGTCTTGACCATATCACATCACAACATGCCCTGCAAAACAAGTTAGACGTCCTCTACTTTGTTGTTGCAAGTTTTACGTGGCTGCTACGGGCTTAGCAAGAACCGTTCTTACCTACGCATCAAAACCACAATGATTTTTCGTCAAGTTCGCTGGTTTAACCTTCAACAAGGACCCAAGCGTAGTCACACTCGATTCAACTAAAGTTGGAGAAAGCAGACACCCACTACCCACACAGTATGCGAAGCAGCGGTGAAACCAGTCTCATGAACGCGGTCATGTAATGTCGGTCCGGGCCGCTTCATCCAACAATACCGCTGAATCAAAGTATGACATGCTGGTAAGCAGTATGACTATTATCTCCCACAACTCTTTGTGTTCTACTCGTGCATATAACAGCTACACATAGACCTGGCTCGGATGCCACTGTTGGGGAACGTAGTATTTCAAAATTTTGCCAACGATCACGCAAGATCTATCTAGGAGAAGCATAGCAACGAGCGAGAAGAGTGTGTCCATGTACCCTCGTTGACCGAAAGCGGAAGCGTTAGCTTAACGTGGTTGACGTAGTCGAACGTCTTCGCGATCCAACCGATCAAGCACCGAACATACGACACCTCCGAGTTCTGCACACGTTCAGCTCAATCACGTCCCTCGAACTCTTGATTCAGCAAAGTGTCGAGGGAGAGTTCCGTTAGCATGATGGCGTGGTGAAGGTGATGGTGAAGTGATCCGCGCATGGCTTCTCCTAAGCACTACGTGAATATGACCGGAGGCGTAAACTGTGGAGGGGGGCGCCGCACACGGCTAACAATTTGTTATGTGTTCTAGCGGTGCCCCCCCTTCATATATATAGGTTGGAGGGGAGGAGAGGCAGCTAGGGGGGTGCCCCGAGTAGGAGGAATCCTACTAGGGCACCTCCCAAGTCGGCCTCCCCCTTTCCTATTCATATTCGGAGGGGGAAGGAAAGAGGGGAGAGGGGAAAGGAAGGGGGAATCCTATTCCCTCTATTTCCTTTCCTCCTCCCCTTTTCCTTTCTCCACTTAGATCATCCCATATGGGGGCGCACCATCCCACAAGGGGCTGGTTTGTCCCGCCCTAGGCCCAATAAGGCCCATATCTTTGCCGGGGGGGGGGGGGTGCCCGGAACCCCTTCCGGTGGCCCGATATGTACCCGGTACCGCTGGAACACTTCCGGTGTCCGAATACTATCGTCCTATATATGAATCTTTACCTCTCGACCATTTCGAGACTCCTCGTCATGTCCATGTTCTCGTCCGGGACTCCGAACAACATTCATTCACCAAATCACATAACTCGTATAATATAAATCGTCATCGAACGTTAAGCGTGCGGACCCAACGGGTTCAAGAACTATGTAGACATGACCGAGACACATCTCCGGTCAGTAACCAATAGCGGAACCTGGATGCTCATATTGGATCCTACATATTCTACGAAGATCTTTATCGGTCAAACTGCATAACAAAATACGTTGTTCCCTTTGTCATCAGTATGTTACTTTCCCGAGATTCGACCGTCGGTATCATCATACCTAGTTCAATCTCGTTACCGGCAAGTCTCTTTACTCGTTCTGTAATGCATCATCTCATAACTAACTTATTAGTCGCATTGCTTGCAAGGCTTATAGTGATGATCATTACCGAGTGGGCCCAGAGATACCTCTCCGATACACGGAGTGACAAATCCTAATCTCGATCTATGCCAACTCAACAAACACCATCGGAGACACCTGTAGAGCATCTTTATAATCACCCAGTTATGTTGTTTTGATAGCACACAAGGTGTTCCTCCGGTATTCGGGAGTTGCATAATCTCATAGTCAGAGGAACATGTATAAGTCATGATGGAAGCATTAGCAATAAAACTATACGATCATTATGCTAAGCTAACGGATGGGTCTTGTCCATCACATCATTCTCTAATGATGTGATCCTGCTCATCAAATGACAAAGACATGTCTATGGTCGTGAAACTTAACCATCTTTGATTAACGAGCTAGTCTAGTAGAGGCATACTAGGGACACTTTGTTTTGTCTATGTATTCACACATGTATCAAGTTTCCGGTTAATACAATTCTAGCATGAATAATAAACATTTATCATTTTGGGCCCACAAGTCAGCCACACAGACGCCCCCGTCCGCGTCCTTTTCATTGGGCAAGCCGTGGACTCCAGTTGCCGTTCCCATCCACTTCCCACCACAGCCCCACCATTGCCTCCCCCATCGGAGACACCGAAACCCTAGCCACCTTCGACCTCGCTCCCCCACCGGCCATGGGGTTTTGGAAGTGGCACCCAGGCAAGAAGGCCAAGAACGACCACGAGGCGGGCTCATCTTCTGATAGCGCGGCCAGCCACTCGACGACTCCGGCTTGTCCTCCATCTCCCCTCCGGCGGCCGCGCCACGCTTCAAGCCCTATGTCGGAGTCGAGGTGTGCCGCCAGTACCGGGAGACAAGCACTCCGCTGACGTGGTTAGATGCCCACCTCCCCAATGGGTGGCATCTGAGCCCGGATCGGGTGCCCATTCCCGCCGTGCCGGCGATAGGCCGCGCTCGCCTGCACGAGATTGCCTGTCACTGCGCCAGGATCCCGCGTGAGCTCCTCGCCGACCGCAGGTACGCCGTGGACTCGCCACTGTGGGACACCTGGTTTCAAGATGAGCACGACATGCACCGCGCCACCTTTTTGCCGGTCGTGGAAGCCCGCCCCGCGTGTCCCACAGTGCACGCGCTGCGCCTCGTGCGCGCGCGCCGAGCCCGCCAAGCGTACGCGGCCACACGCGAACCCGTGGCCAGACGCCGATGTCGTCTCCCTCCCCATCGCCGCCACCACCGCAACCTCCCGCCATGACGGCCACGGAGGAGGAACGGCTCCTGCAGGCCATCATGGAGGACTCCGAGAGGGAGCACAGGCACCAGCAGGAGGAGTAGTGGCAGGGCCTGCAGTTCATGCTTGAGCTCTCGCCCTCCGGGGACGTCTGCGTCCCGGAGCTGGACGTCAAGCAGGAGGCCAAGGAAGAGGTGAAGGCGGAGCCCGCGGAGGAGCGTGCACTGGCGCTGTGGTTGCCACCCCCAGAGCTGACGCCCCGGCCTCCACCGCCACCTCCACCGCCACCTGCACAGTATGCCCCTGGCCCAATCTAGGAACGCCGCCGCACCTCTGGATGCCGCCACCCTACATAGACCTCACGAGCGAAGACGAGGATGGTGGAGCCTGAAGATGGCCGCTGTGACGGCATCAGCGGCGACGGTGAGGTCTTCTGCGGCGCGCGGGGCGGCCGCTTATCTTCTGCATTTCTTTTTTTTTCGTTTAATGTTAATTAAACTAAGGGCCGTGGTTGGGCCGTGAGGACGGCGGACTTTTAAATGTGTTTTTAAGTTTTTTAGCTATGTTAAAATGCTTTATTTTTCTTTAGCATGTGTTTTTTTTCTTTGTCCACAGCGGACAATTTGCGGTTGGGGCCGCGCGTTGGGCGCCTCGATGCCAACCCGGCCCGACGCGGACAACCATCTCCCCATTCCCATCCCAAACGTATGAAATCCGTACAAAACGAATGTCAGAATGGGGCGGAGTTGCCCTTACTCCCATTGTCTTTGCAACAGTCTCCAGAGTCATATAGACAACTAAAAGGTGCGATACATGGTCGTAAGGACCCAATACAAGCATCAAAATGCTATAAGGCTAGCCATAGTGGGAGTAACTTAGCTAGTAACATAACACATCCCAAGATAAATGTGCTTACGTGGCAAAGAGTTAATGAGGAGAGAGGTGTTTGTGGTAACATAATATATTATTGTAACATAACGCACCCCAATGCAAAATGTAATATACCTAATAAATGAATGTGTGCATGACACTAAACTTATGTTACTACCCACTATAAAGGTAGTAACAAAGACTAGTAACATATGCATGTTACTACTCTAAGTTACTTCCTACTATGACTAGCCTAATCCAAATCATTAACGTGTGCATTAAGGGCGCCTCCCCATGATAGCCACGTCATCACAGGTACGACAAAAGTAAAACACGGTAGCGAACTAGCGATTGGGCAAGAGGGAAAAGGAGATTCGGCACGCATCCTTCTCTCCCCTCCTCTCCCCCAGAAACGAGAACTGCTTCTCGTCATCCCCAATCCGACCGCCGCCGTCGCCGCCGCCCCAATCCGACCGCCGGCGGTCTCCTCCTTCCCTAGCGCCGCCGCTCCAGCCCTTCACCTTCTATCTCTATCCCAACTCTATTCCAAGGGAGGGAAAGCCCCGTATCGCGCGACAAGGTGAGGGGGCGCCCAGATCCGCAGCGGCACCGCCGCGCCCTCGTCCACCTGGTCCTCGTGGTCGGCCATGGAGGTCTGACCCGACCCATGGATGGATGGGGGCGAAACCTAGCCCCACACCCACCCATGGATGGATTGGGATGGGGCGACGACGGCGGCGGCCTTCTCTCGGTGCTTGCTGATGTGGTGGCCCTCGACACCGGCGACGGGTTGCAGCACGTAGACGCCAAAGGTACTTACGCCCTCCATCCTCCTCCCCTCCCCTCTTCTTCTTCTTCTTCTTCTTCTTCTGGATTTCTCAAGCTGATCCGTGCGGTTGGTTTGTGCAGGATGCGGGTGTGACGGAGGAGCACCATGGCGGGCGTGCAGGCCATCTTTCCCTACCAAGTGAGCCCAATCCCTTTCTTTCTCTTGGACAACTATGAAGAATTGAAATTTGTCAAGAACCTGCAATAGAACCAAAAGAATGATGTAACTACTTTGGTGATTCCTTTTAAGATTTCAATGGGACATTAGACAAAGATAACTTGTCATTTGAGATGCCCCTAATTCAATTTTATATCGTGTGAACTTTCTCAAACTATTATGTATATCATTTTAGTAATTGAGCTAAACAAACTGCCATGGTAGAATTTGCGGGCGTGGCGTCATGACCGGGCGTAGAAGAAGGTATGACCCGCATCTCTCTGTAGGCTATACTTGGGGGAAAAACTGTAGCTCGCGTGGCGAGATGCTCATTACCAGTAGTCATAGCTGCAGTTTTGGTGCGTCAAGTGATGGATACATTGTTCGCTTGAATTTTCATGTCCCCTGAAGGTTCTAAGTGAGTGCTGCATCAAAGGGTGTTGTTGTGATTTCCCCGAGGTATTGATTAGGGGAGTTAGGTTTACATGATTTAGCTCGTTGTTGGCTGGAAGATTACAACAAAGCATGAATGCTGGCCAATTTTATATTCAGTTGTGCTTCACATGTTTGTTTTTCGGATAATTGTTGCTCCTTTTTTTGTGACTATTGATTGTTCCCTTTACCAGGAATATTTAGGATGCCAATAGTTAAATTGCTGGGACTGGGGCACATCTTACGTTCAAGAGGGCCGAGAAAGATCGGATTTTGGTTGACAAGATTCTGGGTACTCCTTAGTTTCAGACGATGTATTGCTTATTTTTTGTTACCACTTCATGTGATTTATATTTTCTTCACCTTGGGCAGGAATGGTAGATGTTTTAACCACGAAAATCATAGCTTCGAAAATGAAAGAGGAAGAGTTCACATGATATGATGGCGTACGTCTATTTACTGATACTTCATTTCTAAATGGTGTTTGTGTTTCTTTCTTCCTTGAGGTTTTTTCATGAACTATTTTGCAGGTACTCCTTCTCTCAATGCTGGATGAATACATGATCGTTTGGCAGAACAAAGAACAGGAAAGAAAACACAAAGGGTACTGTGCAGTTGCATTTTACTATCTAAATTCCTTACGGCATCTTTTTTGCATTTCAGTCAAAAGTTTGAATTCCTCAAATGTGCATAACTGCGGGATCAAAAGAAGCTCCAGGATTAACTCAAAGTTGAGCAGGAAGCTCTCTATGGTTCAAGAAAAAAATCCATCCAAGACTCAAAAGTATAAAGAAGTCACCTAGCTAGACACTCAATTGGTGGTGTAAACCGTAGGGTGTCCATTAGTGGATCCACGATGCAAGCACCCAGAACAGACGTTGTATTCGAAGAATGTTCATGCTGCCAAGAGAATTGAAGACATTGCCCGTTTGTCCCCTGGTAAGCCCCTATCGGTTTCATAGCTTTAGCACGAGTCTCGAGATTCACAGTGGGTGGAGCATCAGAAAATTAGGGAACCAGAACATAAACTCTCTGAAAAAATATCGTATATTCAGACATAGAAGCCTGGATGTGGTAGAGATTACAGATATTAAAGATAAGTGAACTTCTTAACCATGCTTTAATTTATTATAAGCAAACAAGTTTTTCTAATTTATATCCAACCATATTTAGTCGGTTTTAACTATAGTTAATTTCTGACAACCAGGCTGTTGTTACGCTTTTCTAGAATTTGTACTAGGCTTGGGCTTATAGATTTGTTGATGAACTTGACTCTAATGCTTATACCACTTACCTTGCAGAAAGGCTTTGTTTTATTGGTGTTTAACCATCATCGATGTAGAGGCATAAATGTTCTTGGAAGATGTTGCTTGATTTTTGAGCCCATGTGCTATGCTAATATTTTGTTTGGTGCTTTTTGTGTTCTCCACTGGAATAACCGTAGCTTGGCTTTCCTGATGTTATTGCTCTGAAGTGTCTACCTTGGTTAAAATCACTTCGTGGTATCTCAACTTTGTGTTGCTTTCATGCCAAATCCTACAGAGCTTTGATGATGTTCTGTGCAAAATTTCTTTTAGAATTATACTCTCCTTAATGTTTGATATTTGATCCTTAATTAGTATCTACTGCCCATGATTCTGTTGCTACTGGAAGCATCGCCTTGAATGTCGTTTAGCTTCAAAAGGGAAAGGTTCCAACCGGGGATTTTATTACTGTTAGAGGGTAGGATGTTCAGCCGTGCATTCAATTTTTTTTTCTCTGACTCTGTATTGCTTTACTATTGCGTGAATTAAATTTTTATCCAGTTTTGCTCCTCTTGATGATTGGAAGTTAGCATTGCTCCTGTTAGAGCAACATTATACCAAAGCAAGATCCAACCGAGCTAAGGATGTAAGTTCACTGGATTGTCTTTGAATACTGTTTCGCTTATGCATTATTTACTGCGCTTTGACATGGATTAGCTTGGCTTTGCATCTAGGCTCTCTCTTGCTTTCCCGACAACTTCAGAAGAGATTTCTGGATCAGGTATGGTGTATTCAGTTAGCATTATGTCTATGAGTGTAGGTTATATGAAAGTAAACAAAACCATAGTTTTTAGTCCTAAAAAAAGAGAGGTAGACTGAAGAAACTATGTCCTGATCGAAAACGACTTGTGTACTTACAACTAAAAATTAGAAGAGGTGCTCTAGTTCACCGTGCATAAGATATTAGAGCATACACATGATTATTCCTTTCAATATATCCCGTTGTATGAGAATGGAAATACATGTACACAAGGCCATATTTTCTGCTTAAAGTAAAGAAATACAAACCAAACTTTATCTACTCACGATACGTGTCTACTGAACATGTATGTATAACATAGATATCAACTACAATAGCATACAGTTAGTATCATGGAGTCAATTAGTACAGATAAATTTATTGGAAGTTTCTTGGTCTTAGCAAGCGAGCCCAAGTTGCATACAACAGAATAATTAAATTGTACAAAAATCAGATGCCTATGTTCTTAATTATTTAGTACATCAATTTAACCAAGGATCAACATTAAACTAACCAAGTAGATACAGTCGACTATAATTAGTCCGCTTTTCTATTGCTGGGTAACCTTCTTATGCCATCATTTTCTGAGTATTTTTATGCTGCAGGTATCAAGTCCAAAGCCGATGGAGAGAAGCAACATCATGATGTTTCTATATCTTAGTGGTCTTTCTTTCACAATGGTGATCTGCTTCTTATCTGTTCGAGGTGTCACTGTCATAGCTTGCTTGGCATAACCTTCCTTCTCTTGATGGTTGTCAACGCACATTTAAGTCACACATACACCATACAAGGTATTGAATAACATATCCTCTCATTTTTACAGGCGTCTTTTCGTTTTCCAGAATTTTTTGTTATAGCATGCTACTTCTATGTCTTGGATATATAAGCTAAACTCAACTGGAAGTAGTATTTGCTAATTATCTATTTGAAATTCAATTGTTTAGTTATTTTAGGGGCGTTAGTTCATTGATTTAATGACTTGTACCTTTGTTGGGTACTTTGCAGATGCAGAGCCTTTGGTATATGCAGCCACACTCCCTTGCCGCCACCTGCTACTTCAAGTCCGCCGATGGCCACGTTGGAAACTAGGGCTTCTCCATAGCCCGCCTCAATCTCCACCTCACCCTCCTTGCTAGTATACATGCATCTCATTCAGTCTGTTCGTTGTACAACTTGTAGTGTCCACAATTCAGAAGTAGGAGTTCACAGAAAACTGCTTCTCTGAATCACTCATTATTCAGTTTCGTTCTCTTGTGGTTAATTCAAAGATCCATTGCCAAAAGTGTGAATATGAGTGCAAATATGCTTGTCTTTTGAACTCTGGAACTGTTGCCTATACATGACTATTATTGCTGAATATGATGGAAATGTGGATGTTCACTGTGGTACTAATATAAGACCTTTTATAGATCCCTACTTTAGAGATCTATAAAAGGATGACTATTATTCCTGGATGCAATAGGATGAACTTTCATTTTATTGGAAGGTGCTATAGTATAAATTTTAAAGACCCACTTCAGTTGTTGCTGTTATGGAATTATAAATCTTAAACACAACAGTCTTTCGGTGAATACATCTATTGTATTTTGGTGAATAAAATGCGTTAGACAGATCCCCACCCTTCAGCAGATCTTATATAACACTAGAAGAACGCCCGTGCGTTGCAACGGGGCCACGTTAACTTAAAGAGTTTAATATTACGACATTGGCGACCTTTTTTATCATCAAATCCTCTCACACACACACACTCCCTCCCTCTTCCTCACTCTCTCTCCCCCTTTCCCTCTCTCTAACACACACATTCCATCTTATTGGGCACAGGATCATAATCCATCTATTTCACACACACACGCTAGTGCATAACAATATGGATTATGTGTATTATATTTGCCACAAGAACTGAGGGAATTAATTTCATGTAAATCGGCCAGCCACAGCTCCAAGAATACGCTGAGGAGGTGGCCCGGTCAACGTCGGCGTCGTCCAAGGGCCACGGCCCGCTTCCAAGTGCACGTGCAATGCACGTCTTCATAAATATTACAACCAGATGTGACAAATCACATACTAACACGATGTTGCAATCAATTTGTAATTAAAGAAGCCAGAAGTCTATTTTCTTAAACCAGAATTCCTTATGCTGGAGTTTAAACAAACCCCACAATAGCCCTACTTATCACCTAATTAAGTAGATGCATGACTTATGAAGAGGATAAGAAATCATGTTAACTTGGAACTAAAATTCCAACAAAAGAGTGGAATAAACCTTTTCATCATTGCTCTGAAGTCTGAACCTCCCCCCTATTTGTTAGTGAAATGTGAGTATGCTTGGAAGATAATAATTTCTTATGCAACATATGCTTTTACATCCGAAAGAGCTACAAAATATGTTGACCTACCTATGTGCACTTCCTAAATCAAGCGGACAAAATTATTTCTATCGGCAATATAAAATATTAAACATTAGAAAGAAAGGGACAATGTCCACTAACCATGCAAATATTCTGACCATGGGATATTTAGGCTGGCGTGTATGGAAAATCAAAGCTAAAAATGACTCGATGAGTTAGGGATACATCAATAAGTATTGTAAAAAGTGATAAAAACAAATCTGCAGCAACTCGCGACCCCACCTAACCTCAGATTCGCAATGAGCAAGTTAGTGAGGCCACCACGGTAGGCTAGCACCAAGGGACAAGGGCAACAACCGCCTTCCCATCCAACTCATCGATTCTGGGCGCTACTTTCATCCTAAGCCCATGAGTACCGTTAGTGTGTTGCCAATGCACGGAGAAACTATGAACTGAAATTTTCATCCAAATCATGAAAAATGTTAATGTTCCTCTCCTCTCCCATCCCTCGTATGAACATACCCAATTCATGGTTGGCTCGCTACATTCAGCGTACCTCTGATGTGCACTGCCCTCGCTCTTGATTAGTTGCCGCAGTGCCATGCATCTACGCCAACAAGCTGGGGGAAACAAATGCAAATGTTACACCGAGTCAAAATAAACCATCCCACAATCGTAACAATAGAAAAGATAATAACCAAAATTTAACAGAAGAATTACTGCTTGGCTCCCAGATCCATCTCGATAGCCCTTGATCTGGCTGCTGAGCTTCTCCTAGCCGCCTCAACATCACGTCATTACCAAACATGTAGTGGATGCCTAGTGGGACAAGGATTAAGAAATAACATGAGGTAAAAAATGCGATAGCTGTCAATTCCATAAGACGATCCAAGTAATTTGAAAAACAGATCGGGAGCATCTTGTATAATCTCAAAAAAGCAACTAAAAATATGAGAAATGAAGTGATGAAAATCAGCCCCTGCTCTCATTTATGCTCGCTTTTGTAATGGGAGGCAAGGAATGGGGATACCGGGAGAAGAAAGGATCACATGGATGGCAAGCCTCCACCACCGGCAAGTGGGGTTGCTTCACATCCAATCTCCACGGCCGCCGCCTCCATGGGGACGAACTCTTATGTTCACAACCGGGCTCCCAATCGACCGCTGCCTCGCCGACCTTGACGACGAAGTAGTCCCTCCCTTCGATCCCATTCGCAACGGAGGCAACACCCATCCCAGCGGACAGGTCCGCGGTGAGATCCCTACTGGGTTGTGGTCGCGCCTCCCCAAACCTCACCAAGGACACATGAGAGGGCGCCCGTTGCCATGGTCGCTTGGATGGGGAAAGGAGGCGACATAGCAACGACGCCTTCGGGGATTGGTGGCGACGGCGGCGGCGAGCGAAGCGGGAGGACGGCGGCAGCGAGAGAGTAGGAGGGTGGTGGCGGCAGTCCATCGGCCGCCGTGGACGTGAGAGGAGGATGGGGATGGGGCCGCGATCCGGACGTATGGAGCGGTCGAGAGGAGGGAAGCAGCGGCTGGGTTTTTCCATCATGCGGGGTTTGGGGAGGTCAAACGAGAGGGTTTTTTTTCGCAAGGGAGGCGTAGCAACGAGGGCGGATGTAGGGAGACGGACGCTTCGGTTGGCATGAAAAGGAAAGCTACGCAAAATCACATCAATATAAGAAAATATCCCATCAATACTTGATTGATTGCGATTTATTTTTTATATGGTAACTAATCTGATCATCAATACTTGATTGATTGCGACTATTTTTTATATGGTAACTAATCTGATGGGTTTATGTGGGTGGTGAAACGAAAAGGAAAGCTACGCATTTTTTAGGCAGTAGAGATGATTGATGATAAGAAAGGGAAAATCACATCAATATAAGGAAATATCCCATCAATACTTGATTGATTGCGATTTATTTTTATACGGTAACTAATCTGATCATCAATACTTGATTGATTGCGATTTATTTTTTATATGGTAACTAATCTCATGGGTTTATGTGGGTGGTGAAGTTTAAAAGGAAAGCTACGCATTTTTTAGGTAGTAGAGACGATTGATGATAAAAAGGGGAAATCACATCAATATAAGGAAATATCCCATCAATACTTGATTGATTGCGATTTATTTTTTATATGGTAACTGATCTGATCATCAATAATTGATTGATTGCGATTTTTTTATGGTAACTAATCTGATGGGTTTATGTGGGTGGTGAAGCGAAAAGACAGGTGGGAGGGAGACGAAAAAAACCAGCGAAATAAAACCAACAAAAATGGTGAGGCGAAATAAAAAACAGCGAAAAATAACCATGGACTATTCAGAGATTTTTTGGTTCGTCTGTCTTGGTGCGACGGGATGTTAGGGCCTGGAGTGCGTGGGGGCGGGGACTCGGCTTGAGGTTTTTTTGGGTTCTATGCGGCTTAGCGTGAGACGGGAGGTTGGGCGTGTGCGGAACTCGATCGCGGGGTTTTCCTTGGTTTTTCGCGGCTGAGAGGGAGGTGGGAGAAAGTACCAAAGAAGTACCAAAAAAGACCGGGTGAGGTGGGACGAAAATAAAACTCGGAACGCGACCTACAAACTGAGACATTAGGAGTAGAGATTCAAATTGTCTATTAGCTAGATTAGTTTCTCACTGCACTTAGTTTCAATTTTTTTAGTTTGGATCGAGTGTGAATGTAAGGAAGATATTGTTGTCACATAGTAATAATCCATCTATGAGTTACTAGGAGGTAGCTCATGCATGTTGATTGTGCTTCAAGGTACAGTAGTTTGTAGCATACAAAATTAGTGGTTTGTATAGGTTGTGCATCCTAGGAACAAAGTTTGATTCGTAGGTAGCTGAAGAAGCGAACAACTTCTGTTCTTTGCATTGCAGGTTTCCTATGTTCCAAAACTTGATGTGTATTCAGGCGTGCTATGTGACGGTTGAGAGAATATGATGGGAGGAGGAGACACAACACTCCACTCCACTTCCTATTATTGCCATCACGTTGTTGCCACACTTGGGCTGGTTCTATTGCGCATGCTTCTTGCTATTTGGACTGCATTGTTTTTATTATTTTTAGGTTAGCTATCGTTTTAATTGATAACAGGACAAGGTTATCAACTCTTTCTTGGCGAGGAACATATTTTTGCAGGCCAGGAGGAAGCTTGAGAACTTGCCGCCCAATCTCGCCAGGGCGATGAGATGGAGGCCTGCTCACTGCTGCTCCGTTGTTCGCTACACTTTCAAGGCCTCAGGGAGCACCGCCTTACTGACGACCTCGTCCTCAACAAGCTCGTCATGAAGTGCGTCGTCGGGTCAACTCCAATGTCCTTTATTTTAAGAATTCATCATTTACCGCCCTGTAGACAGATTGTTGCTGACCGTCATTGCCACCTATATATACCCAATTTAGTGTGATTCTTAAGGCCGTTAGAGTCGTACATACGTCAATGTAGTGTGCTTCTTACGCATGTTTTGGATAGTATCTACAAAGTGTATGCTATGATCAAAACTGGCGTCCCCTTCCTTTTGAACCAGCTATACAGTTGATTGCTACTAAACCAAATTTAATCTACTTTTAGCTCTTAACGATTTGGTTATTGTCATTGATTAACAAGGTTGTCAGTTATACATGCATCTGTATAGCAAATAAACAAAAAGACAGCAAAATGGGTGCTTCCAACCTAGGACCGCACATGCACTGTTCAGAAGGCGCGCCACGAGCGCGCCATCCACTAGTGCCATACGAAGGGAAGTGGAAGCCACCATACAATCTCTATAGTTCCTTAGGATATCGTGTCATGACGCGGTTCCCTCCGTAATGTTGCCATACTTGCACGCATGCTGGGGAGGACCCGGTCAAGTGATTGTAGATCCCATGTATTGGCAACAGTCTCCAGAGCCATAAGGCCAACTTCACCACGCGACCCCATCCTGTCCGGCCCTGTCCGTTTGAGGTAAAAGGGACAAACCAGACGGCCCAGCGCGCGGGAGCAAACGGACTTTTGTCCATTTTGTGTCCGCTTTTGATCCATCCCCGTCCCAAGTTTGCGCCAATTTTGGGGTGAAACGGACAGTGCGCGGACGGGCAAGATGCGCACGCTTGTCCTCCCCTGGCCCGCATGTCGGTGGCAGAAAACAAAAACCCCCGCCCGCCCATTTGGCGCCATTCCCACCAAACCCACGCACGTCCCTCCCGCCACCCCCCTCCCTCCCCCGTCCATGGTCGACACTCGGCCGAATTCCGGCGGCCTGGCCGTCGACCCGGCCGGAAAGGTGAAGAAGAAGGCGGCCAAGGCGCCAAGGAAGCCGCGGTCGGAGTGCACGCCAGAGGAGATCGCCAAGTTGGACGCGGAATCGGCGAAGAGGAGGAGCCGTAAGGCGGTCGTCAAGGTCAATGCCGAGGCGGCCAAGTTCGCCGCCGAGCGCGATGCGATGGAGGCCGCGCGGCGCAAGGCCGCAGTCGACGAGAAGGAGGACATCTTCAACAAAGCGCACGCCCTCCTCATGCTTGGCATGTGCCGACCGGACGGTTTCCCTGCAGCGACCGTCGGCCCGGCGAGCACCGGCTTGTCGGCTGCCCGGCCTCCCAACTGCCAGTCGCCGACGTCGCGGACCACACCTATGTCGCCCGGCTTTCCCCCGCCAAGACATTGTCGGTGTCAAAACCGGCGGATCTCGGGTAGGGGGTCCCGATCTATGCGTCAAGGCCAATGGTAACAGGAAGCAAGGGACACAGATGTTTACCTGTGTTCGCCCTCTCGATGGAGGTAAAACCCTACTTCCTGCTTGATTAATATTGATGATATGGGTAGTACAAGAGTAGATCTACCACGAGATCGTAGAGGCTAAACCCTAAGAGCTAGCCTATGATGGTATGATTGTAATTGTGATCGGCCTTCTAGGACCAACCTCTCCGGTTTATATAGACACCGGAGAGGGCTAGGGTTTACATGGAGTCGGTTACAAGGAAGGAAACATAATATCCGGATCGCCAAGCTTGCCTTCCACGCCAAGGAAAGTCCCATCCGGACACGGGCTGAAGTCTTGAGTCTTGTATCTTCACGCTTCAATAGTCCGGACGATGTATACAGTCCGGCTGTCCGGATACCCCCTAATCCAGGACTCCCTCAGTAGCCCCTGAACCAGGCTTCTATGACGATGAGTCCGGCGCGCATTATTGTCTTCGGCATTGCAAGGCGGGTTCCTTCTTCGAATACTCCAATCAATGTTGTGCTCCTCGGCTTCGGTGCCTCAGTAATGACCATCTACACGTGTTGAGCGAATGCGAGGAGTCGAGGCATTTTTGCATTCGCCACCCTCGATCCTTAGGGCTAACCGTCTATTTGAAGGGACGGGGATTCTCAGATCCAAACCTCACTCTCCTCTCGTGAGCCAAGATCCAATAGAGCGCCTCATGAAAGCCATTCCAACATGGCCGGCCGTCGCAGCGCTTCTGCTTGCCCTTCCCATTCCAAGTCGGGGGATTGGGGAGAGTGCTCAGTTCCTCATAGCCGTTTGATAAAGTTACAAACCCAAGGGTTTCTCCCACCGGCGTTCATGGTCTCCGTCCGGGCTGGAATAGCCACTTATGACGGAGGGGAGCAAGCAGAGGGATCTCCTCGATCCATCTCCGAGGAGGAGCGTGTATGCCTCATCCCGCATCTGTTGAGGGGCGTCGGATTTCCTATCCACCCGTTTCTTCACGGGCTCCTGGAGTTCTATGGCCTCCAGTTACACAATCTTACCCCTGCCTCTATTCTGCACATAGCGGGCTATGTTGCCCTTTGCGAGCTGTTTTTAGGCTGCGAACCACACTTCAGATTATGGAGGAAGCTGTTCTGCCTCGTCCCCCGCACCCAGGGGGAGTCCCTATGTCAAGTGGGCGGGGCCGAAGTATGGCGCATTGCCGAGACCGGATACTTGTCCAGCACTCCTGAGAAGGCACCAGAAAACTGGCCTTCAGAGTGGTTCTATATAGACGACGTTCCCCTTCCGGATCCAAATCAGATAGGTCTCCCCAAGTTCAAGCAACGCCCACGAGGGCACGCCTAAGCTGGTTTCCCCGGGCCCTCAAGAAGAGGACACAAGGGAAATACCTCCTCGATGAACAGGATAAAGTTACTGGCCAAATCTGGACTGACGATAGTTGAGGTCATGGCGATATGCATAAGGCGAGGCGTGCAACCGCTCCAATATCGGGGGAAGCCCATGTGGCATTTCAACGGGGAAGACGATGCCACCCGCTGCAGCCGTAAGGGTCCGGACTCTGCTGCCGCTTTGGCGAGGATATTGTCCGATTTGTACAAAGGGGAAGAGGAGGAATTCCTTCGCATCAAAACGCGGGACGAATTCTCCATGTACAACCCCCCAGTGTGGGTAAGTTGCCATTCTTTTTTCCCTGCTTTATTTACTCTAGTGTTCTTCTGCTAAGATTACTTGCATCAATGCTTCTGAGCAGGAACTGAGGAGGGCCGTAGAAGGAATCTTCAGCCCCTCCTCAAGAACTGTGAGGACCTCGGAAGGGCCCTAGATCCGGACTAAAAGTGGATCCGGATATCACTGTGGAGCTTTCAACGGGTATTCTATCAAGCGAGCTGATGGCGCCCTAGTGGCCATTACGGCCGACTATCCTGGACTGCTCCATGAGTCGCGAGAAAGCCGAACATAGAAAACCCAACCCTTCGAAGAGGACTCCTCGCACGTAGTGTAATTTACCCATGAGGCGTCGTTATATTTGCGTAAACGATGGTCGAGCGAGGGGCCGAGCCCCTAGGGACTCGTCAACCACGGGCGTCCAGATCGGGCAGGCTCAAGAGGAAGGCGGTGAGGGTTGACACACCGCTACAGAGGTAAAGTAATAGCCTGTCCTGTAGTTATGGAATTTGAAATGTGACATCGCCCTTTGTGTCTGGCAGGAAGAGGAATAACCGGACTATATCCAGAGACCCCACCAATCACGCCTCCACCAGTCGGGTTCCAGAACCAGCTTCAGGGGCGGAGGTGGACACAGGGCCCGCACCGCATAGTCCCCCGACGGAGGATGCGGACATGTGTTCGGCCACGAACTCCGAAGTGGAGAGCGCCATGAATCACGGGCGTCGGAGGGCCGTGCTCCGAAACAACATCTTTTCCGAAGAGGCATTTAGTGCCTTCAATTCGGCGGACGCATACGTCTGAGCTGCTCGGGGCGGGCTTGCCCAAGCGACGAACCAGTATACCAAAGACATACGGGTAAGAAATTTTGATAAGTATGTATAGCAGTATCCCCTGAGACTTGAAACGGTCGGAACAACAGTTTTAAGGATCAATATATGCACAGGTCCTTGTAGAGAAGAACGAGCAATTGTCTCGGAGTCGGAGGGATGCAAGGCCGAATCGAGGGCCGCAGCTGCCAAATTAGAGGAACCCCAAAAGCCCTCATCTGGTAACAATTGTCACAATTGCACGAAGATGCACCAGTTAGTAAATGGCTGATGTGACAAGTCTAATGTAAAATTTTGCGCATAATCCCGGGTGAATCTGGCGAGGCGAGAGAGGACGCCTCGCATCTCAAAAAACAGATGGAGGCTGGCGAGCGCATTCTTACACGAGTTAGGCGGGAGAAGAACGATCTTCAGGATGCCAAAGTCCAGCTGGACGTGGAGTTAAAAGATCTCCGTGCTCAGCTGGCGGACTCCGTGAAGGAGAACAAGAGGCTTCGACGCGGCATTTACGGTAAGTGCCTAGACGAACTGTAGTGTAGTTCGGCGAGGAAGTATATTGAAAGAGTTTTGCGTGCAGGGATGTTAACGGGTCGCCTGAGGAGGAGATGCCCTCATCTCGCAAGTGATTTATCGTAAGACCTTTTCAAGAATCGCACGAGCGAGCTCGGCAAGTGATGCGGTGTTGCTCGGGCTTTATGGCCATCAAGCTTGTCAGCCGAATGGCATGGCGGAGCTTGTGGATATGCTTCAAGGAGCACGGCGGGCGCTCCGACTCGAAGGTGTCCGCTTGCGGCAAGGCGCAAGAGAAGCCTAGGCTATGGTGAAGACGCCGCTACACCAAGCTGGACCCGAACCATATGGTCAAGTAGGATCAAGGGGCCCGATGGGCAAGAAATTCCCGTGAGTCCGGTATATGACCAGTAGCGTTAGCCGCTAAGTATTCTCAACAGGATTGTAAGCAAGATAGCCTGTTGGACGGTATAGAGGAGGAATATAGTCATCCAAGTGATCAGTAATTTAATGGGCATGATTAGCCCATAGCCGGATTAAAATCATTTGTCATGGCGGACCTTTTCCTTCAAATTTCGGATCCTATAGTCCGGTGTGTCCGAATACCCACTCAGCTTATACAAAACCGGGTATGCGTGGAAACAAGGCGTAGGGGTCATAAGTGCTTGAATGCATAAGTACCCAACTAGTTATGTTATATTACATGGATAGTAAGAAACATCTTCCGTAGAGAATAGTTCCGTTAGGGGTTCCTTTCCACAGGTACGCATGCGACGATGCACATGTCCCGGATCATGCGAATGATGGCGCAGGATACAAGACTTCGGGATTTATGTTATAATAAATGAATATATCTTTTGTTCACCGAATCGAATATTCTCTTAAGGAAGCTAACTTTTGGCTTCACCCGGTCGAGGTACACATCCGGCTGAACCGGCAAGAATAATCGCAGAGGTGCTCCCCTTATGCCCTAGCCGAATTAATCTGGAACATAGGGCATAAACACAAGAGCCAGCAACCCAAATTGGCAACATCTTAAGTCATATCGATGCATATAATGGTGAAGAAAAGGCACATATGGAAAAGAATGCATATGTGATGGGCGTAAAGCCATGTGAGTAATCATTTTAGCTTCCGTATAGGAAGCCCCCAGGTATTGCTTACACACTTAGTGCGGCCGGAGTGATCCAGAAATCCGCATTGTATTGAATACTTTGTGTGAAGAGAGAAAAAGGTCGAGAAAGGAAAAAAGGATGGAGCGTAATTAAAAAGGAGGGATTAGGAGACGAACACTGTTCGGCGCTAGGCGTAGAATCTCCGTAGTCTGGCCGCGTTCCATGGGTTCGGCTTGAGTCTGTTATCGGATGCATTACGTAAGCGGCACGCTCCTCCGGTGAGAACTTTGTCAATGACAAAGGGACCCTCCCACTTGGGGTTGAGTTTGTCCTTCTTCTTCTCCGGTAGGCGTAGAACGAGCTCACCAATATTGTAAGTTTTGGCCCGCACTTCTCTGCTTTGATATCGTCGAGCTCGCTATCGATAGAATGCGGAACGGGCTTTTGCGACATCGCGCCTCTTCCGTGGCATCCAAATTATCCCGCCGATCTAACTCGGCTTCCTTCTCTTCGTACATGCGCACGCTGCGGCTTAATCATGTATTATGTCGCAGGTAATATCGCTTCGCACCGCACACCATAAAAATGGTGTATATCCGGTGGTGCGATTGGGTGGTCCGCAGCCCCCGTGAGTACGTAGTCGAGCTCCTCTACCCAAAGGCGTATCCGATTCTCGTTAGAGATCGCACTAGTCCGGGTTTGATGCCGCCATGATGAGAACGCTTGCCTGCTCAACCCTGGTCGCTTGTTTTGGGGATGGTAGACGGGCGTAATCGAGCTTAATGCCCATTTTTGCGCACCAAGTTTTCACTTCGCCGGCTGTGAAATTTGAGCCATTATCGGATGATGATCGTGGGGACACCGTATCGATGTAATGCACCCGGATATGAAGTCTATCACGGGTCCGGATTCGCCGCTTTTGACTGGTTTGGCCTCTATCCATTTGGTGAATTTGTCCACCATGACCAGTAGGTATTTTTTCTTATGGCTTCCCCCTTTAAGGGGTCCGACCATATCCAACCCCCAGACCGCGAAGGGCCAAGTTATGGGGATGGTTTGAAGAGCAGTAGCGGGCATGTGACTCTGATTGGCGAAGAGCTGGCAACCGACACAATGTTGGACGAGGTCCTGTGCGTCTGCCCGAGCCGTTGGCCAATAGAAGTCTGTACGGAAGGCCTTGCTAACTAGCGCTCGAGCCGCGGCGTGATGTCCGCCCAGTCCGGCATGGATTTCAGCCAAGAGTTGCCGCCCTTCCTCTTCGGAGATGCACCTTTGGAGCACTCCGGTCGCGCTTTTCTTGTAGAGTTCCCCTTCGTGGACCTTGTAAGCTTTAGAGCGCCGGACTATGCAGCGTGCTTCGTTTTGGTCTTCGGGGAGCTCCTGCCTATTTAGGTAGGCCAAGAAAGGCTCGGTCCATGGGGAAATTACGTCCATGATTTTGTGGGCCGAAGATTTTATTTCGGTGGCAGAGCCTCCGATTGTGTCTGATGGTTCGGCATCTGGGGATGTGCTCTGCTACGTCTTGAGCTTGCGTTGGTTTTCCCCGAAGAGGAGAGGATGATGCAGCACAGTAGCGTAAGTATTTCCCTCAGTTTTTGAGAACCAAGGTATCAATCCAGTAGGAGGCCACACACAAGTCCCTCGTACCTACACAAAACGATAGCTACTCGCAACCAACGCGATTAGGGGTTGTCAATCCCTTCACGGTCACTTACGAGAGTGAGATCTGATAGAGATAATATTTTTGGTATTTTTGGTATATAGATGCAAAGTGAAAAGTAAAAAGGCAAAGTAAAAACAAAGCAAGTATAAAAGTGATGGAGATTGATATGATGAGAATAGACTCGGGGGCCATAGGTTTCACTAGTGGCTTCTCTCAAGAGCATAAGTATTCTACGGTGGGTGACCAAATTACCGTTGAGCAATTGACAGAATTGAGCATAGTTATGAGTATATCTAGGTATGATCATGTATATAGGCATCACGTCCGAGGCAAGTAGATCGAAACGATTTTGCATCTACTACTATTACTCCACTCATCGACCGCTATCCAAAGATGCATCTAGAGTATTAAGTTAAAACAGAGTAACGCCTTAAGCAAGATGACATGATGTAGAGGAATAAATTCATGCAATATGATAAATACCCCATCTTGTTATCCTCGATGGCAACAATACAATACATGTCTTGCAACCCTTTATGTCACTGGGCAAGGACACCGCAAGATTGAACCCAAAGCCATGCACTTCTCCCATTGCAAGAACTACCAATCTAGTTGGCCAAACCAAACGGATAATTCGAAGAGACTTGCAAAGATAACTCAATCATACATAAAAGAATTCAGAGAAGATTCAAATATTATTCACAGATAAGCTGGATCATAAACCCACAATTCATCACTCTCAACAAACACACCGCAAAAGAAGATTACATCGAATAGATCTCCACGAGAGAGGGGGAGAACATTGTATTGAGATCCAAAAAGAGAGAAGAAGCCATCTATCTACTAGCTATGGACCCGAAGGTCTGAAGTAAACTGCTCACACTTCATCGGAGAGGCTATGGTGTTGATGTAGAAGCCCTCCGTGGTGGATGCCCCCTCCGACGGAGCTCCGGAACATGCCCCAAGATGGGATCTCGTGGATACAGGAAGTTGCGGCGGTGGAATTAGGTTTTTGGCTCCTCTTCTGATCGTTTGGGGGTACGTAGGTATATATAGGAGGAAGGAGTACGTCGGTGGAGCATCAGGGGGCCCACGAGGCAGGGGGCGTGCCCTAGGGGGGGCGCCCCCCACCCTCATGACCGCCTCCGATGTTCCTTGGTGTTGGGTCCAAGTCTCCTGGATCACGTTCGGTGAGAAAATCACGTTTCCGAAGGTTTCATTCCATTTGGACTCCGTTTGATATTCTGTTTCTTTGAAACACTAAAAAAAGGCAAAAAACAGCAATTCTGGGCTGGGCCTCCGGTTAATAGGTTACTCCCAAAAGTAATATAAAAGTGGAAAATAAAGCCCATTATAGTCCAAAACAATAGATAAAGTAGCATGGAGCAATCAAAAATTATAGATACGTTGGAGACGTATCATGCTCGGGTTCGTGCTGGTATTGCCGGACTCCCCTTCCCATACTATAGATGGCTTGAATAGCCTTTCCAGGAATATGTTAGGTGGGACAGGGTCGCATTTGGCGCCGATGCGGGCAAGGACGTCCGCCGCTTGATTGTTTTCTCGAGCCACATGGTGGAATCCGAGCCGCTCGAACCGAGCTGAAATTTTGAGGACGGCATTACGGTAGGCCGCCAGTTTCGGATCCTTGGCATCGAAGTCTCCGTTAATTTGTGATATTGCGAGGTTCGAATCCCCGCGCACTTCTAGGCGTTAGATGCCCATAGAGACCGCCATCCAAAGACCATGCAACAAAGCCTCAAATTCGGCTGCATTGTTGGAGTCTGTGTAAAGTATTTGGAGGACGTATTGGACCGTGTCTCCGGTGGGAGACGTCAGGACTACATCTGCTCCCAGTCCGGCCAGCATTTTAGAGGCGTCAAAGTGCATGATCCAGTTGGAGTATGCGCCGTACTCTTTAGGGAGTTCGGCTTCCGTCCATTCGGCGATGAAGTCGGCCAGTACTTGCGATTTGATGGCCCGCCGAGGTTTGTACATTATGTCGAACGGAAGGAGCTCGATGGCCCATTTAGCAATCCGGCCCGTGGCATCGCGGTTGTTTATTATGTCATTGAGTGGTACTTCGGAGGCTACTGTGATCGAACACTCTTGAAAGTAGTGTCGCAGCTTCCGGGATGCCGTGAAGACCGCGTATGCTATTTTTTGATAGTGTGGGTATCGGGATTTGCATGGGGTGAGGACTGTGGATATGTAATAAACCGGCTTTTGGAGCGGGAATTTGTATCCGTCAACCTCTCGTTCGACGACGAGTACGCGCTGCATAACTTGGTGTGTTGCCGCTATGTATAATAGCATAGGCTCGCCGGTGTTCGGGCGCTGTTAGGACCGGATTATCGCCAAGAAGGTCTTTATTTCATCGAGTCCGGCCGCGGCTGCATTCGTCCATACGAAGTGTTCGGTGCGCCGCAGGAGGCGGTAAAGAGGCAATGCCTTTTCTCCTAGTCTGGAGATAAAGCGGCTCAAAGCAGCCATCTGGATGTGCTTGAGGTCTGTTGGTATAGCCAACTGAGACAAAGCTCGGATTTTTGCCGGGTTCGCTTCAGTTCCTCTATTGGAAACAATGAAGCCCAGCAGTTTCCCAGATGGGACGCCGAAGACGCATTTTTCCGGATTCAACTTAATGTCGTATGTCCGGAGGTTTTCGAATGTGAGCCTCAAGTCATCTATCAGGGTTTCGACGTGTCTAGTTTTTATGACCACGTCGTCCACATATGCTTCTACTGTTTTGCCGATTTGTTTTTCCAGGCATGTTTAAATCATGTGTTGATAGGTTGCGCCGGCATTCTTGAGCCCGAAGGGCATAGTGTTGAAGCAAAAAGGGCCATATGGCGTTATAAAAGCTGTTGCAGCTTGGTCAGACTCTGCCATCTTGATTTGATGGTATCCAGAGTATGCGTCGAGCAAACACAGCGAGTCGTGTCCCGCTGTGGCATCGAGGATTTGATCGATGCGAGGGAGGGGAAAGGGATCCTTGGGGCAAGCCTTGTTGAGGTCTTTGAAGTCGACGCATAGGCGCCATGATTTGTCCTTCTTTGGTACCATCACCAAATTTGCCAGCCAATTCGGATGTTTGATATCTCTGATGAATCCGGCCTCGAGTAGCTTGGCTAACTCTTCCCCCATTGCCTTTTGTTTGGGCTCTGAGAATCGCCTTAGGGTTTGTTTGACTGGTTTATATCCTTTTAGAATATTGAGGCTGTGTTCGCCGGTCATGCTGATGCTGGCATGTCCGATGGGTGCCAGGCGAAAATGTCCCAATTCTCGCATAAGAAATCTCGCAGTGCAGCGTCGATCGCGGGGCTCCGCTGTGTCCCGATGGAAGCTGTCTTCGTGGGGTCCGTTGGATGGACCTGGAATTTGACTATCTCGTCTACGGGTTTAAATGAGGTGGACTTGGGTCGCTTGTCTAGTATCACGTCGTCCCTGTCCACGGTGGCCCGCAGTGTTGCTAACTCTTCGGCTGCTAGGGCCTCGGATAATGCCTCCAGGGCTAGTGATGCGGTTTTGTTTTCGGCGCGTAGTGCAATGTCTGGATCACTGGCTAGAGTGATGATTCCATTGGGCCCGGGCATTTTAAGCTTCATGTACCCGTAATGGGGTATAGCTTGAAAGCTTGTAACGCGCCCGCCCTAAAAGGGCGTGGTATCCGTCATTGAAAGGGGCCACTTGGAATGTGATTTCTTCGACCTATAATTCTCCGGTGCCGAATACCACGTCAAGTGTGATTTTTCCCGCACACCGTGCTTCCTGACTAGGGATAATTCCCCTGAAGGTTGTGCCGCTTTGTTCAATGCGGCCTTTGTCAATTTCCATCTTGTTGAGTGTCTCTTCATAGATCAGATTTAATCTGCTTCCACCATCCATTAGCACTTTGGTGAGCCGAAATCCGTCCACGATTGGGCTAAGAACCAGAGCGGCTGGTGCCCGGATAGTCTGGGATCGAGGTTTGTCACTGGCATTAAAAGTTATAGCAGTGTCGTTCCAAGGGTTTATTTTTGCCACATGGTATATTTCAGCGGAGCTTCGACGAGCTCGCTTGCGCCTATTGTTCGAGGCAAAAGTCTCAAGACCGTTAGTACCGTATTGTATTCGGCCGCAGGATGTTGTTCCGCTTTATTGCCCATAAGAAGATCCTCGCCACTTTTTGCCACCTGCCGGAGTATCCAACATGCCTTAAGGCTATGAGTAGGTGATGTATCCGGAGTACTGTGGAGCTTACATGGCCCGTCGAGCCATTCTTCCAATACGGATCTCCGCCCTGGAGTGGGCTTTGGTTTCTTGGGGGTTGGGTCGGACGACTTACGAGAGTTCGTCCGTTTAGTTCGGACAAAGGTTTTGGTGAGAGCAGTACTATCCAAAAATTCTGCTTGGGTCTTCCAAGCGCTCTCCATCGCACAGTACTTCCGCACTATGGTTACCAAGTACACGAAGCGTACTATGTTGCGGCAGCTTATAGCATTGACGAGTCCTTCGTCCGTGCAGTTTTTGAAGAAAAGTGAGACCATGTCCTCTTCGCGGCAGTCCCTGACCTTGTTAAGCGCAAGGAGGAATCTGGCCCAGTAGCGATGTACGAATTCCTGGGGCTCTTGCCTGATGCGGGAGAGACAGTTTAGGTCCGGGCAGGTGTTGTCAGCAGAATCCGGATTTTGATCCGGTCTGACGCCCAAGGGCGCGGGCGGTCCGGAGCTCAACAACTCAGAATCCGCAGTGCCCAATTTCTTCCGCCCAATGCCCGATTCTAAGCCCAGGACCTGGGTCAGGTTTTCTTTGAGCAGGTCTTTGGCTCAAGGAGTTCGGTGATCCGAACACAACTTGTCCGAGGGGCAATCCGCGTGTAGTTTTTCCACTATCGCTATCTCATGGGTGGCCGGCGGGGACCTGATGTCCTTTGGTCGGGTTTAAGCCCAATCCGGTCATAGTCTGTAGCGACTCCCAGAGCGGCGATGCGATCCAAGAGTTCGTTAAGGGAGGAGAGATCCATTGGATCCACCTATTCGGCAAGTTCTGAACTGACGCGGAGGTATGATTGATGCCCCGAGAGGTCATCGTCGGCGCCACCGCCGATGGGGCGGCCATGATAAAGCCGCCGAGCCGGAGCGTCTGGCCTACAGCCAGAGCCCCCTCCGAGGTAATGTCGTCCTTGACAACGAGACGAGCCATCGAGCCTTGTGGCGACGCCACAGAGGAACTCTCAATGAAAGCACCAATGTCGGTGTCAAAACCGGCGGATCTCGGGTAGGGAGTCCCGATCTGCAAGGCCAAGGCCGATGGTAACTAGAAGCAAGGGACACAGATGTTTACCTGTGTTCGGGCCCTCTCGATGGAGGTAAAACCCTACTTCGCTTGATTAATATTGATGATATGGGTAGTACAAGAGTAGATCTACCACGAGATCGTGGAGGCTAAACCCTAAGAGTTAGCCTATGATGGTATGATTGTAATTGTGATCGGCCTTCTAAGGACCAACCTCTCCGGTTTATATAGACACCGGAGAGGGCTAGGGTTTACATGGAGTCGGTTACAAGGAAGGAAACATAATATCCAGATCGCCAAGCTTGCCTTCCACGCCAAGGAAAGTCCCATCCGGACACGGGCCGAAGTCTTGAGTCTTGTATCTTCACGCTTCAATAGTCCGGACGATGTATACAGTCCGGCTGTCCGGATACCCCCTAATCCAGGACTCCCTCAGACACGACGCCCAGACCCGTTTCTCGGGGCCGCCGGACGTTGTCGTGATCGCGCCATCCACACCGTGCCCCTCGGCAGTCATCGACCTCAATGTCATGCCTGGGTCCAGCAGCAGCGGCCGGCCGTCCGTCGAGATGCAAAGAAAGCAAGCACGGGCACTGGTCACGGGCATCATGCCGTCCCCCCGCGTCTTGTTTGACGGAATTCCAACACCAACGCCGCCGGTCGACGACCCCTTCTACAACCAGTTCATGGAGGATGTGATCTACGAGGGTGGGCACGACCATGCCTACGACCCTGACAAGACCCAAAGTCAAGATGGCCGCGCCCAGTATGTTCCCGATGAAGAGGCCAACGACCATGCTGACTACGACCATGGTGACTCGTAGCATGAGGATGATGACATCTATTGCGAAGGTGATGATGATGATGATGAAGAAAGCAATGACATTGATATTGGTGGCGAGCCATTGTTCATCGACGATCTCAACCAAAGAGCGGAAGCACAAAAGAGGAGGAAGAGCATTCGCATGGGTTCATATACACAAGATGAAGACAAGTTGATTTGCCAATGTTGGATGGAGATTACCAAGATCCGAAGACCAGCGCGCAACAAAAGGGCCTTGTTTTTTGGACGAGAGTCCACAAAACCTTTCATGAAAGGAAGATGTTTGATCCGTACCAAATTACAAGCAACCGTGGCATCACCTCGATTCAAAAGAGGTGGTTGTTCATCCGACAAGAGTGTAACAAGTATTGCGCCGTATTTGAGAGCGGTGAAGCACGACCCGTGAGTGGTCTCGGCGTTGGGGACATGGTATGCTCTCCTTTCCTAGCCCTTTTCCTTGCTACGTCCATGTGAGACTTCGGCCTCTTATATGTTTGCATGTTCAATTGTTGTTGATCATGTGGTGTAGGCATTTCAATTTTTGGAAGCATTTAAGGCCCGGCACAATGACAAGTCATTCACTCTTACGCATTGTTGCCCCAAGTGTTGGGGAACGTAGTAATAATTCAAAATTTTCCTACGTGTCACCAAGATCAATCTAGGAGATGCTAGCAACGAGAGAGAGGGAGTGCATCTTCATACCCTTGAAGATCGCTAAGCGGAAGCGTTACAAGAACGCGGTTGATGGAGTCGTACTCGCGGCGATTCAAATCACGGAAGACCCGATCTAGCGTCGAACGGACGGCGCCTCCGCGTTCAACACACGTACAGCCCGATGACATCTCCTCCTTCTTGATCCAGCAAGGGGAGAGGAGAAGTTGAGGGAGAACTCCAGCGACACGACGTCATGGTGGCGATGGAGCTCGTGGTTCTCCAGCAGAGCTTCGCTAAGCACTACGGAGGAGGAGGAGCAGTTGGAGGAGGAGAGGGCTGTGCCAGGGAAGGGGTGTGCGGCTACCCTCTCTCTCCCTCACTATATATAGGGGGAAGGGGGGAGGAGGAGGCGCCTAGGGTTTCCCTAGGGGAGGGGTGGCGGCCACAGGGGAAACCCTAGATGGGTTTGGGCGCCCCCACCCCTAGGAAACTTGCCCCCCAAGCCGGGAGGGGTGGCTGCCCTAGGGGAGGCGCCCCCACCTCTCCACGTTACGTGGGATGGGGTGGGAGGGGCGCACATCCCCTTAGTGGGCTGATGTGCCCCCTCCCCTTGGCCCATAAGGCCCCCCAATGCTTACCGGGCCCTCCAAAACCCCTTTCGGACACGTTGGTCGTCACCCGGTACCCCTGGAACAATTCCGGACTCCAATACCCTTCGTCCAATATATCGATCTTCACCTACGGACCATTTCAGAGTTCATCGTCATGTCCGGGATCTCATCCGGGAATCCGAACAACCTTCGGTAACCACATACTATTTCCCATAACAACTCTAGTGTCACCGAACCTTAAGTGTGTAGACCCTACGGATTTGGGAACCATGCAGACATGACCAAGACGTTCTCCGGCCAATAACCAATAGCAGGATCTGGATACCCATGTTGGCTCCCACATGTTCCACGATGATCTCATCGGATGAACCACGATGTCGAGGATTCAATCAATCCCGTATTCAATTCCCTTTGTCTATCGGTATGTTACTTGCCCGAGATTCAATCGTCGGTATCCCCATACCTCGTTAAATCTCGTTACTAGCAAATCTCTTTACTCGTTACGTAATACATGATCCCGTGGCTAGCTTCTTAGTCACATTGAGCTCATTATGATGATGCATTACCGAGTGGGCCCAGAGATACCTCTCCGTCACACGGAGTGACAAATCCCAGTCTCGATTCGTGCCAACCCAACAGACACTTTCGGAGACACCTGTAGTGCACCTTTATAGTCACCCAGTTACGTTGTGATGTTTGATACACTGAAAGCATTCATATGGTATCCGGGAGTTGCACAATCTCATGGTGTAAGGAAACGATACTTGACATTAGAAAAGCTCTAGCAAAACAAACTACATGATCTTGTGCTATGCATAGGATTGGGTCTTGTCCATCACATCATTCTCCTAATGATGTGATCCCATTATCAACGACATCCAATGTCCATGGCCAGGAAACCATGGCCATCTGTTGATCAACGAGCTAGTCAACTAGAGGCTTACTAGGGACATGTTGTGGTCTATATATTCACACATGTATTACGATTTCCGGTCAATACAATTATAGATTGAACAATAGACAATTATCATGAATAAGGAAATATAATAATAACCATTTTATTATTGCCTCTAGGGCATATTTCCAACACCAAGTTCAAGGATCAATACCATGAACTTCAAAGAAAGAGAGGCAAGAAGACGGCCAAGTACGCCGGAGGTGGAGATGGCGAGGCGTTGAAGAGTCCAGGTGGGAGACATAGAAATTTGCAAGATACATACGAATCTGAATGTTGTAGACCCGTTGACTAAGCCTCTTCCACGAGCAAAACATGATCAGCACCAGGGCTCCATGGGTGTTAGAATCATTACTGTGTAATCTAGATTATTAACTCTAGTGCAAGTGGGAGACTGAAGGAAATATGCCCTAGAGGCAATATTAAATTTATTATTTATTTACTTATATCATGATAAATGTTTATTATTCATGCTAGAATTGTATTAATCGGAAACATAATACTTGTGTGAATACATAGACAAACAAAGTGTCACTAGTATGCCTCTACTTGACTAGCTCGTTGATCAAAGATGGTTATGTTTCCTAGCCATAGACATGAGTTGTCATTTGATTAACGGGATCACATCATTAGGAGAACGATGTGATTGACTTGACCCATTCCGTTAGCTTAGCACTTGATCGTTTAGTATTCTTCATGACTTATACATGTTCCTATGACTATGAGATTATGCAAATCCCATTTACCGGAGGAACACTTTGTGTGCTACCAAACGTCGCAACATAACTGAGAGTTTATAAAGGTGCTCTACAGGTGTCTCCAAAGGTACTTGTTGGGTTGGCGTATTTCGAGATTAGAATTTGTCACTCCGATTGTCGGAGCGGTATATTTGGGCCCACTCGGTAATGCACATCACTATAAGCCTTGCAAGCATAGTAACTAATGGGTTAGTTGCGGGATGATGTATTACGGAACGAGTAAAGAGACTTTCCGGTAACGAGATTGAACTAGGTATTGAGATACCAACAATCGAATCTCGGGCAACTAACATACCGATGACAAAGGGAACAAACTTATGTTGTTATGCAGTTTGACCAATAAAGATCTTCGTAGAATATGTAGGAGCCAATATGGGCATCCAGGTTCCGCTATTGGTTATTGACTAGAGAAGTGTCTCGGTCATGTCTACATAGTTCTCGAACCCGTAGGGTCTGCACGCTTAACGTTCGTTGACAATATAGTATTATATGAGTTATGTATGTTGGTGACCGAATGTTGTTCGGAGTTCCGGATAAGATCACGGACATGACGAGAACTCCGGAATGGTCCGGAGATAAAGATTGATATATGGGTTAATAGTGTTTGGACTCTGGAAGGGTTCCGGAATTTACCGGAAGGGGTTCCGGATGTTTCCCGAAATGTTTTGGGTACGAGAACACTTTATTTGGGCCAAAGGGGAAAGCCCACAAGGTTTTTGGAAAGCGCAAAAGAAAGTTTTGCGGAGTCCAGGGGCCAGAGGTCCTCGGTAAATTGGGTCCGCACGCCGGGAACCCTGGCGTCTGGTCCTGGAGTCCGAGAAGGACTCTTGCCTTTCGGGTGAAAGCAACTTTGTGGAGGCTTTTACTCCAAGTTTCAACCCCAAGGCTCAACATATAAATAGAGGGGTAGGGATAGCACCCAAGACACATCAAGAAACACCAAGCCGTGTGCAGCAACCCCGTCCCCTCTAGTTTATCCTCCGTCATAGTTTTCAGAGTGCTTGGGCGAAGCCTCGCGGAGATTGTTCTTCACCAACACCGCCACCACGCCGTCGTGCTGCCGAACTCATCTACTACTTCGCCCGCCTTGTTGGATCAAGAAGGCGAGGACGCCATCGAGCTGAACGATGTGCGTAACTCGTGAGGTGCCGTGCGTTTGGTACTTGGATCGGTCGGATCGTGAAGACGTACGACTACATCAACCGCGTTGATAAATGCTTCCGCTTACGGTCTATGAGGGTACGTAGACTACACTCTCCCCTCTCGTTGCTATGCATCACCATGATCTTGCGTGTGAGGATTTTTTTTCTGAAATTACTACGTTCCCCAACAGTGGCATTCGAGCCAAGTTTTATGCGTAGATGTTATATGCATGAGTAGAACACAAGTGAGTTGTGGGCGATACAAGTCATACCGCTTACCAGCATGTCACACTTTGGTTCGGCAGTATTGTTGGATGAAGCGGCCCGGACCGACATTATGCGTACGCTTATGCGAGACTGGTTCTACCGACGTGCTTTGCACATAGGTGGCTGGAGGGTGTCGGTTTCTCCAACTTTAGTTGAACCGAGTGTGGCTACGCCCGGTCCTTGAGAAGGTTAAAACAACACTAACTTGACGAACTATCGTTTTGGTTTTGATGCGTAGGTAAGAGCGGTTCTTGCTCAGCCCGTAGCAGCCACGTAAAACTTGCAACAACAAAGTAGAGGACGTCTAACTTGCTTTTGTAGGGCATGTTGTGATGTGATATGGTCAAGACATGATGCTATATTTTATTGTATGAGATGATCATGTTTTGTAACCGAAGTTATCGGCAATCGCAGGAGCCATATGGTTGTCGCTTATTGTATGCAATGCAATCACCGTGTAATGCTTTACTTTATCACTAAGCGGTAGCGATAGTCGTAGAAGCATAAGTTGGCGAGACGACAACGATGCTATGATGGAGATCAAGGTGTCGCGCCGGTGACGATGGTGATCATGACAGTGCTTCAGAGATGGAGATCACAAGCATAAGATGATGATGGCCATATCATATCACTTATATTGATTGGATGTGATGTTTATCTTTTATGCATCTTAACTTGCTTTGATTGACAGTAGCATTATAAGATGATCTCTCACTAAATTTCAAGATAAAAGTGTTCTCCCTGAGTATGCACCATTGCAAAAGTTCTTCGTGCTGAGACACCACGTGATGATCGGGTGTGATAGGCTCTACGTTCAAATACAACGGGTGCAAAACAGTTGCACACACGGAATACTCAGGTTAAACTTGACGAGCCTAGCATATGCAGATATGGCGTCAGAACACTGAGACCGAAAGGTCGAGCGTGAATCACATAGTAGATATGATCAACATAGTGATGCTCACCATTGAAACTACTCCATCTCACATGATGATCGGACATGGTTTAGTTGATATGGATCACGTGATCACTTAGAGGATTTGAGGGATGTCTATCTAAGTGGGAGTTCTTTAATAATTTGATTAACTGAACTTTAATTTGTCATGAACTTAGTACCTGATACTATTTTGCATGTCTATGTTGTTGTAGATAGATGGCCCATGCTGTTGTTTCGTTAAATTTTAATGTGTTCCTTGAGAAAGCAAAGTTGAAAGATGATGGTAGCAATTACACGGACTGGGTCCAGAATTTGAGGATTATCCTCATTGCTGCACGTAAGAATTATGTCCTAGAAGCACCGCTAGGTGCCGCACTGCTTGCAGGAGCAACACCAGATGTTATGAACGCCCCGGGCAGAAAGCAAAGCTGATGACTACTCGATAGTTTAGTGTGCCATGCTTTACGGCTTAGAACCGGGACTTCAACAACGTTTTGAACGTCATGGAGCATATGGGATGTTCCAGGAGTTGAAGTTAATATTTCAAACAAATGCCCGGATTGAGAGATATGAAGTCTCCAATAAGTTCTATAGCTGCAAGATGGAGGAGAATAGTTCTGTTAGTGACCATATACTCAGAATGTCTGGGTATAACAATCACTTGATTCAACTTGGAGTTAATCTTTCGGATGATAGTGTCATTGATAGAATTCTTCAATCACTGCCACCAAGCTACAAAAGCTTTGTGATGAACTATACTATGCAAGGGATGGATAAGACAATTCCCGAGCTCTTCGCAATGCTAAAGGCTGCGGAGGTAGAAATCAAGAAGGAGCATCAAGTGTTGATGGTCAACAAGACCACCAGTTTCAAGAAAAAGGGCAAAGGAAAGAAGGGGAACTTCAAGAAGAACAACAAACATGTTGCTGCTCAAGAGAAGAAACCCAAGTCTGTACCTAAGCCTGAGACTGACTGCTTCTACTGCAAGCAGACTGGTCACTGGAAGCGGAACTGCTCCAAGTATTTGGTGGATAAGAAGGATGGCAAGGTTAACCAAGGTATATGTGATATATATGTTATTGATGTGTACCTTACTAATGCTCGCAGTAGCACCTGGGTATTTGATACTGGTTCTGTTGCTAATATTTGCAACTCGAAACAGGGACTACGGATTAAGCGAAGATTGGCTAAGGACGATGTGACGATATGCGTGGGAAATGCTTCCAAAGTCGATGTGATCACGGTCGGCACGCTACCTCTACATCTACCTTCGGGATTAGTTTTAGACCTAAATAATTGTTATTTGGTGCCAGCGTTGAGCATGAACATTATATCTGGATCTTGTTTGATGCGAGACGGTTATTCATTTAAATCAGAGAATAATGGTTGTTCTATTTATATGAGTAATATCTTTTATGGTCATGCACCCTTGAAGAGTGGTCTATTTTTGTTAAATCTCGACAGTAGTGATACACATATTCATAATATTGAAGCCAAAAGATGTAGAGTTGATAATGATAGTGCAACTTATTTGTGGCCCTGCCGTTTGCGTCATATTGGTGTAAAGCGCAAGAAGAAACTCCATACTGATGGACTTTTGGAATCATTTGGTACTTGTGAACCATGCCTCATGGGCAAGATGACTAAAACGCCGTTCTCCGGAACTATGGAGCGAGCAACTGATTTGTTGGAGATCATACATACTGATGTATGTGGTCCAATGAATGTTGAGGCTCATGGCGGTATCGTTATTTTCTCACCTTCACAGATGATTTAAGCGAGATATGGGTATATCTACTTAATGAAACATAAGTCTGAAACATTTGAAAAGTTCAAAGAATTTCAGAGTGAAGTGGAAAATCATCGTAACAAGAAAATAAAGTTTCTATGATCTGATCGTGGAGGAGAATATTTGAGTTATGAGTTTGGCCTACATTTGAAACAATGCGGAATAGTTTCGCAACTCACGCCACCCGGAACACCACAGCGTAATGGTGTGTCCGAACGTCGTAATCGTACTTTACTAGATATGGTGCGATCTATGATGTCTCTTACTGATTTACCGCTATCATTTTGGGGTTATGCTTTAGAGACGGCTGCATTCACGTTAAATAGAGCTTATCAGGTTGAGGCACCATCGAAATCCGTCAAGAATCCAAAGTTGTCGTTTCTTAAAGTTTGGGGCTGCGATGCTTATGTGTAAAAGCTTCAACCTGATAAGCTCGAACCCAAATCGGAGAAATGTGTCTTCATAGGATACCCAAAGGAAACTATTGGGTACACCTTCTATCATAGATCTGAAGGAAAGACTTTTGTTGCTAAGTCTGGATCCTTTCTAGAGAAGGATTTTCTCTCGAAAGAAGTGAGTGGGAGGAAACTAGAACTTGATGAGGTAATTGTACCTGCTCCCTTGTTGGAAAGTAGTTCATCACAGAAACCGGTTCCTGTGACACCTACACCAATTAGTGAGGAAGCTAATGATATTGATCATGAAACTTCAGATCAAGTTACTACTGAACCTCGTAGGTCAACCAGAGTAAGATACGCACCAGAGTGGTATGGTAATCCTGTTCTGGAGGTTATGTTACTAGACCATGACGAACCTAAGAACTATGAAGAAGCGATGGTGAGCCCAGATTCCGCGAAATGGCTTGAGGCCATGAAATCTGAGATGGGATCCATGTATGAGAACAAAGTGTGGACTTTGGTTGACTTGCCTGACGATCGGCAAGCCATTGAGAATAAATGGATCTTCAAGAAGAAGACTTACATTGACGGTAATGTTACTGTCTATAAAGCTCGACTTGTTGCAAAAGGTTTTCAACAAGTTCAAGGGATTGACTACGATGAGCCTTTCTCACCCGTAGCGATGCTTAAGTCTGTCCGAATCATGTTAGCAATTGCCGCATTTTATGATTATGAAATTTGGCAAATGGATGTCAAAACTGCATTCTTGAATGGATTTCTGGAAGAAGAGTTGTATATGATGCAACCGAAAGGTTTTGTCGATCCAAAGGGAGCTAACAAAGTGTGCAAGCTCCAGCGATCCATTTATGGACTGGTGCAAGCCTCTCGAGTTGGAATAAACGCTTTGATAGTGTGATCAAAGCATATGGTTTTATCTGAGACTTTTGGAGAAGCCTGTATTTACAAGAAAGTGAGTGGAAGCTCAGAGCATTTCCGATATTATATGTGGATGACATATTGCTGATTGGAAATGATATAGAATTTCTGGATAGCATAAAAGGATACTTTAATAAGAGTTTTTCAATGAAAGACCTCGGTGAAGCTGCTTACATATTGGGCATCAAGATCTATAGAGATAGATCAATACGCTTAATTGGACTTTTACAAAGCACATACCTTGACAAAGTCTTGAAGAAGTTCAAAATGGATCAAGCAAAGAAAGGGTTCTTGCCTGTGTTACAAGGTGTGAAGTTGAGTAAGACTCAATGCCCGACCACTGCAGAAGATAGATAGAAGACGTTCCCTATGCTTCAGCCATAGGCTCTATCATGTATGCAATGTTGTGTACCAGACCTGATGTGTGCCTTGCTATAAGTTTAGCAGGGAGGTACCAAAGTAATCCAGGAATGGATCACTGGACAGCGGTCAAGAACATCCGGAAATACCTGAAAAGGACTAAGGATATGTTTCTCATTTATGGAGGTGACAAAGAGCTAGTCATAAATGGTTACGTTGATGCAAGCTTTGACACTAACCCGGATGATTCTAAATCCCAAACCGGATACGTGTTTACATTGAATGGTGGAGCTGTCAGTTGGTGCAGTCCTAAACAAAGCATTGTGGCGGGATCTACGTGTGAAGCGGAGTATATAGCTGCTTCGGAAGCAGAAAATGAAGGAGTTTGGATGAAGGAGTTCATATCCGATCTAGGTGTCATACCTAGTGCATCGGGTCTGATACGTCTCCAACGTATCTATAATTTTTTATTGTTCCATGCTATCTTATATTCTGTTTTGGACATTATCGGGCTTTATTATACACTTTTATATTATTTTTGGGACTAACCTATTAACCGGAGGCCCAGCCCAGAATTGCTGTTTTTTGCCTATTTCAGAGTTTCGCAGAAAAAGAATATCAAACAGAGTCCAAACAGAATGAAACCTTTGGGAATGTGATCCAGAGGACTTGGACCCTACGTCAAGACATCAACCAGGAGGGCACGAGGTAGGGGGGCGCACCTACCCCCTGGGCGCGCCCTCCACCCTCGTGGGCCCCATGTTGCTCCACCGACGTACTTCTTCCTCCTATATGAAGGAAATATGCCCTAGAGGCAATAATAAAGTTATTATTTATTTCCTTATTTCATGATAATGTTTATTATTCATGCTAGAATTGTATTAACCGGAAACATGATACATGTGTGAATACATAGACAAACAGAGTGTGACTAGCATGCCTCTACTTGACTAGCTCGTTGATCAAAGATGGTTATGTTTCCTAGCCATAGACATGAGTTGTCATTTGATTAACGGGATCACATCATTAGGAGAATGATGTGATTGACTTGACCTATTCCGTTAGCTTAGCACTCGATCATTTAGTATGTTGCTATTGCTTTCATCATGACTTATACATGTTCCTATGACTATGAGATTATGCAACTCCCGTTTACCGGAGGAACACTTTGTGTGCTACCAAACGTCACAACATAACTGGGTGATTATAAAGGTGCTCTACAGGTGTCTTCAAAGGTACTTGTTGGGTTGGCATATTTCGAGATTAGGATTTGTCACTTCGATTGTCGGAGAGGTATCTCTAGGCCCACTCGGTAATGCACATCACTATAAGCCTTGCAAGCATTGCAACTAATGAGATAGTTTCCGGATGATGTATTATGGAACGAGTAAAGAGACTTGCCGTAACGAGATTGAACTAGGTATTGAGATACCGATGATCGAATCTCGGGCAAGTAACATACCGATGACAAAGGGAACAACGATGTTGTTATGCGGTTTGACCGATAAAGATCTTCAGAGAATATGTGGGAGCCAATATGAGCATCCGTGTTCCGCTTATTGGTTATTGACCAGAGACGTGTCTCGGTCATGTCTACATAGTTCTTGAACCCGTAGGGTCCGCACGCTTAAAGTTTCGATGACGGTTATATTATGAGTTTTGATGTACCGAAGGTTGTTCGGAGTCCCGGATGTGATCACGGACATGACGAGGAGTCTCAAAATGGTCGAGACATGAAGATTGATATATTGGAAGCTTATTTGGATATCAGAAGTGTACCGGTGAAATCGGATTTTACCGAGTACCGTGGTTACCGGAACCCCCGGGGGGGTTAATGGGCCATAGTGGGCCTTAGTGGAGAAGAGGAGAGGCGGCCAGGGCAAGGGCCACGCGCCCCTCCCCCTAGTCCGAATAGGACAAGGAGAGGGGGGCGGCGCCCCCTTTCCTTCTTCTCCTCCACTTCTTCCCCCCTTCTCCTACTCCAACAAGGAAGGGAGGGAGTCCTACTCCCGATAGGAGTAGGACCCCTCCTGGCCGGCCACACCTCCCCCTTGCTCCTTTATATACGGGGGCAGGGGGCACCCTAGAGACACAACAATTGATCGTTTGATCTTTTAGCCGTGTGTGGTGCCCCCTCCACCATAGTCCACCTCGATAATACTGTAGCGGTGCTTAGGTGAAGCCCTGTGTCGGTAGAACATCATCATCGTCACCACGCCGTCAGGTCGACGTGAAACTCTCCCTCAACACTTGGCTGGATCGGAGTTCGAGGGACGTCATCGGGCTGAACATGTGCTGAACTCGGAGGTGCCGTACGTTCGTTACTTGATCGGTCGGATCGAAAGATGTACGACTACATCAGCTGTGTTGTGCTAACGCTTCCGCTTTCGGTCTACGAGGGTACGTGGGCACACTCTCCCCTCTCGTTGCTATGCATCACCATGATCCTGTGTGTGCGTAGGAATTTTTTTGAAATTACTACCTTCCCTAACAGTGGCATCCGAGCTTGGTTTTATGCGTAGATGTCATATGCATGAGTAGAACACAAGTGAGTTGTGGGTGATATAAGTCATACTGCTTACCAGCATGTCATACTTTGGTTTGGCGGTATTGTTGGATGAAGCGGCCCGGACTGACATTACGCGTACGCTTACGCGAGACTGGTTCTACCGACGTGCTTTGCACACAGGTGGCTGGCGGGTGACAGTTTCACAACTTTAGTTGAACCGAGTGTGGCTACGCCCGGTCCTTGCGAAGGTTAAAACAGCACCAACTTGACAAACTATCGTTGTGGTTTTGATGCGTAGGTAAGAACGGTTCTTGCTAAGCCCAGTAGCAGCCACGTAAAACTTGCAACAACAAAGTAGAGGACGCCTAACTTGTTTTTGCAGGCATGTTGTGATGTGATATGGTCAAGACATGATGCAAAATTTTATTGTATGAGATGATCATGTTTTGTAACCGAAGTTATCGCAAATCGGCAGAGCCATATGATTGTCGCTTATTGTATGCAATGCAATCACCTGTAATGCTTTACTTTATCACTAAGCGGTAACGATAGTCGAGAAGCATAAGATTGGCGAGGACGATAACGATGCTACGATGGAGATCAAGGTGTCGCGCCGGTGACGATGGTGATCATGACGGTGCTTCGGAGATGGAGATCACAAGCACAAGATGATGATGGCCATATCATATCACTTATATTGATTGCAATGTGATGTTTGTCTTTTATGCATCTTATCTTGCTTTGCTTGACGGTAGCATTATAAGATGATCTCTCACTAAATTTCAAGATAAAAGTGTTCTCCTTGAGTATGCACCGTTGCCAAAGTTCGTCGTGCCCAGACACCACGTGATGATCGGGTGTGATAAGCTCTACGTCCATCTACAACGGGTGCAAGCCAGTTTTCCACACGCGGAATACTTAGGTTAAACTTGACGAGCCTAGCATATGCAGATATGTCCTCGGAACACTGAGACCGAAAGGCCGAGCGTGAATCATATAGTAGATATGATCAACATAGTGATGTTCACCATTGAAAGCTACTCCATTTCACGTGATGATCGGTTATGGTTTAGTTGATTTGGATCACGTGATCACTTAGAGGATTAGAGGGATGTCTATCTAAGTGGGAGTTCTTAAGTAATATGATTAATTGAAATTAAGTTTATCATGAACTTAGTACCTGATAGTATCTTGCTTGTCTATGTTGATTGTAGATAGATGGCCCGTGTTGTTGTTCCGTTGAATTTTAATGCGTTCCTTGAGAAAGCAAAGTTGAAAGATGTTGGTAGCAATTTCACGGATTAGGTCCATAACTTGAGGATTATCCTCATTGCTGCACAGAGGAATTATGTCCTGGAAGCACCGCTAGGTGCCAAACCTGCTGCAGGAGCAGCACCAGATGTTATGAACTTCTGGCAGAGCAAAGCTGATGACTACTCGATAGTTCAGTGTGCCATGATTTACGGCTTAGAACCGGGACTTAAACAATGTTTTGAACGTCATGGAGCATATGAGATGTTCCAAGAGTTGAAGTTAATATTTCAAGCAAATGCCTGGATTGAGAGATATGAAGTCTCCAGTAAGTTCTACAGCTGCAAGATGGAGGAGAATAGTTCTGTCAGTGAGCATATACTCAAAATGTCTGGGTATAACAATCATTTGATTCAACTGGGAGTTAATCTTTTGGATGACAGTGTCATTGACAGAATTCTTCAATCACTGCCACCAAGCTACAAGAGCTTCGTAATGAACTATAACATGCAAGGGATGGATAAGACGATTCCCGAGCTCTTCGCAATGCTAAAGGCTGTGGAGGTAGAAATCAAGAAGGAGCATCAAGTGTTGACGGTCAATAAGACCACCAGTTTCAAGAAAAAGGGCAAAGGGAAGAAGAAGGGGAACTTCAAGAAGAACAACAAGCAAGTTGCTGCTCAAGTGAAGAAGCCCAAGTGTGGACCTAAGCCTGAGACTAAGTGCTTCTACTGCAAAAGATTGGTCACTGGAAGCGGAACTACCCCAAGTATTTGGCGGATAAGAAGGATGGCAAAGTGAACAAAGGTATATTTGATATATATGTTATTGATGTATGCTTTACTAGTGTTTATAGCAACCCCTCAGTACTTGCTATTGGTTCAGTTGCTAAAAGTAGTAACTCGAAACGGGAGTTGCAGAATGAATAAAGACTAGTTAAGGGTGAAGTGACGATGTGTGTTGGAAGTGGTTCCAAGATTGATATGATCATCGTCGCCCACTCCCTATACTTTCGGGATTAGTGTTGAACCCAAATAAATGTTATTTGGTGTTTGCGTTGAGCATGAATATGATTTGATCATGTTTATTGCAATAATGTTATTCATTTAAATTAGAGAATAATTGTTGTTCTGTTTACTTGAATAAAACCTTCTATGGTCATACACCCAATGAAAATGGTTTGTTGGATCTCGATTGTATTGATACACATATTCATAATATTGAAACCAAAATATGCAAAGTTAATAATGATAGTGCAACTTATTTATGGCACTTCCGTTTAGGTCACATTTGTGTAAAGCGCGTGAAGAAACTCCATGTTGATGGGTTTTTGGAATCACTTGATGCTTGCGAACCATGCCTCACGGGCAAGATGACTTACTCCGTTCTCCGGAACAATGGAGCGAGCAACTGACTTATTGGAAATAATACATACTGATGTATGCGGTCTGATGAGTGTTGAGGCTCGCGGCGGGTATCGTTATTTTCTGACCTTCACAGATGATTTGAGCAGATATGGGTATATCTACTTGATGAAACATAAGTCTGAAACATTTGAAAAGTTCAAAGAATTTTAAGTGAAGTGGAAAATCATCGTGACAAGAAAATAAAGTTTCTACGATCTGATCGCAGAGACAAATATTTGAGTTACGAGTTTGGTCTTCAATTAAAACAATGTGGAATAGTTCCACAAGATCGTGCCACCTGGAGCACCACAGCATAATGGTGTGTCCGAACGTCATAACCGTACTTTATTGGATATAGTGCAATCTATGATGTTTCTTACCGATTTACCACTATAGTTTTGGGGTTATGCATTAGAGACAGCTGCATTCACGTTAAAAAGGGCACCATCTAAATCCGTTGAGACGACACTGTATGAACTGTGGTTTGGCAAGAAACCAAAGTTGTCGTTTCTTAAAGTTTGGGGCTGCGCTGCTTATGTGAAAAAGCTTCAACCTGATAAGCTCGAACCCAAATCGGAGAAATGTGTCTTCATAAGATACCCAAAGGAGACTGTTGGGTAGACCTTCTATCACAGATCCGAAGGCAAGACATTCGTTGCTAAGAATGGATCCTTTCTAGAGAAGGAGTTTCTCTCGAAAGAAGTGAGTGGGAGGAAAGTAGAACTTGATGAGGTAATTGTACCTGCTCCCTTATTGGAAAGTAGTTCATCACAGAAACCGGTTCCTGTGACGTCTATACCAATTAGTGAGGAAGTTAATGATGATGATCATGAAACTTCAGATCAAGTTGTTGCTGAACCTCATAGGTCAACCATTGTAAGATCCGCACCAGAGTGGTAGGTAATCTTGTTCTGGAGGTTATGTTACTAGACCATGACGAACCTACGAACTATGAAGAAGCGATGGTGAGCCCAGATTCCGCGAAGTGGTTTGAGGCCATGAAATCTGAGATGGGATCCATATATGAGAACAAAGTATGGAATTTCGTTGACTTGCCCGATGATCGGCAAGCCATAGAAAATACATGGATCTTCAAGAGGAAGATGGACGCTGATAGTAGTGTTACTATCTACAAAGCTAGAATTGTCGCAAAAGGTTTTCGACAAGTTCAAGGTGTTGACTACGATGAGAGTTTCTCACTCGTATCTATGCTTAAGTCTGTCCGAATCATGTTAGCGATTGCCGCATTTTATGAAATCAGGCAAATGGATAACAAAACTGCAATCCTTAATGGATTTATTAAAGAAGAGTTGTATATGATGCAACCAGAAGGTTTTTTCAATCCTAAAGGTGCTAACAAAATGTGCAAGCTCCAGCGATCCATCTATGGACTGGTGCAAGCATCTTGGAGTTGGAATATACGCTTTGATAAGTTGATCAAAGGATATAGTTTTATACAGACTTGGGGTGAAGCCCGTATTTACAAGAAAGTGAGTGGGAGCACTACAACATTTCTGATAAGTATATGTGAATGACATATTGTTGATCGGAAATAATGTAGAATTATTCTGCAAAGCATAAAGGAGTGTTTGAAAGGAGTTTTTCAAAGAAAGACCTCGGTGAAGCTGCTTACATATTGAACATCAAGATCTATATAGATAGATCAAGACGCTTGATAAGTTTTTTCAATGAGTACATACCTTGACAAGATTTTGAAGTAGTTCAAAATGGAACAATCAAAGAAAGCGTTCTTGCCTGTGTTACAAGGTGTGAAATTGAGTAAGACTCAAAGCCCGACCACGGCAGAAGATAGAAAGAGAATGAAAGTCATTCCCTATGCCTCAGCCATAGGTTCTATAAAGTATGCCAAGCTGTGTACTAGATTTATTGTATACCCTACACTGATTTTGGCAAGGGAGTACAATAGTGATCTAGGAGTAGATCACTGGACGACGGTCAAAATTATCCTTAGTGGAATAAGGATATGTTTCTCGATTATGGAGGTGACTGATACGTCTCCAACGTATCTATAATTTATGAAGCATTCATGCTATTTTATTATTTGTTTTGAATGATTACGGGCTTTATTATACACTTTTATATTACTTTTGGGACTAACCTATTAACCGGAGGCCCAGCCCATATTGCTGTTTTATTGCCTGTTTCTGTATTTCGAAGAAAAGGAATATCAAACGGAGTCCAAACGGAATGAAACCTTCGGCAGCGTTATTTTTGGGAAGAATATGATCCTGGAGACTTGGAGTTCAAGTCAGAAGATTCTCGAGGACTCCACGAGATAGGAGGGCGCGCCCCCCTACTGGGTGCGCCCCCCTGTCTTGTGGGCCCCTCGAGCACCTCCCGACCGACTTCTTTCGCCTATATAAGCCTACGTACCCTAAAAACATTGAATATCAAGATAGATCGGGAGTTACGCGCCGCAAGCCTCTCAGAGCCACCAAAACCTCTCGAGAGCCCGTTCCCAAGACTCACGGAGGGGGAACCCATCACCGGTGGCCATCTTCATCATCCCGGCGCTCTCCATGACGAGGAGGGAGTATTTCACCCTTGGGGCTGAGGGTATGTACCAGTAGCTATGTGTTTGATCTCTCTCTCTCTCTCTCTCTCTCACTCTCGTGTTCTCTCTATGGCACGATCTTGATGTATCGCGAGCTTTGTTATTATAGTTGGATCTTATGATGTTTCTCCCCCTCTACTCTCTTGTGATGAATTGAGTTTCCCTCTTGAAGTTATCTTATCGGATTGAGTCTTTGATTTGAGAACACTTGATGTATGTCTTGCCGTGTTTATCTGTGGTGACAATGGGATATCACGTGCCACTTGATGTATGTTTTGGTGACCAACTTGCGGGTTCCGCCCATGAACCTATGCATAGGGGTTGGCACACATTTTCTTGACTCTCTGGTAGAAACTTTGGGGCACTCTTTGAAGTACTTTGTGTTGGTTGGATGAATCTGTGATTGTGTGATGCATATCGTATAATCATGCCCACGGATACTTGATGTGACAATGGAGTATCTAGGCGACATTAGGATTTTGGTTGATTTGTGTCTTAAGGTTTTATTCTAGTACGAACTCTTTAATAGATCGATCCGAAAGAATAACTTTGAGGTGGTTTCGTACCCTACCATAATCTCTACGTTTGTTCTCCGCTATTAGTGGCTTTGGAGTGACTCTTTGTTGCATGTTGAGGGATTGTTATATGATCTATCTATGTTATTATTGTTGAGAGAACTTGCACTAGTGAAAGTATGAACCCTAGGCCTTGTTTCCTATCATTGCAATACCGTTTACGCTCACTTTTATCATTAGTTACCTTGCTGTTTTATATTTTCAGATTACAAAAACCTTTACCTACCATCCATATTGCACTTGTATCACCATCTCTTCGCCGAACTAGTGCACCTATACAATTTACCATTGTATTGGGTGTGTTGGGGACACAAGAGACTCTTCGTTATTTGGTTGCAGGGTTGCTTGAGAGAGACCATCTTCATCCCTCGCCTCCTACGGATTGATAAACCTTAGGTCATCCACTTGAGGGAAATTTGCTACTATCCTACAAACCTGCACTTACAGGCCCAACAACGTCTACAAGAAGAAGGTTGTGTAGTAGACATCAAGCTCTTTTCTCGGCGCCGCTGCCGGGAGGCTAGGTAGCGGCACTCACTCACACCCCGTCAACTAAGCTCTTTTCTGGCGCCGTTGCCGGGGAGGTGAGTGCTTGAAGGTATATCTTTAGATCTTGCAATTTAATCTTTTTGTTTCTTGTTTTATCACTAGTTTAGTTTATAAAATAAAATTATAAAAAATGGACTTGAGTTTGTCTCATACTCTTCATCTTTTTAGTATCTTTCGTGAGTTTGATGGAAAGGAAAATTGTGCTCAAGTGCTAGAAGAAGAGTGCATTAAAATTCTTGGTACTGAATCTTTGAATGATGAGCATGATTGCAATGTTGTTAGTATAAACTCCTTGAATATCCATAGTACTAATGATGATTGCTCTAGTCATGATGAAAATATCTCTCATAAGCATGTCAACTTTTGTGGAGTGCATGTTTGCATTAACACACCAAATAAAGAAGATATATATTGCAAGAGGCATAAGTATTTAGAAACTAAGAAGTTGCAAGAAAGGCTAGATAAGAGTGCGGAGAATTTAAGATATCTTTCCTGTTGTGAATTTTGCAATAAACAAGATCATTTACATCTCCAATGCAAATTGTTTCATGATCAGATCAATGATTTGATCTCCCTTTCTCATTACAATGAACTTAGATTGCTTTTGGGTTGTGAAGAGTTGAAGCGTTTAACTAAGCCTATTCCAGAATTTAATCTCAAGCATTTTCTTAATATTGATCTAGAAAAGATTTATATGTTTTGTGCGGAGAATTGCCTTGAAAATCCTTATATTGCCAATTACCTAAAGAAAAGAAAGCAAATAGAAGATGAAGAGAATACTAATGAAAGGGAAGAGACTTCCCAATCTCCTCCTATTATTTCTTATGATGAATCGTAAGGAGGAGGAGCTTTCTATTCAACCAGTCTAAATCGATAAGGAGCTCAAAGAGGAAGGTTGAACCCACACATAATATGATGAAGAAAAAGAAAAGAAGGAGTAACAAAGGTAAAAAGGTATCCCTCCCAAATGATGTTGCTCCTACCACTCGTTGTGATGGTGATAATTGCTTTACTATTGGTGCTATCCATATTTTTAATGATGATAGTGATTATGCTTATAATATGAAAGGGCCCAAGCTTGGGGAAGCTATGTTTGATGAGGATGAAATATTTGAGAATATAATTGCTGGAATTAATGTTTGTCCCAAGCTTGGGGATGCTATGTTTAATGAAGATGATATTTTTAGCATCCCAAGTTTTGATATGCAAAGTTGTTATGATGATAGCATGCCTCCTACGTATGATGATTATATTGATGAAAGTGGGCTTGGAAGAGTGTCAACTTTAGGAAGTAGTGATCCCATTATTTTGGAGGATGTTGAATCTTATTGTGATGAATATTAAAGTGGATTTGGAAGAGTGTCAACTTTATTTAGTGATTCCACTATCTTGGGAGAGGTTTCAATCGATTATGATGAGAACGAAGTTGCTACTTATGATGATTATTGTGATGAAACTTATGCTATAAAAAGTAGTGATGATTATATTTACAAATCTTATCATGATTATGATTACCCTTTTCTGAACGCGTTACTCTTTTAATGTGGAAACAATTTTAGTGTTCAAGTCTCTTATGATACTCCCACTATTCCGAATGAGAAGAATTTTGCTTATGTGGAGAGTAGTAAATTTTCTATGCTTGTAGATCATGAAAAGAATGCTTTAGGTGTTGGTTATATTGTTGAATTCATTCATGATGCTACTGAAAATTATTATGAGTGAGGAATATATGCTTGTAGGAATTGCAATAATATCAAGTTTCCTCTCTATCACTACAAAAAAAAGACACATCCGTGACATTTTGGGCCGAACGAATTTTTTTCTGTCATACATATGACACTTCTATGACGATAATTGTGACAAAACACGGTATCATCATAGATGCGGTGGGCTCCTAACTCTATGACAAAAAATCATGATGTAAAATGGGCTTTTTGTCCTGGCGGGCCGGAGACGGTTGCATGACATTCTTTGGGCCGTCCATGACGGAAAAACCATGGTAGAAGCGAGGGGAGGAAAATTTCGGGAGTTGCGGTTACGGTGGGAGGTCGGGGTGGAGCGATGCGCGCTTTCTCGTGACGACGCTGCAGCGTGTGTAGGCGTTGGCTCTAATCAAGCCGAAGCGAGGCGTTGGGCTCTAATCGAACTCGAAGCGACAGACCGCAGGCTACGCTACATCGAACCCGAGCGATCAATCGATGGCTGTTAATTGAACCCGATGGAGCGATTTCTTCGCCATCGCTGCTAATCAAGCCGATCGATTGGATGAACAGTGGCGTTATGGGGTTGGATGAATAAAGGAGCGGTGGCGTTGCCTCTGGATGAACAGAACCCGTGGTGTGGAGGGCTGGATGAACAAGAGACGGTGGAGGGGTGGCCGTGGAGGGTGGTTGAACAGACCCGTGGTGTGGAGGGCTGGATGAACAGAGAAGGTGGAGGGTGCCCGTGGAGAGGGGTGGTTGAACAAGAGCCGGTGGAGTAGCACGCGGTGGAGGCTGGATGAACAGGAGCCCGTGGAGGCTGGAGGAGGTCGACGGTAGCCCGTGGAGGCTGGAGGAGGTTGACGGTGGAGATGAACAGTATCCCATGGAGTCCCGTTTTGCGGTACGCCACACCCTCCCGATGAACAGGACCCCTGTTTCGACCGTAGGAGGTCCGTTTCGTCCGTTTTGTGGTACGCCACACCCCTCCCGATTAACAGGACCCCTGTTTCGACCGTAGGAGGTCTATTTCGTCCGTTTTGCGGTACGCCACACCCCTCCCGATCAACAGGACCCCCGTTTCGACCGTAGGAGGTCCGTTTCCTCCGCTTTGGCGGACGCCAGCCCCTCCCGATCAACAGACCCGTTTCAAACATGGCCGGTCGAACACAAGGCCGCTTTCTCTCACAGCGGTACGCCAGGCCTCGCTTCCATCGCCGTTCCGGCCCAAGCCCTCCCGATGAACACGACCACGCATTCTATTCCGACCCAGCCGGTTGGCTCCCCATGAACACGACGACGACGCTGTTTCTCTGTTCCGACCCAGCCATGTACGTATGTGCGAGTAGGCGTTCGAGACCCTGTCCGTATGTACGTATGTGGCCGTATTTTCTTTCTTGCACCCTCTCCGATGTACATACGTGTACATGCTACGTGTGCGCCTCTACTACGACGCGGCGCGCTTTCACGCCATTTACACGCGCGCGCTCTACATCGACCAAGATGTACGCATATCGTTCGCGACTGAATGACAACGCTACGTACGCTTCGACCAGGTGGGTCCCGACTGTCAAGCACCTCCTTGCATGCGACGATGTAGCTGGTGGGTCCCAGCAGTCAGGGGGCGAATCGTTTTTTCGGACGCACTTCCTTGCGTGCGAAGATGTAATTGGTGGGTCCCAGCATGTGGGGAATCTTTTTTCGCTTCATACGGTGGCCCGTCCGGTGGGTCCCCGCCGTCGGTGGAGGAATAATTATTTTATGCGGCGTAATAAGGAGGCACTTCCTTGCTGCGGTCGTGGACCCAGTTGTCAGCCTCTCCACATACAGTCCATGTCCGATGGAAATCGTTCCTTGACCATGTTGACCACGCCGCGCCGAGAGCACCAGGGCGATGGACGACGACGAGGCCAAGGAAGGGGACGACGGGGAGCCGGGGAAGACGCGGCAGTGGAAGCCCGTGCCGACAGGAGTATGAGGGTTCACTGGTTCAACTGCGGTGTGAGGCTGCCGTCGCCGCAAGGCCTGACCAGCGGTGGGAATAGTAGGGGGCGGTGAGGCCTCCGTGGCAGCACATCTGGCCACGCGAGGTAGGAGCATGCGGCACGACCGGCGCTGCTTTGGCCAGCTGGAGCAAGAAAACCAGAGGTTGAAGAAGCACTACGACCGTTGAATGGTCATCGTACGGTCACTGGAGCTAGAATCGTTTATGTTGACTAAGTTGACAAAGACCTCCGTCCCCGTCAACTTAGTAGGCCCACAAGTCAGCCTCCCACCAAGGTGGGTCCCAGCTAGCTGGGGGGTATTCATTTTTTTGTGCGTAATAAGGAGGCACTTCCGGTGGGTCCGAGCCGATGCCAGGGGAATGTTTTTTCATGAAATACGGTGGCCCGTCAGGTTGGTCCCAGCAGTCAGGGGCAAACGTTTTTTTCGTGAAATACTGGTGGCCCGTCCGGTGTGTCCCTGCTGTCAGGTGGAGGAATAATTATTTTCCGCGTAATAAGGAGGCACTTCCTTGCGGCTGCCGTGGACCCAAATTGTCGGCCTCTCCACGTCTGATATTCTTCCGATGGAATTCGGTCGTTGACCACATTGACCATGCCGCGCCGAGAGCACCACGGCGGTGGAAGACAGCGAGGCCTAGGAAGGGGACGACGCGGCAGTGGATGCCCACGCGGAGAGGAGTACTAGGGTTTACTGGTTCGGCTGCGCTGCCGTCACCGCAGAATAACAGGGGGTGTGGGTGAGTGGAGTGGAGGGATGGCTGGCCAGCGGTGGGAGTAGTATGGGGGCGGTGAGGCCTCCGCGGCAGCACACTCGGCCACGGGAGGCGTGAGCAAAGCGGTGACCGGCCGCTGCATTGGGCAGCCGGAGCAAGAAGACCAGAGGTTGAAGAAACACTACGGCCGTTGGATGGACATCGACGGTCAATCGAGCTAGAATCGTGCATATTGACTAAGTTGACAAAGCCCTTCGTCCCCGTCAACTTAGTAGGCCCACTATACCGGGTCCCAGCCTAGCGAGGGGTATTCTTTTTTTGGGCGTAACAAGGAGGCACTTCCTTGCGTGCGAAGATATAGTCGGTGGGTCCGAAATGACAACATGGCGGTAACATTTTTTATGCGAAATACAGAGGCCCTTTCGGTGGGTCCCGGATGTCGTGGAGGAATCATTATTTTGCGGCGTAATAAGGAGGCATTTCCTTGCGGGACCCGGATGCCAGCCTCTCCACGCACAGTCCACTTCCGATGGATGTCGTTCATTGACCATGTTGACCAGCCGCGCCGAGAGCACTGTATAAAGGGACTACGGCGAGGCCTAGGAAGGGAACGACACGAAGCCAGGGAATACTCAAAAGTTATTTCCCACACGGAGGAGTACGAGGGTTTACTGGTTCGTTTGCCGTCGCCGGAGAATAACAGCATGTGTGGGACTGAGGGTGAGTAGAGCGATAGCTAGGCCAGCGATAGAGTACGGTGGGGCGGTGAGGCTGCAGCAAAGACACCGCCATGAGGAGGAGGGAGCAGGCAGTCCACGGCGCTTGTTTGAGCGGCCGGAGCAGGAAGAGCAGAGATTGAAGAAGACGACGGCCGTTGGATGGACATCCAACGATATGTGCCATCTGTGGAAAGCCTCAAATCATGGAAAACAAAGATACAGCCCATCTGCCATTATTTCAAATAGTTTACAGCCCATTTGCTAATTCTTACGGGTTTTTTTGGAGCCCGTATTCTTTTTGTTAGCACTACAACCCATATTGTGGCCACGGCTAAAAAATTATATGAAATTTTGCATATGTCGGTGCGGTCTGAACTATTTTTAATCCCGAAATTTCGAGTCACATTCAGACTGATTTTAAAAATAAATGTATATCAATATAAAATCCAATAAATTGTCAATGCAATTTAAAATCTCGAAATGAAAAAAAGATATTTGAAACTAATTGTCGGTTTGATGTGTTTTAAAAATGTACAACCCATTTCTCATTACTGATAGGCCATTTTCTCGGCCAGCCGAATGAAGCTCTCCTCGTCTAGCCCAACAGGCCTGATAAAGTGACTTACTTGACAAATCACAAAAAAACTGGGCTAGCCATTTTCAAAAAGAAAAAAAACTACTGGGCTGGTCTGTGGTAAACATAAAAGAAAAGGCTGTCTAGACAGGCCAGAGTGTCCCGCACAGCCCAGTTGACACCCTGCTTCCGTCTCAAAAACATATTAGATAAATGCCACTCCAATTATGGCGATTCATAAAAATGCCACTGCAATGTCCAAACTTTTAAAAATGCCACTGCAATTTTTGCAAACTTTGAAAAACGCCACAACAGTTTGCAAACTTTGAAAAACGCCACTCCAGACTTCAAAAAATGCCACTAGAATGGCATGAAATGGCACTTTTCAAAGTTTGGAAATTGCAGTGGCATTTCTCGGAGGCATTTATCAAATTAACCCAAAACAAAAATAAGCTGGGCAAAGCTGCTTTGGGTCCACAGTGTCAGCCGCTCGTTGTGCAATTCTCTCGTTTATTGACTACGTTGACAATGGCATGGGACCCAGATGTCATAAATCCACTAGGAGGAGCCATTTTTTATTGGCTTGAAATAAGGAGGCACTTGCTTGCGTACTGCCATGACCTTGGCGGGTCCCTACTGTCATCCTCTCTACGTACAATCATCTCCTGATTGTGTACGCGTCAACTTGCTAGGCCCACAAGTCAGCCTCTGAACCCGTGGAGGACAAATACAACCCATTTAAAAAATAACAGCCCATTCCATACATTCAAACGGAAAGTTCAACATTCATAGCAAAGTAACAGGTCCGATCCACATATAGAGTAATCGAACTTCCACGTTGACAACCATCATAGCCAAGTTAACTATCTACTCCCACTAGACAAGTACTAACTTACTCTTAGCTAACTAGACGATGCCGGGCGGTACACGCTTAAACGCCGGCACCGGCGTCCCCGCTACCGCCTCGGACTTGCTGAGGTGCGATAGGGCGCGTTGCCGCAGCGTGTTGGCCCTTTCCATGCCGGGCGTGGTCCAATCAAGCTTGCTTCCAAGCGGGAAACCCACTTGACAAGCTGGTAGTAAAATCGGCGTCACGAACGCGTGCGTGCCCGACAGCCTCCAGGGCTATTTGCCGGGCGCTGGCCTCCACATAGTCGGCCCGATTCTTGGGCGCTCTGCCGCTACTCGGGCGTCGGTGCTGCTTGCTGCTCCATGTCCCGCCGGGCGACGAATCGACGTTACGCTGCTCCTCCGCCAGCGGTCGCGCTCAACAACTCCTGCTCCTCCGCCATGCGGTCACGCTCCAACAACTCCTCGATCTCGCATTGCCATCTAAAGACAGATAGAATGCCTCCTCCCTCCGCCTGCCTTCCGGTGAAAACCCGAACACTAGTTCCGGCGGTGACCGCCTCCGGCGTCGCCTACCGCGGACGGGCGGGGGCATGGCGGACGTGGCGAGCGATGTCGGGCTGGTGGGGGCTTATGAGGATATGGCGAGTTGGGTCACGGTGGCACTGGAGAACACCGGGAAACATTACTTATAGGGGGAGGGTAGCGCGACGGTCATCAGAATTCAATGCATAATGGCTTAGCGCGCCAGCTTGCCGTGGAAAACTAGGGAAACTGAAATTATGACTGTGCCGTCCCGTCCCGTCTGGGTTGCACGCCGGCATGGCGGTCAAACGAGTGCACTCGAATCATCTCCCTCCTTGTCAATAATGATTTCACGGATTTAAAAAGCCCGCAACAATTAAAGCGTATCTTTTTCGCATCGGTTAGCTGCCTTAATTACGGCCGGCTGCATGCAGGCACTCGTAATCGCCGCAGCAAGACGCTGGCAAGCGATGCAACGAAGTCGCAAATGAGGGCACACATACAGCCACTTAAATTGCTGGAATTAATTAGGCTTAAACTTCCGCATGCCGTTAGTTATTGTCATGCCTTGGTCTTGCTGCTTTGCTCACAGGACTAATAAACCCGGACGGAGGGAGTACCTTGGTTGGTGAGAGGTTTGAATTAAGCCCTGCAAACCGGAAAGGAGGTACTAGTACGCGCGTGATCCGCTATTTATTCATGTAGGATCGAGTAGGTCGTTTCTTGAATTGAGCCCTGCAAACCGGAAAGGAGGTAGTACGTGCGTGATACGCTATTTATCCCTGTAGGATCGATGGTGTAGCTTGTCAGTTTCTTCAGAGGTAGGCATTTTTATCCGTGTAGGATCGATAGTGTAGCTTGTCGGTTTTCAGAGGTAGGCATTTTATTCAAAAACTGCCACTTCGCATCTTGTGTCGCAAATAAAACTGCCAGGTGCGCATTTGTAGGCTAGCTAGTGATCGATCAGTAACTTGTAATCACTGAGCAAACAGAAATAAGTAACTGTTAATGCATCTCCAAAAGCAAAGATCAGCCACTTCGGATCTTGCATCGCAACTAAAACTAACTAGTACGATTCCCATACATAAGATCAACATGTTAATGCATCTCAATGATTCACAGATCATATACAAATATGTAGCTCCAAAAGCAAAGATCTAGAAAATACATTTGTTCTTCCTACTAACATGGATGCTTCTCTTGGCCAACATTCAAGATGCATCGAAAGACAAATTTGTTTGTGAAGTCTACAATTCCTCTTGCAAACATAAGTGGTTTCACCAACAGCTGGAACCATGAGAATGAACCACACATGATGGAGGAACATCCACTGCAATATGATTTGGTCTTCTCTCGATCACACCGCGAGACTATTTTCGGAATACAAACTTTAACTTAGGGAAAATGATGCCCATTGTATAATCAGACCAAAGCAATGAAGCACCAAGTGTTGGCCAGTAAATAGTACAGTACTACTTTTCTACAGTCCATGAAGTGGCTATCCAATCTTTGTGTCTATTTTCAAATGGCACTGCATGCAGTGACTATACTATTCTCTTATGCACTTCAACCAAAATTGCGGACACTTTGTTTGTTTGCCAAATAGCAACGGGCAGACATCTCTGTCTGCACAAATATCAAGCAGCTAGTAAAGATATACCACACCATGTTCGCAGTGATGGAAGAGGTGAAATTGATACAACCGAAATTGAGCATCCAATCATTGAATCCTGTCCTGCACCTCCAATGTAGGTCCACCACCGCCAATAAATTCACATGCAAACCACTAGTATTACTATCTAATGACAGTACAAAAAGAGTAGCAAGATAGTAGCAAACCACGTACCTTCGTAATGAACAGCTCATAGTGCCACGAATTGGATATAAAGGTTTGGAAAAAAACATGCTCCTAATGTTGAACCAGTTGGACTTTTTGTGCAGCTCCACTAAAATGGAGCATCCCTGTTTGCATATATATTGAAAGTGTGATTACTATAAAAGTGGCGCTAGTTGAAGCATAGACTCACAAATATAAGCATTCCAATTTCTTAATGGGAAAAGGTAGCAAGACTGTTTCTAACCACCATTTTGAAGGAATAAATAAAGCAACAACGGCTGATGTCAGGAAGGCATACATAGTTTTTTTCTGAAAAACTGAGCCATTCCTGACCTTTCCTATTCTTTTAAGCAAATTTTGTGCAGTTCTACTAAAATAAAATGCCATCATCGCCTTGACAATTTAGTTACACTGTACAAAAGGAAGTGACTTAACATTACATCATGATGTCGGGTATGTAGTAGACATGCATTAGAGACAAACATACAGACCTCCTCCGATAACATAATGAACATTAATTTTAACAAAGGTGTGACTAGCTTTACCGGGATAACTTGAGTGAACTCTACACCCTCTGTTCCTTAATATAAGACGTTTTCGCGGTTCAATTTAAAGTACCCAAATGTCTAGTATTTAGAAAAACCAGTAGTAGTTTTCTTGAGCACATATCTGGGAAAGCTTGCCACACTTTATTTATGTCCATACACTAATGCAACACCATTTGAATACTACAAATATACACTAATCCAAAGGGCTAGTGCAACAAGAGAGTAGTTAGTTTATTACAGGTGCAAGACAATGGTTTTACTGAACGGATTTCAATAAACTCTAGCACTGGAAGGTTTCTATTAGAATTAACAATACAAAATGTAAAGGTAACAAGTTTCAGCATTGGTATACTAGCTGTGCATGAGCATTAAACCAAATACAAAAGTCTGAAGGTAACTACCATTATTAACTAATGACAATATAAAAAATTGCAAACCATGTACCTCCAAGGTAAATATCATTTCGAACTTGGGTGGACCTTAAAAATTGCTATCCCAATCTTGATAATCGATCAAACATAAAAACTTGATCTTTCCTCTTGATAATCAAGAGAACAGCCGGAGGAGGAGGTGCCCACTCTTGACCTTTCTTCTTGTCTTCATAATTGTCTGTGCAGTTTAACAAAAATAAAATGACATCAGCGCCTTGGCATTTTGGTGACACTGTACAAAAAAATTAACTTATCTCATGAAAGTGAGGTATGTAATCTATCAGCATTAATAAAGGCAAAAATTTGAAGGTAGTAACAAGTTTCATCGTTGGTATCTTGGCTGCAACAACATTAGAATGCCTTAGCTGAAAAATCTTTAATACATCCACAATCAACAAATAACCTCGAAATGATCCAAAGGACATTAAATGACACCGCTTAAATTTATCTGTGGCATTAGACCGAGAGCGGCATTAGTTAAATGTGGCATCACTTTAGCAGTAGCATTGCTTGACTTGATCACGGGCGTTATACTAACAAAAAAAAAGTGGCAATAAGAGCATGGGAGGCCCATTCGGACAAAGGCGCACCAAGACGATGTACCTCCACGGACGCAGAGTGGTGAGGGAGGTATGGTTGCCTAGAGCAACAAATGTCCATGCAGCATATGTGGATTACGTCCCATTTTTGTTCTCTTTAGCCACCTTTTTCCTATGTGAGGACAACAAACCGATTGACCTGGTCATTCTCTATTGCGTTGTCATGCCTTTCTACCCTTCTTCAACCAAGAGACACGAGACTCGTTCCTTAGCTACTGATTTTCCCCTTTTCAACCTAGATGCGGGTTTGATGCCTACTCTCTTGGACAAGATACTCCCTTACTTTCCTTATTCAACCTGCATATGCATTAGTCTGCATGAAGTATTCCTTTAATAGTGCAAATTATGGTTTTTGTCTCTGCGTGGCGAGAGCAGAGGATAGCAAATTGGGAAGATGGTGGAGTGGAAAAAGATCCACATGCAACGACGTGCCAGATGTGGCAATAGAACAAGGGTACGGTTTGAAAAGAGGTAGCATACCTGAGGGTCGGCGGGAAGTGGCTTTGCTCGTGGTCGTCGTCCTCCGCACACACTACGGCAGCGATCCCGCGTGGGCGCTAGGTCTGAGAGGACGGCCTTGTCGTCAGTGCGTGACCTCGCTCGCCGACGACGAGTGCGTCAACGCTGCATGTCCTTTTCTTCCCCGGCGGATTTGTGACCACCGGTGAGGAGGGAGAGAGGGGCCGTCTTTTTTAGATCTAGAGAGAGGGTGGTAGTGTGAGAAGCAAGTGGGCAGCCCTTGGCAAGAAAGCGCTGAAGCTCCGGCCTATATATCTTATTTATAGTACTAGTACTGGAGGTGGAGTAGTGGTAGAGTAGTTTATATTTTCTCTGCGTACAGTACCAGTTAGTCGTGCTTAAAAACTGAAAGGCGCGCCATTAAAAAAATAAAGGCCGATAACTAGTGCGGCACCTCGGGCCAGCGTGGCCAGATCGCATTTTGCACGAGAAATTACACACCATGTCTTGTTGACATGTGGTCCAGATCCACATATCAGTGAGACGACGGCGAGTAGTAGGAGTATTTCCGAACCGACGTGTATGCTGGGGCGCCCCTTCGTGAACCGTGGCAAACTGGCAACCGTCCACCGGCTCTTCGCCTTTCCCTCTCGATTTGGAACTGCTGTCGCACGCTCTTCCTCTCCCTCCTCCATTTTCCTTCAGCCCTTCACCCTTTATTCTGCCATTGTTCGATCGTCTTCTCCATGGAGGGAACAGGACGGAAACGACCCCGTTATTCTTGCCCCGATCTGAAAGATGAGTGGTGGAGGAACTTATTGATTGGTGCGACGTCATCACCTCGGCTAGCATGGCAGGTTCGTTCAAGCCCATTCTCGACTCAACTAATAACATCATTACAAGGAACCCAAGAGTCAAGGAGCGGTTTGATCTCCCCTATCTTCTTCGCCGTGACTCGATGATCGGGCGCCACACGACGGAGGCCTCGCCCTATGCAAGTTGATGCCGCTTGATAATGATACGTATGATGTTAAGATGCCATCGCTTGAGGGCAAGGCTTGGGCAAAGCAAATGGAAATTGGGTTGTTTACATTGGGTCCAACTGCGAGTGGGAACTTGTGAATGTGTACACTCGTGACCGGTTCCGCTTCCAAAATCTCAGCAGACTGCCGGAGGTTGAGCACACCGGTATTGTACGCACGTTCAAATACAAATCATGGTAACTGTCTTCTCTGAGAAGATAGCAATTTCTCGAGTCCCCAACCGCTCTTGGAATTACAACAACTATGAAGTTGTTGCTATCTTCGACAAGCTTGTTGCCGTCGTCAGTGGTTTGACTGGATGGATATTGCTCAAAAATCAGTGTCTGTACACGGATGAGTATTGTGATGCAATTCAATACGAGGGCCTTGTGTTTGCTGCCACCACTTGTGGCAATCGCTTTTGCATGGCATCCTCGTTGTTTCGCACGTTTGTCTTCCACAAGTAATTATAATTGTTTCATCCACATGCATCCAACCTTCTTCTTGTGTTTCCAAGGTCCCGTGAACATTCCACCACCTATACTTGAAGATTTTTATAACCAAGGGGAGATGATGATGGTGATGATCACGAGCATGAGGACGGCAGCGCCCATATACTATTTGGCGCTGGCAACTAATTCGATGGATCACCTCTTCTCGTGTGTATACAACCCTTGATGATGTTATCGCTAAGGAAGCAGGTGTAGTCTCCTAGGGTCGCACTATCATGACCTATTCCAACACCCGTTGCATGGTATTCGGGATGGATACTAGTGTGCTAGCGCCAACTCCTTCTCCCTGGTATAGAATTGATAGTCTTGGAGAAAACTCGCTCTTCCTTGGACAAAACTATCCAATGATGGTGAAAGGCGATCCAACTGCTGTTGACACAATGTTACTACCATTTATGAGAAGCAACTGTGTCTATACCTCGGACATTTGGGTGGTTCCCTACCCCGGCATCGATATAGTAGGCCGCTTCACTGGATGATCGATCCTGCGTTGGTCTCCAGATCGACAATGGATGGCCCGTCCCCAGAATCACTTGTGGTTCAAAGCAAGTGTTTCCAACACCGAGGAATGGTTGAGTTGAAGTTCATTTCATTCCTTGTTATTTGTTGTGTGGTGAAAACTTTAGTATTTATAATGTATCCTCGTTGTCGATGTGGGTTGATGACCTGTTGTATGTAATAAAATGATATGCCCGTGATAAACTTACTAAATTTAGGAATGGCTTTCGAGTTGCTTCTATGAGTGAGTGGTGCGACGAGGCAAAAAATATATTTTCCGAATACATAATTGTACGTGCATTGCAACAGGTTATCGGATGGGGCCAATCAACAATAGTAGCACACTATTTGTACTAGTTTCACATGCTTTGCGCGTCGTGCGGGTGTTTTTACTGTAGCCATACTGTACTACGTAACCAGCACCTCGAATCCTCGATACGAGTAGTACTATATAGTAGTACTAACTAGTAGGAGTAGTAGGGTGGCATGGGCGTAACAAGCATTCACGCCCGTGAGTATGGCACACGCCACCAAAGACAACTTCCATCTCGACATCATATTTCTTGGAGTCCGTATAGAGCAATCTCTTCAACCTCATCATTTCTCTAACTCAGCCATCGCTACGGCAGGCAAGGTGGGGTTTGCCGATAGTCGGTTTCCTTAATCAGCGGTCCCACTTGTAAGGCCAATCGCAACGCACGACCCCAAACGGACCTCCATTTTGCACGAACTCCAACGATAATTTTGACTAGAAAAGCAAGACCAAAGAAAACAAGAACCACAAGAATACATTTTACTACTCCTATAAGTTGGATTAGTGCCTTCTCGATGCATTCATTGTTGATCTGCGGAGGCTCGATCTTGCGTGCTTCTTTCTTCTTCGAGTGTAAAGAAGTAGACGTTGCTTCCTCGCATCTAGTCTCATGTCTAGCCTCTATTCTAGTACTCCCTCCGGTCCATTTTTCTCTGCGTCTAAGCAGCAACACGCATACCAAGTAGGAGTGTCAACAAGTGCACTAATCTCATCTATAGCCTCTGTGCTAGCTAAAAGTGATAGAACATCTACTAAATTGCGCTCTATCAATATATGGATGTACTCTTCTTCCCAATACAAAAACTTGCATCCATTCTACTCCCTCCGTTGCACAATACATGCCTTCTATTTGTCAAAATATATATGTACCTAGACATGTTTTAGTATATAGACACATCCATTTTTGGACAAATGGAAGTCAAGTATTTTGGAACGGAGGGAGTACACAATAAATTTTTTAAGTTAGCACAACTAGTCTAATCCGAGAGCACAACCGAAGATTTGGTCGGGTTCTTCCTCCTTTTGCCGACACATGGGACATCCATGATCCAGGTCGTGTCATGAAAGAAAATAGAGTGGTAGTTGATAAGTTGAAGCCACGAGATGTGCATCTTGGGTTAAATCAGAATAGAATCTTACTACTCTTGAGTAACTCCAAAAGCGGCCACCGAAGATCTTTCTTGGATTTGTTTTTCATCACCGGACGCCGAGGTGAAAGATGTGCGAGTTCGTTAGGTCCGCTTGCGTTTTCAGCGACATGTGGGACCGCATGTGAGCAAGCAGACGATGGGCTCCGGCGTCCGCTCATTGGCTGAGAAGAGAGATAGAGGAGTGCTGAGCACGGACTGCAGGAAATTTGTTCTACGTATTGTACCTCGATATAGGCTCGATATAGTGGGGTGGCATGGGCCATAACTAGCATTCACGTCTAGCACTACGGCACACGCCACCCACCAATTTTCTTGGAGTCCGTGCTACAGCCATCTCTTCTCCCTCCTGTTTTCTCAGCCATCGCGCGGTGGGTGGGGTGGGGGTTTGCCGATAGTCGGTTTGCTCAACTACGGTCCCACTTGTAAGTGAAAATGCAACACCGCACGCATTCCCGCTTGAGCGGCGTGCCGGACCAACCGTGTGGGGGTGCGACGCGAACACGGCAGGCTTTTCCTTTTGAACTCGTAAATTGTAAAATTTGGTTCTGCTCCATGGCGCGATCGATAGATAGAAAATAACGATTTTGCCTAGAGTAATGAGAAGTTTGGTTCTGGCGCCGCTCATGCATGGAGTACGTACGAAAATTATGAAGTTGATGCGAAAGGTAAGATAATTACTGTAGTATCATATACTACTACATGGATTTGACGGAAAGATAAAAATACATACGGATCCATCAACGACATCCTCACGCCCTAGTGCGCCAGGTCACCAACCGACGTGTGAGGAGCAGCAGCGTTGGCGGCGAGCTCAACGTGCTTATGAACAGTGCGTCCAAGGTTGCCCTGCGGTCCACGAAGGCCAGCGTCCTATCGTCCTCCTCTTGCATGCGCATAGACGTGGGTGATTATGTCCATGGTGTCTTGCTGCGCCAGGCGCTGCGCGGCGAGCGCGACCTCAAGGTGGACATTCTCTGGCGCGACGGCGGCGCCGCAGGGCCACCAAAGGCGTCAAGAGGTTGTCACCATAGTGGCCGTTGAGGGTGGCGGGCATCGCAGAGCCTGGGTGCGTCGGCTGAAGGCTTACGTCAAAGTCGTCCGCGAGCTTCTTGACGATGGTGAACTTGTCGAGGAAACCGATGAGGACCTCGTCGAACAAGGAGACAAGCTGTCGTCCAAGCGGCCCCTCGCCCTGCTGGCGTCAAGCAATACTACCTGGAGGGCATCGTGGACCATCTGGCACAGCCAGCTGATGCTCGCGCTCATCGCCTCCATGGGTTTAGCTTAGCTTCTACTAGTCAACTGATCTTGCGATTCGAGTGATCACTCTTGCCCTTGGTTAGCGTGCGTAGGTGCGTAGGATTTCGTACTACTCCTCGGCCCTCTACTGCACCTGCCTTTGGCTGTATGGTAGGTGGGCCAGCCACCCCCTGGGCCCACGTGTCATTCACCCAAAGGCAGTTGTCGTAAGTCAATGAAGCTGCGCCCCCCTCCGTGTCGGTGCAGTATAGTCATCTCACCGGACCTCTAGTTGGGGCCAAACGAGAGAAGTTTGATGTTTATTGGTTTATTGGTCCCCTTTGCATTTTGCGCCAAGTTTTGACCTTTGATTTAACTAATAAAATGTTAATGCATGTAAACAAAAATGTTGTGTAAGTCACATTACGAAAACCAAATAATCCTAAAACACTTAGGCACGGTGCATTAACTCCCTCCTTGTTTCTTATTTCGTGACATATCAACCAATGAGAGATGTGGGCCGTGCATGCTTTCAATGACTTGAGACTACCAAACATGACATGCAGTGTTTAGTTCATTGCATGTAATCCTATTAAGACTCTAGTTAGCAAGAAAACATTAAGTTCTCTCACGATAGGAATAAAACACCATGTATTTATTTACGTAGGGAGTAGTACATTTTTGTGACATGCGTTACTAGATATTGCTAGTCAAATACTAAAATCCAGATGGACGTGGTAGTACTCCTAAATCCAGACGGTGGTGCTACTAGTACTAGTAGTAGTACTACCAATGTAGTACTCCTAGGAGTACTAGCAATCGCATTACCCGCTTGGTCAAATTATTACGTGCTTTGCTCCTCACGGTGAAGTGACAAGACCTCGCTACCGGAGATGACACCTGAGTATAAGCGTCGTGTTCGGCATACCATAGTCAGCCTCACCGTCTGCAGTCACTATCATCATGGCTGTAGAGCTAGCCTGCTTACAACTAGCCCAGTTCGACATAATTTCCCGTGCGTAGATGCCCGTGCATTGCACGGAACACCAAGATTGGGGGGTGGACTGCTCCGGCAGCGGCCATCGCGCCAGGTTTTTCCACGACCTTCTAGATGTGGTGGGGAGGAGATAAGGCTGATTGTGAGAGACAAGGAGTTGTTCGTAAATAGGGAACAAGTGCGGGCATATTTTTGCAAAAATGGAGAAGCTTGGTTTGTATGCATCAGATCTAGATCCAACGGCTATTGGTGAAAGATGGGAGGCACAACATCATCACCAACTCAGGACCTGTTTGATTCGCAGGATTTTGAAAACGCAGGAATAGGACACGACAATATTACAAGATTCAAACTGATATTACAAATGTTAGGAGTAATGATGCACCTAGGAAGAGGGAATTACTAGGAAGTTCACATAAGAACTTTCGTTACTTTAGGTGGATGCAATGTTATCGTACAAACTAAAATCCACCGCCCTGACAAGTCACTGATGGGCAAATAAGTTTTCGAGTCTCTGGCCACTTGATGTTTCAAAAACAAATTCAGCTTCTGCGGAGACTTTGTCATTTAGGCTTAGACGCTTGCGGTGATCAAGACGCCATTCATTGTTGCGCCAGAGAACGCCAAACCTCATTACCTTGAGCACACTTGCCTCCGTAACAAAGAACTGGCCAATTTAATCTCGGATGTGCTGCCTCGGTAGTCGATCAAATTAATTTCTGTAAGATGGAGATCAAGGCATTCGATGAGATTGTTATAGTGCAGCACATATTTCACTTTCGGGTCTTTTTTATCTGCAAAAGAAGAGAACATATTAGAGCAGCTGGCTGCATAAGATTGCCGTGTCATCAAGAGGTACCAATATCATTGGCTCATATGATAGGGTTGGCTGGCTAGTGATATTTTTCACTCTCTCTCTCTCTCCCTCTCTCTCTCTCTCTCTCTCTCTCTCTGTTTCTGTTTCCTCTCATTTAACTAGGAGCACGTGAAGAGCTTGGGCATTTGTTGCCTTCCACTATGTGGCCAATGCCATATTTCGCAAAAGTATGCCACATAATATGCATCGATGTCAAATCAAAAGATTTTGGCACCGCTCTCGCGATGTGTGAGAGTTGGTACCAGAGTGCACAGCACCCACATGTATAAACAAATCAATCAAACCAACTACACCAGCCTCTCACTCTCCCAAACAAGTGTTTTTATTGCCTCAGTCCTCTCTCTCTCCCACGCAAGTGTTTTTCATTAAGTGAGTTAATTTGGCACCGAGCAAAGTAGGTGCTCCAAATTGGGGCACCAGTGAGCAATGGAGGGCATCGATGCCAAATGCATCACAAGTGAATTTGGCACATGTTTTGGCCTACATAGCCCACTTTTGTACTCCCTCCGTCCCAAAATTCTTGTCTTAAATTTGTCTAAATACGGATGTATCTAGTTACATTTTAGTGTTAGATACATCCGTATCTAAAGAAATGTAAGACAAGAATTTTCGGACGGAGGAATACTACTCAGATTTAGTATAAAATTTTGACCATAGATTTACCTAACAAAATGCCAATGCATGTCACTAAAAATTACACCATTTGAAATTATGTTCAAATACGAATCCAACGATATAGTTTTTAGTGACATGCATTAACATTTTGTCAGTTAAATCTATGGTCAAATTTTGATACTACAAAATTGGAAGAGTAAACCAGGACGGAGGTAGTACTTGCTCTGAGGGTAACCATAGAGTTACTGGAGTAGTCTAAGTTACTTTCCACTATGACTAGCCTAGGCTACTATAGTAGTACAAGAATAAAACGATGCAGGTGATCACGTGAGAAAAAAATACTTCAGTGCAATGCGTTGATGTAGTTTTGAACACTACACTTGTCATCGTAATTTGGGAAAATTATGAAAAAATTGAGCTACGTTGTGATTACCGTTTACTAATAGGAAAGAAGTTTCACCTCGATGAGTAGCTTCTCCGTGCATGGAAAGCAAGCAAGGAATCCAACAACTTGATCCAGATTGGGGCCGATAGATTTTAGTGCTAAGATTTTCATTTGTCTTGCATGGACTGGGTCAAGCTTGTGGGAATCATTTTCTGGAAGACGGCCGTAAATACATCAAGAAGAAATTTAAAAATGTGAATTTCAAGAAGACGGAGAAGAAGATGAGTGTTGTACCTGAACGATTACGGATCCAATAAAGAGTTCGGAGAATTTGGCAGACGAGTACACCAACGCTGTCAATTTCGGAGCATCAATGACCCTGATTTTTGTTGGACCTTCTAGATACGATACAAGCAATCTCTCAAGGAAAGGCGCATTCTCAATGACCATAACATGGAACAGCTGGAGTGATCTCTTCCCAATTGATGTCTTGTTGCGGGGCCAAGAAGACACATAAATCCATCGGAGATTCGCCGAGGCGATGTGGAGGCTAATGAACCCGTGGATCTGCTCAAGACGAAGGTACTCGGCCTTGATGCAGCTGCGGAGTAGGTGCTCCATAGCCTTCTTCGAGATGACAACGTCAAGAGGTCGAGCTGCTTGAGTTGAGGGAGAAGAAGGGCGGCGCGACATTAATCTGGGAAGATAGCAGAGCTGAAGTCGGGCGCGCTGCAGCTTTGGCGTGAGGCGGAGCGCGGACGGCGGCAGAGAGCGACATCGTCCAGCTTCAAAGTTGAGCTCCTCGAGCTGATCTAGGGCGGGGGATAAGAACCACTCATCGAACTTGGGTTGGACCTTGCAGTTGGTACTGAACATGCGGATGTCAAGGCGTCTGGCTGGCCCAGGGTGCGATGAAAGGATCTTGGAGACTGCGGCCATGCGTTTGCAATCCCCGTCGCAGAGGCAGCTGTCGACGGTGAGGTTGAGGGGGATGCAGCGCCAGAGGGGTACCGCCGCCGGGAGAGCAGGGCGGTCCGCACAGCAGATTTGGTGGGGAGGAGGCCGATGATGACGAGCAGCATGTCGTCGGGGAGGCTGCTGATGAAGTCCAGGCTCGCCGAATGCGGTTTTGGCTCGAGCGGCCTCCGCTTGTTGGCTGCCTCGCCGTCCATCTCAACCGGCGGCGACGCCGGTGTACACGTGTGCTGGTGTGTGTATTGTCAGTGCGCGAAAAGGCCCTTCGTCATGCATGCCGCCGCCAGCTGGTGAATTGTGCGCGAAAAGTGCGCCCTTCGCAGCGCAAGAAGTTTGTCCTCACGCGCCTCAATTTACTAGCGTCGGGTGCTACCCGAGTGGTTTCAACTTTGTTTCCTTCACCGCTGCGTGTCGATGGGCCTCTAGTTTACTTATTTTCACCCACCGCCACATGGGCCAAAGACACCAAGATACAGAACACGAGCCGACAACGCAGCATGTGGATTGGTTGACCGTCAACTAAACAATATACAGAGCTATGTCGGCTACAAGGAGCATATAATCCGTCGGTATAGAGAGTTCGAGTGAGAGGGGAGGCCCGTGAGAGATAGCAGAGAGAGAGAGAGAGAAAGAGCTACTCCCTCCGTTCGATAATGTAGTTACAACTTTTTTTTAAAGTTAAACTTTTGAAACTTTGACCAAGTTTATAAAGAAATTACTTATATCGGCAATACCAAAGATAAAGGATAGTATGAAGTAAGTACATGTTGTGATGAATCTAATGATCGTTCTAGATGTAAATGTTTTTCTCCACATATACCTAGTCAAACTTTTCTGAGGTTTGACTTTTCAAAACATCCATATGCTTATGGACGTGTGACAGAGTCCCCGATTTAGAGAGAGAGAGAGAGAGAGAGAGAGTGAAAAAAGTGTGTGTGCGTGTGAAAGAGACATGGACAACACACGATAAAAGTGGAGAAAAAGCGTGCGTGTCTTATGCAAACATATCACACATGCATCTTCGACAACGGAGGCAAGGTGGGAGATAGTGTGTGGTTGTTTGGAACCGAGAGAGGAAGACCCCTAGCACGTGGCCAAGAGGGGTCTGACAAACAAGGGAGAGAGGTTGAGAGAGACGTACGGAGAAAATGCAGACATGGGGAGGAGAGAGTGTATGTTTGTCATAGAGAGATCCCCTAGAGATCGTGATGGGACTACATGGGTGGGAAATCGAGTGACAAGGTGTGTGTGCGATAGATGATGCCCCGAGAGATATTGAGATAGACGTATGGATGGAAGGAGACAATACATGTGTTCCTGATGGCTAGTAAGAGATAATCATACTTAGGAGGGGGAGTGCTTGCGCCTATGGCCCTGTTTGGATACTCTAACTCGCTTAGAGGTTAGAGTTAGATTCTAACCCTGAACTAATTCTAATTAAAAAGGTGTTTGTATGGCAAGGTTAGATGGAGCGCGGATACGGCGAGGCGCCTTCACAGACGGTGCGAGAGGGAGGGAGGGAGAGGACGAGAAGCTTCGAGGAAGTGAAGAGGGATCTGCTACGGGAAGAGCGAGAGAAAAAGATGTTTATTAGTGGTCCCGAGAAGAACTAACCCAAATAAGCACCTCTTGGATGGGTTAGTTTTTTTGGATGGGTTAGATGCATCTAACCTAAACTAACCCTCCTGTTTGGATCTTTTTGGGTTAGTTGACTCCAAACTAACCCAAACTAACCCTAACCCATGGATCCAAATAGAGCCTATGATGGAGTGAAGGATTATGGTACTTAGGGGGTGTGTGTCACATGGAGAGAGAACAAGGGCGGAGAGTGTTGGATGGGTCTATATGTATAGCGCGAGCGAGACATGTGTATGTGTGAACCAGGGAGATATAAGGCCCGTTTGGCTTGCGTCGTGAGCATCTTTTCGTGGCCTGGGGTTGTGGCTGGATTTCATGCACACTTGTTTGGTTGCTACCCTGTGAAAAAGAAAGCCCGCCTGGGCTGGGTTCCCTTGCACTTTAATTAGCCTGGCTGAACTCCGCATTACACCGCAAGTAGCCTCGCCCAAGCGACCGATTTGAACGCTCGCCGTGCAGTTCGGTCGTGCGGCCACGAGGCTAACGAAAGAATGTGGATGGATATTAGCATTAAATAATTGATGCATGGATTGATTGATGGGACGTTGATGCTTTGCCTGCCCGGGCATGAACCAAACACTTCAAAGACACACGAGCCTCGCCAGCAGAAATATTTTACATCTCACGTCCACACCAGCAGCACCGACCATCAAGGCATGAGGGTCAGGTCACGAACCAAACTGACCAATAAAGTTTGAGAGAGATTGAGGAGCCCCGATAAGGCTGAGTGGTGCGCCGATAGCTGAGAGGGGAAAGAGATATTCCATCCGCTCGATAATGCAAAGGTATGTAATTTTTTAGAAGTCAAACTTTGGAAACTTTGATCAGGTTTACGCAAATGTTATTTATATCTACAATACCAAAGATACATCATACAAAACTACATCTCATGGTGAATCTAATGCTATATGTTTTCCGTACTAGATGTAATTCTTTTTCTCCACGTACATGGTCAAACTTTGTGATGTTTGACTTTTCAATAAATCTATGTGTTATGGACGGAGGTGAGTGCCTCAAGAGGCGCATCAAGTGCGTGTGAAGGAGAATGAGTAAGTGTGCAAAAAGAGTATGTGTGAAAGAGAAAGTGACAACAAACAATAAATTAGAGAGAGAGTGTGTTTTTTCGTTTCTTATGCGAACATATCACGCATGCATCTCCGAGATGGAAAAGCGAGGCGAGGAGGTACACGAAGATAGCTAGTGTGTGATTGTTTGCAACGGAGAGAGACACCATGTAGCACATGTCCAATAGAGGTCCGCCAACAAGGAAAAAAGGTCGAGAGGGACACATGGATGGCATGGACGCATGGGGAGGGAGAGAGGTGTGTTTGTGATAGAGAGATCCCTCGAGATCGTGAGGGGACTATATGGGTGGGAGATCGAGGGAGTGCGTGCGCGATAGAAAGATGCCCCGAGAGAAATCGAGATAGACCATGCACATGTTTGTGATGGAGACTAAGATTAGCTAGTCATATACATATAGGGGGGACTGCGTGTGCCTACAATTGAGTGACAGGCCATCATACTTGGCTAGCTGGCATGAGATTGTGTGTGTGTGTGTGCGTATGAGATGGAGAGAGAACGATGGAGAGAGATAGAGTTTTAGATGGGCCTATCGAGTGCGAGTGAGATATGCATGTGTATGTGTGACCCAGGAGGATGGAGAGTTTGAGAGAGGGGGGGAAGAGCTCCGAGACGACATAGTGGTGCATGAGAGAGTTACGGGCAAAGAGCCAAGGAATTTGTGTGCATACGATGAGTGCACCCAAGATATCTAGCTTGGACTAGATAGAGTATCATACATAGTGTGCGAGAGAGACCTATAGATGGTGTATATATGCATGCGGACTAGAAGACCCCCCACACACACACACACACAGAGAGAGAGGGAGGGGGACCAACAAGGTTTTTGTGTCGGATGCGTGCGACATAATTGAAGATTGTCGGCAAGAGAGTGAGAGAGAGAGAGAGAACAGGAGTCCGGGAGAGGGGGAGGTCGCGTTTTATGCATCAAAGACTGATATAAACTTGCATTCAAATATTTAAATTGGAGACCATGTTGTCTCCAATCCACACATGAACGGATATATGCGTATATCAAACAAGTTCATTAATTTGACTCTCAACATGTTCATGGAGTACTATAATACTGCACAACATGCTACTCGATTGAGGTGTTCAATTTTGGATTTAGTTCACTATTTTGACCTCTTTGAGCGAGCTAGTTCATTGAATCGAGATATTTCATTTTGGGTTTGATTCGCGTTTTGAGTGGGTCAACTATTTTTCATATAGTAAATCGCTAGCAACGAGCATGTAAAACACATTACTCCCGAGAATCATCTCTCCATCTTATAAAGAAGTGGCTAGCTAATTTTTCAAATTTTGATTCGAATAGACTTTGCAAGGTAGACGTGCATGCTCGTTCTCCCTAAATTTGATCGAACCGTTAAACATCCTCTCTCGCCGGTGGAATTCGCCCGAGCAAATAAATGGGAGACGCGAAATTACCGTCCTATGTGGGACACGCATCAATTGGCCCGTTGTACATCGAGGGTAGGTTCGTAACTTCATCCAAGCGCGCCTTCTCCTTGGCTGAAATGACATGTGCAGAATAATTCATAAACCATGGTCAGAAAAACACGCTCTCCTCGCCCGAAATAGCTCGTGCCCACTATTTCAAAACACGCTCTTCTCGCCCGAATTCGCTCGCGCTCACTATAGTTCAAAACACGCCTCCTGCCTCAAATCGCTCCCGCCCACTATTTGGGGAGAAGCAAAGTTACTCTACTATCCACGACCCTCAAGACACGTACTCCAAGCCGAGAAGCCTATAGGCAAGGGTAGAATCAGCAACTCCCCTCACATTTCAGACAAATGCGTCCGTAAGACATGGTTCCACTCCCCTCCCAATTCCCCCCGCCCGCCCCCATTCATACCTCGTGGGCGCCAAATCACCTTCTCCCCGGGAAGCTCCCTTCTCCCGAGCCGCGAAACCTCAGCCCCACCTCCATGGCGCCCCCACCGCACCAATTTCACAGCCGCCCTCCTCCCTAATGCCGGAGACGCTGTCCAATTGCCGTCGTGCACTGGGCCGTGTGCCTCTTACTCCGTGCTGCTAGTGTTGCCTCGACGATGGCCGCGTGAACCATACCGGAGCCGATTCACCCCCGCCGTTGTTCATGGCACCGGAGCGGCTGCAACTTCGAATCCGTCCAGAGTCCTGGCGCTGCTTCCGCGTAGCCGTCGACCGTCGCGACATCGCTCTTTCCCTGCCGCCGGTCACCACCGCAACCGCGCCGGCCTCACCGACTCGGCAGCTGGACCTGCCTACTTCACCATGCCGCCAGATAGGTCGCACCCTCATCTTAAATCACTTTATTTAGGCGTCAGTTGTCTGAATTTTTATTCTGGGCCAATCGATTCCCAATGGGAAGAAGCACCCGTCGAGGCGGCGGAGCTCCTAGGCTGCCAGTTGGCTGGTGTCTAATGTAAGGGTGTGGGGCCGCAAGTTCGCCACGGAAGCAGCGCTTAGATGGCTATCTTTTAGAGTTGCGTGGGTTGAAGGTACTGCCGCCGTCAGATCTGGATGACGGGGAGTCTTTGTGGATTGGCCCGGGGTGGCGCAACCACGGCAGTGCGGTGGGGCGGGGAGCGGGGTTTTGGACGGGGCCACGGACGGTGGAGGCAGGCTGCTCTGCCATTGGTCGCTGGCTCTTCGGGGAAGATTCCGAACAGTGTCAGCCGGGAGGCACAAGACGGCCATCAAGCCATCCGGCGTAGATTGGACAGTACCAAAATAAAATGAAATCGTGTGACCCCAATTTAGCCTTCAGTCAACAGACGTGTGACCACTCTCGTACCTTGTTGTTGATCTCTTAGTGTATTTCTTCGGATCAAAGAGATATGTCGTTCTTAACTTTATGTGTTATCTGCATCTTCAGACACACCGTCTTCCGACTCACCGCAGCTGCTCCAACAAGGGAAGCATACACCAGAAGGGAGCTACAGTCCCCACTCAACAGTTCCCTGCATCGAATGCGCGTGCCCGACATGGACAACCAACAACTGCAGGGCCATCGACAAGTCAGCACATGATGCTCACTCCTATGGATGGCAGCCAGATAGGTTGTACCCTCATCTTACTTGTGTGCAACATTTATGGCTTTGTTATTCATCTAAGCATGGAAAATAGATCATCACATTTCACCTGTATATTCATGCCGATCTCTTATGGGTCTTGTTCAGAGTTCACGCTGTTCCATAGTTCAGCTAAGATACTTGTTCTTTAGGTAACGTTGTTCCGTAGTTATCATCCATCGCCCAATGCTATCACACATGCTTTTGATTATAGTATTATACCACTTCTAGTATTACCTATGTTGTTCTTTAATACTTTTGTGTGCCATCTAGTTAATCTCGAGTACAAATGATACATATTCTGTAGCTTTCATCTGTGTTCTCCCTTTAGTTTATGAGACCTGTTGCTGCTAGTTAACCCCAGTCCTACTATTTATGTCGTCTCACAGCACTCATTTACATAAATCTAACTACTAATTGTCTTCCATGCATGTCAGATATAATTGCACACACTGATATATCCACAAGAACCTCACAGAGCAATGTAAAGGCCAATAAACATGATGTCAATGATACCCAATATGATGGAACATGTAAAGGCGTTCTTCGTAAGACTTGCGTAAAGATGATGAATCCTCTTCACCCCACAAGGCCCTTGCTCTAACTTGGCCTATGATATGGGTACAACATGCATATAATGTCCTGGAGTGTATCTACTCTGTTGCAATGCCATGTGCTTAGCATGCTGATCATGCATGTAAATATGTCATGCCTTCCTGTTTTTCAGTACCTATTCCATTCATGATAACATGTTTTCAAATTCAAGTACTGTCATTCTACTATATCATAATGCCATCTGCTTAATTTGTACATCATGCTTCTGAATATCTTATGCATTGTTATTCATCAGTATGTACTTCATATGTCTGCCATACCATGTTTTTTTTTACTTTGAAGTGTTGTTCTAGTGCTCTGTTGCAATGCCATCTTATTTTCCCAATCATACACGTGTATGTTGCCTTAGTTATTTCTGTACGTATTTCGCTAGCATATAGTTTTACATTCAACTAGTTTTTGTTGCTGTGTTGTCCCGTCGTATCCCTAGCTCTTACACCATACTCCCTCCGTCCGGATTACATGTTGCCGAAATGGATAAAAAAGGATGTATCTAGAACTGAAATACGCCTAGACCCATCCATTTTTTTTCCGGATGGAGGGAATACATGTCAATATGTCATGCCTTTCTATTCTTCAAGACCTATTCCATCTCTCTCTTCATTGCATGTTTTATAATTAAAGCACCATTCTTCTATACAAGGCATGCAAGGGGAAGACGACTATGTTAGAACACGAAGGGTTACAAACAAGGCCTTTGCAAAAGATCCAAATGCCGGAGATAATAAACCAACTCCGCTTTTATAGATACTCCTCCAAAGACAGAGAAACCCAACTCCTACCGATAATAAGCAGATTCCAAAGTGGCCAAAGAACTAGTCCGCTCCAAATGAAGCAAAAATATGTCAACTCAATTCTAAGAAGCATGTTCGTATCCTTGCATCATGAAATTTTATAGCATGCTGATCATATTTTCTACATGTTTCTTACCCATCTCCCTTTTAGAAAATAAGCTTAACAGATAGAAGAATTTCTGCAATGGTATCGTTTATGAGGAAAGATTCTTGCAGGAATTCTCTCGTGCTCCAATGTAGATGTAAGTACTGCTGTATATCACTATATTTTTACATCAGCATGTATTTTGTTAATCAGCGTGAATCCAACCTTTATCTCGATCTAAATTTAGTTGTAGCAAAATGTATGATTAAAGGCCACAATGTTGATTTTTGTAAGGAAAACTGCCCGGTAGTTTTGCATCCCGAAATGCATGAGTGTACTATCTCATATCGCTGGGTTTGAATACTTTGGTTCTGCAAGGGGTTTTTCAGTGTTTTTACCGTGTTGTCCTATCGTATCCCTAGCTCTTACATCATACTCCCTCCGTCCGGATTAAATGTCACGTAAATGGATAAAACCGATGCATCTAGAACTGAAATACGCCTAGGCCCGGCCCATTTATTTCCGGATGGAGGGAATACATGTCAATATGTCATGCCTTTCTATTCTTGAGTACCTATTCCATCTATGTTGTAGCATGTTTTATAACCGAATCACCATTCTTCTATATAAGGCATGCAAGGGAAGACGACTCATAGAATCAAGGGTTACAAACCAGGTCTTCGCAAAAGATCCAAACGCCAGAGATAATAAACCAACTCCATTTTCCATAGATACTGCTTCCAAAGATAGAGAAACCCAACTCCCACCGATAATAAGCAGATTCCAAAGGCCAAAGAACTAGTCCGCTCAGTCCAAAGCAAAAGAATGTCAACTCCATTCTAAGAAGCGTGTGCGTATCCTTGCATCATGAAATTTTATAGCATTCGATCATATTTTCTACATGTTTCTTACCCATCTCTCTTTTAGAAAATAAGGTTAAACGATAGAAGACTTCCTCCATTAGGATCGTATTCGAGGAAAATATCTTGAGGGAATTCTCTGTGCTCCAATGCTGATGTAAGTACCTATTGTATATCACTATATTTTTACATCAACATGTATTTTGTTAATCGGCGTGAATCTAACCTTTATCTGATCTAAAATTAGTTGTAGCAAAATGTTAAAGGCGCCAATGTTGATTTTTGTAAGGAAAACTGCACAGTAGTTTTGCATACCGAAATGCATGAATGTACTATCTCATATCACGCACATTACTGAATTGTAGTGCTTCTCTGGTTGCCCATTCATTCATTGTGTCAATGTTGCTTTCGTACTACCTTACGGCTGATGATAGCTGTGCCATATTGTGTTAATTTGGTGTAGGCTACTTGCCCAAACGCTCGTTGTGTCAATGTTTCTTTCCTATTATCCGACTTGGCCAATGATAGCAATGCTAGTGTGTTAATTTTGTGCAAAGTGCCGAAGATAAGAAGACAAACTCTAAAAACAGCAAGGCAACCCCATTGTTTCTTTCCAAAGAATCTAGGCCAGGTAATATGGCAATAACTCATGATTAATCTGTTTGGTTCCCGTCCTAATTTATGTTATGATGCAGTGGTCGAGACACTCTCCACTATCAATAATACAAGCCTGCCAAAATCGCCATCTAAATCTGTTCAGTATCCTCTTTCTCGAATGCAACGGAATAAATGTATGTTTGTGAAGCAATTAATGGCTGAAGCAATGATGAAAATGGTGGATGAATCAGAGATGCAGAGTCGTGCGACACAACAACTGATCAATGTTTTCAGAGAAAGTGTAGCAAAGCAGAAAGAACTTACCAACATGCTTATGGGCGTCATCTGGCCGAGGTTGCAGATTGTGACGTTGTAGATGGTTAGGTTCTCATTTATTTATTTGCACCGCATCAATCTTTGATTGCCCAAAGGATGTAATTTCTGTAGTATCTGCTGGATGTGCAACGTTATTCCCTGTATGTCGTACCTTTGCATGATCGGTTTTGGTCCTGTGCATAATTGCTCATCGTAATGGGCTCAAATTATCTATTTTGGCCTAAAGACATATACGAACTTTAGTGGGCCCATTAAGTTAATGGGCCGTTACTAGGCCGAAAGTTATTGTCGGCCCTCTTACCTCCCGGGTCGTTAACAGGCCGACATCGAAGCGGGCAACAGGTGGCCCCAGTTTATTTCACGGGCCGTTAACAGGCCGTTACTAAGTTTGGGCTACATATGGCCCAACTATACTATAGGCCTTTAGCAGGCCGGAAGAGATAGCGGGCTTGTACTGGACCATGAAGACCATGGGCCGCTAAGAGGCCGAAAGTCGTCAGATTGTAAATGGCCCAATCAGGTTGTGGGCCTTTAGCAGGCCGAAAGAGAAACCGGGCTGGTATTGGACCATGAAGGGCATGGGCCGTTAAAGGGCCAAAACTAAGGTCCGACTACAAATGGCCCAACTCATTTATGGTCCGTTAACAGGCCGAAAGTCACACAGGGCCGTGAATTGGCCCAACACTTAAATGGGTCGTTAAAAGGCCAAAACTCAGGTCCGACTAAAAATGGCCCAATTGATTTATGGGCCGTCAACAGGCTGAAAGTGACACCGGGCCAGAAAATTGGCCCAACACTTAAATGGGCCGCTAAAAGGCAAAAACTCAGGTCCGGCAACAAATGGCCCATCAGATTTATGGGCCGTCAACAGGCTGAAAGACACACCGGGCCGGAAACTAGCCCAACATTTAAATCGGTCGCTAAAAGGCCGAAAGATGTACATCCTGAAAATTGGCCCATCCATTAAACGGGTCGTTAACAGGCCGAAATTTCATCGGGCAGATATTGAGCCCAGATATATAGCGGGCTGTTAACGGGCTCGAACTGACGATGGGTTGCAATGGTGTCAAATCTTTAACGGGCCGTTGACGGGCCGAATTGGCTCATCTCGTATGGGTCAGGCTTAAATGGACCTGACACAAGTAGGCCTTATATGGGCTGGCCTGCTAATTTTTACTGGGCCGGCCTTTTTACAGGTATGGGCCTCTGTTGGGCCATGCCACGTGTTGACGTACCATAGCCGGCTTCCGTCCAATGAGTGGATGACATCTATCCCAACAGTGAGCCGACATGTGTTTCCTCCAGCCAATGATGATTTTACACGTGGAAAATCCCCATTGGTCGGGGCTGTTAACGGGTTATCGGATCCAAAACCCGACCCGATAGCTTAACGGCATTCCGTTATGGTGGATGCCATGTGTCGGTCACCCTTGATGAAAGCACTTCTGTGACGCGCGATTTATCGTCATGGAAGTGGACACTTCCGTGATGATAATTTTGGTAATGTCGTGGAACACTTCTACGACAGCACTGTAGCGACCCGACCCGAATGGATCAAGTCTCTGTGCTTAAGTGTCATCCCTGGATCGGTATGCTGACACACACAGTACTCGAGGATTTATAACAGAGGTAAATCACATGTATAAATAACATAAATACTATTACCTCAATCCAAATAGCGGAAGTAACAAGGTTGTGGATTCCCATCAACACCAACGCAAAGTTGAGTGTAGAAATCGTAACCCTAACGTATCACTTACTGTCGTTCAAAAGTCTGCAACATGAAAAGTTGCAGCCCGAAACGGGTCAGCACATGGAATATGCTGGCAATGTAACACATAGAGAGTAATGAAAGAATAAGCCTATACTACATGCATATATGGCTGGTGGAAAGCTCTATGGTTACAGTTTTTGCGTAAAGCCAATTTTTCCCTACTACAAAGGAATATATTTATTTAACTATCATGGTGGTTGTTAAACATTGAGAATGGTTGACAGCATCCTCAATCCCAACTAAAAGTACTCATTAAACCCAAACAAATTATATTAAGTAACGTGATGAGATCAACAGGATAATCCAAGAACTAGATACTCAAGATGTCCATAACCGGGGACACGGCTAATCATGATTAGTTTGTACACTCTGCAGAGGTTTGCGCACTTTTCCCCACAAGACTCGATCGCCTCCGTTTGATTTCTCGTACTACATGGTGTTTGAGAGACGGATGACCGAGACATAGTCTTTCAGAAGCGCTAGCACCTTACATGTGGGTAGACCGTACCAACCTACAACCCCTACATCTGCTAGTCTACCCGTAAGAGTTTGCACAACTTAGTCAACTACGCCAGAGCCCATAATGGCTTGTGGCTGCACACGTAAGTTTCTAGTTTGAATAATCTCATGATCCCTTTGAGCACAGGTGGCGGTCCGAAGAAATACAGTAAGTCCTGATAGAAACCAGGTGCCTCAATCCACCCAGATGTGTGTTTAAGTTGCCACCTTAAAATAAACCATTAAATAACAATCTCACATCTGTCATGGATTCACTCACCCAATCCACGTCTACTAGCATAGCATGGCATGATAAGCAAACATAGAAGTAACTCCCAAGGGTTTGATAATAAAACAGGTAATAGGTACTACCTCAAATCTACTTCCCAATACCCACAATTTAATTATATCCTAATCATGCAATGTTTGAGGATAGATCTAATGCATAAAATCTGGGTAGTAGAAAAAAGTATGATTAAAGTGTTACTTGCCTGCAATGTTGATGAAGATGATTTGCACTCAAAACTCTTGATAGATCTACTCGTCACACTCCGGTCAATCTATCGTGAGCAAGCAATAGTAACCACACATAAGCAATCACTCATAAGATCGAAAAGAACGAAGAAAACAATTCGGGAAACATCAAAACCAAGCAAATAACTCTTGCAACATAAAACAATTTCTAACAGTACCAAAATTATGTGAATTTGGCCTTATCAGAAAGTTTAGGTCAAGAGCTTCGATTCACAAAAAGAATCAACTAAATCGGAGTTACGAAACTCAAGTTACAATCAAACAAAGTTTGAATTCAGATCTGATCTAATTCAAATTTTAAACTTTTAAAAAACATGTTTAAGTTGTTTTACTGGATAGAGGGGATCATAACGAAGACGTGAGCGTTGGTTTCGTTGAATTTGGACTAACGAGTGAAAAGATGTGTTCGTTTGAAGTACAACGACTAATCTGTAAAGAAAATCATCACAGATAGGTCCCTGGCCGGAATTTAAAACAGAAAAAGAAACAAAACAAATCTTATCGAACGAACCTTCGCTGCAGAGGCTTATAAGATGAAAACCGTTCGCAGCAAGGACTAAAACAACGAACGTTCACTACTTAAGAAAAACGGTTGAAATAAAAAAAACTATAGATCTAATCCTAGCCCTAGGTCAACGATCGGATGGGCGAGGGCTGCCGCTGGCTTACCGCGGTGGCGGCAGTTGTCGGCGGCAAAAAAGACGGCGGCGGCGGCATCTGCTGCGGGCGGGGAGGCGGGTCCGGGCGTCGGCGGAGACGGCGGAGTAGGTGGGAAGGGGCGGCGAGACGCGGTGATGAAGTCGGTGGTGTCGACGGCAGTGGGGCGCCGTGCACTGGCGGCGGATCTCGTCGGAGCACGGACTCCGGCGAGGTTTGTGCGAGGCTGCGGCGGCTTCGGCGGAAACGGTAGCGGCGCGGTGTCGGGCGCGATTTATAGAAGGGAGGCGAGGCGGTGGCGTGGGGTGCAAGGCGGGGCGGCGACGGACTCCGCGGAGGTCACGGCGGCGGCGGCGACGCATGCTGGAGTTGCAGTCCGCCATGAGGTCGAGACGGACCCGACAGTGGGTCCCACCTGCCGGTGGCTGGGCGGGCGGCGGCCGATCGCAGCGCGAGCGGGCGAAGCGGAGTGGAGCGGCTGGGCGCCTGGCTGGGCCTTGGCCTGCCCGATTGAGCCGGGCCGCCCAGTGGAAGAGAGAGAGAGAGCAAAGGCCGGGCTTCGCCCGCACTGCTCAAGAGTTTTTTTTAAACAAATTTTCAGAGAACTAAAATAATAAAAACAAAATAACTAAAACTTTTATATAGGCATATAATATATCAAAATTTGCAGAAAAAGATTTTCTACAACATGGACAGTTTTATAATGCCAAATAAAATCCACACAAAATCAAATAAAGCAAAGAGTGCTACTGCTCTAATAAAATCCAACAAAAATCATTTTTAAAAATACCAAAATGACTTCAAATTTATTTCTCTCCAATTTTCTGATGTAGGGAATCATGTTACCCTATTTTCCATATATGTTATTTTTGGAGAAAAATAATTTGAATAAAACTCAATAACTCCAAATTGAAAATAAATTCAAAAGAACTTTGAATTTAATTCTTTGAAACTCCCAACTCATATTTCATATAATTTGAAGAAGTCACTTTATCTTCGCTCGTGAAAATCATTGAGTTGCATAAAGTTTCAGAATTGGAAATATTCTCAATTGAAATCCAAATATTTTCAACACCCCTTGTCATTTAAATAAATGGAAGAAGTCATGTCATCTTCTCTCCAGGGTTTTGTGATGAAAAGAATTTGAATTCCCGAAGATCATAAAAGCAAAAATGAAAGTTTGGGAAAGTCCTTTTATTCCCTCTGATTTAACTTTCAAAAGTTTAGAATTTCACTCAATTCACTCAATCAATCAAACAATCAATCAAATCTATCTATTTAATATAACATTCCAAAATTTAGAATTTTTGGATGTTACAAAACTACCACCCTTAAAATGAATCTCGTCCTCAAGATTCAGAGAGGCTAGCAAGAAATAGGTTAGGTTTGGGGGTCTTCTCAAAATCCATCGATCATCACAGGGGGTCTGGGGTGCTACCACCCTTAGAAGCATGGTTAGGTTCCATGAAAATTCATATACTCCATCCTTATTACTGACAGTGTCGGTCTTCTCAGATCGTAAGGTTAATTCCTTCTCTGGGCTCTTCTGGTAGTGGCATAACCTTTTCCTCAATTCTTCTGTCCTTTCCTCCTGGTAAGGTTATTCCGAGATTGGGTCTTCTTAGCTGACGGGTCTGGCGCCAATACTAATCAACTATCGATATCTCATGGCGGTCAACAATTTATGGTTTCTCCTGAAGAAAATGGGTCTGGGTTGAACCTCATCGTATGACCTACGGTTGGCAAAAGCTGCCTTGTACATGGGAAAAATTACTATACCATTCTAAGGTTTAAACAAGGTTTTGATCGTCCTCACTCTACTATAGGTAAGTCACTCAGATTTACCATCCCATATAGCAAGGCGAATAATAAGAGTAAGTCGGTATGGTGATCAATCCATCCCGCACCCAAATCATTACCCTGTATATGGTTTAGCGAATCTCGCATTCTAACACTCGGTCATCCTCACAAGCATTGCAGAATTTCTCTTGTCGACGAACCAAGTTTGGATAAATCCATTTATTCTGCAAGCCCAAACAAACATCTACCGTTCCTTCACAACTCTCAGGTTTTGCGTTACTCCTCTAAGATCGTCTATAGGTAAAATCATAACTTCTTCCAGGGTTTTTTCCTTCAGCAAGAGTGTGCTTGCTTCCTGGCAGGTCCTGGAGCCTGTGGGTTATGGCCCATCTCATCACTTAAAATCCTTGAACACATCATCTGGGCAACTGATCATTATCCCAACATCCAACTTCCTGGCATACTTAAAAACCATCCAATTGTGGTGTCTCCTTCCTTCTATTGGCACCAAACTAGGACATGATTACTCAGACTTATCATGGAATTTCCATTGATCCATATTTCCAACATCATACCTCCTTTATATCCAATAATACTTCATCTCTTCATGTTCTTGGGGTATCCAACATATCGAGATAAAACTCGTACCTATGAAGTCCACTCCGTGGAACATCATTATCCTTTCCAGGTCAAGCGCCCCATACGGGAATATTGGCCATCTCTGCATGGCACTTCTTCAACTGGGAAACGTGAAACACATCATCAACTCCTGACAGTACATCGGGTAATTCCAACTTGTTGGCCACTTCTCTCATATGCTCCAAAACTCAGTATGGTCCTACAAATCTCGGTGCTAACTTTCCCTTAACTCCAAATAGTTTAACTCCTCGCAGAGAGGACACACGAAGACATGCTCTGTCTCCAATTTCATAGACTACCTCCTTGCGTTTTTTGAGTCTGCATAACTCTTCTGCCTGGACTGAGCTACCTTCAGTCTATCTCGAATCAACTTAACATTCTCTTCTGACTCCTTTATCACATTTGGTCCAAACAACTGACGGTATCCAACTTCATCCCTCATCAACAGTGTCTGGCTCCTTCGTCCATACAGGGCTTCGAACGGTGCCATCTTCAAACTGGCTTGGTTGCTATCGTTGTATGAGAACTCTGCATAAGGCAAATTGTCATCCCAACTGATCCATAATATAGCGCACACGCTCTCAACATGTCCTCCAGAATCTGATTGACTCTCTCGGTCTATCCATCTATCTGCGGATGAAAGGCTGTACTGAACTCTAGCCTAGTACCCAAAGTCTGGTGCAGCTGATTCCAAAACTTTGAGGTAAACTGTGTTCCTCTATCTCGACACGATGGTCCTCGTAACTCCATGCGCATATACGATCCTGGTCATATATATCTTGGCCAACTTCGCACTTGTATAGGTGGTTTTCACTGGGATAAAGTGAGCCACATTGGTCAAGCGAATCAACTACTACCCAGATAGAATCATATCCTAATTCGGGTTCTGGGAAATCCGGTAATGAAATCCATGCTAAGCTTATCCCACTTCCATTCGGGTATCGGCATAGGCTGTAGTAATCCTACTGGCTTCTGTTGCTCTGCCTTTACTCTCTGGCATACATCACCTACGGCTACATACTCTGCAATATCCTTTTTCATACCAGTCCACCAAAAACACTCCTTCAAAATCCAAATACATCTTGGTGTTTCCAAGGCGAATCCAGTATGGTGAGTCATGAGCCTCCTGAAGTATTTACTTCCTGATCTTTGCATTATTAGGCACATTTACACGGTCCTCGAACCATAAGGTGTCGTGCTCATCCTTACGAAAACCTTCGGCCTTTCCTTTGCTCATCCTCTCTTTTACCTCGGCAATCTGTTTGTCATCCTTCTGAGCTTCACGGATCTTTCCCAACAATGTAGACTGAACTTCCATTGCTGCAACAAAACCTTTGGGAACAATCTCCAACCGAAGTTCCCTGAGATCCTCGGCTAACTCCTTTGATAATCCTCCACTTATGAGGGTATTCGTCCTTGTTTTCTTTATGGTTGTGTCCTATTTCTCCACAAAGCTTGTATGCACAAGGTTTCTTCATATCCTTTCCATAAGACTTCATTCTCTGGGACACAAACCGAGACTTTGGCAAGGTCAACTTAAATTCCTTCCAAGTGGTTACTCCTTGCCATCCGTTGATGGTTTGGTACATCCTCCACCAGGTAGCAGCACCTCTTTCAAAGCACTGAAGAGCATGTTGGGGCATATCCTTTCCGGCTATAGGGTTATTCTCCATATGATCTTCCAAGTTCTAAATCCATCGGTGTGTCTCCAATTGACTCATCGGTCCAGAAAATACAAGCTCATCTCCATTCATCCTCTATTGGGTCCAAGGGTTTTGGGGTAAGGATAAGATAAGGTTGGAGAGAGAGGGATGCACACAATGCAAACAAAAGTTTTGAAAAGGCAGATTTTATTGTGGCTGTCAGAAAAACATCAAACAAATGACAGCTCACAATCGTCGCATCTAACGCAGGTATATAACAGGGGTTGGGTATTCTAAAGGTCAACGTCGCCAAACTCTTCCAGCCTTGTTCATGTCTTTGATGGGCTTCTTCCGATCATGATGTCCTTCTCAAGTTCTTTTGCCAGATCATCTTTGTTGTAGCAAAGTCTCTCGTGGCGTCCTTCAATTTTTCTGGGGTTACGTTCCAACTTCTGGATTTCATCAACCTTGGCATGAACCATGGTCCTACTGTCCTTCAATTCCTGACGAATCTCCGGTATCTCGAGGTTTAGCTCCTCCGGCTTGGCTGCTTGCAGCTTCTGGGTCGTGAGTTCTTCACGAAACGCTTCCTTATCAAATACGGCTTCCTGCAGATCCACCCTAAACTTCTTGATGTAATACTTCCAGATCCTGGTGATGCACTAGCTATGGTTAAAACTTCATCCTTTTGCTGATAGGTGCTCCATCAGCCTTCTACCATCCAATCCTTCCATGCATATGCATGCTTAAATCAGCACGGTGACAATAGCCTAAATGGACGATAACATCATGGATAGCCGTCTTTCTGCTCTTGTCATTTCCATGAGCTATCTCTCCATTGTTGATATCTCCTGCATTGGGGTTTTCCTGACAAAACTTTGAGTTCTAAGGCTCCATATTCTGGTCTTTCTCCGATACACCTTGATCTCGGGTATTGATAACTTCCATAGTCTGCCAAGTTCCATAAGGGTAGCCTTCCTAGGTCATAAAGAATCTGGGAATTCTTCAGAGCCTTCAAATTCTCCTAGTCTTCAGAGTCTTCAACAGTTGTAGTTTCCATTTACACGGTAAAATCCTCTTCATTCCAAATGGTCTAAGTTGTCCGATATCTTGTACTTCTTGGAGTGGTTTCATCGGTCAAATCTTCGAGTGGTCAAAAGGGAAAAGGGGTATGGTCTCACTAAAAAGGGAATATTTGAATAAGCTCAGAAAAGAAGAGAGGTAAAAGATCTTTTTGAAAATGAAGTTTGTAGAGAAAAATCTTTCCTATGGGCTTGTCAATTTCTAGGGTCACGTCCCCACAAGAACATGTGCTCGATACCATCTTGTAGCGACCAATTCCGAATGGATCAAGTCTCTGTGCTTAAGTATCATCCTCGGATCGGTATGTCGACACACAAGATTTCGAGGATTTATAACAGAGGTAAATCACATGTATAAATAACGTAAATACTATTACCTCAATCCAAATAGCGGAAGTAACAAGGTTGTGGATTCCCATCAACACCAACGGCAAAGTTGAGTGTAGAAATTGTAACCCTAACGTATCACTTACTCGTTGCTCGAAAAGTCTCGCAACTTGAAAAGTTGCAGTTCGAAACGGGTCAAGACATGGAATATGCCGCAATGTAACACATAGAGAGTAATGAAAGAATAAGCCTATACTACATGCATATATGGCTGGTGGAAAGCTCTATGGTTACAGTTTTGCGTAAAAGCCAATTTTTCCCTACTACAAAGGAATAAATTTATTTAACTATCATGGTGGTTGTTAAACATTGAGAATGGTTGACAAGATCCTCAATCCCAATTAAAAGTACTCATTAAACCCAAACAAATTATATTAAGTAACGTGATGAGATCAACAGGATAATCCAAGAACTAGATACTCAAGATGTCCATAACCGGGACACGGCTAATCATGATTAGTTTGTACACTGCAGAGGTTTAAGACTTTTCCCCACAAGACTCGATCGCCTCCGTTTGATTTCTCGCACTACATGGTGTTTGAGAGACGGATGACCGAGACATAGTCTTTCAGAAGCGCTAGCACCTTACATGTGGGTAGACCATACCAACCTACAACCCCTACATCTGCTAGTCTACCCGTAAGAGTTCGCACAACTTAGTCAACTACGCCAGAGCCCATAATGGCTTGTGGCTGCACACGTAAGTTTCTAGTTTGAATAATCTCATGATCCCTTTGAGCCTGGGTGGCGGTCCGAAGAAATACAGGCAAGTCCTGATAGAAACCAGGTGCCTCAATCCACCCAGATGTGTGTTTAAGTTGCCACCTTAAAATAAACCATTAAATAACAATCTCACATCTGTCATGGATTCACTCACCCAATCCACGTCTACTAGCATAGCATGGCATGATAAGCAAACGTAGAAGTAACTCCCAAGGGTTTGATAATAAAACAGGTAATAGGTTACCTCAAATCTACTTCCCAATACCCACAATTTAATTATATCCTAATCATGCAGTGTTTGAGGATAGATCTAATGCATAAAATCTGGGTAGTAGAAAAAAGTATGATCAAAGTGTTACTTGCCTGCAATGTTGATGAAGATGATTCGCACTCAAAACTCTTGATAGATCTACTCGTCACACTCTGGTCAATCTATCGTGAGCAAGCAATAGTAACCACACATAAGCAATCACTCAAAAGATCGAAAAGAACGAATAAAACAATTCGGAAAACATCAAAACCAAGCAAATAACTCTTGCAACATAAAACAATTTCTAACAGTACCAAAATTATGTGAATTTGGCCTTATCAGAAAGTTTAGGTCAAGAGCTTCGATTCGCAAAAATAATCAACTAAATTGGAGTTACGAAACTCAAGTTACAATCAAACAAAGTTTGAATTCAAATCTGATCTAATTCAAATTTTAAACTTTTCAAAAACATGTTTAAGTTGTTTTACTGGATAGAGGGGATCATAACGAAGACGTGAGCGTTGGTTGGACTAACGAGTGAAAAGATGTGGTCGTTTGAAGTACAAGGACTAATCTGTAAAGAAAATCATCACAGATAGGTCCCTGGCCGGAATTTAAAACAGAAAAAGAAAAAAACAAATCTTATCGAACGAACGTTCGCCGCAGAGGCTTATAAGATAAAAACCGTTCGCAGCAAGGACTAAAACAACGAACGTTCACTACTTAGGAAAAACGGTTGAAATAAAAAATATAGATCTAATCCTAGCCCTAGGTCAACGATCGGACGGGCGAGGGCGGCCGGTGGCTTACCGCGGTGGCGGCAGTTGTCGGCAGTGAAAAAGACGGCGGCAGCGGCATCTGCTGCGGGCGGGGAGGCGGGTCCGGGCTTCGGCGGAGACGGCGGAGTAGGTGGGAAGGGGCGGCGCGACGCGGTGATGACGCTTGTGGTGTCGATGAGGGTCGCCGATGGCGAGGGCGCCGCACCGGCGCGGATCTCGCTTGAGCTCGGACTTGGCGAGGTTTGTGCGAGGTCTGGCGATTTCGGGCGGAAACGGTAGCAGTGCAGTTTCGGGCGCGATTTATAGAAGGGAGGCGAGGCGGTGGCGTGGGGTGCAAGGCGGGGCGGCGACGGACTCCGCGGAGGTCACGGCGGCGGCGGCGACGCGTGCTGGAGTTGGAGTCCGGCGCGAGGTCGGAGACGGACCCGACAGGTGGGTCCCACCTGTCGGTGGCTGGGCGGGGCGGCGGCCGATCGCAGGCGCGAGCGGGCGAGCGGAGCGGAGCGGCCGGGCGCTGGCCGGGCTGGGCCTTGGCCTGCTCGATTGAGCTGGGCCGCCCGGCGGAAGAGAGAGAGAGAGAGAGAGCAGTGCTGGGCTTCGGCCTGGCACTGTTCGAAGAGTTTTTTTTAAACAAATTTTCAGAGAACTAAAATAATAAAAAAAATAACTAAAACTTTTATATAGGCATATAATATATCAAAATTTGCAGAAAAATATTTTCTACAACATGGACATTTTTATAATGCCAAATAAAATCCACACAAAATCAAATAAAGCAAAGAGTGCTACTGCTCTAATAAAATCCAACAAAAATCATTTTTAAAAATACCAAAATGACTTCAAATTTATTTCTCTCCAATTTTCTGATGTAGGAATCATGTTACCCTATTTTCCATATATGTTATTTTTGGAGAAAAATAATTTGAATAAAACTCAATAACTCCAATTGAAAATAAATTCAAAAGAACTTTGAATTTAATTCTTTGAAACTCCCAACTCATATTTCATATAATTTGAAGAAGTCATTTTATCTTCGCTCGTGAAAATCATTGAGTTGCATAAAGTTTCAGAATTGGAAATATTCTCAATTGAAATCGAAATATTTTCAACACCCCTTGTCATTCAAATAAATGGAAGAAGTCATGTCATCTTCTCTCCAGGGTTTTGTGATGAAAAGAATTTGAATTCCCGAAGATCATAAAAGCAAAAATGAAAGTTTGGGAAAGTCCTTTTATTCCCTCTCATTTAACTTTCAAAAGTATCGAATTTCACTCAATTCACTCAATCAATCAAACAATCAATCAAATATATCTATTTAATATAACATTCCAAAATTTAGAATTTTGGGATGTTACAAGCACAGGTATGACTATCTTGATTCTGTCATAAATTTGTCATGGATGTACATGCATGACAAAAAACGCGACCTATTGTGACAAACACGTATCATCACGGAAGTGTATTTTTTTGTAGTGTATATGCTTAAAGTTTTGAAGTTATGCTTGTTTTGCCTTCCTATGCTAGTTGATTGTTGTTCCCATAAGTTGTTTGGTCACAAAATCCCTATGCATAGGAAGTGGGTTAGACTTAAATGTGCTAGTCATATTCTTCATGATTCTCTCTTTATGTTTCAATTCTTATCTTTTATGTGAGCATCATTGAAATCATCATGCCTAGCTAGGGGCGTTAAATGTTAGCGCTTGTTGGGAGGCAACCCAATTTTATTTTAGTTTCTTGCTTTTTGGTTCTGTTTAGTAATAAATAATCCATCTAGATTCTGTTTAGATGTGGTTTTATGTTTTAGTTAGTGTTTGTGCCAAGTAGAACCTTTGGGAAGACTTGGGTGAAGTCTTTATGATCATTCTGTAAAACACAGAAACTTTAGCGCTCACGAGATTAGCTTAAACTTTTTACTGGAGAGTGCTATTTAGTTGATTCTTTTTGCAGATGATTACTAGACAAATTCCTCAGGTCCACCAATTTATTTTGGAATTTTTGGAGTTCCAGAAGTTTGCTTTAGTTACATATTACTACAGATTGTTCTGTTTTTGACAGATTCTGTTTTTCGTGTGTTGTTTGCTTATTTTGATGAATCTATGGCTAGTAAAATAGTTTATAAACCATAGAGAAGTTGTAATACAGTAGATTTAACACCAATATAAATAAATAATGATCTCATTACAGTACCTTGAAGTGGTGTTTTGTTTTCTTTCGCTAACGGAGCTTACGAGTTTTCTGTTAAGTTTTGTGTTGTGAAGTTTTCAAGTTTTGGGTAAAGATTCGATGGACTATGGAATAAGGAGTGGCAAGAGCCTAAGATTGGGGATGCCCAAGGAACCCCAAGGTAATATTAAAGGACAACCAAGAGTTTAAGCTTGGGGATGCCCGGATGGCATCCCCTCTTCGCCTTCGCTCATCGGTAACTTTACTTGGAGCTATATTTTTATTCACCACATGATATGTGTTTTGCTTGGAGCGTCATTTTCTCTTGTTAGTATTTGCTTGATGTTATTTAGAATAATGTTTTGCATCTTTAGTTTCAATAAAAAAGTCCAGGATAGCCTTTGCCATGCTTATTTTGCTACTATACATGTTGCTGTTTGAAAACAGAAAGTTTACCGCTGTTGCAAAAATCCCATAGAAAATTCAGAGAGTGGTATAATGTTGAATCTTTTTGCATATTGAGGTCTGATTAATTTATTACAGTGGGAATTTTAGTTAATAATTTTTGGAGTTATGTAAGTATTGATACTCTTGCATTCTTTACATACTGTACTGTTTTGGCAGATTGCTGCTATGTTTGCATTGTTTGCATATGTTTGATTGTTTAATGATTCTATTTAAGGATAGGAGTATTAAATATGAAGAGGCATTTAGTATGCAATGTTGAATAATAATGTTAGTGATTTGTTACAGTAGAAAGTGATAAGGTTTTGCATTGGTTTATACTAACCTATCTCACGAGTTCTTGTTGAGTTTGGTGTGGATGAAGCTTTTGAGAAATAGAGAAATCATGATATGAGAGGAATTAAGGAGACACAAAAGTTCAAGCTTGGGGATTACCAAGGCACCCCAAGATAATATTTCAAGAAGTCTCAAGCATCTAATCTTGGGGATGCCCCGGTAGGCATCCCACCTTTCTTCTTCAACAACTATCGATTAGTATCGGTTGAGCCTAAGTTTTTGCTTCTTCACATGAGTTGTGCTATCCTTGCAATGTCATTTTATTTTACTTTGCTTGCTGTTTGAATAAAGTACCAAGATCTTAAATTCTTTAATGAGAGAGAGTCTTCACATACTTGCATAATTATTTAGCTACTCATTGTTCTTCACTTACATCTTTTTGGAGTAGTTTATCATTTACTCGTGTGCTTCACTTTTATCCTATGAGTAAATGGTTGAATGAGTTGATTGTCATAAATCTGAAATTATATATGCCTCATTTTCTTATCCCATGGGGAGTAATGACTTCACGTCTAAGAAGTAGAGGTTGTAAATTTATTGAAGGTTAGCAAGCGTTGTATTGGTCATTTGAACAATTCATGAAAAAATATTGAAGGAAGAGAGATTTCACATAAAAATATACTATCCTAGACATCTTTTATAATTCGGAGCACTCATTTAGTATGACATGCTAAAGAGTTAATGTTGGACAAGGAAGACAACGTAATGGGTTATGTTTTCCGACATCTCAGTTAAAGTATATTGTCATGGATCATTCAAACATGTTGAGCTTGCCTTTCCCCCCCTCATGCTAGACAAAATTCCTTGCACCAAGTAGAGATACTACTTGTGCTTCCAAATATCCTTAAACCCAGTTTTGCCATGAGAGTCCACCATACCTACCTATGGATTGAGTAAGATCCTTCAAGTAAGTTTTCATCGGTGCAAGCAATAAAAATTGCTCTCTAAATATGCATGACTTATTAGTGCGGAGAAAATAAGCTTTGTACGATCTTGTTATGGAAGCAATAAAAGCGACGGACTGCATAATAAAGGTCCATATACAAGGCAATATAAAGCTGCTCTTTCACATTAAGATTTTGTGTATCCAACCCTAAAAGCGCATGACAACCTCTGCTTCCCTCTGCGAAGGGCCTATCTTTTACTTTATCTCTTTTACTTTTATGCAAGAGTCAAGGTTATCTTCACCTTTCCCTTTTTCATTTTATCCTTTGGCAAGCTCCTCGTGTTGGGAAGATCCTGATATGTATATATCCAATTGGATGTAAGTTAGCATGAACTATTATTGTTGACATTACCCAAAGGTGAATACGTTGGGAGGCAACACTATAAGTCCCTATCTTTCTCAGTGTCCGATTGAAACTCCATAACCATTAGTATTGCATGAGTGTTAGCAATTGTAGAAGACTATATGATAGTTGAGTATGTGGAGTTTGATATTCCTGAAAATAAGATGAATTGCAATTGTTTGAATGACTGAGAATGAAGTTTGTTAGTTTTCAAGAAAGTTTATGGTCTATGCTTTGACATGTGAATTGCTTGTTACTTTATCGTGAGAAGTTTTATGAGATGAACTACTTTTATGACATATTATCATGATAGAAAAGGTGATTGAAATTATCATTGATCAAACTTGTGCACCTTCTAGCATTCACACTTCATAAATTCTTTCTTTTATCATTTACCTACTCGAGGACGAGTAGGAATTAAGCTTAGATGCTGATACGTCTCCAACGTATCTATAATTTATGAAGCATTCATGCTATTTTATTATCTATTTTGAATGATTACATGCTTTATTATACACTTTTATATTACTTTTGGGACTAACCTATTAACCGGAGGCCCAGCCCATATTGTTGTTTTATTGCCTCTTTCAGTATTTCGAAGAAAAGGAATATCAAACGGAGTCCAAACGGAATGAAACCTTCGGCAACGTTATTTTTGGGAAGAATATGATCCTAGAGACTTGGAGTTCAAGTCAGAAGATCCTCGAGGACTCCACGAGATAGGAGGGCCCCCCCCCTACTGGGCGCGCCCCCCGGTCTCGTGAGCCCCTCGAGCACCTCCTGACTGACTTCTTTCGCCTATATAAGCCTACGTACCCTAAAAACATCGAATATCAAGATAGAGCGGGAGTTCCGCCGCAAACCTCTCAGAGCCACCAAAACCTCTCGGAGCCCATTCCAAGCACCACGGAGGGGGAACCCATCACCAGTGGCCATCTTCATCATCCCGGCGCTCTCCATGACGAGGAGGGAGTAGTTCACCCTCGGGGCTGAGGGTATGTACCAGTAGCTATGTGTTTTATCTCTCTCTCTCTCTCTCTCGTGTTCTCTCTATGGCACGATCTTGATGTATCGCGAGCTTTGTTATTATAGTTGGATCTTATGATGTTTCTCCCCCTCTACTCTCTTGTGATGAATTGAGTTTCCCTCTTGAAGTTATCTTATCGGATTGAGTCTTTGATTTGAGAACACTTGATGCATGTCTTGCCGTGTTTATCTGTGGTGACAATGGGATATCACGTGCCACTTGATGTATGTTTTGGTGACCAACTTATGGGTTCGACCATGAACCTATGCATAGGGGTTGGCACACGTTTTCTTAACTCTCCGGTAGAAACTTTGGGGCACTCTTTGAAGTACTTTGTGTTGGTTGGATGAATCTGAGATTGTGTGATGCATATCGTATAATCATGCCCACGGATACTTGAGGTGACAATGGAGTATCTAGGCGACATCGTGGTTTTGGTTGATTTGTGTCTTAAGGTGTTATTCTAGTACGAACTCTTTAATAGATCGATCCAAAGAATAACTTTGAGGTGGTTTCATACCCTACCATAATCTCTACATTTGTTCTCCGCTATTAGTGGCTTTGGAGTGACTCTTTGTTGCATGTTGAGGATTGTTACATGATCTATCTATGTTATTATTGTTGAGAGAACTTGCACTAGTGAAAGTATGAACCCTAGGCCTTGTTTCCTATCATTGCAATACCGTTTACGCTCACTTTTATCATTAGTTACCTTGCTGTTTTTATATTTTCAGATTACAAAAACCTTTATCTACCATCCATATTGCACTTGTATCACCATCTCTTCGCCGAACTAGTGCACCTATACAATTTACCATTGTATTGGGTGTGTTGGGGACACAAGAGACTCTTTGTTATTTGGTTGCAGGGTTGCTTGAGAGAGACCATCTTCATCCCACGCCTCCTACGGATTGATAAACCTTAGGTCATCCACTTGAGGGAAATTTGCTACTGTCCTACAAACCTGTGCACTTGCAGGCCCAACAACGTCTACAAGAAGAAGGTTGTGTAGTAGACATCAGTGACAAAAAGGTCATCGTAAAGGGTTACATCGATGCAAGTTTTGACACTAATCCAGATGATTCTAAGTCTCAATCTGGATACGTATTAAAAGTGGGAGCAATTAGCTAGAGTAGCTCCGTACAGAGCATTGTTGACATAGAAATTTGCAAAATACATACGGATCTGAATGTGACAGACCCATTGACTAAACTTATCTCACAGGCAAAACATGATCACACCTTAGTACTCTTTGGGTGTTAATCACATAGCGACGTGGACTGGATTATTGACTCTAGTAAACCCTTTGGGTGTTGGTCACAAGACGATGTGAACTATGAGTGTTAATCACATGGTGATGTGAACTATTGGTGTTAAATCACATGGTGATGTGAACTAGATTATTGACTCTAGTGCAAGTGGGAGACTGAAGGAAATATGCCCTAGAGGCAATAATAAAGTTATTATTTATTTCCTTATTTCATGATAAATGTTTATTATCATGCTAGAATTATATTAACCGGAAACATGATACATGTGTGAATACATAGACAAACATAGTGTCACTAGTATGCCTCTACTTGACTAGCTCGTTGATCAAATATGGTTATGTTTCCTAGCCATAGACATGAGTTGTCATTTGATTAACGGGATCACATCATTAGGGAATGATGTGATTGACTTGACCCATTCTGTTAGCTTAGCACTCGATCGTTTAGTATGTTGCTATTGCTTTCTTCATGACTTATACATGTTCCTATGACTATGAGATTATGCAACTCCGTTTACGGAGGAACACTTTGTGTGCTACCAAACGTCACAACGTAATCGGGTGATTATAAAGGTGCTCTGTGTGTCTCCAAAGGTACTTGCTGGGTTGGCATATTTCGAGATTAGGATTTGTCACTGCGATTGTCAGAGAGGTATCTCTAGGCCCACTCGGTAATGCACATCACTATAAGCCTTGCAAGCATTGAAACTAATGAGTTAGTTGCGGGATGATGTATTACGGAACGAGTAAAGAGACTTGTCGGTAACGAGATTGAGATACCGACGATTGAATCTCGGGCAAGTAACATACCGATGACAAAGGGAACAACGTATGTTGTTATGCGGTTTGACCGATAAAGATCTTCGTAGAATATGTGGGAGCCAATATGAGCATCCAGGTTCCGCTATTGGTTATAGACCAAAGACGTGTCTCGGTCATGTCTACATAGTTCTCGAACCTGTAGGGTCCACACGCTTAAAGTTTCGATGATGGTTATATTATGAGTTTATGAGTTTTGATGTACCGAAGGTTGTTAGGAGTCCCGGATGTGATCAAAGACATGACGAGGAGTCTCGAAATGGTCAAGACATGAAGATTGATATATTGGAAGCCTATATTTGGATATCGGAAGTGTACCGGGTGAAATCAGGATTTTACCAGAATACCGAGGGGTTACTGAACCCCGGGGTTAATGGGCCATAGTGGGCCTTAGTGGAGAAGAGGAGGCGGCGGGGGCAAGGGCCGCGCCCCCCCTAGTGCGAATAGGACAGGAGAGAGGGCGCCCTTTCCTTCTTCTCCTCCACTTCTTTCCCCCCCTTCTCCTATTCCAACAAGGAAGGGAGGGAGTCCTACTCCCGGTAGGAGTAGGACTCCTCCTGGCGCGCCTCCTCCTGGCCGGCCACACCTTCCCCCCTTGCTCCTTTATATACGGGGGCAGGGGGCACCCTAGAGACACAACAATTTATCGTTTGATCTTTTAGCCGTGTGCGGTGCCCCCCTCCACCATAGTACACCTCAATAATACTGTAGCGGTGCTTAGGCGAAGCCCTGCGTCGGTAGAACATCATCATCATCACCACGCCGTCGTGCTGACGAAACTCTCCCTCAACACTCAGCTGGATCAGAGTTTGAGGGACGTCATCGGGCTGAACGTGTGCTGAACTCGGAGGTGCCGTACGTTCGACACTTGATCGGTCGGATCATGAAGACGCACGACTACATCAACCGCGTTGTGCTAATGCTTCCACTTTCGGTCTACGAGGGTACGTGGACACACTCTCCCCTCTCGTTGCTATGCATCACCATGATCATGTGTGTGCATAGGAATTTTTTTTTTGAAATTACTACGTTCCCCAACACTATATATACCTACGTACCCCCAAACTACCAGATACGGAGCCAAAAACCTAATTCCACCACCGCAACATTCTGTACCCGTGAGATCCCGTCTTGGGGCCTTTTCCGGAGCTCCGCCAGAGGGGGCATCGATCACGGAGGGCCTCTACATCAACACCATAGCCTCTCCGATGATGTGTGAGTAGTTTAACTCAGACCTTCGGCTCCATAGTTATTAGCTAGATGGCTTCTTCTCTATTTTTGGATCTCAATACAATGTTCTCCCCCTCTCTCGTGGAGATCTATTCAATGTAATGTTCTTTTGCGGTGTGTTTGTTGAGACCGATGAATTGTGGGTTTATGATCAAGTCTATCTATGAACAATATTTGAATCTTCTCTGAATTCTTTTATGTATGATTTGTTATCTTTGCAAGTCTCTTTGAATTATCAGTTTGGTTTGGCCTACTAGATTGATCTTTCTTGCAATGGGAGAAGTGCTTAGCTTTGGGTTCAATCTTATGTGTCCTTTCCCAAAGGATGAGGGGAAGAAAGGCACATATTGTATTGTTGCCATGGAGGATAACAAGATGGGGTTTACATCATATTGCATGAGTTTATCCCTCTACATCATGTCATCTTACTTAAAGTGTTACTCTGTTCTTTTGAACTTAATACTCTAGATGCATGCTGGATAGCGGTCGACGTGTGGAGTAATAGTATTAGATGCAGGCAGGAGTCGGTCTACTTGTCTCAGACGTGATGCCTATATACATGATCATACCTAGATATTCTCATAACTATGCTTAATTCCGTCAATTGCTCAACAGTAATTTGTTTACCCACCGTAATACTTATGCTCTCGAGAGAAGCCACTAGTGAAACCTATGGCCCCCGGGTCTATGTTCCATCATATTAATCTTCCAACACTTAGCTATTTTTATTGCCTTTTATTTTACTTTGCATCTTTATCATAAAAATACCAAAAATATCTATCAGATCTCACTTTCGTAAGTGAACGTGAAGGGATTAACAACCCCTTTATCGCGTTGGTTGCGAGGATTTTATTTGTTTATGTAGGTGTGAGGGACTCGTGCGTGGCCTCCTACTGGATTGATACCTTGGTTCTCAAAAACTGAGGGAAATACTTACGCTACTTTGCTGCATCACCCTTTCCTCTTCAAGGGAAAACCAACGCAGTGCTGAAGAGGTAGCAAGAAGGATTTCTGGCGCCGTTGCCGGGGAGTTCTATGCAAAAGTCAACATACCAAGTACCCATCACGAACTCTTATCTCTCGCATTACATTATTTTCCATTTTCCTCTCGTTTTCCTCTCCCCCACTTCACGCTTGCCGTTTTATTCGCCCTCTCTTTCCGTTCGCCTCTTTTTCACTTGCTTCTTGTTTGTTTCTGTGTTGGATTGCTTGATTGTCATGATAGCTCAAGATAATACTAAATTGTGTGACTTTGCTAATACCAACAACAATGATTCTCTTAGCACTCCGATTGCTCCTCTTACCGATGTTGAATCTTGTATAATTAATGCTGATTTGATGAATCTTGTCATGAAAGATCAATTCGCCGGCCTTCCTAGTGAAGATGCCGCTACCCATCTAAATAGCTTTGTTGATTTGTGTGATATGCAAAAGAAGAAAGATGTGGATAATGATATTGTTAAGTTGAAACTATTTCCTTTCTCGCTTAGAGATCGTGCTAAAACTTGGTTTTCGTCTTTGCCTAAAAATAGTATTGATTCTTGGAATAAGTGCAAAGATGATTTTATCTCTAAGTATTTTCCTCCCGCTAGGATCATCTCTCTAAGAAACGATATTATGAATTTTAAGCAACTTGATCATGAACATGTTGCACAAGCTTGGGAGAGGATGAAATTAATGACACCTAATTTCCCTACACATGGTTTGAATTTGTGGATGATTATACAAAAAAATTATGCCGGATTGAATTTTGCTTCTAGAAATGTTTTAGATTCTGCCGCGGGAGGCACTTTTATGGAAATCACTTTAGGAGAAGCTACTAAACTCCTAGATAATAATATGGTTAATTATTCTCAATAGCACACTGAAAGATCTACTAATAAGAAAGTGCATGTGATAGAAGAAATTAATGTTTTGAGTGGAAAGATGGATGAACTTATGAAACTATTTTCTAATAAAAGTATTCCTTCTGATCCTGATGATTTGCCTTTGTCTACTTTGATTGAGAATAATAATGAATCTATGGATGTGAATTTTGTTGGTAGAAATAATTTTGGTAACAACGTGTATAGAGGAAACTTTAATCCTAGGCCATATCCTAGTAATTCGTCTAATAATTATGGTAATGCCTACAACATTTCTTATGGAAATTTTAATAAGATGCCTTCTGAATTTGAGACTAGTGTTAAAGAATTTATGAATTCGCAAAAGAATTTCAATGCTTTGCTTGAAGAAAAATTGCTTAAAGTTGATGAATTGGCTAGGAACGTTGATAGAATTTCTCTTGATGTTGATTCCTTGAAACTTAGATCTATTCCACCTAAGAAAGATATCAATGAGTCTCTCAAAGCCATGAGAATTTCCATTGATGAGTGCAAAGAAAGAACCGCTAGGATGCGTGCTAAGAAAGATTGCTTTGTGAAAGCGTGTTCTTATAATTTCTATGAAAATAAAGATAAAGATCTAAACGTTATTGATGTGTCCCCTATTAAATATTTGTTTTGCAATATGAATCTTGATAATGATGGGACTGAATATAATCCACCTTTACCTAGAGGGCGTTCCAAAAATTTGGAGTTTTTAGATCTTGATGCAAAAATCGGTAAAAGTGGGATTGAAGAGATCAAAACCTAGATATAAATGAACCCACTACTTTGGATTTCAAGGAATTTAATTATGATAATTGCTCTTTGATAGATTGTATTTCCTTGTTGCAATCCGTGCTAAATTCTCCACATGCTTATAGTCAAAATAAAGCTTTTACTAAACATATCGTTGATGCTTTGATGCAATCTTATGAAGAAAAACTTGAGTTGGAAGTTTCTATCCCTAGAAAACTTTATGATGAGTGGGAACGTACTACTAAAATTAAAAATAAAGATCATGAATGCTATCCTTTGTGTGATTTGGGTGCTAGTGTTTCCACGATTCCAAAGACTTTGTGCGATTTGCTAGGTTTCCGTGATTTTGATGATTGCTCTCTAAACTTGCACCTCATGGATTCCACCATTAAGAAACCTATGGGAAGAATTAACGATGTTCTTATTATTGCAAATAGGAATTATGTGCCTGTAGATTTTATTGTTCTTGATATAGATTGCAATCCTTCATGTCCTATTATTCTTGGTAGACCTTTTCTTAGAACGATTGGTGCAATTGTTGATATGAAGGAAGGGAATATTAGATTCCAATTTCCGTTAAGGAAAGGCATGGAACACTTAACTAGAAACAAAATTAAATTACCTTATGAATCTATTATGAGAGCCACTTATGGATTGCCTACCAAAGATGGCAATACCTAGATCTATCCTTGCTATTATGCCTAGCTAGGGGCGTTAAACGATAGCGCTTGTTGGGAGGCAACCCAATTTTATTTTTTGTTTTTTGCTTCTGTTTAGGAATAAATATTTGATCTAGCCTCTGGTTAGATTTGTTTTTATGTTTTAATTAGTATTTGTGCCAAGTTTAACCTATAGGATCTTCTTGGATGATAGTTATTTGATCTTGCTGAAAATTCCAGAAACTTTCTGTTCACGAAAATAATTGTTAAAAATAACCAGAACATGATAAAATATTGATTCCAATTTATTATGATCAATAAACAAATTGTCTAGGTCGTCCTATTTTTTCTGAATTTTTGGAGTTCCATAAGTTTGCGTTAGTTACAGATTACTACAGACTGTTCTGTTTTTGACAGATTCTGTTTTTCGTGTGTTGTTTGCTTATTTTGATGAATTTATGGCTAGTAAAATAGTTTATAAACCATAGATAAGTTGGAATACAGTAGGTTTAACACAAATATAAACAAATAATGAGTTCATTACAGTACCTTGAAGTGGTGTTTTGTTTTCTTTCGCTAACGGAGCTCCCGAGATTTTCTGCTGAGTTTTGTGTTGTGAAGTTTTCAAGTTTTGGGTAAAAGATTTGATGGATTATGGAACAAGGAGTGGCAAGAGCCTAAGCTTGGGGATTCCCATGGCACCCCAATATAATCTAAGGATGCCTAAAAGCCAAAGCTTGGGGATGCCCCGGAAGGCATCCCCGCTTTCGTCTACTTCCATCGGTAACTTTACTTGGAGCTATATTCTTATTCACCACATGATATGTGTTTTGCTTGGAGCGTCTTGTATTATTTGAGTCTTTATTTTTTTAGTTTTCCAAAATCATCATTGATGTACACACCTTTTGAGAGAGACACACTTGATTCAGAATTTGTTAGAATACTCTATGTGCTTCACTTATTTCTTTTGAGCTATATAGTTTTTGCTCTAGTGCTTCACTTATATCTTTTAGAGCACGGTGGTGGATTTGTTTTATAGAAACTATTGAACTCTCATGCTTCACTTATATTATTTTGAAAGTCTTAAAATAGCATGGAAATTTGCTTTAATTATAATATCATGAGAAATTTGATGCTTGATAACTGTTTTGAGATATAAAGGTGGTAATATCATAGTTGTGCTAGTTGAGTAATTGTGGAATTGAAAAATACTTGTGTTGGAGTTTGTAATTCTCGCATCATGCACGTATGGTGAACCGTTATGTAACAAAGTCGGAGCATGAGGTATTTATTGATTGTCATCCTTTGTGTGGCGGTCGGGATCGCGCGATGGTTAACTCCTACCAACCCTTCCCCTAGGAGCATGCGTAGTAGTACTTTGCTTCGAGGGCTAATAAATTTTTGCAATAAGTATATGAGTTCTTTATGACTAATGTGAGTCCATGGATTATATGCACACTTACCTTTCTGCAATTTTCTAGCCTCTTCGGTACCGTGCATTGCCCTTTCTCACCTTGAGAGTTGGTGCAAACTTCGCCGGTGCATCCAAACCCCGTGATATGATACGCTCTATCACACATAAACCTCCTTATATCTTCCTCAAAACAGCCACCATACCTACCTATTATGGCATTTCCATAGCCATTCCAAGATATATTGCCATATAACTTTCCACCGTTTCGTTTATCATGACACGCTCCATCACTGTCATATTTCTTTGCATGATCATGTAGTTGACATTGTATTTGTGGCAAAGCCACCATTCATAATTCTTTCATACATGTCGCTCTTGATTCATTGCATATCCCGGTACACCGCCGGAGGCATCCCCATAGAGTCATATCTTATTCTAAGTATTGAGTTGTAATTCATGAGTTGTAAGTAAATAAAAGTGTGATGATCATCATTATTAGAGCATTGTCCCAAGTGAGGAAAGGATGATGGAGACTATGATTTCCCCACAAGTCGAATGAGACTCCGGACTAAAAATAAGAGGCCATAAAAAAGAGAGAAAAAGGCCCCAAAAAATGAGAGAAAAAGAGAGAAGGGACAATGTTACTATCCTTTTACCACACTTGTGCTTCAAAGTAGCACCGCGATCTTCATGATAGAGAGTCTCTCATTTTGCCGCTTTCATATACTAGTGGGAAATTTCATTATAGAACTTGGCTTGTATATTCCAATGATGGGCTTCCTCAAATGCCCGAGGTCTTCGTGAGCAAGCAAGTTGGATGCACACCCACTTAGTTTCTTTTGTTTGAGCTTTCATACACTTATAGATCTAATGCATCTGTTGCATGGCAATCTCTACTCCTTGCATTAACATCAATTGATGGGCATCTCCATAGCCCGTTGATTAGCCTCGTTGATGTGAGACTTTCTCATTTTTTGTCTTCCCAGATAACCCCTACCATTACACCTTATTCCACCGTAGTGCTATATCCATGGCTTGCGCCATGTATTATGCGTAAGAGTTGAAAAAGGCTGAAGCGCTGCTAAAAAGTATGAACCAATTGCTTGGCTAAAACCGGGTTGTACATGATATGAATATTTTGTGTGGGGAACATGGATCATAGCCAGACTATATTATTTTGTAGGGATAACTTGCTTTGGCTATGTTATTTTGATAAGACATAATTGCTTGGTTAGCATGCTTGAAGTATTATTGTTTTTATGTCAACATTAAACTTTTATCTTGAATCATATTAAATCTGAACATTCATACCACAATAAGAAGAATTACATTGAAATTATGCTAAGTAGCATTCCACATCAAAAAATCTATTTTTATCATTTACCTACTCGAGGACGAGCATGAATTAAGCTTGGGGATGCTTGATACGTCTCCAACGTATCTATAATTTTTTATTGTTCCATGCTATATTATATTCTGTTTTGGACATTATCGGGCATTATTATACACTTTTATATTATTTTTGGGACTAACCTATTAACCGGAGGCCCAGCCCAGAATTGTTGTTTTTTGCCTATTTCAGAGTTTCGCAGAAAAAGAAAATCAAACGGAGTCCAAACGGAATGAAACCTTCGGCAACGTGATTTTCGGAACGAACGTGATCCAGAGGACTTGGACCCTACGTCAAGACATCAACCAGGAGGGCACAAGGTAGGGGGGCGCGCCCTCCACCTTCGTGGGCCCCATGTTGCTCCACCGACGTACTTCTTCCTCCTATATATACCTACATACCCCCAAACTACCAGATACGGAGCCAAAAACCTAATTCCACCGCCGCAACCTTCTGTACCCGTGAGATCCCATCTTGGGCCTTTTCCGGAGCTCCGCCGGAGGGGGCATTGTCGGTGTCAAAACCGGCGGATCTCGGGTAGGGGGTCCCGAACTGTGCGTCTAGGCGGATGGTAACAGGAGACAAGGGACACGACGTTTTACCTGTGTTCGCCCTCTCGATGGAGGTAAAACCCTACTCCTACTTGATTAATATTGATGATATGGGTAGTACAAGAGTGGATCTACCACGAGATCAGAGAGGCTAAACCCTAGAGGCTAGCCTATGGTATGATTGTTGTTCGTCCTACGGACTAAAACCCTCCGGTTTATATAGGCAACGGATAGGGTTAGGGTTACGTAGTCGGTTACAACGGTAGGAGATCTACATATCCGCATCGCCAAGCTTGCCTTCCACGCCAAGGAAAGTCCCATCCGGACACGGACGAAGTCTTCAATCTTGTATCTTCATAGTCCAGAGTCCGCCAACGGTGATAGTTCGCTATCCGGACACCCCTAATCCAGACTCCTCAAGAGCCCCTGAACCAGGCTTCAATGATGACGAATCCGGCGCGCATATTGTCTTCGGCATTGCAAGGCGGGTTCCTCCTAAGAATACTTCATAGAAGATTTTGAACACAAGGATAGTGTCCGGCTCTGCAAAACAAGTTCCACATACCACCGTAGAGAGAATAACCTTTGCACAGATCTGCTGACGTATTCCGTGGCATGACATCACACCATGGCCAGGCCTTTATACGAATCATTTTTACTGTCCCACCTCAGCGCGTTTAGTGAGGCGGTTTCCTTGGCACGTCTTATCAAAGCGGAGATCGTGCCCCCTTATTTCGGGATTCCCATCAATACGGACGTGGGTAACCCAACCGCGCCATTGATTATGGCGCTTGGGAGATAAGCGAGTTTTACCAGTTGGCGGAGACGATAGCTTCGTCCGTCCATATAAGGGGATAAGGATCCACCTTTTAACCTCGCCTTCTTCCTCCTTTGCTCATCCATTTCACAAGACTCGAGCTCCAGCGCCCAAGTCCGCACATCCTCCTCAACCTTCTCCAGCCATGTCCGGAGCAGGAGGCAAGTGGATGGTCTCCTCCGTCACGGAGGGACAAGTCAAAAAGCTGCGGAAGGCCGGATACTTGTCCAAAGGACATCGCGCACTGCTCGCCGACGAGGGGCAGCTCATTCCCACCCCTGTGCCCCATGAGAGGGTGGTGTTCCTCACCCACTGCCTCCGCGGACTAGGTTTTCCACTTCACCCATTTGTCCGGGGGCTCATGTTCTACTACGGCCTGGATTTCCACGATCTGGCCCCGAATTTCATCCTCAACATCTCGGCATTTATCGTCGTGTGCGAGGCCTTTCTCTGCATCCAGCCCCACTTCGGCTTATGGCTGAAGACCTTCAATGTCAAGCCGAAGGTAGTGGGCGGCCGCCAAGCGGAGTGCGGAGGTGCCATCGTTGGTAAGATGGCCAAAGTCCTATGGCTCGAGGGCTCCTTTGTGGAGACCGTGAAGGGGTGGCAATCGGGGTGGTTCTACATCACCGAGCCGCACGACCCTAAATGGGCAGCGGCCCCCGAATTCAGTTCTGGTTTCCCTACGCGGCTCACCTCTTGGAAAGAGACGGGCCTGACATGGGGTAATCTGGAAGAGCTGACCGGACTCCAAACCTGCATGCAAACCCTGGTGGACAAGAATCTCAGGCTTGTCAATGTAGTCCAGGTTATGCTCATCCGCGGATCCTTCCATGCCAACAACGGGCCTTCAAATTGTGGGAGTTCGATCCGGCACAACACCAAACTCTGAAAAGGCTCTTCGACACTACGTACGAAGATTCCTGGAAGGTTCTGTTCAAGGGCGTCGAGGCTCCCACATCCGCTACCGAAGATCGCGGATTCAGCTCGCAGCGCCAAGCTACCGAGGTAAGCTATTTTACCCTTTACGAGACTCTTGTTTTTCATAGTTTGACTCTATGTGGGATCTAAACTCCTTACCTTTTGACAGATCGCGTTACACGTCCGGCAGGTTAACTGTCCGGCTCCTTGCCGAAGACTCCAGCGGACGCCCGCTTGACGGGGCTGCTGGCTCCGGCACCTCACGTAGTGCCGGAGAAGAAGGCCAAGAAGAAGGCCACGGGGACTCGAAGGAGCGCCCGACGCCAAGTGTTGTCGGACTCATCGTCCGACGACTCTGAGGCGGAATCCTCCCCTGAGGACGAGAAGGAGGAAAAAGAAGCCTCTCCCCCGGCGGGGGGAGAGAAGAAAAGGAAGGCCGCCCCGACTGGGGAGGCCGGAGGGTCCAAGAAAGGAAGGACCCTTCCTCCAGACTTCTCCACCAACGCCGACAATGACGAGGAGGAGTGGCCACCAAGGGCCAAGCCCCTGGCGAGATCTTAAGTGTCCGGACTCCGGAATAGCTCATGACTTTTTTTTTGTCGCATAGTGTCTTCTAACGCCGAATATAACCATGTAGCCCGCCCAAGGACGAGCTCGCCGCTTCGTCGAGCGGCTCCCTGGATTCGTCGATGTGAATAGCACTTCACTTCCGACCGCCTCCTCTCCTCGTGACGCAGACGACACCGCGGTGGAGTCCCAAAAGGGGCCCAGCCAGGAGGAGGTGGTCCTGGAGGCGCCGCAAGGCGACCTCCCGGACTCCAGGCGCAAAGGGGGCGAGACCCCAGAGGGCTCTAAGTCCGCCTCAGGCCGAACTCCGCATCGAACCTTCAAGGTTCCAAGTCCGCAAGCGCCCTTCGTAAGAAGGGCAAGACTGGTGACGCCGGTGACCTCCGCCCATCCGGAGGCACCGGATAGCTTGCTGGAGGCGCTTAACGGCGCCTCCATCGACGGTGAGCACCGCACTGCTATGAGTGTGGTGATCCGAAAGTTCAGTCCGCCAAGAGCGGGCTGGATCAAGCCTGCATCAGCCTTCTAACGGGCTTTGAGGTAAGTTTAGAATATGTAAAAATATTACTGCATAGACAAGAGTCTCCTCGATGCTTAGTTCGTGTTCGGAAAGAAAAGCCGGACCGAGGATCTAAAAAGATATACGCAGGAGTCTAACATAAGTATGTCAATATGGGAATGCAGGCTGCTGCCGACCTCTGCCAGACCGATCATGGAGGTCAATGCATTGAAGCAGAGCCTCGAGCGGTCCGAGAACGAGCTCAGCCTTGCCAAGAAGCAGCTCGAGGACAAGGAAGGTAAGTAATACCTTATTAAAGTAATACCTTATAGAAAGGATTTGGTTGCAAAAATCACAGGACTAACATGGGTATTGTAGGGGCCACGAACGAGGTGGCGACCACAAGGAAGCGGTGTCCACTACCGAAGCAAAGCGTCGCGAGCGCTCCGAGCGAGAGAAGCAGGAGGCGCGGGTGGCGGAGGTGCGGCAAGAGCTCCAGGCTCTCGTGGAAAAACACGAGAGTTTGGAGCGTGACTTGAAGACTCGAGAGTCCGAGCTCGCCTCGGCTCTTGAGAGTGCCAATGCCGCTAAGGCCGAAGCCCAAAGAGCCCTCCAGGAAATTGAATCATTAAACAAGATAGCGGCGGGTAAGGCATTCTTTAAGCAAAGCAAGCATGTGAAAGTGAATTATCTATTACTTACCCGAATCCGGAGCTCTCCAGGAGCATTCGCAGATCTGCCCCGTAGTGTGTCTGATGCTGCCGCGTTCTACCACGCCGAGGAGGGAGCTCGGCGGAAAAGGTGTTACGGTCTCAAAGATGTCGAGGCCGGACATCTGGTGCCTCGGCGACCAAGTGAAGCGGCTGGTCGAGCTCCTAAGGTCGCCGAACAGGCCATGAAGGGCCTCATAGTTCGGATGTGGCCTCTGGAGGCCACGCTCGGGAGCTACTTGGCTAGTGCGCGGCTGGTGGACGCCTTTGTCCATGGATTGAAGTCATCAAGCGCTCCGTCTGCATTGAAGGTGCCCGTCGGGCCCTTGCCCGTGCTAAAGTGCACTAGGGCAAGATGGATGCTGAGAAGCTTGTGACGGACGGGCCACCGCCGGGCAAGGAGCATCGCAAGCCCGAAATGTACTATGAGGGCCTCCTGAAGGGTGCCCACCTTATAGCGGGTGAATGCTCCAAAGATGTAATTTTTGAATAGACTCGCATTTGTTATCCTATACGCTGAAAACTTGTTCATATGCGCTAAGCAACGCTTGTGAATTTAAAATATTACCTTCTATGCGGCCGTTTATCAAATTTGAGAGATGGCAAGTCGTTGGCTTCAGCCCCCATGCCACGAGTCTTTGGGGTGTTCGGGATAAACTTGAGCGCTCTTGTTCCCATTCTTGGGTCCTTCGAGGGAGGCACTCAACGCAACGAACAAGGCAACCGGACTATAGTGCTTGAACACTCTCACTTAGCCATATAATTCTATAATTTTAAATTTCGGCGAAGCCCCTGGTATTCGGAAGACTGAGTTCGGGGCGCTATCCACGCCTTGGCTGGACAATGCCGACTCCTCTCTCTAAGCGGCATAAGTCTTTAGGGACCCGAAAAAACCTCTCGAACAGCGATCGGCTCTCGCCCTATCATGACGGTCAGTTTTAGCTTTCTCCACTGAGGTGCTCAACCCAGCTCAATCGGGGCACAATCGCAGTGGTTCTCCCAGCGCTACCTTAGCCGATATAACGGAATGTAAGGTACCAAAACATGGGAGCCGGGCAAACCAAACTATTGACCCAAGACATGATTCGGAGCCGATGCATATAATGCTATAAGTTCGGGGTGCCGCACTTGTGAAAGTGTTCAGACTTATCACACCATAGTTTTGGGGTACTTAAGCCCTCGTGTATTGGCCGTACCAAAGTGTACGGGTTCAACATGTCATGAATGAACATATATATAGATAAAGAAAGGAGTGCAATAATAGGCAAAAGCTATGTATTGTTTATTCAAAAAGGTACTGCAACGAAAGCAGAACGATACGAATAGTGCGATAAGCAAGGGATGAGACTATTTAACATGTCCCCCTCCAGGGGTAAGCTGCGGGATGGTATGTAAAACAGGTATAATGCTCGTAGTAGAGACCACCTGGACACTCGACGTAGCTTTTTGCTTCCCTGGCTGTTGCATCGTGAGTTCGGTAGTTCTAGTGCCGGACAGGGCTTCTGAAAACGGAGTCCTGAAAGTAAGAGAAAAGAAGAAAGAAAAAGAATGACACAATCGGGAGCCCCTGGTGCGGTTGAGCCGCATTCTGGGCGTGCCGTGGTCGTGCCCCTCCCCTTATGCCCATGGTATCTCCAGAGCGTAGTTATGTACGCGTAGTACTGGCTTCGCAATTTTGCGAGGGCTGGGGTTGGGGCCGGATTGCTACGCGTGCTCGGATCGTGCCAGGCGGTCTTGTTGTAGGTTACTCCGGGCGCGCTTGACGGTGTCCGGACGTTTAGTAGCCGGACTCGAGAATTGCTGTGAGAGGCTGCTTTGCACCCCCGCCGAGGGGTCAGCCAGATGCTCCTCCGCTCGGAGAGAGCGTTCGGTGTTTCCATTGACCGTGATTACTCCTCGAGGGCCCGCATCTTGAGCTTGAGGTATCGCCAGAAAGTGCGGCACCGCATTGAACTTTGCAAATGCGGTTCGACCAAGTAGTGCATGATAGCCGCCATGAACGGGACTATGTCAAAGATTAACTCTTCGCCGGAAGTTATCCGGGATCCAAGACCACTTCGAGTGTAATCGAGCCTCGCATAATTGGCCTCTACACCTGGTATGACGCCTTTAAAGGTCGCCTTTGTGGGTTTAATCCTTGAGGGGTCTATGCCCATTTTGGCGACCGTATCCCGATAGAGCAGGTTCAGGTTACTACCGCCGGCCCATCAGGACTCTAGTGAGGTGAAATCCGTTGATGATTGGGTCAAGAACCAATGCGCGAATCCGCCGTGGCGGATGCTAGTGGGTGGTCCTTCGATCAAAGGTGATCGGGCAGAGGACCACGGGTTGAACTTTGGGGCGATCGCTCCATCGCATATACGCCCCTTAGTGCATGCTTCCGCTCCCTTTTGGGTATGTGGGTTGCGTATATAATGTTCATCGTCCGCACTTGTGGGGGAAGCCCTTCATCCTCTATTGTTCGGCGGCCGGGCTCCTCCTCGTCATCGCTATGCAGCCCTTGTCATTGAGTTCGCATTTAACTTGCCTCATTGTTTGAAGACCCAACAATCCTCGCTGGTGTGGTTGGCTGGTTTTTCGGGGTGCCATGTATTTGGCAGAGCGATCGAGTATTCAGTCCAGATTGGACGGGCCCCGAGTATTTCTTTTGAACGGCTTTTTCCACGGACCGGGTTTAGAGCCTCGATCCGCATTAATCGCCAGATCTTCAGCATTATCGCCGTTAATGCGGCGCTTGTGCTTGTTGCGACGTGACCTGCCATTGTTGTCCTTGGTATCCGAACTACAGGGTTTTTGGTCAAGTTGTTACTACGAGCTAGCCAGCTGTCCTCTCCCGCGCAAAAGCGGGTCATGAGTGTTGTGAGGGCTGCCATGGATTTCGGCTTTTCCGGTCCTAGTTGCCGGGCAAGCCACTCGTCATGATGTTATGTTTGAAGGCTGCAAGGGCCTCGCATCCGGACAGTCAACGATTTGATTTTTCTTGGTTAGGAACCGTGTGCGTAATTGTTCCGCCGATTCTTCCGCTGCTGAATTATATGGCTGAGGTCATCGGCGTTCGGTGGTCGCACATATGTGCCCTAGAAGTTATCAAGGAATGCGGCTTCCGTGTCCTCCCAACAACCAATTGATTCTGCCGGCAAGCTGTTAAGCCAATGCCGAGCTGGTCCTTTAAGCTTGAGTGGGAGGTATTTGATGGCGTGTAGATCATCACCGCGGGCCATGTGGATATGGAGGAGGTAGTCCTCGATCCAAACCGCAGGATCTGTTGTGCCATCGTATGATTCGATGTTTACGGGTTTGAAACCCTCGGGGATTTGATGATCCATCACTTTGTCTGTGAAGCATAGTGGGTGTGCGGCGCCTCTATATTGAGCTATATCATGACGCAGCTCAAATGAGCTTTGTCTCATCGTGTTCGCCCGCCGAATTGCTGTATCCGGCGTGACGGTTATCATCACGCGTCGTGGGCGCCCACGCCGATCCGTAGATCGATCTTGTTTGCCTTACCTTGTCCTCCAATATGTCTTGCAGTGTCCGCGCTTCCCGTGCCTTGGTACTTTTCGAGCAACGCCGGGGTGCGGCTTGAATGAAGGGCCTAGAGGCCTCTCAGTCGCGGCCACGGGGTGGCCAGTCGGCCGCATCATGCGCTGGTGATGTAGGTTTGGGTGCTTCCTCCTCTAATTGGGGTAGCAGCCTGCGTTTTGGGTATCTCTTGGAGGGGCGTTCGAGTTCGTACTCTTCGGTTGCAAGGACTTAAGTCCATCCGTCACCTAGCAAGTCTTGGTCAGCTCTAAGTTGCCGCCGCTTTTTCTTGAGGCTGCTTGCCGTGGCCATAAGCCTGCATTTGAAACGCCTCCTGTTGGGTGGGATCCTCAGCACGACAAATTGCTGCTGTCGAGGCTTGCCTCATCTTCGGAGGGAGGCATATAGTTATCGCCCTCCACCTCCCCTCGCCGCTCTATCATGAGGGCTGGCTTCTCCTCCTCCCCGTGTTGAATCCTGCCGAGGAGGTTGTCTTCGCACCGTCCCGGTGTTATTATCTCCCGTGTCGGAATCACCGCTTTTGCTGTGGCGGGATTTAGAGCGGCGCTACCGACGCCGGGCGCTTGGGCTGTTTCTTGGAGGGGTCATCCTCCGCTGTTCCATCGTCGTTCCCATCTTTTGGGATGTCCACCATGTATATGTCGTATGACGAGGTGGCCTTCCAATGCCCTGTAGGCGCTGGTTCTTGGTCGTCTCCAGCATCGTTGTCCATACCGTCGATGTCTTCGGAGTCGAAGTCGAGCATGTCGGTTAAATCATCGATAGTGGCTACAAAGTGGGTGGTGGGTGGGCATTGAATTTCTTCGTCGTCCGCATCCCAACCTTCCTGACCGTAGTCCTGCCAGGGCTCTCCTGATAAAGAGAGAGACTTTAGTGAATTCAGGATGTCACCAAAGGGCGAGTGTTGAAAGATGTCCGCAGCAGTGAACTCCATAACCGGCGCCCAATTGGATTCGATTGGCAGGGGCGCGGAGGGTTCGGAGTCCGGAGAGGAGTCCGGCACCTTGGAGACACGGTCTTCGCAAAGGACAGGGATGGAGTTCGGCTCAATTGTCGTAGAGATCGTAGCCCCCGAGGCGGTGTCGAGCCACTCATCCTCGATCGGCGGAGTCGGTTCCGAGCTAAGGGTCGGAGCAGACGCTGGTGCGGCCTCCTGTGGCAATCGCTCGCGGCGTAGCTAGATCGTTCCCCATCGAGACAAAGGCGCGCGCTTTGGCTATGGCTCGAATCCATCGAAGATCAAGTCTCGCGGATGTCGTCCGTAGTTCAAACTCCCAAATCTGACCTGATGGCTGTGGGCGTAGCTTTCGATCTGCTCCAGATGGCCAAGTGAATTGCCCGCAGCGGCAAAGCCGCCGAATACGTAAGATCTGTCCAGAGAAAAGTCTCACCCTGGACCACGCCGTTGTTGACGATCGAAGGAGCCATCGGGCCTAAAGATGACGCATACAGAGGAACTCTCAATGAAAGAACCAATGTCGGTGTCAAAACCGCGGATCTCGGTAGGGGGTCCCGAATCGTGCGTCTAGGCGGATGGTAACAGGAGACAAGGGACACGATGTTTTTACCTGTGTTCGGGCCCTCTCGATGGAGGTAAAACCCTACTCCTCGCTTGATTAATATTGATGATATGGGTAGTACAAGAGTGGATCTACCACGAGATTAGAGAGGCTAAACCCTAGAGGCTAGCCTATGGTATGATTGTTGTTCGTCCCACGGACTAAAAACCCTCCGGTTTATATAGACACCGTGATAGGGTTAGGGTTACACAGAGTCGGGTTACAACGGTAGGAGATCTACATATCCAGACGCCAAGCTTGCCTTCCACGCCAAGGAAAGTCCCATCCGGACACGGGACGAAGTCTTCAATCTTGTATCTTCATAGTCCAGGAGTCCGGCCAACGGTGATAGTTCGGCTATCCGGACACCCCCTAATCCAGGACTCCCTCAGGCATCAATCACGGAGGGCTTCTACATCAACAACATAGCCTCTCTGATGATGTGTGAGTAGTTTACCTAGATGGCTTCTTCTCTCTTTTTGGATCTCAATACAATGTTCTCCCCCTCTCTCGTGGCGATCTATTCAATGTAATGTTCTTTCGTGGTGTGTTTGTTGAGATCGATGAATTGTGGGTTTATGATCAAGTTTATCTATGAACAATATTTGAATCTTCTCTGAATTCTTTTATGTATGATAGGTTATCTTTGCAAGTCTCTTTGAATTATCTGTTTGGTTTGGCCTACTAGATTGATCTTTCTTGCAATGGGAGAAGTGCTTAGCTTTGGATTCAATCTTGCAGTGTCCTTTCCCAGTGACAGTAGGGGCAGCAAGGCACGTATTGTATTGTTGCCATGGAGGATAACAAGATGGGGTTTACATCATATTGCATGAGTTTATCCCTCTACATCATGTCATCTTACTTAAAGTGTTACTCTGTTCATTTGAACTTAATACTCTAGACGCATGCTGGATAGCGGTCGACGTGTGGAGTAATAGTATTAGATGCAGGCAGTAGTCGGTCTACTTGTCTCGGACATGATGCCTATATACATGATCATACCTAGATATTCTCATAACTATGCTCAATTATGTCAATTGCTCAACAGTAATTTGTTTACCCACCGTAATACTTATGTTGTCGAGAGAAGCCACTAGTGAAACCTATGGCCCCCGGGTCTATGTTCCATCATATTAATCTACCAAGACTTAGCTATTTTTATTGCCTTTTATTTTACTTTGCATCTTTATCATAAAAATACCAAAAATATTATCTTATCATATCTATCATATGTCACTTTCATAAGTGACCGTGAAGGGATTGACAACCCCTTTATCGCGTTGGTTGCGAGGATTTTATTTGTTTGTGTAGGTGCGAGGGACTCGTGCGTGGCCTCCTACTGGATTGATACCTTGGTTCTCAAAAACTGAGGGAAATACTTATGCTACTTTGCTGCATCACCCTTTCCTCTTCTAGGGAAAACCAACGCAGTGCTCAAGTGTAGCAGGGTCTAATGAAAATCTTTTGTGACAATACTGGTGCAATTGCCTTGGCAAAGGAATCCAGATTTCACAAGAGAACCAAGCACATCAAGAGATGCTTCAACTACATCCGGGATCAAGTCCAGTCCGAGATCTGAATGTTGCAGACCCGTTGACTAAGCCTCTTCCACGAGCAAAACATGATCAGCACCAAGGCTCCATGGGTGTTAGAATCATTACTGTGTAATCTAGATTATTGACTCTAGTGCAAGTGGGAGATCAAGGAAATATGCCCTAGAGGCAATAATAAAGTTATTATTTATTTCCTTATATCATGATAAATGTTTATTATTCATGCTAGAATTGTATTAACCGGAAAGATAATACTTGTGTGAATACATAGACAAACAGAGTGTCACTAGTATGCCTCTACTTGACTAGCTCGTTGATCAAAGATGGTTATGTTTCCTAGCCATAGACATGAGTTGTCATTTGACTAACGGGATCACATCATTAGGAGAATGATGTGATTGACTTGACCCATTCCGTTAGCTTAGCACTCTATCATTTAGTATTTTGCTATTGCTTTCTTCATGACTTATACATGTTCCTATGACTATGAGATTATGCAACTCCCTTTTACCGGAGGAACACTTTGTGTGCTACCAAATGTCACAACATAACTGGGTGATTATAAAGGTGCTGTACAGGTGTCTCCAAAGGTACTTGTTGGGTTGGCGTATTTCGAGATTAGAATTGGTCACTCTGATTGTCGGAGAGGTATCTATGGGCCCACTCGGTAATGCACATCAGTATAAGCCTTGCAAGCATTGTAACTAATGGGTTAGTTGCGGGATGATGTATTACGGAACGAGTAAAGAGACATGCCGGTAACGATATTGAACTAGGTATTGAGATACCGACGATCGAATCTCGGGCAAGTAACATACCGATGACAAAGGGGACAAACGTATGTTGTTATGTGGTTTGACCGATAAAGATCTTCGTAGAATATGTAGGAGCCAATATGGTCATCCAGGTTCCGCTATTGGTTATTGACCAGAGAAGTGTCTCGGTCATGTCTACATAGTTCTCAAACCCGTAGGGTCCGCACGCTTAAAGTTCGTTGGCGATATAGTATTATATTAGTTATGTATGTTGGTGATTGACTGTTGTTCGGAGTTCCGGATAAGATCATGGACATGACGAGGAACTCCGAAATGGTCCGCAGATAAAGATTGATATATGGGATAATAGTGTTTGGACTCCGGAAGGGTTCCGGAATTCACCGGAAGGGGTTCCGGATGTTTCCCGAAATGTTTGGGTACGAGAACACTTTATTTGGGCCAAAGGGGAAAGCCCACAAGGTTTTTGGAAAGCGCAAAAGAAAGTTTTGCGGAGTCCAGGGGCCAGACGCCAGGGTCCCTGGCGTCTGGGTCCAGACGCCGGGAACCCTGGCGTCTGGTCCTGGAGTCCGAGAAGGACTCTTGCCTTTCGGGTGAAACCGACTTTGTGGAGGCTTTTACTCCAAGTTTCGACCCCAAGGCTCAACATATAAATCGAGGGGTAGGGCTAGCACCCAAGACACATCAAGAAACACCAAGCCGTGTGCCGGAAACCCCGTCCCCTCTAGTTTATCCTCCGTCATAGTTTTCGTAGTGCTTAGGCGAAGCCCTGCGGAGATTGTTCTTCACCAACACCGCCACCACGTCGTCTTGCTACCGGAACTCATCTAGTACTTTGCCCATCTTGCTAGATCAAGATGGCGAGGACGTCATCGAGCTGAACGTGTGCAGAACTCGGAGGTGCCGTGCGTTCAGTAGTTGGATCGGTCGGATCGTGAAGACGTACGACTACATCAACCGCGTTGATAAACGCTTCTGCTTACGGTCTATGAGGGTACGTAGACTAGACTCTCCCCTCTCGTTGTTATGCATCACCATGATCTTGCGTAGGAACTTTTTTGAAATTACTACGTTCCCCAACATGCCGATCATTGGGCAAGTCCACCAAAGTCCATACTTTGTTCTCATACATGTATCCTATCTCGGATTTCATGGCTCCTAGCCATTTGTTGGAATTCGGGCCCACCATCGCTTGTTCATAGCTCATAGGTTCATCGTTGTCCAATAACATGACCTTTAAGATAGGGTTACCACTCAGAAGTTGTACACACCCTTGTCGACCTACGAGGTTCGACAATAACTTGATCTGAAGCTCCATGATCATCATTAGCTTTCTCTTCAACTGAGGTAGGTGCCACTGAAACATCTTTCTGTGCTGCGCTACTCTCTGGTTGAAGTAAAGGTTCAACAACCTCATCAAGTTCTATCTTCCTCCCACTCAATTCTTTCGAGAGAAACTCTTTCTTGAGAAAGGACATATTCATAGCGACAAACACTTTGCCCTCAGATTCGAGATAGAAGGTATACCCTATCGTCTTGTTTGGGTATTCTATGAAGACACAATTTTCCGCTTTGGGTTCGAGCTTTTCTGGACGAAGCCTATCGACATAAGCATCGTAGCCCCAAACCTTAAGAAACAACAACTTAGGTTTCTTGCCAAACCATAGTTCATACAAAGGTCGCCTCCATGCACTTAGTTGGTGCCCTGTTTAAAGTGAATGTAATTGTCTCTAATGCATAACCCCAAAATGATAACGGTAGATCGGTAAGAGACATCATAGATCGCACCATATCCAATAAGGTTCGATTACGATGATTGGACACACCATTATGCTTTGGTGTTCTAGGTGGCATCAACTGTGAAACGATTCCACCTTGTCTTAAGTGATTGCCAAACTCATAACTCAGATACTCTCCCCTTGATCAAATCGTAGGAACTTGATCTTCTTGATATGATGATTCTCAACTTCACTCTGAAATTGTTTGAACTTTTCAAACTTTCAAACTTATGCTTCATTAAGTAAATATACCCATATCTACTCAATTCAACGGTGAAGGTGAGAAAATAACGATATCCACTGCGCGTGTCAACACTCATCGGACCGCACACATCAGCATGTGTGATTTCCGACAAGTCACTTGCCCGTTCCATTGTTCCAAAAAACGGGGTTTTAGTCATCTTGCCTATGAGGCATGGTTCGCATTATTAGGTGATTCAAAATCAAGTGACTCAAAAGTCCGTTAGCATGGAGGTTCTTCATGCGCTTTACACCAATATGACCTAAGCGGCAGTGCCACAATAAAGTGGTACTATCATTATCAACTCTACATCTTTTGGCATCAATGTTATGAACATGTGTATCACTACGACCGAGATTCAATAAACCATTCACATTGGGTGCATGACCATAGAAGGTATTATTCATGTAAACAAAATAACCATTATTCTCTAACTTAAATGAATAACCGTATTGCAATAAACATGATCTAATCATGTTCATGCTCAACACGGACACCAATGCAAACAACATTTATCTAGGTTCATCACTAATCCCGAAGGTAGAGGGAGCGTGCAATGGTGATCATATCATCCTTGGAAACACTTCCAACACATATCGTCACCTCGCCCTTAGCTAGTCTCCGTTTATTCTGTAGCTTTTATTTCGAGTTACCAATCTTAGTAACTGAACCGGTATCTAATACCCATGTGCTATTAGGAGTAGTGCAAGGTACACATCAATAACACATATATCAAATATACTTTTGTTGAAGTTGCCAGCCTTATCTACCAAGTATTTGAGGCAGTTCCGCTACCAGTGACCGTTCCCCTAATAGAAGCACTTCGTCTCGGGTTTGGGTTCTTGGGTTTCTTCACTAGAGCAGCAACTGGCTTGCCATCCATGAAGTTTCCCATCTTGCCCTCACCCTTCTTGAAACCAGTGGTCTTGTTAACCATCAACACTTGATGCTCCTTGATTTCTACCTTCACGGCCTTAAGCACGACGAACAGCTTTGGGATCAGCTTTCCCTTGCATGTTATAGTTTATCACGAAGCTCTAGCAGCTTGGTGATAGTGACTAGAGAACTCTGTCAATCACTCTCTTATCTGGAAGATTAAATCCCACTTGATTCAAGTGATTGAAGCACCCAGACATTCTGAGCACATGCTCAGTGGCTGAGTTATTCTCCATCTTGTAGGCAAAGATCTTTTCAGATGTCTCAAACCTCTCAACACGGGCATGAGCCTGAAATACCAATTTCAGCTCTTGGAACATCTCATATGTTCCACGGCGTTCAAAAAAGTTTTTGGAGCCCCGGCTCTAAGCCGCAAAGCATGGCGCACTAAACTATCAGGTAGTCATCAGAACGTGTCTGCCAGATGTTGACAACATCCACGGATGACGCCAAAGGGGTTGGCACACCAAGTGGTGCATCAAGGACAGAAGCCTTCAGTGCAGTGGCGGAGCTAGAATTTGACAGCAGGGTGGTCCACTTCAATTTTTTTTGATAAGCAATATGATATGTGAATGTTCTAACTAATTACCAATATACATAGGAGTAGATCAATATGGTCTTACAAACAAACTAAATTCACCATTAAATCTCAGAAATGATGTGTGACGCCCCCGATTCAATCATACACTAATCATACACGCAAACGTGTACGATCAAGATCAGGGACTCACGGGAAGATATCACAACACAAATCTAAAAATAAAATAAGTCATACAAGCATCATAATACAAGCTAGGGGCCTCGAGGGCTCGAATACAAGTGCTTTACGATCATAGACGAGTCACGGAAGCAACAATATCTGTACGTACATAAGTTAAAACAAATTTGCCTTAAGAAGGCTAACACAAACCGGGATACAGATCGAAAGAGGCGCATGCCTCCCGCTGGGATCCTCCTAACTACTCCCGGTCGTCGCCGCCGGCTGCACGTAGTAGTAGGCACCTCCGGGTAGTAGTCGCCATCGACGGTGGCGTCGCTCCTGGGCTCCATCGTCTGTCACAAAGAACCGGTGGAGATAGGGAAAAGGGGGAACAAGGCAACCATGAGTACTCATCCAAAGTACTAAGCAAGGAGCTACACTACATATGCATGGATATATGTGTAAAGGGCCATATCGATTGGATCAACTGCGAGAATGCCGTAATAAGAGGGGATAGCTAATCCTGTCGAAGACTACGCCACCGACCTCCGCCTTGCAACATGTAGAAGAGAGCAGATCAAGTCCTCCAAGTAGCATCGTATAGCATAATCCTACCGCGATCCCTCCTCGTAACCACGAGAGAGAGCGACCACCGGGTTGTATCTCGCACTTGGAAGGGTGTGTTTTATTAAGTATCCGGTTCTAGTTGTCATAAGGTCAAGGTACAACTCCAAGTCGTCTGCTATCAAGATCACGGCTATTCAATAGATTAACTTCCTGAGGGTGCACCACATAACCCAACACGCTTGATCCCATTTGGCCGGACACACTTTCCTGGGTCATGCCCGACCGCGGAAGATCAACACGTCGCAGCCGCACCTAGGCACAACAGAGAGGCCATCACGCCGATCTAAACCTATGCGCACAGGGGTCTGGGCCCATCGCCCATAGCACACCAAGATCGCTATGTGACGCGTCGAAAGCGTAACTAGCCCCTTAATACAAGAGCAGGCTTACGTTCCAATCCGGTAGCGCGCCACTTTCGATCGGCCAAGGCCACGAAGGCTTGGTGATACCATGACGTCGGGATACCCATAACTACTCCGCGTAGATGGTTAGTGCCTATAGACCAAATGGCCGACTCGAGATCAAATACCAAGATCTCGTTAAGCGTGTTAAGTAACCATGAACGCCGACCAGGCCGAGCCCACCTCTCTCCTAGGTGGTCTCAACCTGCCACAGCTTCTGCCACAAAGTAACGATCGGGGGCGTCGGGAACCCAGGCCCACCTCTACCGGGATGGAGCCACCTATCCTTTCAAATTTCATCTCCGAATAGTATCACGAGGTAATGTAATAGTGTAAAGTATATAGTATATGCCCGTGATCACCTCCCAAGTGATCACAGCCCAAGAGTATAGCATGGCGTACGGACAAGAGTGTAGGGTCAATGATGGAACACTAGCATCCTATACTAAGCAAGAGGATAGCGAGTAAAGGTAACAACAGTAGTAGCAAGGACAAAGCTATGCAAAGATAGGATTAACTGAAAGCGATAACATGCTACACTACTCTAATGCAAGCGGTATAGAGAAGAGTAGGCGATATCTTGTGATCAAAGGGGGGGCTTGCCTGGAAGCTCTGGAAAGAGAGAGGGGTCGCCAACTCCCTAGTCGAACCTGGCAGCAGCAGCTGGTCTCAAAGGTCTCAGCGAGAAAAGAGGGGGAAGAACAATAAATATTTAAGCAAACAGATGCATAGCGATGCATGACATGAAGTATCGGTGCTAGGGGTGCCCTAACGCGGTATGAGGTGATTCCGGTGAGGGGGGGGGGAGCATCCGGGAAAGTATTCCCGGTGTTTCGCGTTTTCAGACAGATGAACCGGAGGGGGAAAGTTGCGGGTTTGATATGTTAGGGGTGTGTGGTGGACGAACGAGCTGCGTATCCGGGTTCGTCTCGTCATTCTAAACAACTTTCATGTTGAAAATATTTTAATCCGAGTTACAGATTAAAAGATATGATTTTCTAAAGATTTTATTAATTTATGGAATTTAATTAATTATTTAATTAATTCGAAAATGATTTAATGACATCAGCATGATGTCATGCTAACATCAGCAGTCAACAGAGTTGACTGGTCAACCTGACCAGTGGGTCCAGTGGGACCCACCTGTCATACACTGTTTAGATTTAATAAGGGTTTAGGCTAATTTAATTACTATTTAATTAACCTAACTAGTTAATTAAATTAATTAAACCGGATTAATTAACTTAATTAATTCATTAGATAATTAACTAATTAATAATTAATTTTATTAAATCATTTTTATTTTTATTTATTATTTTTATTTTAATTCTTTTTTTAACGTTACGTGGTGTAGGGCCCCTGTCATAGGCACGAGGCCAACCGAGGCGGGCGCTAGCAGTGGCCGTGGCGCCCGAATGGGCTCGAGCTTCGAGAGGGCGATGGGCACGGCCTGGCGCACCGGCCGGGCAGATCCACCGCAGGACGCGAGGCGGCGGCAGCCGAGGTGGGGGTTCGGGAGGAGCGCCGGGCGAGCAGAGAGGAGGGCGCCGAGCGCCTGAGTGGTTCGGGCACTGCCCGAGCGGGCACTGCGGGCTAGCGCCGGCGGTGAGGGCCGTAGCCGGAGCAAGATGGCGCGGCGAGGTCAGTGGCCAGGGCAACGGGCAGCCGGCCACGGCGCGGGCGCACGGGGCGCGGCCCGGAGCGGCAACAAGTGCGGGGAGAGGACGAGTGGGAGCGCGGGGTGCGTCCATGGGCGCGGCCGGAGCACGACCAGGGCGCGTCCAGAGGCGCCGGGGTGCGGCCGTCGACGCGGCGAGCGCGGCCGGGGCGCGGTGACCGCAAATGGGCGAGGGCAGAGAGAGGAGAGGAGGGGCGCAGCTCACGGGGCGTAGGGCATGCGGCGGTGTGCTCGGGAAGGCCGGGGGGGACGACAGGGACGAGCTACGGAGTGGAGGAGGACGGCGAGGTGGCGGCGTCCTGGCGGCGGGGCGGCGTCGAGCGGCGACGGGCGTAGGGACAAGGCGGCGAGGTCGGGCCGCCATGCCCTGATCTGGCCGAAAGTGCGCCTAGGAGGTGGCGGGGCGACGCTCGACGGGTGGAGTCCGGCGGGGGCGATGGACGATCCGGCCGGGCGTCGCCGGCCTCTGGATCGGGGGAGCGCCCCGATCCAGATCGGGTCGTGGGGTGGGGAGAGGAGCGAGCGGGGGAGTAGTGTGCGTGGGGGCTAGGGTTCGCTGCTCGAGTGGATAAGGGAGTGGGGAGTGGGATTGACCGGTGGGCACTGGTGGGTTGGCCCGGTTGTGCCACGGCCGAGGGTTTCTCCTTTTTTGTTTTCTGCTTGCTTTTCTTTTCTTTTCCTGTTTTCTTTTATTCTATTTTATTTTACTTGTAGTTTCTTTAGTTTTATAATTATGACGATAGCTCCTAAATTAATGTCTCCGAATACCACACAGCCTTAAAAAGTTTGGTGACTAATGAACTAGTTTAATATTTGTTTATTAATCTAAAAGCATTGAAGTAATTGTCTTTGCTACTGTATTATTTAGTTAAGTGCATTTAAACTTTTATAAAGACTTGGTTTATCCACCAACCTTACTTACGTAATTATTTGGCTCACTTGAACATTTTAGTTTTAATATTTGAAATCTTTTATTGTTTGCTTGATTTTGAATTTGAATTGAATCGGTTTCAAACTAACGCGAGATTAGCAACAGAAATCGAGGTGACATGGCATCATTAGCAGAGGGTTACTGTGGCTTAATTATCCGGGCGTCACAATTCTCCTCCACTACAAGAAATCTCGTCCCGAGATTTAAGAGGGGTGTAAGGGGGAAAGTTTTGGTTACGAAATTCTAACGGTTCTTCTCGTCTTTGGTTGCTCTTCTCGAAGAGGTCGATCCGTTACATTGACGTCTTTATTTCTCTGCTTCAGGTCATCATGGCGAAGTCGTCCTTTTATTCGGGAACTCCAACGTACTTACGAATAGGTAAGGGGCAGCTCGGCTACGACAGAATGCTTAAGAGGGAAACAATCAAGTTAACCCATGAATGAGCATAAGAGTACCTCTCGAATTTAACCAATAAAATATGTCGAGAGTAAGGTACGAAGGTTCAATAAGAGGTTCCAAGCGGATAGATAGTTGCTCGAAGTCTGATCCGGAGTGAGAAAGGGGTTCAGAGCAACGAGAGTAAGTATTGCGTCTGATACCAGAATAGAGCATTAGGAAGGTGACCCCTGAATTACATACGGAGCCAAGTGTGAGGAATAACTTTGACACTAGGGTGTACAGGAGAGTTAGGTTTTGATCCTGTGAAAATGTGGGTTATGGGCCCACCATGTGGGTTAAAAGTTGAAAGAGCGGTGACATCTTGCACGGTTATGATAGCAAGGCATGCCAGAGAATAACCTGTCAGTTATGTCGGTAACAATGTCGGTACCAAGGGCGAGGGACAAAGAGAACCATCTTCCTGCTCGTTGAACGAGGCGGACCAATAGGCAAAGTTCTTGTCCATCGGTGGTTACCAGAATGTCATCACCAAAATAACAGGTCTTTCTCGATGTAATTGTACACCGAGGTGTTTACAAAAGCAGGAGAATATTACTGCTTAGATCTCATAGATCACAAGAAAGGTTAAACCAAAGCGATGGAAAGGAAGATATGATTATCAGATTTAACTGAGATCAATGGAAAGGAAAAATGTGTTTAAACACATATTCCGTGGGTATATCCTTCCCAAGGACAAGCAGATGATATCCATGACAGGATAGAAGGTAGAAAACCATTTAGGTAAGGGGAGAAAAATTCATGACATTACCCATACAACGGTGTTTGGATAATTGATAAAGAGAATTTAGCATTGTGCTTCAAATGTTATTGTGATGAACGGAGTACCACAAACATGCTTTAGGTAGCAATGATATGGTGTTTCAATCAAGGGCCAGACTTCGGATACACCAATGATCCATCAGGAGTAACTTATAAAATAAGTCCTACAATTTCCTCCAGGAGGAATGGTTATCCTTGCAAAAGAAGTTATAATGATAGGTCCTCCAGCCGGGGGGGGGGGGTGCTAGGCATGACATCATGTTACCGGGTCATAAAAGACCAGTGTTATAACTCTTGGAGAAATGTTCCAACCATCATATCTGACCGAGATTCAGATCTGATCGGTGTTAGGATACCTTGGACTCTGGATGTCCGAGAAGAAAAGGTGCAACACAAATAGACGAAATGACATTTCAAGATTCTCAGGAACTGAACTATGGAAGCGAGTTCCGAAACAAGAGTTCATCATTAAGTCAAGGAGAGAATGAGGAGGTGGCTGATGGACTCAATGACATTCCATTGAGATCTCAAAAGATGGATTTCCACGATTATCTGAACAAGGAGATAACCCTTCTCAGATCAAATGATATAGTGAGGTATGCTCGAGGAAAACATACATAATTAAACCTTGGTTGAAAGGTGCACCCGAAATATGGGCTGGGTTGCACGACCAATGTTAAAATGGTGATTCAATTATCGGAAGACTTAGAATGAAACTATCGCTCATTCACTCTAAAGCTATAGGGTTGCTAGAAGTTTTGAATTCACACGTCATAGCTCAATTGTCGGTATTCCGGTTAAAAACAATACGGGGACCAAGGAATGAACGGAGATGGAGAGAAGTATTACTATATCAAGAATTCTTAAGAGGAGGTGAAATTCCCACCACATTCTTGACAAAAGAGGTGGTAATACTTCATGGTAATTAAGAACAAAGGTTGGATAGCAAGGAACTCAAGGTATAACACAGAATACGAACAAGTTTGTGTTGGACAGAAGGCAATAAAGTGGTCGATGATAACACAGATCATCAAGGGCAAGGATGGTATTTCTCTTCATGAATTCAATTGATATCCTGGAAGAGCTCAACATGTTGATGATGACCCCGACACAATTGTCGAGAGGTTTCACGAAGAAGCAATCGAACAGCGACGGCATCAAGAAAAAGCAGTGGTGAAGCAAAGGGTCATTGGAACCACGGATACGACACACACTCAAAATTAAGCTTGCTATTCAAGGCGAAATGATACGACGAGGAAGAATGGCGTAAGGTTATCTCATCGTCAAAAATTATGCTCTGGGAAGAAGGACCAGGTAGCACAGTTAAAATTTAGCACAATGATATAGCCGATCAGGCTAGGAATGACTTGAAGGATTATTAAACTCGTAAGCAACAAGAATTACTTAGAGTTATTGAATCGGAGTATGGAATCGATTCACTTATCGGTGTTCCCGAGTGTCTAATAGCTCGGAGCCCGTGGAAAATTGGAATCAGTGAGAATGTAGTACTTGATGAAGAACTCTTAAGAAGTAATGCAGTTCCAAGATAATCTCGAGATACCAGGGGGGTAATACTCGAAGACGGATCAAAGTAGAGGTTGGACTGGGGTATTAATCCATAGAAGACAAATGTTTAAACTTGCCCGAGAAATGGGAACAAAGAAGAACAATATGGTCGAAACCATAACTACAAGGGGTCCAATTTAATAACACCGAAAGAATTACTCGAATGAGTAAATATTTGGCAAGAAGCTTCCATGATAAGTTCCACATCAGGTCCATGGGCATGAACTCGAGTTCAAGGTCGACTCCCACTTCTCCAATGCATACCCTTTCATTCACTTCTCGCTTTCGATGAAGTTATAAGCGTTGAAATTTTATCCGGCAAAATACCGGAAGAGTACGACTCGTGAAAACTTTCGAGTTCACACATATTAAGGAAGGCATAGGTTCAACCCATCGGGCATCTTAGAATCATATACCGTAATCTTTAGAAGTAATTAACTCAAGCTCTCAAGGCGCAGCATGGTTGAGAAAGCGGATGATACAATTTACCAAAGGCATTATGTATCGCAGAAAAGGCTCACAAGGTTATTGAATATGAAGGGCGTTGTCGGATAAAATCCAACAAAGGATCCGGTGGTCCACAAGGGATCCGACGTGAGCATCAAGACTCAACTAGAGGAAGCAGATTATAGAAACAACCGACTAACTCAATTGTCAAATGCAAAGGAATTATGATTTCCAAATCAAGGGATCGAAGCAATGCTCGATTAGGGGTGGATAAGTTGAATAGCCTTAGGGTACAATCAAAGACAATTGGATTGGTCGAGAACCAATTCCAGTTAAAAGAATGGCAGCTCAGCTGGAAAAGTAATTTATAAGGATCAATGATGATTGCGTGTATTCACAAACATATTGAGTCAACAGACTCAAAATGATAATGACAAGGAATGTCAATATGACTACGAGACTTATGGGATTAACCATAATGCAAGCAAGCAAGAATTTCAAGAGCCAAAGGCCCCAAAGGATTTTCGGAAGATCGAATATTATTTTGAAGACTTTTATGAAGCACATGAACAACCGGGGATGAGCGGATACTCAACAAGTGCGAGTATTTATCTGAAGGGGTATTCATGTGGCAAAGAACTGCTAGGCAGTAGGCACAAAGTACTCTCGGAACAATAGAGAAAACTTCGGGGTATCTTGTAATAACAAGATCAATGGGGGATGATCGTATGAATGGTAAGTGTAAGTAGTTTTCCATACATATTTATCGGTGGTCGGGAATAGTAAAAGTGATGGGCACAAAGTCTCGAGAAAATATCAAAGAGTATCTCCGAAATCTTCTGGTGCAGTCGGTGATCATCCGGACTGAAGGGCCTCTCCGGTTGAAAGTATTTTCGAGAACCTAAAGTTAGATTTTAGTAAAAATCATTTAACCTGAATAGAAGAGCGTTCAGAATCCCAGAGTAAAGGTCGAGGAGTAAAAGATCCTAATACCACCCAATGGCGACGTGGGCCCAGGGGCCGCATGTACCATGTTAGTAAAAGTTTTGTAAAGTCTAGACTCAACTTCGGCCAAGGAGTGTGGAAGGGGGATTCCTACAGGCAGTCGGCTCTCATACCAACTTGTGACGCCCCCGATCCAATCGTACACTAATCATACATGCAAACGTGTACGATCAAGATCAGGGACTCACAGGAAGATATCACAACACAACTCTAAAAATAAAATAAGTCATACAAGCATCATAATACAAGCCAGGGGCCTCGAGGGCTCGAATACAAGTGCTCGATCATAGACGAGTTAGTGGAAGCAACAATATCTGAGTACAGACATAAGTTAAACAAGTTTGCCTTAAGAAGGCTAACACAAACTGGGATACAGATCAAAAGAGGCGCATGCCTCCTGCTCGATCCTCCTAACTACTCACAGTCGTCGTTAGCGGGCTGCACGTAGTAGTAGGCACCTCCGGGGTAGTAGTCGCCATCGACGGTCGCGTCGCTCCACAGGCTCCATCGTCCGTCGCAGCAACCGGGTAGAGATAGGGGAAAAGGGGAACAAGGCAACCGTGAGTACTCATCCAAAGTACTCGCAAGCAAGGAGCTACACTACATATGCATGCATATATGTGTAAAGGGCCATATCAGTGGACTGAACTGCAGAATGCCAGAATAAGAGGGGGATAGCTAATCCTGTCGAATACTACGCTTCTGGCAGCCTCCGTCTTGCAACATGTAGAAGAGAGCAGACTGAAGTCTTCCAAGTAGCATCGTATAGCATAATCCTACCCGGCGATCCCCTCCTCGTAACCCTGAGAGAGAGCGACCACCGGGTTGTATCTGGCACTTGGAAGGGTGTGTTTTATTAAGTATCCGGTTCTAGTTGTCATAAGGTCAAGGTACAACTCCAAGTCGCCCCGTTATCAAGATCACGGCTATTCGAATAGATTAACTTCCTGCAGGGTGCACCACATAACCCAACACGCTTGATCCCATTTGGCCGGACACACTTTCTGGGTCATGCCCGCCGCGGAAGATATACATCGCAGCCCCACCTAGGCACACAACAGAGAGGCCAAGACGCCGGTCTAAACCTATGCACACAGTGCAGGTCCGCCCATCGCCCATAGCACACCAAGACGCTATGACGTCTGCCGAAAGCGTAACTAGCCCCTTAATACAAGAGCGAGCCTTACGTTCCAATCCGACGCTACGCCACTCGGCCATTGGCGTCACGAAGGCTTCGGCTGATACCACGACGTCGGGATACCCATAACTACTCCCGCGTAGATGGTTAGTGCGTATAGACCAAATGGCCAGACTCAGATCAAATACCAAGATCTCGTTAAGCGTGTTAAGTAACCGGGCCAGGCCCACCTCTCTCCTAGGTGGTCTCAACCTGCCCTGTCGCTCTGCCACAAAGTAACAGTCGGGGGGCGTCGGGAACCCAGGCCCACCTCTACCGGGATGGAGCCACCTGTCCTTTCAGCCCCATCTCCTAACAAGATATCACAGGTAATGTAATAGTGTAAAGTATATAGTATATGCCCGTGATCACCTCCAAGTGATCACAGCCCAGAGTATAGCATGGCAGACGGACAAGAGTGTAGGGCCACCTTGATGGAACACTAGCATCCTATACTAAGCAAAGCGAGGATAGCGGTAAAGGTAACAACAAGAGTAGCAAGGACAAAGCTATGCAGAAAGATAGGATTAATCGAAAGCAAGAACATGCTACACTACTCTAATGCAAGCGATAGAGAAGAGTAGGCGATATCTTGTGATCAAAGGGGGCTTGCCTGGGTGCTCAGGCAAGAGAGAGGGGTCGTCAACTCCTAGTCGAATCAAGAAGCAGCGTGGCCCGGTCTCGGTGTCTAGCGAGAAAAGAGGGGGAAGAACAATAAATTTTTAAGCAAACAGATGCATAGCGATGCATGACATGAAGTATCGGTGCTAGGGGTGCCCTAACGCGGTATGAGGTGATTCCGGTGAAGGGGGGAAGCATCCGGGAAAGTATTCCCGGTGTTTCGCGTTTTCGGACAGATGAACCGGAGGGGGAAAGTTGCGGGTTTGATATGTTAGGGGTGCGTGGTGGACGAATGGGCTGCGTATCCGGGTTCGTCTCGTCATTCTAAGCAACTTTCATGTTGAAAATATTTTAATCCGAGTTACGGATTAAAAGATATGATTTTCTAAAGATTTTATTAATTTCTGGAATTTAATTAATTATTTAATTAATTCGAAAATGATTTAATGACATCAGCATGATGTCATGTTGACATCATCAGTCAACAGAGTTGATCGTCAACTGACCATGGGTCCAAAGTGGGACCCACACATCATACAATCGCTTAGATTTAATAAGGGTTTAGGCTAATTTAATTACTATTTAATTAACCTAACTAGTTAATTAAATTAATTAAACCGGATTAGTTAACTTAATTAATTCATTAGATAATTAACTAATTAATAATTAATTTTATTAAATTATTTTTATTTTTATTTTTATTTTTATTTTTAATTCTTTTTTTAACGTTTTGTGGTGTGGGGCCCCCTGTCATAGGCACAGGGGGCCAACCATGCTTAGCGCGTGGCGTGGGCGCCGAATGGGCTCGAGCCGATAGAAGGGCGCACTGGCGCACACCGCGCCGCGTGACGAATCACCGGCAGGAGGCGGCGGCCGGCAAGGTCGGGAGGAGCGCCGGCGGCAGAGAGGAGGGCGCCGAGCGCTGAAGCGGATCGAACCTTGCCCGAAGCGGGCATCGCTGGCGCCGGCGGTCACGGCCGTGGCCGGAGCAAGATGGCGGCGAGGTCGATGGCGAAGCGTGGGCGGCCCGCAGCAGGCGCCGCATGGCGCGGGCGGCAACAATTGCGGGGAGAGGACGAGTGGGAGCGCGGGGTGCGTCCATGGGCGCGGCCGGAGCACGACCAGGGCGCGTCCAGAGGAGCCGGGGTGCAGCCGTCGACGCGGCGAGCGCGGCCGGGGCGCGGTGACCGCAAATGGGCGAGGGCAGAGAGAGGAGAGGAGGGGCGCAGCTCACATGGGGGTTGTAGGGCACGCGGCAGTGTGCTCGGGGAAGGCCGGGGAGGACGACGGGGACGAGCGACGGAGTGGAGGAGGACGGCGAGGTGGCGGCGTCCTGGCGGCGGGGCGGCGTCGAGCGGCGACGGGCGTAGGGACAAGGCGGCGAGGTCGGGCCCCCATGCCCCGATCCGGTCGAGCGGGGGGTGCGCCTAGGAGGAGGCAGGGGGCGGCGTTCGATGGGGTGGAGTCCGGCGGCGGCGATGGACGATCCGGCCGGCGGCGTCGGCGGTCTCCTGGATCGGGAGGTTGGGGCGAGCGCCCCCGATCCAGATCGGGTCGTGGGGTGGGGAGAGGAGCGAGCGGGGGAGTAGTGTGCGTGGGGGCTAGGGTTCAGTTGCTCGAGTGGATAAGGGGAGTGGGGAGTGGGATTCGGCCGGCTGGGCCTGGTGGGTTGGCCCAGTTGTGCCACGGCCCAGGGGGGTTTCTCCTTTTTTTTGTTTTCTGTTTGCTTTTCTTTTCTTTTTCCTGTTTTCTTTTATTCTATTTTATTTTACTTGTAGTTTCTTTAGTTTTATAATTATGACGATAGCTCCTAAATTAATGTCTTCGAATACCCTACTGCCTTAAAAAGTTTGGTGACTAATAAACTAGTAAGACTTGGTTTATCCACCAACCTTACTTACGAATTATTTGGCTCACTCCGAACATTTTAGTTTTAATATTTGAAATCTTTTATTGTTTGCTTGATTTTGAATTTGAATACGAATCGGTTTCAAACTAACGCGAGATTAGCAACAGAAATCGAGGTGACATGGCATCATTAGCAGAGGGTTACTGTGGCTTAAATATCCGGGCATCACATGATGCTATGAATAAAGCTAACTGAGACAAAAATTAGAACTGATGTGCAAAATTATGTATGTGTTCATGTACTCTAAATAGTGCAAAAATGTAAACCCTAAATCAGAAATTGGGGCTTTACTGGACCTAAATCAGGTTGCTCACTTGCTGGCCTGCTGACTCAGGAGACTGCTGACTGAGCGGCAACGGCCGCCGGCTTTGCAGGGAGGCGAAGGCAGCGGCAGGGCGCCAGGGCCAGGCTGCCGGGGTCAGGGGCGCTGGGCAGGAGCGAACCGCGCACGCGGGGCGCGCGAGCGCGCAGCTAGAGACAATGGACGGGCAGGCTGGGCGCTGGCCGGCGACCGACGACGCTGTGTGGTCGCAGGGTGGCGAGCCGGTGAGGCGAGGAACAGCGGTTGGGCGTCAGGGGCACTCCTTTTTTTGAGACACTTCAGGGGCACTCCTGGGCGAGGGCGTCGGGACGAGGCGGCTGTTCCACTCGATGTGGACGAGGACGAGGGCCTGAGTCCATGTGGATCGGTTGTCCCTGGTAAGTGCTATTGGGCCTTTTTTTGTCTCTGGCCAAGTTAGAGATACATATGTATATAAGGCTGATCCAAAATTCCAGGGTGGGTCGCGGCCCACCCTGTCCACCCTGTAGCTCCGCCCCTGCTTCTGTGTAGCAGTGAGGACAATCCTCAGACTACGACCCTAGTCCTCACAATTGCTTACAATATCTTTCAACTTAGTCTTTCTCCAGGAACGTATTAAAACAGGGAGCTAAAGCGCGAGCTATTAATCTACAACATAATTTGCAAAAACAATTTAGACTATGTTCATGATAATGAGTTCAGTTAATCAAATTATCTAATGAACTCCCACTCAGATAGATATCCCTCTAGTCATCTAAGTGATACATGATCCGAATCGACTAGGCCGTGTCCGATCATCACGTGAGACGGACTAGTCATCAACGGTGAACATCTCCATGTTGATCGCATCTACTATACGACTCATGTTCGACCTTTTGGTCTCTCGTGTTCCGAGGCCATGTATGTACATGCTACGCTCGTCAAGTCAACCTAAGTGTTTTGCATGTGTAAATCTGGCTTACACCCGTTGTATGCGAACGTTAGAATCTATTACACCCGATCATCACGTGGTGCTTCAAAACAACGAACCTTCGCAACGGTGCACAGTTAGGGGCAACACTTTTCTTGAAATTTTAGTGAGGGATCATCTTATTTATGCTACCGTCGTTCTAGGCATATAAGATGTAAACATGACAAACATCACATGCAAATCATAAAGTGACATGATATGGCCAATATCATCTTGCACCTTTGATCTCCATCTTCGAGGCGCGGCACAATCACCTTCGTCGCCGGCATGACACCATGATCTCCATCATCATGTCTTCATGAAGTTGTCTCGCCAACTATTACTTCTACTACTATGGCTAACGGTTAGCAATAACGTAAAGAAATTACATGGCGTTTTCATTGACACGCAGGTCATACAATAAATTAAGACAACTCCTATGGCTCCTGCAGGTTGTCATACTCATCGACATGCAAGTCGTGATTCCTATTACAAGAACATGATCAATCTCATACATCACATATATCATTTATCACATCCTTTTGGCCATATCATATCACATAGCATACCCTGCAAAAACAAGTTAGACGTCCTCTAATTGTTGTTGCATGTTTTACGTGGCTGCTATGGGTTTCTAGCAAGAATATTTCTTACCTGCGCAAAAGCCACAACGGTGATATGCCAATTGCTATTTACCATTCATAAGGACCCTCTTCATCGAATCCGATCCGACTAAAGTGGGAGAGACAGACACCCGCTAGCCACCTTATGCATCAAGTGCATGTCGATTATGGAACCTGTCTCACGTAAGTGTACGTGTAAGGTCGGTTCGGGCCGCTTCATCCCACAATGCCGCCGAATCAAGATAAGACTAGTAATGGTAAGAAAATTGAACAAATCATCTCCCACAACTACTTGTATTCTACTCGTGCATAGAATCTACGCATAGTCCTAGGTCATGCCACTGTTGGGGAACGTAGTAATAATTCAAAATTTTCCTACGTGCCACCAAGATAAATCTAGGAGATGCTAGCAACGAGAGAGAGGGAGTGCATCTTCATACCCTTGAAGATCGTTAAGCGGAAGCGTTACAAGAACGCGGTTGATGGAGTCGTACTCGCGGAGATTCAAATCGTGGAAGATCCGATCTAGCGCCAACAGACGGGCGCCTCGCTGCTCAACACACGTGACAGCCCGGGACGTCTCCTCCTTCTTGATCCAGCAAGGGGAGAGGAGAAGTTGCGGGAGAACTCCAGCAGCATGACGGCATGGTGGAGATGGAGCTCGTGGTTCTCCGGCAGAGCTTCGGTAAGCACTACGGAGGAGGAGGAGCAGTTGGAGGAGGAGAGGGCTGCGCCAGGGAAGGGGTGTGCGGCTGCCCTCTCTCTCCCTCACTATATATAGGGGGAAGGATGGAGGAGGAGGCGCCCTAGGGTTTCCCTAGGGGAGCGGCGGCGGCCACAGGGGAAACCCTAGATGGGTTTGGGCGCCCCCACCCCTAGGAAACTTGCCCCCCAAGCCGGGAGGGGTGGCTACCCTAGGGGAGGCGCCCCCACCTCTCCACGTTACGTGAGATGGGGTGGGAGGGGCGCACAGCCCCTTAGTGGGCTGATGTGCCCCCTTCCCTTGGCCCATAAGCCCCCCCCCCAACGCTTGACGGGGCCTCCGAAACCCCTTTCAGACTGAAAGTGCAACTATCCCTAGGTGGTTTTGGTAATTCATAACAACATATAGCTCATTGAGCTAATGCTATTCCAAGACTATTGTTTCAGGAAAGCTCAATGAATGGCATGGCATGGATGATGAAAGTGGATCCCTCAAAATACTAAGGACAAAGGATTGGCTCAAGCTCAAAAGCTCAAGACTCTTCATTTTACATTTTAGTGATCCAAGATCACATTGAGTCTATAGGAAAAGCCAATACTATCAAGAAGGGATGAGGTGTTGCTTAATGAGCCTCTTGCTTCATGTGCTTAGTGATATGCTCCAAAACCCCGCCTACTTTCCCACATCCACAAATGACCTAAACCTAAAGCCAAAATCGGTCACACCGATTCTTTCTATCCGGCGCCACCGATTCCAAAAGTCATAGCCACTGCCACAAACCCTAAGCAAATCGGTCTTACCGATAGGGATCTCGGTCTCACCGAGATGGGGTTGCAATCTCTCTGTTTCCCTTTGTAACGTTTCAGTCTAACCGAAGTGAGCGATCGGTCCCACCGAGATTGCAATGTAAACTCTCTGTTTCCTTTTTGTAACATTTCGGTCTCACCGAAAAGAGCAAATCTTTCCCACCGAGTTTACCTGACCAACTCTCTGGAAAGCTTATTACCAAATCGGTCTCACCGAGTTTGTGTAATCGGTCTCACCGAGATTACGTTATGCCCTAACCCTAACCGAAACGGCCTCACCGAGATGCATGTCAGTCCCACCAAAAATCACTAACGGTCACTAGGTTTACTAAATCGGTCCGACCGAGTTTAACGATTCGGTCCCATCGAGTTTGGTAAATTGTGTGTAACGATTAGATTTTGTGTGGAGGCTATATATACCCCTCCACCTCCTCTTCATTCGTGGAGAGAGCCATTAGAACGAACCTACACTTCCAACTTACCATTTCTGAGAGAGAACCACCTACTCATGTGTTGAGGCCAAGATATTCCATTCCTACCATATGAATCTTGATCTCTAGCCTTCCCCAAGTTGCTTTCCACTCAAACCCTCTTTCCACCAGATCCAAAACCTATGAGAGAGAGTTGAGTGTTGGGGAGACTATCATTTGAAGCATAAGAGCAAGGAGTTCATCATCAACGCACCATTTGTTACTTCTTGAGAGTGGTGTCTCCTAGATTGGCTAGGTGTCACTTGGGAGCCTCCGACAAGATTGTGGAGTTGAACCAAGGAGTTTGTAAGGGCAAGGAGATCGCCTACTTTGTGAAGATCTACCGCTAGTGAGGCAAGTCCTTCGTGGGCGAAGGCCATGGTGGGATAGACAAGTTTGCTTCTTCGTGGACCCTTCGTGGGTGGAGCCCTCCGTGGACTCGCGCAGCCGTTACCCTTCGTGGGTTGAAGTCTCCATCAACGTGGATGTACGATAGCACCACCTATCGGAACCACGCCAAAAACATCCGTGTCTCCAATTGCGTTTGAATCCTCCACACCCTTCCCTTTACTTTCTTGCAAGTTGCATGCTTTAATTTCCGCTGCCTATACACTCTTTGCATGCTTGCTTGAATTGTGTGATGATTGCTTGACTTGTCCTAAAATAGCTAAAATCTGCCAAACTCTAAAATTGGGAAAAGGTTAAGTTTTTATTGGTCAAGTAGTCTAATCACCCCCCTCTAGACATACTTCAAGGTTCTACAAGTGGTATCGAGCATTGGTCTCCATTTGCTTTGATTTCCATAGCTTTTGGTGGTCATAGCCTTGGTTTCACAACCTAGGAGAGTATGGAGTCTAGCGAGGAAATTATCACCGTAGAGGTCCTTACTTTGATGGTACTAATTTTGCTAGTTGGAAGCATAAGATGAAAATGCATATTCTTGGACATAACCCCGCCGTTTGGGCAATTATTTGTATTGGCTTGCAAGGTGAATTCTTCGATGGGAGAGAACCGAACCGTGAAGCTAATGCGGAAGAATTGAAGATGCTGCAATATAACGCTCAAGCATGTGACATCATCTTCAACGGATTGTGCCTCAAGAATTCAAAAAATCAGCCGCCTTGAGAATGCAAAGGAAATTTGGGATACTTTGATTGATATGCATGAAGGTACCGAGTCCGTCAAGGAATCCAAGTTGGATGTGCTCCAAAGTCAGCTTGACAAGTTCAAAATGAAGGATGGTGAAGGTGTCATGAAATGTACTCTAGGCTTGCTCTTATCACAAATGAGATTGCCGGCTTAGGGAGTGAAGAGATGACCGACAAATTCATCATCAAGAAAATCCTACGAGCATTGGATGGAAAGTATGATACCGTGCACATTGATCCAAATGATGCCAAACTACAAAGATCTCAAGCCAATGTAAGTCATTGGAAGGATTGTTGCTCATGAGATGTCACTCAAGGATAAGGAGGAACTTCACAACAAGTCAAGTGGTGCTTACAAAGCCTCAAGTGAAGCCCCCACATCATCTAGTGAGAAACCAACCTTCAAAGAAGAATTGAGCTTAATGGTGAAGAACTTCAACAAATTCTACAAAAGTAGAAGCAAAGAAAGAAGCTCCAAGTCAAGGTCTTACAATGACAAGAGATCTTCTAGTCGAGAGCGCAATTGCTACAATTGTGGGAGACCGGACACTACTCCAATGAGTGTACGGCACCCTACAAAAGAAGAGAAGATTCTCCAAGAAGAAGGAGCAAAAGAGAAGAATCACCACCAAGAGAGAGGAGGAGTAGAGATGGTCGTTATGAACGAAGACCCTCACGGAGAAGTAAGGATTCGGAAAGAAAGGACAAGTCATCAAGGAGCTACACAAAACGAAGACATCAAGCTCATGTTGGTGAATGGGTTTCCGGCTCCGACTCCGACAATCACTCCGAGAGAAGCTATCACTCCGACTCCGAATATACTCAAGATGAAGGTGTTGCCGGTCTAGCACTTGTGTCAACCAACTCCTATGACATATTTGACTCACCAAATGAAGGTGTTGGAAGATGCTTCATGGCCAAAGGTCCAAAGGTAACACATCCCGAGTATGTTGATTTTAATAGTGATGAAGATGACTTGCTTGTGGATGATGATTTACTTGTTGACAACTCTAGTGATGAATACTATGATGAAACGTCAATTAATCATGCTAATCAAACGAATGACAATGATAAGGAGAAAATTGAGCTTCTAACTAAAGAACTAAACACTCTTAAGTTGGCTCATGAAACTATCTTCGAAGATCATCGAGAACTTTTAAGGGCTCATGAGAAGTTACGCTTTGAAAAGCTCAATCTTGAGCAAGAGCATGAGTTCTTAAAGGCAATCAATGATGATCTCCGCAAGAAAAGTTCTTCTTACATTGCCAAGCATTTACTCTTATCTACTTACATGCCTCAAGTCAAGTCTAGTAACAAGTACAAGAAAGATACTTCCTCTAGTAGTAACAATAATAATGTCAAATCCAATGTTGTTGCTTCTAGTAGTTCTCTTGATTCCACTAATGATTCTCTTAGCCAAGTTACACTTGAGCAAGAAAATAGTTTATTGAAGGGAATTATAGAGAAAGGAGTTTACAAGAGCCTTGCCGGGAGTAAGCAATTCGAGGAAATTGTACGCAAGCAAGGAAGGCACCGGAAGAATCAAGGTGTTGGTTTTGAATGAAAGTTCAACGCCAATGGAGTTGAGTGGGAAGAATATCAATACCCCAAGACAAAGTTTGTTCCTCAACAAGAGAAGTATGATCCTACTTCCTTCAAGGGACACAAGCTCAAGATGATCTTCCACCACAAGACCACAAGAACAAAGGCAAGGACAAGCTTCAAGAAGAGATTGATGCATTTGAAGAAGCACCTAAAGCCTCGTTCAAGTGGGTCCCCAAGACTACGCCAAGTTCTACTTCATCAAGTACAACTACAACTCCAAGGATTCCCATCAAGATGATGTGGATCCCAAGAAGAGGAACTAGAGAGTTCTTGAGGGTGACTCCGCCAACATTCTTCACTCATATCATTTTGGCAAGAACAAGTGCAATCAACTTTCACATCTTTCACTAGTTCAAGGAGTCACAAACCCTCATGTTGGTAAGGCAAGGGACAAGGTAACCTAATGTTTTCATGGACATCATCTTGTGTGTGCATCACTCTATGTCTATGGATATTCTTGTTTGTTCCTTGTGGGACTAACCCATGTAGGCAAGTTGAAAGTGCAACTCACTCCAAAGGATTGCTCCAAACGATCTACATCAACATTGAGCATCTACATCTTCAACACCTACATGAAGTCATCATCGAAAAACCCAAGGTTAGTTCATCCCTCTAAGGGGATCTCACATCTAGGGGAGCTTAACTCTAAGAATTGAGTCAAAGCAACTCTAATGGTGTGAACACATTAATGCATTATGTAAAAGTGGTAACCCACTTGAGCTTAAATGATGAGTATGACCTATGATCAAATGTTCTCATTTGACTCCTAAGTCAATATACTCATATATAGATGACCTAGTCATCGCCAATTGCTTGATAGATGCTAAAATTGGTTGTGCATGCTTTGCCACATATTTCAATTGCCATCTTATTGTGTGAGCATGTTGGTGCATATTTTACTCATTCAAGGACATCCACTTGTTGTTTTGTTTGTTTGGATTCTTTTCTTTGTGCCAAGTGGATGGACAAGAATGCCTAAGAACCTTCTTTAGCTATCTATGCTTTTCTCGTCTCAAACTCTATTCATGCTACATCACAAAATTTGATCAAGTCGATTCGAACCACTCTGTGTGAGGAGCACCTGAGTCCCCGATTCGTCATAGACTTAAACTTCCAAAACCTCTTAGTGATTCTCGGTCCGACCGATCCTTCCATTTCGGTCCTACCGAGATCATCAAGTTGATCTGAAGTTTTCAATCTCGGTGCAACCGATTTGAACTTTTCGGTCTCACCGATTTGCGATGAATCGAACACAAGTTATGCATCTCGGTGCCACCGAGTTGTTCCACTCGGTCACACCGGCTGTGGTCGACCTATATATAGCCACGGGCAAAATTTTGGAAATTTCACCGAAACCCTTCGCCCAAGCAACAGCTCGCTTCTACCATCGTGGTCTCCGGATCGTCTCCTCGTCGCCAAAGCCTCCCGTCGCTGGTCTCCCGCCAAATCAGCGGATTTTGTCCCCGACGTAGCCGCCGTAGCAAGTCCACCACCAAGTTAGGGTATGGACTTAATCTTTGTGCTATCCACGTCTGATTCCTAGCACATTGTTTTCATATTGATTCTTGCCACGATTGAAACTCTTCTATCCAGCCAAAGTAGTTCATATATTAGATATGATTCAAATTTTTAGGGTTAGGTTTCCGTCGAAACCATCTCGGACCCACCGAGTTGAAAAACTCGGTCTCACCGATTTGGCTTATGCCATTGCACTAGTGACTCTCGGTCTGACCGAGAATTACTAATCGGTGCAACAAATTCGAGGATTCTGTGAAACCCTAGCAGTCTCGGTACCACCAAACTGAAACTCGGTCCAACCGAGATCATCGCTTAGGTTCCAAAACTGCTTGGTATCACCGAGTTTGAAAATCGGTGGATCCGAAATGCTTTCTCGTGGGAAAACTAAGACTGAACTTTTGAGTCATTCTTTTGAAAAAACCTCTGCATTTTGTGATGCTCATCTTTTCTATCTCATCTATAACTCTTCACAGGTCAAGTCACTTTTTGCAAGATGTCCGATCAAAGTGACAGCCGAGCAGTCAAGAGCAGATGGACTTGACTGAGGGCACTAGTCCCTCAACTTCGGATGAAGGGAGAAGTACTCCTAGCAATTTGCCTAAGGCTGCAACTAGGCAAATGAGGATTAGTACTTCTGATTCAGAGGATTAAGATTACAAAGTTGATGAAGATGAGGCTACTTCCAAGATTGAGGTGCTCAAGAATGAATATGGCTCAACAAAGATTACAAAGCCATGCATGAAGACCAAAAGGCCCGGAGGAAGACAACCAATGTCCAAAGCCTGAGTGTCTACACAAGCTTCTTTGGAAACCCAACCCAAAGAACCAGCTGCTGCAGAAGGGAAGAAAAGAAAGGAAAGGGTCAAGAAGACCACAACCAGAGTTATTGGGAAGCCTTCCATGATGGAAGAGGAAGAGCTTGCTGCACCAGCACCAAAGGCAGCTAAGCTTATGGGAGATGCAATCAGATCAGGGGCTGCAACATCCAAGCCCAAGGAAACACCCAAAGCTACCTCCAAGGCCAAGAAAATTCCAAAGAGGAATACTAGGAGTATTCCAAATTCCGAGAAGAACAAGGCCCCAAAGGCCCAATGTTGTCAAGATTCGTAAGAAGAAGGACAGGTTCTAAGAAAGCTCAAGCCCAAGATACCAAACCATAATGATGCCCATCCTGTGGCTGAGGACATGAGAATCGAGAAAGGATCTGTGGCTGAGACTGTGGAGAATGGAAGATCCATATGCTTCAAGAAGAAGAACTGTTGTTGACTACAGGTTCCACACAAAGGAACAGCAGGACTTCTATGAAACAATTACATTGGACAAGAAGCCCATAGTCCTGTGACATGAGGTGGGTTGACTGAAATTCATCAAGGAAAATGAACATCACTATCCCGGAGTGCAAGACAGCTTTGTTGCTTATGGAGTTGCAGATTTTGTTGGATGTAAGTTCACCAACCGGAATGATGAGCTTATCATGCAGTTCTACTCCACAAAGACACTTTACCCAGATGGAAGAATAGTTTGATGTCTCAAGGTACAAGGTACCGTCCACTATTGAAGAATGGGCAAGTCTAATCAATGCCCCCAAGGAGAATGAGGATGACCTAGACATTTATGCAAAGAAGAAGTTGGGTCACAATTCAATGGCTCACATGTACAAGGAAATTCCGCACAAGGCATTAGAGACTCACAAGTTTGGATCAGTTCACTTTCTGCTGTGAGGGTTGCCAACCATAAATTGGATTCTGAGGCACACTTTGTTGCCCAAGTCTGGTGACCATAACATGATCAGAGGGCATGCCATCAACATGTTGCATGTGTTTGATGTGCCACAGAAGTTCAAAGTCATGAGCCTGATCATTGAAACAATCAAGAGGACTGCAACAAATTAGAAGAGGAGCTGTGGATATGCACCTCAGATTCAAGAATTGATAAACTCAAAGATGGGCACAGGAAAATATCAGTTGGATAAGGAACACTTTCCACTTTATCCAGACTTTGAGGACAATGAGGTTGTCATGAATGAAGATGATCCACAATCAGTTCAAGCTCATGAGAAGAAGGAGAAGGCAAAGAGGGAGAAGGCTGCCAAGATGCCAACTCAAGAGGAGGCATCTGAATATCTCTTGAAAACCAAACATGAGCAGCTTGGTTACTTGATAGCATCATCTCTGAGGATTGAGAAGGGGTTGGCCACCCTAACTCAAAACCAGGAGAGCCTGGAAAGAATCATGGAACAAAAATTCTATGATCTAGATGTCAAGGTAATCGAGATTCATCGGGTTGTGGAGCAGCTGCAGGATGACATGCAGGAGAGGAAGGGCAAGACTACCACAAATGTGTTTGCCAGAGTGCCCAGAGCCCAGAGGTCAGTTGCAGTGCCAGAGACAGACACTAGAGCAACAACTTCAGCACCAGCCACTGCCCCTACAGTTCCAGTGCAACCAGCTCCAGCACCAACTCCTCCAGCTCCATCCACTTCAACTGAAGCCTTCATCCAAGGAGCCATCTCTACACCACCACCAGAAGATCAAGCCTGAGAGTCGATCTAGCACTATGCATTTTCTATGAACTTTTTGGTAACTTGTTGCCAAAGGGGGAGAAAATGTATAGATCATAGGCTTGAGAAAGAGAGAGAGAGTGTTGCTTTTGTTCTCCCTTGCTTTATTTGGTGGTTTTCAATCTTTGTTTGCTTTTGGTTGAGATACTATGCTTGTGAGACATTGATGATCATGTGTTTGATCATAAGCTACACTTATGCATGCTTGATATTATCCTATCTATCTTATGTGATCACTCACTATGCTTGGTGATGAGTGCATGTATTCATTGTTTATTATTTTGAGCGCTCCACCAAGATGTATGTGACATGGAAGAGTAACCCATGAGCCTAATTCATTGTGCATTTGCAATCCAAAGCAAATCTAAAACTATGCACAAATTTAGGGGGAGCTCTTGCTTATCACATACTTCTCAAAGCGACGATGTTATTTAAATTTTATTATCATTTGTCGAAGCTTTGATCTATATGTTGTCATCAATTACCAAAAGGGGGAGATTGAAAGTGCAACTATCCCTAGGTGGTTTTGGTAATTCATAACAACATATAGCTCATTGAGCTAATGCTATTCCAAGACTATTGTTTCAGGAAAGCTCAATGAATGGCATGGCATGGATGATGAAAGTGGATCCCTCAAAATATTAAGGACAAAGGATTGGCTCAAGCTCAAAAGCTCAAGGCTCTTCATTTTACATTTTAGTGATCCAAGATCACATTGAGTCTATAGGAAAAGCCAATACTATCAAGAAGGGATGAGGTGTTGCTTAATGAGCCTCTTGCTTCATGTGCTTAGTGATATGCTCCAAAACCCTCAGCTACTTTCCCACATCCACAAATGACCTAAACCTAAAGCAAAAATCGGTCACACCGATTCTTTCTATCGGGCGCCACCGATTCCAAAAGTCATAGCCACTGCCACAAACACTAAGCAAATCGGTCTTACCGATAGGGATCTCGGTCTCACCGAGATGGGGTTGCAATCTCTCTGTTTCCCTTCGTAACGTTTCGGTCTAACCGAAGTGAGTGATCGGTCCCACCGAGATTGCAATGTAAACTCTCTGTTTCCTTTTTGTAACACTTCGGTCTGGTCGTCACCCAGTACCCCGGGAACAATTCCGGACTCCAATACCCTTCGTCCAATATATCCATCTTCACCTCCGGACCATTCCGGAGTTCCTCGTCATGTCTGGGATCTCATCCAGGACTCCGAACAACCTTCGGTAACCACATACTATTTCCCATAACAACTCTAGCGTCACCGAACCTTAAGTGTGTAGACCCTACGAGTTCGGGAATCATGCAGACATGACCAAGACGTTCTCCGGTCAATAACCAACAGCGGGATCTGGATATCCATGTTGGCTCCCACATGTTCCACGATGATCTCATTGGATGAACCACGATGTCAGGGATTCAATCAATCCCGTATTAAATTCCCTTTGTATATCGGTATGTTACTTGCCCGAGATTCGATCGTCGGTATCCCCATACCTCGTTCAATCTCGTTACCGGCAAGTCTCTTTACTCGTTACGCAACACATGATCCCATGGCTAACTTGTCAGGACCCCGATTCCAAGTCACATCGATCTAGCCGGTAACACCTCATATCACTTTGCGGCCTCACGCACGGTATTCCCACGGGTGTTGCCTTACCATGGCCCGGGACCGCTTTGCGCTTTTGGCTCACGATATGATAGTGTCGCTAGCATCCATATGACAGAGAACCCGGCCGACATGGCTAGTCGTGAACCCAAAGCGGCACTAACCTATGGGAACAGGCATACATGAATCACATCGAGCATGTCGGTCATCAACGTATGAATCCGGCTGTAGCACTGGCTAACAGGACTCGTAACCCGGCTGTAGCAGGTTAGGTAGGACTTCGGATGTCACCGCGACATTTCCCGAAGGGACGTATATAGGAACGGCAGTGAAACACATGCCGCCAGTCAAGTGTCCAAGCAGTAGTGCTGGGCTAGCAGGACTCCGGTGAACCGGGCAGAAGCGGACTACTATCGCCAGAAGCACTAGACTACATTTCCCCATATGAGAGGCTGCCAAGGATAAACAACGAGATTGTCGGATCCCACACATACCAAGCATTTCAAACATACACACAATATGCTCAATATGTGTAAATACAACATGGCATCACAACATAACTCTACGACTCAAATATTTATTCATTAGGCTCCGAGGAGCGAGATATTACAAACATGGGTCTCATGACCCAACAATCAGAGCATACAAGTTAAAGCACAAGCGGAAGCTTAACATGTCTGGGTACAGACATCTACAAATGAAAAAGGCTGAGAAGCCTGACTATCTACCAGATCCTGCCGAGGGCACAAGATCGTAGCTGAGGTAACAAGCTAAACGTCGAAGTCCAAGCGGAACTACTAGCGAGACTGACGTCTCCCCGTAAAACATAAAATAAGCAAACGTGAGTACAAACGTACTCAGCAAGACTTACATCAGAACTAACTACATATGCATCATTATCAACAAAGGGGGTGGTGGAGTTTGACCGCAAGAAGCCAGCTTTGACTCGGTGGCTATCCCGAACTACGATCGCAAGTAACTCTTTTGAGGTGGCGCACGAGTCCACATATTCACCATATCAATACACCACTATGGACCCGCTTACGCCTCCCTACGAGAACGCCCATCCATAGCACTCACACTTATCTTGCGCATTTTAGAGTATCCACTTTCACTTGTCTATGAACTATTATAGGCAACCCAGAAGTCCTTTTCCGCTGGACACGGCTATTCGAATAGATCATATTAACCTGCGCAGGGTGTACTTCTTCACACACGCTCACCACTTGCCGCCGCTACACGACATGTACTCGGCAACCTTCAAGCCGGAAGCATAACGTGGGTGTCGGCCACAGCCTACCTAAACACTCAAGTCCCTAGTCCAGGTTTATCGCCTATTCGGGTTCCATCCACGGAGTCCGCCGAGGTTTCCACTAACGGCCCTCAACGCTGTGTGCGTGGTTCCCGAGATACCAAACGGGCATTCGGTACACCGGGCCACGGTGTATCTACCGCATCATAGCCCACCCCTAGGGTCAGCGCTACACACGGCCTCCAACACATATCCTACAAACACCAGAAACTAGTTGCAACTCCTGGACGGAGAACAAGGGTGGTTAAGAAGCCGAGAGGGTCCATTGGTTTCGGGGCCAATGCGTGGTAGTAACTGCTTTCATGGATCACAAACACGTAACTCGGTTCCCGAGGACGGCTGCAATGAGACAACCCACCATGTACTCCTACATGGCCTCTCACCGCTACCTTTACCAAATCGTGTTCACACACTTAGCTCACACACGTGGGACATGTTCACACAACTCCGACTCATCCCCGATGAATCGGACTGACTCAACTCTAAGCAGTAGCGTGCATGACAAACAAGCATGAATGAGTAGGCACAACAGGGCTCAAACAACTCCTACTCATGCTAGTGGGTTTCATCTAATTACTGTGGAATGACAGTCATGCAGAGGATAAAGGGGTTCAGCTACCGCAGCAAGTAACACATGAGTCGTTGTTGTCCTAATGCAAGAAAATAGAGCAGGAGCGAGAGAGTGGGATTATATCGGAATGAACAAGGGGTTTTGCTTGCACAGCACTTGAAGATAGTATAGTTCTTCATCGGTGTCATTGATCACATCGTCGAAACGCATCTATCGAGAGGGGGCAATTACCGGCAACTGAGAAAGAAACACAATCAATGCAATGCGCAATATGATGCATGCTCATGACATGGCAACATGTTGGTGTTTTGAGCTAATGCAGCTAACAACAAAGTTAGATGAAGTTGGTTTGAACCCTAAGTTCAAATCCAAACTCCATATGTGAAATTCAAATGCCATTTATAAGATTTGTCCTAAACAGCAGCTATAAGTTGTTCTAACATGCATGAAAACAGTACAGATGGATAGATTGGATTTTCTGATCATTTTTCATATATAAATTATTTCATTTGGAGTTACGGTTGAATTTCTATGATTTTTAGAAGTTTGTGGTATTTTCTGGAATTTCCTATATAAGAATAAATCCAGAAAATAAGTTACTGCGTTAGCATGACATAGGTGTGACGTCAGCAGGTCAACTGGGTCGGCCAGGTCAAACCTGACCAGGGGGTCCCACTGGTCAGTGTCACGGTGCTGGTTAGGGTCGCTGACGTGTGGGCCCAGTCAACGACCACGTCAGCGGGGTCAACTCTGGCGCATGGGTCCATTGGTTTTGCTAATTAGCCTAATTATTTTGGTTAACCAGTAAACTAATAAACTGGGACCCTTTGTCAGTGACTAGTGTTAACTAAATACGGTTAATTAGTCCCTAATCTAATGTCAGCCACGTCGACGGTTAGCCGCCGGTGACACACAGACGCGGCGACGTCGCTCGTCCCGGCGACTCCGGCGACGAGAGGAGGCGGGGTTGGACTCTAAGGCTACAACGCGACGAGGCGCATCGGGTGGTGGCTGCGGGGCTGCCGGAGCTGGCCTAGAACGACGGCGGCGTCCGCTTGGGCGGCGGCCGGAGTTCGGCGGGGAGGGGAGAAGGATCTACGGTGCACGGCAGGGGCCGGTGTTGGTCGTGTTCGGCTCCTGGGAGCTCGGTGAGCACGGAGACACGCTCAAAAACGGCGAAGCGGCGTGGCCACGGGTAACGACATGGCACGGCAGCGGCAAGCTCGGCCGTGGGACGGAGGACGGGCTAGGGGACGGGAATGGAGGGGCGAGCAAGGGGAAGGAGCAGGAGCTCACTGTGGATGCGGCAGGTAGGTCAGCCGGGTTCGGGACGCCCTGTCGGGCGGCGAATCGACGCCGGGCGGCGCACTGCTCCGAGAAGGAAGAAGATGAGGCAGTCGGCGATGCAGGCCGTCCCAGCGCTTGGGGCCAGGGTGGGGCCAAGCGGCGATCGATGGCGGAGCTTCAGGGCATGTAGGAGAGGCGAGGGGGAGGTGGTGGCCGTGGTGGTGGCGGACGGCGGCGATGAACCCGTTCGGTTGGGTGAGAGAGAGAGGTCTAGGGGAGGGGATGGCACGGAGGAGAGTGAGAGGGGTCCCAGGGGGTCCAGAGCGGCGCCGAGGAGGGGCTTCGAGGCTCCTCGGTGAGGCAGGCGAGCAGGGAGGAGGCGTGGCGAGCTCGGGCGCTGTTCGCCAGTGTCCCTCCTCTCGCCACCTTGCAGAGGTAGGCGATGACCGGCACTTGCCAAGTGGGCTGGGCATTTGGAGGAGCTGGGCCAGGTGGGGCGCCAGGTAAGTTCTCTCTCTTTCACTTTTAATTCTTGTTTTCTATTTTTCTGCAGCTTTGTGGCTTTATTAAAAATACTAAATCAATCCCAAAAATCATGCAACTGCTCATGACCACTGTTGGAAATATATCCTACAATAAACATTTCAGTTTGGGATTATTTGAGCATTTAAATTATTTTATAGTATTTAAATGCCCAAATGCAATTAAGTAATGATTTAATTCAAAAATCTAGAATGGCCTAGGAAAATGTGCACCATTTTTGGGAGAGGTTCTAGACCAATCCAAAAATAATGAACTTTTCTGAAGAGCATTTTGGGTTCATTGAGAATATTTTTATTTTGATCCTAAATGCATTTCATTTAGTGCTAGGGTTTGTCATCCCTGCTTCAAATTTCATGAAAATTAAACATGATGCACGGATGCATTGCCACTAGTTACAAGCAAGCTCTAGGGCTGTGACAACTCACCCCCACTAAACAAGAATCTCGTCCCGAGATTCAAGACGTGAGGTAAGAAGACAGAGGGGGCACAAGCTAGCACAAATTCACGATCCAGATGTCTTTCTCGAGGATGTTGATTCATTGCATCATCTTGATCTCGACGTCTTTGCTTTCGGGAACTTCATCCAACACGACAACGACAAAGAGGAACTCTGCATGAATCAATCTTCTTAAAGATCGAGCAACTCACGATCAACTCACGGAATGAGATGTTGAAACATCTCGAGTTGAGACACAAAACACATCGGGAGGGATGGAAGGACAAACGACGGGGTTTGATTGGTGGGCAACAATTCCACGCTTAGAAGGATGGTGCATGGTGTCAAGGTGGCGAGGAAATATTTACCATGATCCCGTGAACGGGCACCTCGAGAAAGGTGATTGGTGGAATTATTTCCTTCAAAGAAAAAGAATTACTTTTGATCCATAGATCATTGGAACTCTTCATACCAGCTTAAGCCAATTTACAATTGATTGATTGAAAGAGCTCAAGAAATGGCATACTCGGACTAGAATGGATGATGTGGACTACCTTGTTGAAGACAACACAATGGATGATTTTGCTTATCATTGGAGGTGGAGGGGACCCTTGGTAGGACCACTTTGAAGATGATCCTGGACAGCAACTGCTGAGAAGGGCAGCCCATGGAAAATTGGCACGATGGGATGCAAGCTGGGAACAAAATGCAAATGTTGGGAATGTTCCAACCATCATATCTCTGCACGAGATTCGTGTCCGTTAGAAATGGTGATACTTCAGACTCACATGTCTGAAAGAAAAGTTGCAACACAAATCGATGGGATAACGTTGCGAGATTCTCGGGATATGAACTACGATAGCAAGCTCCAAAACATGAGCTGGTTCTGCTACATACATGTGAGCATGTTGTCCAAGACAAGAATGACCACATAGTAGTCTTATCATAAAACACTACCGAAGTTCGTGTGGGGAACCATCATCGAGGATATCAAGTCCTTGTATAAGCCACGGTCTTAAGAAGGAACTTCTTCTCCTTGAACAAATCAATCAGTGGCTTGGTGTGCTATGGAATTCATATGGAATGAAGATGATCAGTCTATCAGACCATAGAATACTTCGCACGTGCATGACTGACTTGGAATGGTTCCAAAGGAAACAAAACAAACCTTTCTCAAATTCATGGCGGCAGCTTACATCAAATGCATGTGAATTAGAGGAAGTCACTTCTTTCATCCAAGCATAGGCTTCATGAACGGATCACGAAGGCATTGCTTACAAAGTTTTCAACACTAGGTTGATGTTCAACATGAATCATGGGGAGACAAAATGTCACGATGGGCTCAACAACAACTCATCGAAATTTCCATATCACGGACTTCCACCATCATGTGAACACGGTGATAGCATTGGTCGCACCAAAAGATATAATGGTGTATGCCCGAGGGATCAACCACGAGTAAGACAACATTATGAATATCATTTGTTCTGACTTGACTTGACGATAGCCCATACTCAAGTCAAAATTTTGGCAAGACAACATATCCAACAACTGGTCGCGAGGACCGATCAATGGAGATATCATCTTTCTTCAACACACACTACAAAAGAATATCCCTTTGGAACGAACTAAGTTAGGCAAGCTTTTATCTTCCAACTCTCCAAGTTGTTGTCTAGCTTAACCAACTAGCTCAGGGATATCCAACATAGATTCTTGGAGAAAGGGTGGTTCACAAGAAACCAATTTGATCACGAGCTCAACATAACAGTCAGGAAACAACCCGGTAACACTTCCAAGAAGATATTTGGAAAGTCACGAACCACCGATATATTACTAAGCTCGAGAACAATCTTGCTTTTCAGGGCAAGACGATATGATCAAAAGAGTGAGGGATTGACACAATCCTAACTCATAGATCGAAGAGTGCACCAAGACTAAGGACTAGGTAGCACGATTAATCTTAGGATGATGATTCAATAACCAACACGCTAAAATGAGAATATTGTCCATTAGCTACCAAGCAACGAGTTGCTAGGAGTATTGATTTCACACATCACAATTCACTTATCGGCATTCCGGTTACAACAACTCGGAACCGAGTAATGAATAATGATGGCGAGAAGTATCATCAAGCGTCAAGAATTCATAAGAGAAGGTGCAATTCTCATGACGCCCCGACATAAAGTGGGTAATACTTCAGATAGAACAGTAATCAAAAGCTGGATTGGCATTTGATCTGCGGAATACAACTACTTTGACCCAGTCCTAGATATGGATGAGGTACTGGAGTTTGTTTCTCCAAGTCATTCAAGACAGAATGGCTTGACGGACCACAAGAGTAAAAGGGCACCAATGAACACAAATGCACACATACTCTTGGTTATCAACTGATAGAGGAGGGTCGGAATACAACTAAAGAGAACAACCCAAAGGAACATACAATTTTCGAGTTGTGGATGCACAGATTAGTATGTCGAGCAAAGCTGAACATTTCTTCCGGATAATCCATGCAGAGAAGGTAGAACTGGCAGATTCACAATTATGGATGGAGAACTCATCGAGAGCACTCTGATTGTGATCCTTCGGCTCAAAAGAACTTCTGCCATAAGCAGTTCATGGTATTTGGAAGAAGGAGAATACCACGGACCTCGAGGACTATCGCAAAGGTTACTAATATCCTAAAGGAACTAGCAAATACTAACAACATGAAGTAGGGTGAATCTCGGTTTCAAGAACCCAGGAATAGAATGCCTACTAACTAAATTGCATCACGAGATGCTTTCGAGAATGATGGCCAGAATCATCACACGGGGTACACAAAACATGGCTAGTTTACTAGGTGACTCCCTAAACACCTAGGGTCATAATAATAGCTCCAATAGATATGTCGAGGTACTGGAGTACCTCAACTCAGCAATTAGTGTGCTTATTCTGGCCAAAAAGGACATCGGAAACGGGAGGAAGGAATTTGCAAATGCATCAGATTGTTTGGAAACCTAGGATGACTCGGATAGCATAACGGCTGTAAATGCTCAAAATGATTTGAGACATCATGAAAAAATGGTGGCATAACCACTCTACAACATCATAACAAGATTCCAAGACCAAAAGTTAACATACAGAAATAGTAGGAACTGAACTGGGGCTTAAAACCAACAATCTTAAAGGTCTAGGGATTAGTAACACGTCATCCTCGATAGATAGATGAGAAGCCTAGTTCTTAACCCCAGAGAAGAGAAGAGGTTGACTCGGATCGTAAGGCCATGAGGTATAAGGAGTAAAAAGAGCCTTACGCTCCTTCCACAATCAATTCCCTTACATAACTAAGCATTTCTAGACACAACTTCGACCAGTTTGGCTTGGTAATCCTCTGGTAGTCGTGCTCGATACCAACGCTGTCAGACCCCGATTCCAAGTCACATCGATCTAGCCGTAACACCTCATATCACTTTGCGGCCTCACGCACGGTATTCCCACGGGTGTTGCCTTACCATGGCCCGGGACCGTTCGTGCCTTTTGGCTCACGATATGATAGTGTCGCTAGCATCCATATGACAGAGAACCCGGCCGACATGGCTAGTCGTGAACCCAAAGCGGCACTAACCTATGGGGACAGGCATACATGAATCACATCGAGCATGTCGGTCATCAACGTATGAATCCGGGCTGTAACCTTTGGGCTAACAGGACTCCGGTAACCGGCTGTGAGCTAGGCAGACTCCGGATGTCACCGCGTGACATTTCCTCAAGGGATGTACATAGGAACGAAGTGAAACACATGCCGCTACCAAGTTTCCAAGCAAGTGTCTTTGGGCTAGCAGGACTGATGAACCGGGCTGTAGCGGACTACTATCGCCAGAAGCATTAGACTACATTTCCCCATATGAGAGGCTGCCAAGGATAAACAACTAGATTGTCGGATCCCACACATACCAAGCATTTCAAACATACACACAATATGCTCAATATGTGTAAATACAACATGGCATCACAACATAACTCTACGACTCAAATATTTATTCATTAGGCTCCGAGGAGCGAGATATTACAAACATGGGTCTCATGACCCAACAATCAGAGCATACAAGTTAAAGCACAAGCGGAAGCTTAACATGTCTGGGTACAGACCTCTACAAATGAAAAAAGGCCGAGAAGCCCGACTATCTACCAGATCTGCCGAGGGCACAAGATCGTAAATGAGGTAACAAGCTAAACGTCAAGTCCAAGCGGAACTACTAGCGAGACCGACGCCTCTCTCAGAAACATAAAATAAGCAAACGTGAGTACAAACGCATTTCAGCAAGACTTACATCGTAACTAACTACATATGCATCATTATCAACAAAGGGGTGGTGGAGTTTGACCGCAGCAAGCCGACTTTGACTCGGTGGCTATCCTGAACTACGATCGCAAGTAACTCTTTTGAGGTGATGCACACGAGTCCACATATTCACCATATCAATACACCACTATGGACCCGCTCCCTGCCTCCCTACGAGAACGCCATCCATAGCACTCACACTTATCTTGCGCATTTTAGAGTATCCACTTTCACTTGTCTATGAACTGTTATAGGCAACCCGTAAGTCCTTTTCCATGGACACGACTATTCGAATAGATCATATTAACCCTGCAGGGTGTACTTCTTCACACACGCTCACCACTTACCGCCATTACACGACATGTACTCGGCAACCTTCAAGCCGGAAGCGCAACGTGGGTGTCGGCCACAGCCTACCTAAACACTCAAGTCCCTAGTCCAGTTTATCGCTTATTCGGGTTCCATCCGCAGGAGTCCGCCGAGGTTTCCACTAACGGCCCCGAACGATGTGTGCAGGGTTCCCGAGATACCAAACGGGCATTCGGTACACCGGCCACGGTGTATCTACCGCATCATAGCCCACCCCTAGGGTCAGTGCTACGCACGGCCTCCAACACATATCCTACAAACACCAGAAACTAGTTGCAACTCCTGGACGGAGAACAAGGGTGGTTAAGAAGCCGAGAGGGTCCATTGGTTTCGGGGCCAATGCGTGGTAGTAACTGTTTCATGGATCACAAACACAGAACTCAGTTCCCGAGGACGGCTGCAATGAGACAACCCACCATGTACTCCTACATGGCCTCTCACCGCTACCTTTACCAAATCGTGTTCACACACTTAGCTCACACACGTGAGGACATGTTCACACAACTCCGACTCATCCCCGATGAATCAGACCTGACTCAACTCTAAGCAGTACGTAGCAGGCATGACAAACAAGCAAGTATGAGTAGGCACAACAGGGCTCAAACAACTCCTACTCATGCTAGTGGGTTTCATCTAATTCTTGTGGAATGACAGGTCATGCAGAGGATAAAGGGGTTCAGCTACCGCAGCAAGTAACACATGAGTCGTTGTTGTCCTAATGCAGTAAAATAGAGCAGGATCAAGAGAGTGGGATTATATCGGAATGAACAAGGGGGTTTTGCTTGCCTGGCACTTCTGAAGATAGTATAGTTCTTCATCGGTGTCATTGATCACATCGTCGAAACGCGTCTATCGAGAGGGGGCAATTACCGGCAACTGAGAAAGAAACACAATCAATGCAATGCGCAATATGATGCATGCTCATGACATGGCAACATGCTGGTGTTTTGAGCTAATGCAGCTAACAACAAAGTTAGATGAAGTTGGTTTGAACCCTAAGTTCAAATCCAAACTCCATATGTGAAATTCAAATGCCATTTATAATATTTGTCCTAAACAGCAGCTATAAGTTGTTCTAACATGCATAAAAACAGTACAGATGGATAGATTGGATTTTTCTGATCATTTTTCATATATAAATTATTTCATTTGTAGTTACGGTTGAATTTCTATGATTTTTAGAAGTTTGTGGTATTTTCTGGAATTTCCTATATAAGAATAAATCCAGAAAATAAGTTACTGCGTTAGCATGACATAGGTGTGACGTCAGCAGGTCAACTGGGTCGGCCAGGTCAAACCTGACCAGGGGGTCCCACTGGTCAGTGTCACGGTGCTGGTTAGGGTCGCTGATGTGTGGGCCCAGTCAACGACCACATCAGCGGGGTCAACTCTGGCGCATGGGTCCATTGGTTTTGCTAATTAGCCTAATTATTTTGGTTAACCAGTAAACTAATAAACTGGGACCCTTCCGCTGCTGACTAGTGTTAACTAAATACGGTTAATTAGTCCCTAATCTAATGTCAGCCACGTCGACGGTTAGCCGCCGGTGACACACAGACGCGGCGGCGTCGCTCGTCCCGGCGACTCCGGCGAATAGAGGAGGCGGGGTTGGACTCTAAGGCTACAGCGCGACGAGGCGCATCGGGTGGTGGCTGCGGGGCTGCCGAAGATGGCCTAGAACAACGGCGGCGTCCGCTTGGGTGGCGGCCGGAGTTCGGCGGGGAGGGGAGAAGGAGCTACGGTGCACGGCAGGGGCCGGTGTTGGTCGTGTTCGGCTCCTGGGAGCTCGGTGAGCACGGAGACACGCTCAAAAACGGGCGGGGGCGACTGTGGCCACGGCAACGACATGGCACGGCGGCGGCAAGCTCGGCCGTGGTCGGAGGACGGGGCTAGGGGACGGGAATGGAGGGGCGAGCAAGGGGGTAAGGAGCAGGAGCTCACAGGGATGCGGCAGGGTAGGTCAACGGGTTCGGGACGCCCTGTCGGGCGAATCGACGCCGGCGGGCACTGCCTCGAGAAGGAAGAAGATGAGGCAGTCGGCGATGCAGGCCGTCCCAGCGCTTGGGGCCAGGGTGGGGCGAAGCGACGATCGATGGCGGAGCTTCGGGGCATGTAGGAGAGGCGAGGGGGAGGCGGTGGCCGCGGTGGTGGCGGACGGCGGCGATGAACCCGTTCGGTTGGGTGAGAGAGAGAGGTCCAGGGGAGGGATGGCACGGAGGAGAGTGAGAGGGGTCCTGTGGGGTCCAGAGCGACACCTGTGAGGGGCTTCGAGGCTCCTCGGAGGCAAAGTAGCAGGAGGAGGCGTGGCGAGCTCGGGCGCCAGGCGCCGTGTCCCTCCTCCGCCATCTTGGCAGAGGTAGTCGATGACTGCACTTGCCGTGTGGGCTGGGCTTTGGAGGAGCTGGGCCAGGTGGGGCGCCAGGTAAGTTCTCTCTCTTTCTCTTTTAATTCTTGTTTTCTATTTTTCTGCAGCTTTGTGGCTTTATCAAAAATACTAAATCAATCCCAAAAATCATGCAACTGCTCATGACCACTGTTGGAAATATATCCTGTAGTAAACATTTCAGTTTGGGATTATTTGAGCATTTAAAAATATTTTATAGTATTTAAATGCCCAAATGCAATTAAGTAATGATTTAATTCAAAAATCCAGAATGGCCTAGGAAAATGTGCACCATTTTTGGGAGAGGTTCTAGACCAATAAAAAAATAATGAACTTTTCTGAAGAGCATTTTGGGTTCATTGAGAATATTTTTATTTTGATCCTAAATGCATTTCATTTAGTGCTAGGGTTTGTCATCCCCATTTCAAATTTCATGAAAATTAAACATGATGCACGGATGCATTGCCACTAGTTACAAGCAAGCTCTAGGGCTGTGACATAACTTCTTAGTCACATTGAGCTCATTATGATGATGCATTATCGAGTGGGCCCAGAGATACCTCTCCGTCACACGGAGTGACAAATCCAAGTCTCGATTCGTGCCAACCCAACAGACACTTTCAGAGACACCTGTAGTGCACCTTTATAGTCACCCAGTTAAGTTGTGACGTTTGATACACCCAAAGCATTCCTACGGTATCCAGGAGTTGCACAATCTCATGGTCTAAGGAAACGATACTTGACATTAGAAAAGCTCTAGCAAAACGAACTACACGATCTTGTGCTATGCTTAGGATTGGGTCTTGTCTATCACATCATTCTCCTAATGATGTGATCCCGTTATCAACGACATCCAATGTCCATGGCCAGGAAACCATGACCATCTATTGATCAACGAGCTAGTCAACTAGAGGCTTATTAGGGACATGTTGTGGTCTATGTATTCACACATGTATTACGGTTTCCGGTCAATACAATTATAGCATGAACAATAGACAATTATCATGAGCAAGAAAATATAATAATAACCATTTTATTATTGCCTCTAGGGCATATTTCCAACAGTCTCCCACTCGCAATAGAGTCAATAATCTAGTTCACATCGCCATGTGATCAACACTCATAGTTCACATCGCCATGTGACTAACACCCAAGAGTTTACTAGAGTCAATAATCTAGTTCACATAGCCATGTGATTAACACCCAGGAGTTTACTAGATTCCATAATCTAGTTCACATCACCATGTGATTAACACTCAATGAGTTCCAGGGTTTGATCATGTTATGCTTACGAGAGAGGTTTTAGTCAACGGGTCCTCAACATTCAGATCCGTGTGTTCTTCGCAAATCTCTATTTCATATTATAGATGTTGCTACTATGCTCCACTTGGAGCTATTCCAAATGGTTGCTCCACTATACGTACCCGGTTTTCTACTCAGAGTCATCTGGATAGGTGTTAAAGCTAGCATCGACGTAACCCTTTACGCCGAACTCTTCATCACCTATATAATCGAGAAAACATTTCCTTATTCCCAAGGACAATTTTGACCGTTATCCAATGATCCACTCCTAGATCATTCTCATACCCCCTGCTGCATAATGGCAAGGCACATCATGTACACAAAGATGGCATATCGTACAAAGCATATGGCTAAGGCATAGGGGACGACTTTCGTCCTTTCTCTTTCTTCTGCCGTGGTCGAGCTTCAAGTCTTAACTTCACACCTTACAACTCAGGCAAGAACTCCTTTGACTGATCCATCTTGAACTCATTCAAGATCATGTCAAGGTATGTGCTCTGTGAAAGTCTTATCAGGTGTCTTGATCTATCTCTATAGATCTTGATACCCAACATGTAAGCAGTTTTACACAGGTCTTCCTTTGAAAAAATCCATTCAAACAACCCTTTATGCTTTCCAGAAATTCTACATCATTTCTGATCAACAATATGTTATCCACATATATTTATCAAAATGTTGTAGTGCTCCCACTCACTTTCTTGCAAATACGAGTTTCTTGCAAACTTTGTATAAACCCAAAAGCTTTGATTACCTCATCAAAGCATATGTTCCAACTCCGAGATGCTTGCTCCAGTCCATAGAAGGATCGCTGGAGTTTACATACTGTTTAGCATCCTTAGGATTGACAAAACCTTCTGGTTGTATCACATACAGCCTTTCCTCACGGAAACCGTCAAGGAAACTTTGTTTTGACATCCATCTACCTGATTTCGTAAATCAAAATGCAGCAACTGCTAACATAATTCTAACAGACTTTAGCATCGCCATGATTGAGAAAGTTTCATCACAGCCAACTCCTTGAATTGTGGGAAACTTCTTTGAGACAAGTCGAGCTTCATAAATGGTGACATTACCATCAACGTCTGTCTTTTTCTTAAAGATCCATTTATTCTCAATGGCTTGCCGATCATCGGGCAAGTCCACCAAAGTCCATACTTTATTCTCATAAATGGATCCTATCTCGGATTTCATGGCTCCTAGCCATTTGTTGGAATATATGCCCACCATCGCTTCTTCATAGCTCATAGGTTCATCGTTGTCCAACAACATGACCTTTAAGACAGGGTTACCACTCAGAAGTTGTACACACCCTTGTCGACCTACGAGGTTCGACAGTAACTTTATCTGAAGCTCCATGATCATCATTAGCTTTCTCTTCAACTGAGGTAGGTGCCACGGAAACATCTTTCTGTGCTGCGCTACTATCTAGTTGAAGTAAAGGTTCAACAACCTCATCAAGTTCTATCTTCCTCCCACTCAATTCTTTCGAGAGAAACTCTTTCTTGAGAAAGGACATATTCATAGTGACAAAAACTTTGCCCTCAGATCTGAGATAGAAGGTATACCCAATCATCTTGTTTGGGTATTCTCTGAAGATACAATTTTCCGCTTTGGGTTCGAGCTTTTCTGGCCGAAGCCTATTGACATAAGCATCGTAGCCCCAAGCCTTAAGAAACAACAACTTAGGTTTCTTGCCAAACCATAGTTCATACAGTGTCGTCTCCATGGACTTAGATGGTGCTCTGTTTAAAGTGAATGTAATTGTCTCTAATGCATAACCCCAAAATGATAGCGGTAGATCGGTAAGAGACATCATTGATCGCACCATATCCAATAAGGTTCAATTACGACGTTTGGACACACCATTATGCTTTGGTGTTCCAGGTGGCGTCAACTATGAAACGATTCCACCTTGTCTTAAGTGATTGCCAAACTCATAACTCAGATACTCTCCCCTTGATCAGATCATAGGAACTTGATCTTCTTGTTATGATGATTCTCAACTTCACTCTGAAATTGTTTGAACTTTTCAAACGTTTCAAACTTGTGCTTCATTAAGTAAATATACCCATATCTACTCAATTCAACGGTGAAGGTGAGAAAATAACGATATCCACTGCGCGCGTCAACACTCATCGGACCGCACACATCAGCATGTGTGATTACCAACAAGTCACTTGCGCGTTCCATTGTTCCAAAAAACGGGGTTTTAGTCATCTTGCCTATGAGGCATGGTTCGCATGTGTCAGGTGATTCAAAATCAAGTGACTCAAAAGTCCGTTAGCATGGAGGTTCTTCATGCGCTTTACACCAATATGACCTAAGCGGCAGTGCCACAATAAATTGGTACTATCATTATCAACTCTACATCTTTTGGCATCAATGTTATGTACATGTGTATCACTACGACCGAGATTCAATAAACCATTCACATTGGGTGCATGACCATAGAAGGTATTATTCATGTAAACAGAATAACCATTATTCTCTGACTTAAATGAATAACCGTATTGCAATAAACATGATCTAATCATGTTCTGCTCAACATGGACACCAATGCAAACAACATTTATCTAGGTTCATTACTAATCCCGAAGGTAGAGGGAGCGTGCGATGGTGATCATATCATCCTTGGAAACACTTCCAACACACATCGTCACCTTGCCCTTAGCTAGTCTCCGTTTATTCCGTAGCTTTTATTTCGAGTTACCAATCTTAGCAACTGAACCGGTATCTAATACCCATGTGCTATTAGGAGTAGTGTAAGGTACACATCAATAACACATATATCAAATATACTTTTGTTGAAGTTGCCAGCCTTATCTACCAAGTATTTGAGGCAGTTCCGCTACCAAAGGACTGCTCCCTAATAGAAGCACTTCGTCTCGGGTTTGGGTTCTTGGGTTTCTTCACTAGAGCAGCAACTGGCTTGTCATCCATGAAGTTTCCCATCTTGCCCTCGCCCTTCTTGAAACCGGTGGTATTGTTAACCATCAACACTTGATGCTCCTTGATTTCTACATTCACGGCCTTAAGCACGACGAACAGCTCCGGGATCAGCTTTCCCTTGCATGTTATTGTTTATCACGAAGCTCTAGCAGCTTGGTGATAGTGACTAGAGAACTCTGTCAATCACTCTCTTATCTGGAAGATTAAATCCCACTTGATTCAAGTGATTGAAGCACCCAGATATTCTGAGCACATCCTCACTGGCTGATCTATTCTCCTCCATCTTGTAGGCAAAGATCTTGACAGAGGTCTCAAACCTCTCAACACGGGCATGAGCCTAAAATACCAATTTCAGCTCTTAGAACATCGCATATGTTCTATGGCGTTCAAAAAAGTTTTTGGAGCCCCGACTCTAAGCCGCAAAGCATGGCGCACTAAACTATCAGGTAGTCATCAGAACGTGTCTGCCAGATGTTCACAACATCCATGGACGACGCCAAAGGGGTTGGCACACCGAGCAGTGCATCAAGGACAGACGCCTTCTGTGTAGCAGTGAGGACAATCCTCAGACTACGGCCCTAGTCTGCACAATTGCTTACAATATCTTTCAACTTAGTCTTTCTCTAGGAACATATTAAAACAGGGAGCTAAAGCGCGAGCTATTAATCTACGACATAATTTGCAAAGACAATTTAGACTATGTTCATGATAATGAGTTCAACTAATCAAATTATTTAATGAACTCCCATTCAGAAAAACATCCCTCTAGTCATCTAAGTGATACATGATCCGAATCGACTAGGCCGTGTATGATCATCACATGAGACGGACTAGTCATCAACGGTGAACATCTCCATGTTGATCGCATCTACTATACGACTCATGTTCGACGTTTTGGTCTCTCGTGTTCCGAGGCCATGTATGTACATGCTAGGCTCGTCAAGTCAACCTAAGTGTTTCGCATGTGTAAATCTGGCTTACACCCATTGTATGCGAACGCTAGAATCTATCACACCTGATCATCACGTGGTGCTTCTAAACAATGAACCTTCGCAACGGTGCACAGTTAGGGGGAACACTTTTCTGGAAATTTTAGTGAGGGATCATCTTATTTATGCTACCGTCGTTCTAAGCAAATAAGATGTAAACATGACAAACATCACATGCAAATCATAAAGTGACATGATATGGCCAATATCATCTTGCGCCTTTGATCTCCATCTTCGAGGCGCAAAGACGATCACCTTCGTCTCCCCAAGATGACACCATGATCTCCATCATCGTGTCTTCATGAAGTTGTCTGGCCAACTATTACTTCTACTACTATGGATAACGATTAGCAATAAAGTAAAGAAATTACATGGCGTTTTCATTGACACGCGGGTCATACAATAAACTAAGACAACTCCTATGGCTCCTGCCGGTTGTCATACTCATCGACATGCAAGTCGTGATTCCTATTACAAGAACATGATCAATCTCATACATCACATATATCATTCATCACATCCTTTTGGCCATATCACATCGCATAGCATACCCTCGCAAAACAAGTTAGACGTCCTCTAATTGTTGTTGCATGTTTTACGTGGCTGCTATGGGTTTCTAGCAAGAACGTTTCTTAGCTACGCAAAAGCCACAACGGTGATATGCCAATTGCTATTTACCCTTCATAAGGACCCTCTTCATCGAATCTGATCCGACTAAAGTGGGAGAGACAGACACCCGCTAGCCACCTTATGCATCAAGTGCATGTCAGTCGGTGGAACCTGTCTCACGTAAGTGTACGTGTAAGGTCGGTCAGGGCCGCTTCATCACACAATGCCGCCGAATCAAGATAAGACTAGTAATGGTAAGCAAATCAAACAAATCATCGCCCACAACTACTTGTGTTCTACTTGTGCATGGAATCTACGCATAGACCTAGCTCATGATGCTACTGTTGGGGAACGTAGTAATAATTCAAAACTTTCCTACGTGTCACCAAGATCAATCTAGGAGATGCTAGCAACGAGAGAGAGGGGGTGCATCTTCGTACCCTTGAAGATCGCTAAGCGGAAGCGTTACAAGAACGCGGTTGATGGAGTCGCATTACAATGCGATTCAAATCGCAAAAGATCCGATATAGTGCCGAACGGACGGCGCCCGCTGCTCAACACACGTACAGCCCGGGACGTCTCCTCCTTCTTGATCCAGCAAGGGGAGAGGAGAAGTTGAGGGAGAACTCCAGCAGCACGACGGCATGGTGGCGATGGAGCTCGTGGTTCTCCGGCAGAGTTTCGGTAAGCACTACGGAGGAGGAGGAGCAGTTGGAGGAGGAGAGGGTTGCGCCAGGGAAGGGGTGTGCGGCTGCCCTCTCTCTCCCTCACTATATATAGGGGGAAGGGGGGAGGAGGAGGCGCCCTAGGGTTTCTCTAGGGGAGGGGCAGCGGCCACAGGGGAAACCCTAGATGGCGAGGCGTTGAAGAGGCCAAGGGGCAAGACAAACTCCAAGGTGGACGACATACGTGATGCCTCATCCATGGCATTGCATGACACTTTGCATGGCATGATGTCTCAAAAGGATATGAGGGATGAGAAAAAGCGGCAAAGCAAGGACGAGCAAATGAAGCAATATCTAGAGCTTCAAAGAAGAAGCTTGAGATGGAGGAGGCGGCCAAGAGGAGGAAGATCGACATGGAGGAGGCGTCCCGGCAAAGGCAGCTCGACATCGAGGCGACCAATGTCTCGGCCAGGCAGAGGCAGCTCGACATCGAGGCCACCAATGCTGCAACCAAAGCAAAGGAGGTGGCCCTTGCGATCATGAGCGTGGACTTGTGCAAGATGAGCGACAAGACGAGGGCCTGGTTCGAGGCCAGGTAGAAGGAGATGCTCGACACCGACGGCCTGAACTAGGTCGTCCGATCGGCCGTGGCCGTTCTTTTTGGAGGCTGGCATGGGTGCCGCCCGCCCGCTGGGCCGCTGGCTGTGTGCCGACGAGAAAAACATTTATTTTGGAGGCCGGCTGTGTTGCCGTCCGCTGCCTGTGTTGCCGGCGAGGACAACTATTCATTTTGGAGGCTGGCTGTGTTGCCGGCCGCTGGCTGTATTGCCGGGGATGGACGTGTAGGCCGCTTGCTTTGTTGTCGGCGTGAACTAAGGCCACTGGCCATGAACTAGGCTTGGCATTTGAAACGTTGCTCTTTTTTAAAATGAAGGCGGACAAAATGGGGCAAACGGATGCGTCCGCGCACTGGGCGCACGGCCACCGCATTCCAGGACAATCCCGGACACAATCCCATTGCCCTACCCAAACGGGCAGAATCCAGTCAAAACGGACGTCCGTTTGGAGTCGCGAGGTGAAGTTGGCTAAAAGAGAAAGCAATTTATAGATGATGTCAGCAAGATGGTTGAGAGACTTCCCCTCAATAATCGCTTTATTTCTAGTAGTCCATGGTAACCAAGCAATGGCTGCAAACGGCTTCCATGCAAGCTTGTGGTCAACTCACCGAGTGCTACTCACAAGAGCGTGGAAATCGGCGAATCCAATCAGGTTTGAAGATGATCCAGTCAGGTTTGTAGGGTGTATATCTCCATCTATTCATTTAGAAAACGAAACCCGTGCTACAACCATCTCACGGTCCACAAGGTTCACCTGGACTGGATTTGTCCCACGTTCAAAACATTCGGCAAAGTAAAATACTAAATTCAGGAAAGTCATCGTCGAAAACATCTCACAGTTATTTTTTTCTAAACGAGGCAAAAGACTTGCCATTTTCATTAATTAAGAAGGAGTGAGAATTGCCTGGTTAATTGACGGAAAATCGAGCAAAAACCGATACAACCAACCCACATAAAGTGGGTGCCACCGGCCAACCTGGCTACCGACATGGGATCACAGAGCTACAAAGAGGGAAAGACATCCGCCGAGCAGTCACAAGCGTCATCGTCATCACCGGCTACCTCCGAACGGGCGACTCCGACTTCACCGTAGACCTTCATCGTCGAAGCCGACCCACAAACAGCTGCACAGAAACCATGACGGCACATGCCAACAGAAGGCCACACGCGCGAACAACCGGTAGCTCCGATTCTGACGACGATCATCACAAGGAAAATATGCAGGACTTGCGCCGACCGTGCCCTAGAGAGCACCTCGGACACGCCGGGAAGATCCGACTACCGAAGCCCGAGCCGCGACCAAAGCTCCTCTCGACGCCATCATCGTTGCCAAAGCAATCAGCGCCCGAAAAGGCTGCCTCAAGAAACTACGCGGCGAAGATGCCGCAAACCACGCGGCGAAGATGCCGCAACCCCCACGGCGAAGATGCCGCCATCCACCGGTCTCCCAGTCGTAGCCGGCTCCGAGACGATGCCCCCAAGGAGGAGAAAGACGCGAAGACGCCTCCATCGCCCGAACCAGCAGATCTGAGGTTTCCCTCCGGAGCCAAAGCCGTGGGGAGAAGCAGGAGCACCTCCACGATGACGCCTAAGAAAGATCACGGCACCCGCGGCACCGCTGGCCATCGGCTCCGACGAAGACCGGAGCAAGGATTTCTCCTAGAGTTGCGCCGTCCACCATCCGCCACCGACCACCGCCTACTAACCACCACCCCTGCTGAGAGCAACCTCACTCCGGCCGCGGGATCCCTCGATCCACTGCAACCAGACACGCACCACTTCCCGGGCCGTAGCCGCCGCCACCACCACATCTGGGGCCGCCGCCCCTGCAACCGAAGACCTCCACCGCGCGGCCGCCGCACGCTGCACAGCCAGAGAGGAAACCCGAGCAGGGAGGGGGGGCCGCCACCCCACCCCAACTCGCCGAACGAGCTGCCAGATTCGCCGCCTCGTCAGCCGAAACACCAGCCGGCACCACCACGACACCAAGCAGGAGAACGCAGCAAGGGCCCCTCCACGACGAGCAGCAGGGGGCCGAGCCTCCCTCGAACCCAGCACCACCGACCGCACCGGCCGCAGCTCGCGAGGATCCAAATCGGGCCCGACAGCGCCACGATCATGACCGCCCGCTTACACGGGCGCCCTACCATGACAGATCCCGAGCCTCACGGAGACCTCCTCCATCATGAAGTCGACGCCGCCGAGCCAGCGTCGGCCACCACGCCACACGCCGAATCCCTTCCCACGAGCGAGCAGCAGCTGAGAGAGTGCCACGCCCGGGCTCACAGAAGCTTTGCTCACGGAGGCCACCGGCGGCGAGGGGAGAAAGGAGACGGAGGGGCGGAGGCTGCGCCGGGGAGGGTCCTGGAGACTATCTCAGAGTTATTACAAAGCAACTAAATTCACCAACCCTAGCATTACAGAAGGAATGTGATCACATGAACTTCATCCTCCACTTAAGGGTTCATCTTCACCTCTTCAAGAAAAGCCCTCCCTCCATGAGCAGACCCACAAGTTCCCAGTTTCCTTCCTGGTTCCAATGGTGCCCTCGGTTTTACAATCACGTTTCTGAAATCTGAACACAAGAGTTACACCTGACCTTTACATCGGAAAAATCTGGTTCTATTTCTTCACTTGGTCCGTGCTATTTCACATTTACATCTGACCTTTCCTTCGCGCATACACGGAGCTGCTATCTCTGAAAATTCCCCATGGTTGCGAATCCCCTGCTCGAGAGGCGAAACCTCGCCCAAGTGGAGTTGCGGCCGTCAGCAGCTGCGCGCCCAAGTCTCCTCCTGCCACCGCCGCTGATGCCGGACTTCCTCGAGCTGCTGTACGTGGAGAAGGCATAGTAGGATGAGACAATGTTGCTGCCGGTGACCGGCACCGCCATGCTGACCGAGCTCACTGGCAGCAGGCAGTTGGCCATCAGGGCATGGGCGCCATCACCAGCGCTGTGCGTATCGTGTCGGCCTTGGCCGTCCTCGTTGTCGCCGCGGAGGAAGGTGATGTCGAGCTCGAACAGCTCGTCGTCGTCGTCGGTGACGATCATCTCTCCGTGACTGTCGCTGCCCCCGTCGTCGCTGGTGAGCACCTCGTCATCGTCGCCGTCCTCGATCATCGTGATTGCGGCGATGGTTTCTTGGCCGATGGCCTCGACTTCCATGGCTAACGACATTGGGCAAGCTACGCACCTCCGATCACTTGTGGCTACTTGAGATCGGACAGGTGCGGTGCAGGGACTATATAGCTGCACACGTGCGTCGTTCACGCGCCAACATGTCAGGATTTAGTATGACGCTAGCGCTGCATGCGGTGTCAGGCAGGATGGTTGAGTTGGTTCAAACTAGTTGCAGATGGTTGGGAAGAGTACTAGCTAGGGCGTACAGTTGGTGATCTAGTAGGCAGCCTACTTTGTATATTTTCCTTTTGCTGGGTACTTTGCACATTATTTTATTGGGAATCGCTTGTGGGCGCACACCGGCCCAAACTTCGGCCGGTCTGGTCCATCACGCAGCGCTGCCTTATCCACTCACGTGGCTCCTTCTCCAATCGTTTTCTTCGGTAAACTCTTCCGAGCAGGTTCCCATGGCGTCGCCGCGAGCTACTCCAACGCCGCCGCTATCTCGTTGGCCGTGACCGCCATCTCCCAAGCTGCTTCGTCCACCTCTCACCATTGGCCGCGACTGCAAGCTGGTTCGTCCACCTTCCGTTATTGGTCGCGTTCGACAGAAGACGCTGCTACAACCATCGAAATCAAAAGCTGGAACCAGCTATTACAAAAGCTACTACCGGCAAAGAAAATGCTGGAACCAGCAAATCAAAACATGGGGTTTGTGAGATGAAATTGCTACAACCGACAAATAGAAAGCTGGAGCCGACAAATTAAAAAGCTGCAACCAGCTAAATCGAAAACAAAGCTATACCAGGAGCAGGGCGGCCTTGCAGAAAAAACGGTGTTGCATCCACAGCAGTTGCTGGCAACGGCCGTCGCAGCCAACAAGGTCTTAAATTTGTTACAACCGGCAACCGCAAAAGCTACCATCGGCGGTTTTTTTGCTTCGACGGACATGGACGGGGATCCTGAATTTTGTTACAACCGGCAACCAGAAACGATACCACAGGGCGAGTTTTTTAGCTACATCCGTTCATGGATTAGCTGCAAGCCGCGACGGGCGGCAACGGCGTTTTGCTGCAACCGCGTTTTGGTCTTGCTACCACTGGCGATGATTTTTGCTACATCCACGCATTTTGGTTGGAACCATGAACTGACAGAAAATCTGGACCCCGTGAACACACAAGCTCCCCGGCGGTGACCACGACCAGGGCTGGGGGTGTTGCAATTGCAGCCGGAATCTCGACTAGCAGATGCTGGAAGCGGCGACGGCCGGTGCTACGAGCCACATCGGCGAATGCTACATGTGTCGATGGCCGGCGGCGATGGAGTTGTGTGGCCTCATCATCCAGCTGTGGCCGACGACGGAGGTGCCTAGCTGCGGGGGGACGGGCGGCGAAGGCGCAATCTTTGCCGGAGGGCGATGGGCGACCAGCAGGGAGACTACTCCCAGAGCGGGGGATTTTTTTTCCGGAGGGGATCTCGCGGGCTCGTGGTGTTGGCAGAACGAAGACGACGCGCGGGACGGGGCCAGCTGGCAAAATCGAGCGGCTAGGGACGTGCGGATCGGGCGGCTGGCATACGACCGGCCCAACCGTTCGGCCGGTGCGCCGACGCCTATCACTGCCCTATTTTATTTTAAACGGATGAAAGCTTAAGCTGCCTGGTTGCGCGAGCTTTTGACCACTTGTCCAAACTGAAAGTCCAACTTTTTCACTGAGAATAACTTTCATTACTCCCAACCGTCATACAAAAGTCCAATTAAGTATTCTAATTAGGTTGACTAAGAACACGGATCAATGCATGTCTAAACTATAAGGGCACATCCAATGCATTGTCTCTTAACACATAAATCAATAGTATATAGTGGAAAGTTTTTGGAGACAACCACCACACGTAATCAACCATATAGTGGGTTTTCAACTCCAAGGTTTGTCCCTACACCCGTTATTAGCAGTAAATTCAAAAATATAGAAAAGAAATAAAAAATCTGAAACTTTGCAACATCAAATTTGCTCAAACTTTGTAGATGCTTGCAAGTTTTCATGCTGAAAAAACATTCGAGGAGCTCTACACCAGAATAAGATTCCAGTGCTCAAAGTTTTGAGCACTTTTAGCACAGATATATGTTTCTCATGTGTACACCTTTCTCAATATATATGACATTTCGTTATTAAAATTTGCCAACACCTGAAACGTTTGAGTATATTTGATGTCGCAAAGTTTCAGATTTTTTTTCTATTTTTTTCAAATTTACAGTTCATAGACGGTGTAGGGATATCCGAGAGCTGTATCACCTTCATCCTATTACATTTAGTTGGTTTAGGAATCATATTTGCATCTCAAACTTGTTCTCTAGTTGCGGAGAGAAGGAAAAGAATAAAAAATAAAGAGACTAGCACATCGGATCAGTGCATTAATTACACTATGTAGGAAAACGAGCTAAGGCCTCTCTCAATGCTCCACCTTGTACAGGTGCTAAGCCTTCCACGTAAGCAAAAAATCTGATGTGACAAGTTATTTAAAAGGAGAGAGATGAGTGTGATGACCCCAGGAAGAAACAATGCTAAATGCGTGAACCTAGTCAAAACATATAAATAAAGGAAGCCCATCAATACATGAAGAGGTTTAGTTGCTAAATCATTAAATGAAGCAAGCTTAGCTACCATAAGCTAAGCATCTATGCGTTGGGGAGTATAGTTGCTAAGCTATTTAATGTGTTTAGCACCTTATATAAGCACCAATGCATTAGCAGCAGCCTAACATACACCTCCTCTCTCTCTCTCTAAAATACGGATTTGTCTATGATGTCGCACTAAGAATCAAGCATTGGGAGTGCTCTAAGCCCTTAGGTCGATTAGAAGTGTCACTAGAATTATGTGCTCCCGAATAATAATAATAATAATAATAATAATAATAATAATAATAATAATAATAATAATAATAATAATAATAATAATAATAATAATAATAATAATAATAATAATAATAATAATAATAATAATAATAATAATAATAATAATAATAATAATAATAATAATAATAATAATAATAATAATAATAATAATAATAATAATAATAATAATAATAATAATAATAATAATAATAATAATAATAATAATAATAATAATAATAATAATAATAATAATAATAATAATAATAATAATAATAATAATAATAATAATAATAATAATAATAATAATAATAATAATAATAATAATAATAATAATAATAATAATAATAATAATAATAATAATAATAATAATAATAATAATAATAATAATAATAATAATAATAATAATAATAATAATAATAATAATAATAATAATAATAATAATAATAATAATAATAATAATAATAATAATAATAATAATAATAATAATAATAATAATAATAATAATAATAATAATAATAATAATAATAATAATAATAATAATAATAATAATAATAATAATAATAATAATAATAATAATAATAATAATAATAATAATAATAATAATAATAATAATAATAATAATAATAATAATAATAATAATAATAATAGGACTGTTGCCCACACCACACATGATGATTTGTGTTGCAGGCGACGACGCGAGGCGATTGGCCTTTTGCCTAGGGTGATCTTGGACTAGCGGAAATGGATGGGACGCGAACAGATCGATTAATTGGACTAGACTTGGGCTCACTTGAGTGCTCGTGACGTAGTATGCAGTTCACGGTCAATTGCAACCTCGAGTCAATTCAATTCATGAGTTCGATCGGTCGTGCTGTGCCAAAATACTGATATGCATTCAATTTCCGTTTACTACCACGGAAAGCCGGAAAGATGCCAGAATTGAGTATTCAGTCTGAAGAAAAAGACCAATGTAAATCATGTTTTAATAAAAAATAGTACTCTGCGTGTTTATACTCCCTCGACTTTTAAATACAAGTCGTTTTGGTACTTCATGATGGAGGGACTATAGTATGTAGGAATCTTCTTAGAGTTCTCTTCATTTCTGAGTGTTCATAGTGTGGTCATCAGATTGAAGAAGTATCCAGAAAACTATAAACATGACGCATGTTTGCATCTCGCATTTTCAGTCATTTCTTTGTATGAAATATATACATAACTGATGAGGCCTGCTTCGGTAGACCCCCCCCCCCACCCTCCCCCTTCACAAACCGTATAAGGGCAGCATGGTCATTTCATCAAGCCGTATACTCATACGTATATGTAGCATGTATGAGGCATCGTACCTACTTTTATTAAACTTGAAAAAATAGCACATGTGACAAGATTCAAACCCAAGACCTCTTGGTCTAAGGAACACCACTCTAACCAACTAAGACACCCTAATGCATGTGCTTATTCACTTCTTTTCCTTGTTTTATTCTATTTCAGTTTGCGGCTGGGCCGGCCCATTGTTGAACAAGTCCATTTATCACTATTTATGTTTTGTTCTTTCTATTCATTTTTCTTTTTCCGTTTCATTCTTTCAAAAAAACCTCACACATATAACTTTTATTCCAGAAGTTCCAAAAATGTTTGCTTTTTAAATATTGTTCATAAAGTACAAATATTTGCATTTAAGAAAATTGTAAAGAATATGTCAAAAAATTGTTTGTTTAAATAGAAAAATGTTGACATCAATTTAATTAAATTTATGAACATCTTTTTTTTGAAAAGGGGGAGATCCCGGCCTCTGCATCGAAACGATGCATACGGCCATATTTACTAATAAGCAAATAAGTTCAACACATGTCTTGAAGTCTCAAACAAACGAATCTAAAAAATGCTCACAAAGAGCAGAAGAGTAAAAATAAAGCCACAATCGGCTGACAAAATAAAGATAGGAAAACTAATTGCCTATCCTATTACATAACCGCCGTTCAAACCGGTTGAAAATAGTCCGTGCTACCATCTCCCATCGGATAGATCCAGTAACCAAACGCTCCCTGGCCTCCGTCGGAGTGAGTAGCGACCACATACGGATCAACGCAGTGGCTCGGAAGATAACCTGCAAAAAATGAGTATTTGTTGTTCTGTTAAAAACCAAATCATTTCTGCAGTTCCACAATGCCCATAATAAAGCACATACTCCTACACGAATGTGTCTCACTGTACGAAATCTATCCCGTCAAGCCACGTCCCAAATAACGTGTTGATAGTATTCAGAGGAGTAATATTAAAAGCTATGTGAACAGTCCGCCATAATTTTTTTGCCAACGGGCAGTCAAGAAAGAGGTGTTTGATGGATTTATCCCGGTCACAAAAACTATATCTTTTAGATCCAGTCCAGTTACGTTTTGCCAAGTTGTCCTTAGTTAAAATGATTTGTTTGTGTACAAACCACATAAACACTTTAACTCTCAAAGGTAATTTGACATTCCAGACATGTTTCGAACTAGGAATAGAGCTAGCGTTGATAACATCCAAATACATGGATTTAACAATAAACTCTCCATTCCTAGTTAGCTTCCAGCACAACTGATCTGGTCGTTGAGAAAGCTGCACATCCATCAATCGTCTCACCAGATGGAGCCAAGCTTCCCAATGGTTTCCGGCTAGCGTTCTCCTGAAGTGGATATTAAGAGGAGTGGACTGAAGTACTGTCGCAACGAAGGCGTCTCTCCGTTAAACAATGCTATGAAGAGAAGGATATTGAAGCGCGAGGAGTGTTTCGCCTAGCCATGTATCCTCCTAAAATCTCGTAGAGATACCATTTTCGACTATAAACTTTGTCCTATTGGAAAAAACTGATTTAACTCTCATCAGTTCTTTCCAAAAAGGCGAGTCCGTCGGCCTCACTCTCACCTGGAACAAACTTTTTGTTGGGGAACGCAGTAATTTCAAAAAAATTCCTACGCGCACGCAAGATCCATCTAGGTGATGCATAGCAACGAGCGGGAGAGTGTGTCCACGTACCCTCGTAGACCTAAAGCGGAAGCGTTTAGTAACGCGGTTAATGTAGTCGAACGTCTTCCGCTTTCAAGTTTAACCCGAGTATTCTGCATGTGCAAAACTGGCTTGCACCCATTGTATGTGAATGTAGAGCTTATCACACCCGATCATTACGTGGTGCAAGCTAGGCTCGTCAAGTTTAACCCGAGTATTCTACATGTGCAAAACTGGCTTGCACCCGTTGTATGTGAACGTAGAGCTTATCACACCCGAGCATCACGTGGTGTCTCGGCACGACGAACTGTAGCAACGGTGCATACTCAGGAAGAACACTTATACCTTGAAATTTAGTGAGAGATCATCTTATAACGCTACCGCCGAACTAAGCAAAATAAGATGCATAAAGAATAAACATTACATGCAATCAATATAAGTGATATGATATGGCCATCACCATCTTGTGCTTTTGATCTCCATCTCCAAAGCACCGTCATGATCACCATCGTCACCGGCTTGACACCTTGATCTCCATCGAAGCATCGTTGCCATCTCGCCAACTATTGATTCTACGACTATTGCTACCACTTAGTGATAAAGTAAAGCAATTACATGGAGATTGCATTTCATACAATAAAGCGACAACCATATGGCTCCTGCCAGTTGCCGATAACTGTGTTACAAAACATGATCATCTCATACAACAATTTATGTAATCACGTCTTGACCATATCACATCACAACATGCCCTGCAAAAACAAGTTGGACGTCCTCTACTTTGTTGTTGCAAGTTTTATGTGGCTGCTACGGGCTTAGCCAGAACCGTTCTTACCTACGCATCAAAACCACAAGAATTTTTCGTCAAGTTTGCTGTTTTTGAAGGAAATATGCCCTAGAGGCAATAATAAAGTTATTATTTATTTCCTTATTTCATGATAAATGTTTATTATTCATGCTAGAATTGTATTAACTGGAAACTTGATACATGTGTGAATACATAGACAAACAAAAGTGTCACTAGTATGCCTCTACTTGACTAGCTCGTTGAATCAAAGATGGTTAAGTTTCCTAGCCATAGACATGAGTTGTCATTTGATTAACGGGATCACATCATTAGGAGAATGATGTGATTGACTTGACCCATTCCGTTGGCTTAACACTTGATCGTTTAGTATGTTGCTATTGCTTTCTTCATGACTTATACATGTTCCTATGACTATGAGATTATGCAACTCCCGTTCTGGAGGAACACTTTGTGTGCTACCAAACGTCACAACATAACTGGGTGATTATAAAGGAGCTCTACACGTGTCTTCGAAGGTACATGTTGAGTTGGCGTATTTCGAGATTAGGATTTGTCACTCCGATTGTCGGAGAGGTATCTCTTGGCCCTCTCGGTAATGCACATCACTATAAGCCTTGCAAGCAATGTGAATAATGAGTTAGTTGCGGAATGATGCATTACATAACGAGTAAAGAGACTTGCCGGTAACGAGATTGAACTAGGTATTGAGGTACCGACGATCGAATCTCGGGCAAGTAACATACGGATGACAAAGGGAACAACGTATGTTGTTATGCGGTTTGACCGATAAAGATCTTCGTAGAATATGTGGGAGCCAATATGAGCATCCAGGTTCCGCTATTGGTTATTGACCGGAAACGTGTTTCGGTCATGTCTACATAGTTCTCGAACCCGTAGGGTCCGCACGCTTAAGATTTCGATGACACTTTTATTATGAGTTTATGAGTTTTGATGTACCGAAGGTGTTCGGAGTCCCGGATGAGATCGGGGACATGACAAGGAGTCTCGAAATGGTCTAGACGTAAAGATCGATATATTGGACGACTATATTCGGAGTTCGGAAAGGTTCCGAGTGATTCGGGTATTTTTCGGAGTACCGGAGAGTTACGGGAATTCGCCGGGGAGTATATGGGCCTTATTGGGCCATACGGGAATAGAGGAGAGAGGCCAAAAGGAAGGAGGCCTGCCCCTCCCCCCCTCTGGTCCGAATTGGACTAGGGGCGCAACCCCCTTTTCCTTCTCCCTCTCCTCCTCTTTCCTTCTCTCCTACTCCAACAAGGAAAGAAGGAATCCTACTCCCGGTGGGAGTAGGACTCCCCCCTTGGCGCGCCCTCCTCCTTGGCCGGCCGCCTCCCCCCTTGCTCCTTTATATACGAGGGCAGGGGGGCACCCCATAGAAAAAACAACAATTGATCCTTGAGATCTCTTAGCCGTGTGCGGTGCCCCCTCCACCATAGTCCTCGATATTATTGTAGCGGTGCTTAGGCGAAGCCCTGCGCCGGTAGAACATGAAGATCGTCACCACGCCGTCGTGCTGACGGAACTCTTCCCCGACACTTTGCTGTATCGGAGTCCGTGGAACGTCATCGAGCTGAACGTGTGCTAGAACTCGGAGGTGCCGTAGTTTCAATGCTTGATCGGTCGGGCCGTGAAGACGTACGACTACATCAACCGCGTTGTTATAACGCTTCCGCTTTCGGTCTACGAGGATATGTGGACAACACTCTCCCCTCTCGTTGCTATGCATCACCATGATCTTGCGTGTGCGTAGGAATTTTTTTTTAAATTACTACGTTCCCAAACAGTGGTATTAGAGCCAGGTTTTGTGCGTAGATGTTATATGCACGAGTAGAAAACAAGTGAGTTGTGGGCGATACAAGTCATACTGCTTACTAGCATGTCATACTTTGGTTCAGCGGTATTGTTGGATGAAGCGGCCCAGACCGACAATACACGTACGCTTACGCCGAGACTGGTTCTACCGGCGTGCTTTGCACACGAATTGGCTGGCGGTGTCAGTTTCTCCAACTTTAGTTGAACCGAGTGTGGCTACACCCGGTCCTTGAGAAGGTTAAAACAGCACTAACTTGACGAACTATCGTTGTGGTTTTGATGCGTAGGTAAGAACGGTTATTGATCAGCCCATAGCAGCCACGTAAAATTTGCAACAACAAAGTAAAGGACGTCTAACTTGTTTTTGCAGGGCATGTTGTGATGTGATATGGTCAAGACGTGATGAGATATAAGTTGTTGTATGAGATGATCATGTTTTGTTGAAGTTATCGGCAACTAGCAGACGCCCTATGGTTGTCTCTTTGTTTCATAAGATGCAAGTGCCAAATAATTGCTTTACTTTATCGCTATGCGATAGCAATAGTTGCAAGAGCAATAGTTGGCGAGACGACCATGTGACGACACATTGATATAGATCAAGATGATGAAGATCATGGTGTCGTGCGGTGACAATAGAGATCATGACAGTACTTTGGAGATGGAGATCAAAGGCGCAAGATGATCATGGCCATATCATGTCACATATTTTGATTACATATGATGTTTATCTTTTATACATCTTATTTTGCTTAGTTTGTCGGTAGAATTTTAAGATGATCTCTCACTAATTATCAAGAAGTGTTCTCCACGAGTATGCACTGCTATGCGAAAGTTCGTCGTGCCCAGACACCACGTGATGATCGGGTGTGATAAGCTCTACGTCCATCTACAACGGGTGCAAAGCAGTTGCACACGCGGAATACTCAGGTTAAACTTGACGAGCCTAGCATATAAAGATATGGCCTCGGAACACGGTGACCGAAAGGTCGAGCGTGAATCATATAGTAGATATGATCAACATAGTGATGTTCACCATTGAAAACTACTCCATCTCACGTGATGATCGGACATGGTTTAGTCGATTTGGATCACATGATCACTTAGATGACTGGAGAGATGTCTGTCTAAGTGGGAGTTCTTAAGTAATATGATTAATTGAACTTTAATTTATCATGAACTTAGTCTTGATAGTATTTTGCAAATTATGTTGTAGATCAATAGCTCGCGTTGTTGCTTTCATATCTATATTTTGATATGTTCCTAGAGAAAAATTATGTTGAAAAATTGTGACGCCCGGATATTTAAGCTACAGTGATCCCACGCTAATGGTGCCACGTCACCACAGTTATTGCTGCTAATCTATCGTTAGATCAAAACCGGTCCAAAATTCAAATTCAAAGTTTGGTAAATAATAAAAGTTTTCAAGCATTAAAATAAAAATGTTCGGTTTGTACTAAATATTACATAGGTAAATATGGTGTAGTAAACTCATTTTTATAAAATACCTAAGTAATTTAAAATGATTTAAAACAGAAAATAAAATAAATAAAAGAAAGAAAATACAAAAAAGGAAAAAACAGGAACAAACAAAAAAAGGAAAAAGGAGAGAAAGCCCCACTGGGCTTCGGCCCAGCAGGCCGACCCATTCGGCCACAAACCACCGACCGGCCCAACCCTTCCCCTCCATACCCCCGGGGGGGGGGGGGACCCTAACCTAACCACTCCCCACTCCCCTCCCCAAGACGCGCCTCCTCCTCCCGATCCAGATCGGATCGGGCTCATGACGACCACGCCGCCACGCCATTGACGCCGCCGCCGACCTCGCTTGAACGCCTCCCACGGGATCGCCTCCCGCTCCGCTGTCGTCCCGTCGACCTCCCCGCGCCCGTTGCCTAGACCCCACGATCTCGGTGAGGACCCCGCCACGCTTCCGCTTGCCCCTCTGCGCCGCCCGCGCCATCCGTGTCCGAAACGCACGCGCCGTGGACGCCCCTTCCCCTCCCCATTGCACCTCCGTGACCATCCGCCCGCTGCCCTCCTCGACTGGCCCCCTGTGAGCCGTCGCCTCCCCGCCTTCTCCCCCTGCTCCCTCTCCTCCTCCTCCCCTGCCCGTGGGACATCGTAGCCGACACGCCTGCAGCATGACGCCTGCCACACCCGCTCACGCCTCGGCGCATCCCACAGGCGCCCGCCGACGCCTGGCCTCCACGCTTTGTCCATGTGCCAGATCGCCGGCCTGACCCGATCCACCCTCCCGGCCTGCTTGCCGCCTTGGGGCTCCGTCCCTCGCTGGTCCGACGCCCCCGCCTCGTCTAGCCTCACCTACTTGCCTTCCGGCCCGCCCATGACAGTGGTCTCGCCCGAGGCCAGCGATCGTGCTCGTCTCACCGGGCGCTCGTGGCCGTGCCCCTGCGCCCGAAACCCAGAGCCCGTTAGGCCCCTCTAGGCCACCGAAACATGGGGCCCACACCCCTCCCAGAATGATTTTTTTAAAGGAATTAATAAAAGTGATAAAAAATATATTAATTAATTAATTAATTTACTAAAATAATTAATTTAATTAATTATGTTTAGTTAACCTAATTAACTAATTAAACTAATTAAGTATTGTTAATTAACTTAACTAATCTGTTAACTAAACTAATTAATGCAGTTAATTAGTTAATAGGAAATGATTTAATGGGACCCACCTGTCAGGTTGACCAGGTCAACGGTCAATGTTGACTGCCGACGTCATGCTAACCTCATGCTGACGTCATAATTACCTTTTTCTAATTAAATTAATTCTGTTAATTCAAAAAAATCATTTTAAAATTAATATAAAATAAACCGTAGCTCAGATGAAAATACTTTCTACATGAAAGTTGCTCAGAACGACGAGACGATTCCGGATACGCAACCCGTTCGTCCGCCACACCCCCCTAACCTATCGAACTCGCAACTTTCCCCCTCCGGTTCATCTGTCCGAAAACGCGAAACAACGGGAATACTTTCCCGGATGTTTCCCCCCTTCACCGGTATCATCACGTACCGCGTTAGGGCACGCCTAGCATCACGCTTTGCTTTGTCATGCATCGTCATGCATCTGTTTGCTTAAATATTCATTGTTTCTTCCCCCTCTTCTTCCGCTAGACACCGAGACCGACGCTGCTTTGCCGCCGGTTCGACTACGGAGTTGGCGACCCTCTCTCTTGCTGTGAGCAACCAGGCAAGCCCCCTGATCACCGGATATCGCCCATTCTTCTCTATACTGCTTGCATTAGAGTAGTGTAGCATGTTCTTGCTTTCGTTATTCCTATCATGATGCATAGCCTCGTCCTTGCTACTCTTTGTTGTTACCTTTACCGCAATCCTACATGCCTAGTATAGGATGCTAGTTTTCCATCGCGTGGCCCTACATTCTTGTCCGTCTGTGTGCTATACTATCGGGCCGTGATCATTCGGGAGGTGATCACGGGTATATACTATATACTTTATACATGATACATGTGGTGATTAAAGTCGGGTCGGCTCGAGGAGTACCCATGAGTGATTCACTTGATTGGGGGCTGAAAGGACCTTTGTCCCGACGGCCCTCTGGATGTATCTTTGTGGCGGAGCGACAGAGCAGGTAGAGACTACCTGGGTGAGAGGTGGGCCTGGCCCTGTCGGCGTTCGCGGATACTTAACACGCTTAATGAGATCTTGGTATTTGATCTGAGTCTGGCTACTGGCCTATACGCACTAACCAACAACGTGGGAAAGATATGGGCACTCGGCATCATGGTATCAGCCGAAGCCTTCGTGACGTCAGCGACTGAGCGGCGCGCGCCAGATTGGACCGCGTAACGTGACTTCCTTTGTAATGGAGGTTGCTAGGTCTGCTTCCGGCCGCGTACGCAACGTGCAGGTGTGCTAAGGGCGATGGGCCCAGACCCCTGTGCGCTTAGGTTTAGACCGGCGTGCTGACCTCTCTGTTGGCCTAGGTGGGGCTGCGACGTGTTGATCTTCCGCGGCCGGGCATGACCCAGGAAAGTGTGTCCGGCCAAATGGGATCAAGCGTGTTGGGTTATGTGGTGCACCCCTGCGGGGAAGTTAATCTATTCGAATAGCCGTGATCTTAGGTAACATGACGACTTGGAGTTGTACCTTGACCTTATGACAACTAGAACCAGATACTTAATAAAACACACCCTTCCAAGTGCTAGATACAACCCGGTGGTCGCTCTCTAACAGGGCTACGAGGAGAGGATCGCCGGGTAGGATTATGCTATGCGATGCTACTTGGAGGACTTGATCTACTCTCTTCTACATGTTTGCAAGACGGAGGCTGCGAAGCGTAGTCTTCGGCGGATTAGTTATCCCCTCTTATTCTGGCATTCTGCAGTCCAGTCCACTGATATGGCCCTTTACACATATACCCATGCATATGTAGTGTAGCTCCTTGCTTGCGAGTACTTTCGATGAGTACTCACGGTTGCTTTCTCCCCCCTTTTTCCCCCTTTCCCTTCTTTCTGGTTGTCGCAACCAGATGTCAGAGCCCAGGAGCCAGATGCCACCGTCGACGACGACTACTACATTGGAGGTGCCTACTAATACGTGCAGCCTGCTGACGACGACCAGGAGTAGTTAGGAGGATCCCAGGTAGGAGGCATGCGCCTCTTTCGATCTGTATCCCAGTTTGTGCTAGCCTTCTTAAGGCAAACTTGTTTAACTTATGTCTCAGATTTCGAGATATTGTTGCTTCCGCCGACTCGCCTATGATCGAGCACTTGTATTCGAGCCCTCGAGGCCCCTGGCTTGTATTATGATGCTTGTATGACTTATTTATGTTTTAGAGTTGTGTTGTGATATCTTCCCGTGAGTCCTCGATCTTGATCGTACACATTTGCGTGCATGATTAGTGTACGATTGAATCGAAGCGTCTGAGATTGGTATCGAGCCATTTGCTGTAGGAATCCCCTTCCACACTCCTTGGCGAAGTCGAGCCTAGACATGCAAAAACTTTACTAACATGGTACATGCGGCCCATGGGCCCACGTCGCCATTGGGTGGTACTAGGATCTTTTACTCCTCGACCTTTACTCTGGGACTCTGAACTCTCTTCTACTCGGGTTAAACGATTTTTACTAACTCTGACTCTAGGTTATCGATAATACTTTCTCCCGGAGAGCCTCTTCAGTCCGGATGATTACTTGGTGCACCGAAGGATTCTGAAGATACCTTCCGATATTCTCTTGAGACCTTGTGCCAATCGTGTTTGCAATTCCCCTTCCACCATCAACCCTTATGGATAGCTACTTGCAGTTGTTATTCTTACATGCATCCCCAGTTGGTCTTGTTATTACAAGATACCCCGAAATACTCGTCGCTGTTTCGATAATCCTTTGAGCTTACTGCCTTGTTGTTCTTTGTCACCTGAATACCCTACGGATAATTCTCACACTTATCGAGTATCCGCTCATCCCCCAGTTGTTCATGTGTTTCACAATGGTCTTCGAAATACTATTCGATCCTCCAAAAATCCTTAGTAGCTTATTGCTCTGCAATACTTATGCCTTTCGCATGATGGATGCTTTCCATATGTCTGGTAATATTCGTTAGTATCCTTAGGCACCGTCATTTTGATCCTTTTGATTCAACATGAGTGCAAATGCACGCAATCATCAGTTGATCCTTTTAAATTATCTTTCTGGCTCAGACATCATTTTAAACATGAGCTGGTTCTCAACCAATCCAATTACCGTCGATTGTACCCCTAAGGCTATTCAACTTATCCATCCCTAATCAGAACATTGCTTCTGATCCCTTGATTTGAAAATCATAATTCCTTTGCATCTGAGATCTGAATTAGTCAGTTGTTTCTATAATCCAATGCCTTTGCATTGTTACTTCCTCTGGTTGTGTGTCGATGCTCACATCAGCTCCGTTGTGGACCGGCAGATCCTTTGTTGGATTTTATCCGATAGTGTCCTTCATATTCAATCACTTTGGAAGTTCTTTCTCCATTGGTAAATCCTATCCTCTGATTGACCAACCATGCTCTGCTTTCGAGCTTGTGTTATATGTTTCCACGATACCCTGACGGGTTGAACCTATGCCTTCCTTAATATGTGTGAACTCGGAAGCTTTCACGAGTCATACTCATCTGGTATTTCACCAGGTAAAACTTTCAACAGTAATGCTTTTATCAAAGCGAGAAGTGAATGGAAGGTTATACATTGAAGAAGTGGGAGTCGACCTTGAACCTTGCGTTCATGCCCATGGACACGATGTATAACTTATCATGGAAGCTGCTCATAAAAATAGTTACCCCCTTGTTATAAGTTCATCTTGTATCCGTGGTTTGATCATTTATGATCGTGGTTTCCGACCATGTTCTCCTTTAAATACCATTTCTCGTGTAAGCTTAAGCACTTGCCTTCTGCAGAGTAATACCCCAGTCCAACCTCTACTTTGATTTATCGTCGAGTATTACCCCCCTGGTATCTCAAGATTATCACAGAACTGCATAACTTCTTATGAGTTCTTCATCAAGTGCTACATTCTCATTGATTCCAATTTTTCACGGGCTATGAGTTATTAAACACTCAAAGACACCGATAACTGAACCGAGTCTGCACTATGGTTCAACAACTCTTGATAATCTTCTTTAAGTACGAGTTTGTACCCGATCACGCCATTCCTAGCCTGATCGGCCATATCATTATCGTGCAACTTTTTAACTGTACTACCTGGTCCTTCTTCCCGGAGCAAAGTTTTCGACGATGAGCTAAGCTTACGTCGATCTTCCTTGTCATATATTATTGTCTTGAACAACAATACTTGATTCCGAGGTTGTGTCGTATCCGTGGTTCTAGTGGTCTTTTGCTTCACCATTCCTTTTGCTTGATGTCGTCGTTATTCAATGACAACCTCATTGAATCTTTCGACAAAGGTGTCATGATCATCAACATTCTGAGCTCTTCCAAAGTATCTATCGAATTCTTGATGGGAAATACCATCCTCGCCCCTCGATGGTTTGTATTATCATCGACAACGTTAATGCCCTCCCTCCAACACAAACTTGCTCATGTTTTGTGTATTACCTTGAGTTCCTTTCTACCCAGCTTGTGTTATGTTCTACTTTGGAATATTACCATCTTTTATGTCAAGGATGTCGTGAGAATTTCACCACCTCTTAAGAATTCTTGAGATAGTAATACTTCCCGTCATCTCCGTTCATATCTTGGTCCCCGTGTTGTTTCTAACTGGGATACGAGCCATTTAACTTTGATGTGTAATTTCAAAATTTCTAACAACCCTATTGCTTGAAGTTAATGGTTGATAGCTTGATTCTTAGTCTATTGGTTAATGGATCACCATTCTAACATCGATCGGGCTACTTAGTCCATCCTTCCAGGTACACGTTTTGATCAATGTTTAATTGTGGATGTTCTCCTCGGGCATACATCATTATATCATTTGATCTGACAAAGCTATCTCCTTGTTCACATAATTGTGGAAATCCATCATTTTGGGGATCTCGATGAGTTGTCGCCAAGTCCACCAGCCACCTCCTCCTCATCTCCTTGGTTTAATGATGAACTCATGATTCGGGACTTGCTTCCATAGTTCATTTCCCGAGAATCTGGCAGCACCATCTCGTCAAATTGTGTTGCACCTTTCCTTCTCAGGCATCCTGAGTCTGAGTTATCCTGACACCAATCAGATCTGAATCTCGATCAGATATGATGGTTGGAACATATTTCCAAGAGTTATAACAATGGTCTTCATGTGACCCGGTAAGGTGTTGCCGTGCCTAGCACACCTGGCCGGAGGCCCTATTGTTATATATTCCTTCTCAGCAAGGTTATCCATTCTTCCATTAGGAAACTGTAAGACTTATTCAATAAGTTGTTTTCGATGGATCCTTCGTATCCAAAGTTTGACCTTTGCTTGAAGAACATGTCAGCGCTATCTCGAAGCATGTCTATGGTACTCCGATTCTCAATAAGAACATTTGAAGCATCATGCTAAATGTTTCTTGTTGAAATTACCCAAACACCATTGTATGGGTAATGTCATGAAATTTCTCTCCTCTTATCTAAAGGGTTTTCTACTTTATATCCTGTCTTGGATATCATCCTCTGCTTGACTTTGGGGAGGATATACCCCTGATATATGTGTTTAAACACATTTTCCTTTTCGTTGTTTTGTTTAAACTTTCTTATAATCTACTTAACTGAGCAGTGGTAATTCCCTGCTTAGGTAAGCACCTCGTGGTACAACTCTGCCAGTAAGACCCTATTACTATAATTGATGACATTTTGGTAGCCACCGATGGACGAGAACTTTGCCTAATGGTCTGCCTCATTCAACGAGCAGGAAAATGGTTCTCTTCGTCCCTCGCCCTTGGTATCGACATTGATGCAAACATAACTGATAGGCTACCCACTGACATGTCTTGCTATCACGACCGTGCAAGATATCAACGACTTCCTACTTTTAACCACATGGTGGGCCCATAACCGCAGTTCCATAGGATCGAAACGACTCTCCTGTACACCCCGGTTTCCAAAGTTATTCCTCGCGCTTGACTTCTTATGTAACTCACGGGCTACCTGCGAAGTGATATATTCGGGTATCAGACGCAATACTTACTCTCGCTACTCTGAACCCCTATCCCACTCTTGTACAGACTTCGAGCAACCATCTATCCTCTTGGAACCTTTTATGGTACCTTCGTACCTTACTCTCGATGTATTTTATATGATCAACTCGAGAGATAATCTTATGCTCATTCATAGGTTAACCCCCAGATGGTTTCCCTCATAAACACTTTGTCGTAGCTGAGCTGCCACTTACCTATTCGTAAGTACGTTGGAGTGCCTGAAGAAAAGGACGACTTCACCATAATGACCTGAAGCAGAGAAATGAAGACAACAATGTAATTGATCAACCTTTCGAGAAGAGCAACCAAGACCGAGAAGATTCGTTAGAATTTAGTAACCAGACATTTCCCCCTTACTCCCCTCTTAAATCTCGGGACGACATTTCTTGTAGTGGAGGAGAATTGTGACGCCCGGATATCTAAGCTACAGTGATCCCACGCTAATGGTGCCACGTCACCACGGTTACTGCTGCTAATCTATCGTTAGATCAAAACCGATCCAAAATTCAAATTCAAAGTTTGGTAAATAATAAAAGTTTTCAAGCATTAAAATAAAAATGTTCGGTCTGTACTAAATATTACATAGGTAAATATGGTGTACTAAACTCATTTTTATAAAATGCCTAAGTAATTTAAAATGAATTAAAACAGAAAAGAAAATAAATAAAAGAAAGAAAATACAAAAAAGGAAAAAACAGGAACAAACAAAAAAAGGAAAAAGGAGAGAAAGGCCCCACTGGCTTCGCCCAAGAAGCCGCCCATTCGCCACAAACCACCGAATCGCCCAACCCCTCCCTCCATAACCCCACCGGGGAAACCCCGACCTAACCACTCCCCACTCCTCCCCACGACGCCGCCTCCACCCCCGATCCAGATCGGATCGGGCTCATGACGACCACGACGCCCACGCCATTGACGCCACGCCACGCCCGACCACGTCGCCTGACCTCGCCGAACGCTCCCCTCACGGGATCGCCTCCCGCCGCCCGCTGGCCGTCCCGTCGACCTCCCGCGCCTGCTGTTTAGACCCCACGATCTCCGGTGAGTACCCCCCGCCACTCCGCTTGCCCGCCTCTGCGCCGCCAGCGCGATCCGTGCCCGACCACGCCGTGGACGCGCCTCCCCCCATCGCACCTCCGGCGGCCATCCGCCCACGCCTCCTCGACCGCCCCCTGTGAGCCGTGCCGCCCCGCCTTCTCCCCATGCTCCTCTCCTCCTCCCCGCCTCAGAGGACATCAGTAGTCTGACTGCGTGCCACAGCGCGCGCCGAACGCGCTTTGCGCACCACCTCGCTCACGCCCGGCGCATCCCAAGGGCGCCCCGGCCGACGCTCCCTGGCCTCCACGCCTGTCCGCGGCCAGACCGGCCCCCGCCACGACGCTGGTCTCGCCCGAGGCCAGCGATCGTGCTCGTCTCACCGGGCGCTCGTGGCCGTGCCCCTGCGCCCGAAACCCAGAGCCCGTTAGGCCCCTCTAGGCCACCGACACATGGGGCCCACACCTCCTCGTAATGATTTTTTAAAGGAATTAATAAAAGTGATAAAAAATATATTAATTAATTAATTAATTTACTAAAATAATTAACTTAATTAATTATGTTTAGTTAACCTAATTAACTAATTAAACTAATTGAAATCGTTAATTAACTTAACTAATCATTAACTAAACTAATTAATCTGTTAATTAGTTAATAGGCAATGACGAATGGGACCCACAGCCGAGGTTGACGAGGTCAACGGTCAACGTTGACTGCCGACGTCATGCTAACCTCATGCTGACGTCATAATTACCTTTTTCTAATTAAATTAATTCTGTTAATTAAAAAAAATCCTTTTAAAATTAATATAAAATAAACTGTAGCTCAGATGAAAATACTTTCTACATGAAAGTTGTTCAGAACGACGAGACGATTCCGGGTACACAACCTGTTCGTCCGCCACACCCCCCTAACCTAGCGAACTCGCAACTTTCCCCCTCCAGTTCATCTGTCCGAAAACGCGAAACAACGGGAATACTTTCCCGGATGTTTCCTCCCTTCACCGGTATCATCACATACCGCGTTAGGGCACGCCTAGCATCACGCTTTGCTTTGTCATGCATCTGTTTGCTTAAATATTCATTGTTTCTTCCCCCTCTTCTTCCGCTAGACACCGAGACCGGTCTTTCTTTGCCGCTAGTTCGACTACGTAGTTGACGACCCCTCTCTCTTGCCAGAGCAACCAGGTAAGCCCCCCCTTGATCACGAGATATAGCCTACTCTCCTCTGTACTGCTTGCATTAGAGTAGTGTAGCATGTTACTGCTTTCGTTATTCCTATCCTGATGCATAGCATGTCCTTGCTACTCTTTATTGTTACCTTTACGCAATCCTACATGCCTAGTATAGGATGCTAGTTTTCCATCAATGGCCCTACATTCTTGTCGATGCATTGTGCTATACTATCGGGCCGTGATCGGTGGGAGGTGATCACGGGTATATACTATATACTTTATACATGATACATGTGGTGATTAAAGTCGAATTACGGCTTGAGGAGTACTCATGAGTGATTCACGGATTGGGGCTGAAAGGACCTTTGTCCCGACGGCCCTCTGGATGGATCTTTGTGGCGGAGGCGGCAGGCAGGTTGAGACTACCTGGGTGAGAGGTGGGCACAGCCTGTCGGCGTTCATGAATACTTAACACGCTTTAACGAGATCTTGGTATTTGATCTGAGTCCTGCTCTTGGCCTATACGCACTAACCAACTAAGTGGGAAAGATATGGGCACTTTCGGCGTCGTGGTATCACCGAAGCCTTCGTGGACGTCGGCCGATCGAAGCGGGCGCCCAGATTGGACAGCGTAACGTGACTTCCTTTGTAATGGAGGTTGCTAGGTCTGCCTTCCGGCGCGTTACATAGCGTGCGTGTGTGCTAAGGGCGATGGGCCCCACCCCTGTGCGCTTAGGTTTAGACCGCGTCTTGACCTCTCTGTTGGCCTAGGTGGGGCTGCGGCGTGTTGATCTTCCGCGGCCGGGCATGACCCAGAAAGTGTGTCCGCCAAATGGGATCAAGCGTGTTGGGTTATGTGGTGCACCCTGCAGGAAGTTAATCTATTGAATAGCCGTGATCTTCGGTAACATGACGACTTGGAGTTGTACCTTGACCTTATGACAACTAGAACCGGATACTTAATAAAACACACCCTTCCAAGTGCGGATACAACCCGGTGGTCGCTCTCTAACAGGGCTACAAGGAGAGGATCACGGGTAGGATTATGCTATGCGATGCTACTTGGAGGACTTGATCTACTCTCTTCTACATCTTTGCAAGGCGGAGGCTGCTGAGCGTAGTCTTCGACGAGATTAGTTATCCCCTCTTATTACGGCATTCTGCAGATTCGGTCCACCGATATGGCCCTTTACACATATACCTATGCATATGTAGTGTAGCTCCTTGCTTAAGTAGTACTTTGGATGAGTACTCACGGTTGCTTTCTCCCCTTTTCCCCTTTCCTTCTTTACGGTTGTCGCAACCAGATGTCGGAGCCAGGAGCGACGCCACTGCCGTCGGCAGCGACTACTACACTGGAGGTGCCTACTACTACGTGCAGCCCGCTGATGACGACCAAGAGTAGTTAGGAGGATCCCAGGTAGGAGGCCTGCACCTCTTTCGATCTATATCCCAGTTTGTGCTAGCCTTCTTAAGGCAAACTTGTTTAACATATGTCTGTACTCAGATATTGTTGGTTCCGCTGACTCGTCTATGATCAAGCACTTGTATTCGAGCCCTCGAGGCCCCTGGCTTGTATTATGATGCTTGTATGACTTATTTATGTTTTAGTGTTGTGTTGTGATATCTTCTCGTGAGTCCCTGATCTTGATCGTACACATTTGCGTGCATGATTAGTGTACGATTGAATCGGAGGCGTCACAAAAATGTTAGTAGCAATGAAGCGGATTGGATTCGTGATCTGAGGTTTATCCTCATTGCTGCACAGAAGAATTATGTCCTTGATGCACCGCTAGGTGACAGACCTATTGCAGGAGCGGTGCGGGCGTTATGAGCGTTTGGCTAGCTCAATATGATGACTACTTGTTAGTTTAGTGCACCATGCTTAACGGCTTAGAATCGGGACTTCTAAGACGTTTTGAGCGTCATGGACCATATGAGATGTTCCAGGAATTGAAGTTAATATTTCAAGCAAATACCCGAGTTGAGAGATATGAAGTCTCCAACAAGTTCTATAGCTAAAAGATGGAGGAGAATCGCTCAACTAGTGAGCATGTGCTCAAATTGTCTGGGTACTTCAATCGCTTGAATCAAGTGGGAGTTAATCTTCCGGATAAGATAGTGATTGATGTAATTCTCTAATCACCATCACTAAGTTACTAGAGCTTCGTGATGAACTATAGTATGCAAGGGATGGCCAACGATTCCCGAGCTCTTCGTGATGTTGAAATCGGCGAAGGTAGAAATCGAGAAAGAGCATCAAGTGTTGATGATTGACAAGACCACTAGTTTCAAGAAAAGGGCAAAGGGAAAGAAAGGAAACTTCAAGTAGAATGGCAAACAAGTTGTCACTCCGTGAAGAAGACCAAAGCTGGACCAAAGCACAACCGAGTGCTTACATCGCAAAGGAAATGGTCACCGGAAGCGTAAATGCCCTGAATATTTGGTGGATAAGAAGGATGGCAAAGTGAACAAGAGTATATTTGATATACTGAGTTATTGATGTGTGCCTTACTAGTGTTTATAGTAGCCCCGAGTATTTGATACTTGTTCGGTTGCTAAGATTAGTAACTCGAAACAGGAGTTACAGAATAAACAGAGACTAGTTGAAGGGGAAGTGATGATGAGTGTTGGAAGTAGTTCCAAGTTTGATATGATCATCATCGCACACTCCCTATACTTTCGGGATTAGTGTTAAACCTAAATAAATTTTAGTTGGCGTTTCCGTTGAGCATGAATATGATATGATCATGTTTATTGCAATACGGTTATTCATTTAAAGTCAGAGTATAATTGTTATTCTGTTTACATGAATAAAACCTTCAAATGGTCATACACCGAATGAAAATAGTTTGTTGGATCTCGATCGTAGTGATACACATATTCATAATATTGATGCCAAAAGATGCAAAGTTAATAATGATAGTGCAACTTATTTGTGGCCTTTGCCGTTTGAGTCATATCGATTGTAAAGCGCATGAAGAAACTCCATAAAGATGGATCTTGAATCACTTGGTTATGAATCATTTGATGCTTGCGAACCGTGCCTTTTGGGCAAGATGACTAAAACTCCGTTCCGGAACAATGGAACGAGCTACTGACTTATTGGAAATAATACATACCGATGTATGCGATCCGATAAGTGTTAAGGCTCGCGGCGTGTATCGTTATTTTCTGACCTTCACAGATGATTTGAGCAGATATGGGTATATCTGCTTGATGAAACATAAGTCTGAAACATTTGAAAAGTTCAAAGAATTTCAGAGTGAAGTGGAAAATCATCGTAACAAGAAAAATAAAGTTTCTATGATCTGATCGTGGAGAAGAATATTTGAGTTACGAGTTTGGCCTTCATATAAAAACAATGTGGAATAGTTTCACAGTTCACACCACCTGGAACACTATAGCGTTATGGTGTGTCCGAACGTCGTAACCGCACTTTATTGGATATTGTGCGATCAATGATGTCTCTTACCGATTTACCAATATCACTTTGGGGTTATGCATTAGAGACAGCTGCATTCATGTTTAAATAGGGCACCATCTAAATCCGTTGAGACGACACCGTATGAACTATGGTTTAGCAGTAAACCTAAGTTGTCGTTTCTTAAAGTTTGGAGTTGCGATGCTTATATGAAAAAGGTTTTCAACCTGATAAGCTCGAACCCAAATCGGAGAAGTGCGTCTTCATAGAATACCCAAAGGAAACTGTTGGGTACACCTTCTATCACAGATCCGAAGGCAAAATCTTTGTTGCTAAGAATGGATCCTTTCTAGAGAAGGAGTTTCTCTCGAAAGAAGTGAGTGGGAGGAAAGTAGAACTTGATGAGGCAATTGTACCTTCTCCCAAATTGGAAAGTAGTTCATCACAGAAATCAGTTCATGTGATTCCTACACCCATTAGTGAGGAAGCTAATGATGATGATCATGAAACTTCAGATCAAGTTACTACAAAACCTCGTAGATCTTCCAAAGTACAGTCCGCACCAGAGTGAATGCGGTAATCCTGTTCTGGAAGTCATGTTACTAGACCATGATGAACCTCACGAACTATGAGGAAGCGATGATGAGCCCAGATTCCACGAAATGGCTTGAGGCCATGAAATCTGAGATGGGATCCATGTATGAGAACAAAGTGTGGACTTTGGTGGAGTTGCACGATGATCGGCAAGCCATATTGTATAAATGGATCTTCAAGAGGAAGACAGAATCGATGGTAGTGTTACTATCTACAAAGCTCGACTTGTCGCAAAAAAGTTTTCGACAAGTTCAAGGTGTTGACTACACTGAGGTTTTCTCAACTGTAGCGATGCTTAAGTCTGTCCGAATCATGTTAGCAATTGCCACATTTTATGAAATATGGAAAATGGATGTCAAAACTGCAATCCTTAATGGATTTATTACAGAAGAGTTGTATATGATGCAACCAGAAGGTTTTTTCAATCCTAAAGATGCTAACAAAGTGTGCAAGCTCCAGCAATCCATCAATGGACTGGTGCAAGCATCTCAGAGTTGGAATATACGCTTTGATGAGTTGATCAAAGCATATGGTTTTATCTTGAGACCTTTGGAAAGGCCTGTATTTGCAATAAAGTGAGTGGGAGCACTACACGCCTTTCCGATAAATATATGTGAGTAACATATTGTTGATCAGAAATGATGTAGAATTTTTCTGGAAAGCATAAAGGAGTATTTGAAAGGAGTTCTTTAAAAGAAAGACCTCAGTAAAGCTACTTACATATTGGGCATCAAGATCTATTGAGATAGATCAAGATGCTTGATAAGTTTTTTCAATAAGTACATACCTTGTCAAGATTTTGAAGTAGTTCAAAATGGAACAGTCAAAGAAAAATTCCTTGCCTGTGTTGCAAAGGTTTGAAATTGAGTAAGACTCAAATCCCGACCACGGCAGAAAATAGAAAAGAGGATGAAAGTCATTCCCTATGCCTCAGTCATAGGTTCTATAAATTATGATATGCTATGTACCGGACCTATTGTATACCTTGCTCTGAATTTGGCAAGGAGTACAATAGTGATCTAGGAGTAGATCACTTTGGACATTGGTCAAGAACATCCTTAGTGAGGACTAAGGAAATATTTCTCGATTATGGAGGTGATAAAAGAGCCCGTCGTAAAGAGTTACATCGATGCAAGCTTTTTACACCGATCCAGATGACTCTAAGTCTCAATCTTGATACATATTGAAAGTGGGATCAATTAGCTAGAGTAGCTCCGTGCAGAGCATTGTAGACATAAAATATTTGCAAAATACATACAGTCTGAATGTGACAGACCCGTTGACTAAGCTTCTCTCACGAGCAAAACATGATCATACCTTAGTACTCTTTGGGTGTTAATCACATAGCGATGTGAACTAGATTATTGACTCTAGTAAACCTTTTGGGTGTTGGTCACATGACGATGTGAACTATGGATATTAATCACATACAGATGTGAATATTGGTGTTAAATCACATGATGATGTGAACTAGATTATTGACTCTCTCGCAAGTGGGAGGCTGAAGGAAATATGCCCTAGAGGCAATAATAAAGTTATTATTTATTTCCTTATTTCATGATAAATGTTTATTATTCATGCTAGAATTGTATTAACCGGAAACTTGATACATGTGTGAATACATAGACAAACAAAAGTGTCACTAGTATGCCTCTACTTGACTAGCTCGTTGAATCAAAGATGGTTAAGTTTCCTAGCCATAGACATGAGTTGTCATTTGATTAACGGGATCACATCATTAGGAGAATGATGTGATTGACTTGACCCATTCCGTTAGCTTAGCACTTGATCGTTTAGTATGTTGCTATTGCTTTCTTCATTACTTATACATGTTCCTATGACTATGAGATTATGCAACTCCGTTTACCGGAGGAACACTTTGTGTGCTACCAAACGTCCTGGCGTAAGCTGGGTGATTATAAAGGAGCTCTAGGTGTCTTCGAAGGTACATGTTGAGTTGGTGTACTTCGATATTAGGATTTGTCACTCCGATTATCGGAGAAGTATCTCTGGGCCCTCTCGGTAATGCACATCACTATAAGCCTTGCAAGCAATGTGACTAATGAGTTAGTTGCGGAATGATGCATTACATAACGAGTAAAGAGACTTGCGATAGCGAGATTGAACTAGGTATTGAGATACCGACGATCGAATCTCGGGCAAGTAACATACCGATGACAAAGGGAACAACGTATGTTGTTATGCGGTTTGACCGATAAAGATCTTCGTAGAATATGTGGGAGCCAATATGAGCATCCAGGTTTCTCTATTGGTTATTGACCGGAAACGTGTTTCAGTCATGTCTACATAGTTCTTGAACCCGTAGGGTCCGCACGCTTAAGATTTCAATGACAGTTTTATTATGAGTTTATGAGTTTTGATGTACCGAAGGAGTTCGGAGTCCCGGATGAGATCGGGGACATGACGAGGAGTCTCGAAATGGTCGAGACGTAAAGATCGATATATTGGACGACTATATTCGGAGTTCGGAAAGGTTCCGAGTGATTCGGTATTTTTCAAGTACCGAGAGTTACGGGAATTCACCGGGGAGTATATGGGCCTTATTGGGCCATACGGGAATAGAGGAGAGAGGCCAAAAGGAAGGAGGCCTGCCCCCCCCCCCTCTGGTCCGAATTGGACTAGGGGCGCAGCCCCCTCTTCCTTCTCCCTCTCCTCCTCTTTCCTTCTCTTCTACTCCAACAAGGAAAGGAGGAATCCTACTCCCGGTGGGAGTAGGACTCCCCCCTTGGCGCGCCCTCCTCCTTGGCCGTCCGCCTCCCCCCTTGCTCCTTTATATACGTGGGCAGGGGGCACCCCATAGAAAAAACAACAATTGATCCTTGAGATCTCTTAGCCGTGTGCGGTGCCCCCCTCCACCATAGTCCTCGATATTATTGTAGCGGTGCTTAGGCGAAGCCCTGCGACGGTAGAACATCAAGACCGTCACCACGCCGTCGTCGTCTTGGCGGAACTCTTCCCCGACACTTTGCTGGATCGGAGTCCGGGGAACGTCATCGAGCTGAACGTGTGCTAGAACTCGGAGGTGCCGTAGTTTTGGTGCTTGATCGGCCGGGCCGTGAAGACGTACGACTACATCAACCGCGTTGTAATAACGCTTCCGCTTTCGGTCTATGAGGGTACGTGGACAACACTCTCCCATCTCGTTGCTATGCATCACCATGATCTTGCGTGTGCGTAGGAATTTTTTTTAAATTACTATGTTCCCCAACAGTTTTAACCTTAACCAAGGACCGGTCGTAGTCGCACTCGATTCAACTAAAGTTGGAGAAACACACATCCACTAGCCACCTGTGTGCGAAGCACGTTGGCAGAACCAGTCTCGCGTAAGCGTACGCGTAATGTCGGTCTGAGCTGCTTCATCCAACAATACCGCCGAATCAAAGTATGACATGCTGGTAAGCAGTATGACTATTATCGCCCACAACTCTTTGTGTTCTACTCGTGCATATAACATCTACGCATAGACCTGGCTTGGATGCCACTATTGGGGAATGCACTAATTTCAAAAAAATTCCTACGCACACGCAAGATCCATCTAGGTGATGCATAGCAACGAGCGGGAGAGTGTGTCCATGTACCCTTGTAGACCGAAAGTGGAAGCGTTTAGTAACTCGGTTGATGTAGTTGAACGTCTTCGCGATCCAACCGATCCAAGTATCAAACGCACGGCACCTCCGCGATCTGCACACTTTCAGCTCGGTGACATCCCTCGTACTCTTGATCCAGCTGAGGACGAGGGAGAGTTTGGTCAGAACGACGGCGTGGTGACGGTGATGATGAAGTTACCGGCGCAGGGCTTCGCCTAAGCACTACGACGATATGACCTAGGTGTTAACTGTGGAGGGGGCACCGCACACGGCTAAGAGAAGACTTGGTGTGTTCTAGCCGTGCCGAAGCAGCAGGAGGCGCGCCCCAAGTAGGAGGAATCCTACTTGGGGCCTAATCCTATTCGGCCTCCCCCTTTCCATGTTTTTCGGAGGGAGAAGGAAAGAGGAGGGGGAGAGAAGGAAAGGGGAGGCTGAATTTCCCCCTTCCTTTCTCTCCTCTCCCTTACCTTTCTCCCACTGTATTCGGCCATGTATGGGGCGCACCAGCCCACTAGGGGCTGGTCTATCCCGCCCTAGGCCCAATAAGGCCCATATCTTGGCACGGGGTGCCCGGAACCCCTTTCCGGTACCCGATACGTACCGGTACCCCCGAAACACTTACGATGTCCAAATACTATTGTCCTATATATGAATCTTTACCTCTTGACCATTTCTAGACTCCTCGTCATGTCTGTGATCTCATCCGGGACTCCGAACAACATTCGGTCATCAAATCACATAACTCATACAATATAAAATCGTCATCAAACGTTAAGCGTGCGGACCTTACGGGTTCGAGAACTATGTAGACATGACCGAGACACCTCTCTGGTCAATAACCAATAGCGGAACCTTGATGCTCATATTGGCTCCCACATATTCTACGAAGATCTTTATCGGTCAAACCGCATAACAACATACGTTGTTCCCTTTGTCATCGGTATGTTACTTGCCCGAGATACGATCGTCGGTATCATCGTACCTAGTTCAATCTCGTTACTGGTAAGTCTCTTTACTCGTTTCGTAATGCATCATCCCGCAACTATTTCATTAGTCACATTGCTTGCAAGGCTTATAGTGATGTGCATTACCGAGAGGGCCCAGAGATACATATCCGATACACGGAGTGACAAATCCTAATCTCGATCTATGCCAACCCAACAAACACCTTTGGAGACACCTGTAGAGCATATTTATAATCAACCACTTACGTTGTGACATTTGATAGCACACAAGGTGTTCCTCCGGTATTCAGGAGTTGCATAATCTCATAGTCAAAGGAACATGTATAAGTCATGAAGAAAGCAATAGCAATAAAATTAAACGATCATAATGCTAAGCTTACGGATGGGTCTTGTCCATCACATCATTCTCTAAAGATGTGATCCTGTTCATCAAATGACAACACATGTCTTTGGTCAGGAAACATAACCATCTTTGATTAACGAGCCAGTCAAGTAGAGGCATACTAGGGACACTATGTTTTCTCTATGTATTCACACATGTACTAAGTTTCCGGTTAATACTATTATAGAATGAATAATAAACATTTATCATGATATAAGGAAATATAAAATACAACTTTATTATTGCCTCTGGGGCATATTTCCTTCAGTTTTGGAATGAAGGTACTTATTACGGAGAATCTGTGCCCATTTGGCCTCCGTCTCTACAGATAACTTATACAACCACTTGCTGAGAATACATATGTTCTTCACCTCGAGATTTTCGATGCCTATGACCCCTTGGTCTTTCGGTCGACAAATAATATCCCATTTAGCAAGTCTATATTTTCTCTTCAGGTCATCACTCCGCCAGAAGAAGCGGGAACGATAGAAGTCTAGTCTTTTCCGAACTCCAACTGGTACCTCGAAAAAAGACAAGAGAAACATGGGCATACTCATTAGAACCAAATTAATGAGAACTAATCGGCCCCGTATGACATCAACTTGCCCTTCCAGCAGCTCAGTTTCTTCTCAAAATCGATCCTCAATGCACTTCCATTCTCTGTTTGTTAGCTTACGATAGTGAATTGGTATACCCAAATACGTGAAAGGTAAGGCCCCCAATTCACACCCGAACAATTTTTTGTACGCCTCTTGTTCCTTATTGGCTCTACCAAAACAGAACAATTCGCTTTTGTGGAAGTTAATATTTAACCCGGTTAATTGTTCGAATAAGCATAACAACAACTTCATGTTTCTCGCCTTTGCCAGGTCATGCTCCATGAAGATGATAGTATCATCGGCGTACTGTAGGATAGACACACCTCCATCAACTAGATGAGGTACCAGGCCACCTACTTGACCAGCATCCTTAGCCCTTCCTATTAGAATCATCAACATGTCGACTACTATGTTGAACAGAATAGGTGACATCGGATCTCCTTGTCTCAGGCCCTTGTGTGTTTGGAAGTAGTGACCTATGTCGTCATTCACTTTAATTCCAACACTCCCTTTTTGCATGAACGATTCTACCTGGCGTCTCCAGGCCGGATCAAAACCTTTCATACACAAGGCCTGTTGACGAAATGGCCATTTGACTTTATCGTACGCTTTCTCAAAATCCACTTTGAAAACAACCCCGTCTAGTTTTTTCGTGTGAATTTCATGGAACGTTTCATGAAGGACCACAACCCCTTCTAGGATATTTCTGTCCGGCATGAAAGCAGTTTGGGACAGCTGCAGCACAGAGTGCGCAATCTGCGTGAGTCTATTAGTCCCAACCTTGGTGAAAATTTTGAAACTTACGTTAAGAAGACAGATCGGCCTGAACTGCTCAATTATCACACCCTCTGTTTTCTTAGGAAGCAAAGTTATTGTTCCAAAATTCAGATGAAACAACTGAAGTTGTCCAGAGAATAAGTCATGGAACATCGGTATCAAATCCCCTTTAATAATATGCCAGCGTTTTTTATAAAACTCCGCCAGAAATCCATCCCGCCCCGGAGCTTTATTATGCTTCATCTGTGAAATAGTTTCAAACACATCTTTCTCCGAAAATGGGGCGGTCAATATATTGTTCTCATCCACGGCAAGTTGAGAAACATCCTCAATCCTAGACTGATCAAAGGATGCAAAATTATCCTTCGGAGGCCCAAATAGCTGCTTGTAGTAATTGGTAATGTATAATTTTAGGTGTTCCTGTCCTGAAATCGTCCCCTCATCTTGCTCAAGCTAAAAGATCCTTTTCTTTCTATGCTTGCCATTGGCGATCATATGGAAGAATTGAGTGTTGGCGTCCCCTTGGACAACTTTGCGAACCTTAGCGCGCAATGCCCACTTCAATTCCTCCTCTCGCAGGAGTTCTTTTAATCTCATCTCCGCGTCTACTTTAGCATGAAGTTGCGTGGTTTCTAAAATTGTGGACTCAGCTTTTAAATCTAGGGACTGTATAAGTGTGAGGAGCCTTTCCTTTTCAACCTTATAAATCCCACTGAGATGCTTAGCCCACCCTTGTAAGAAACTCCTCAAGTACCTTATCTTATTCTGCCATCTCTCAACAGAAGTCCTCCCTCTAAAAAAAATTATGAACATCTATTAACTAGAAAAGTTATTTGTTTATTGTTTGATTAAAAAAATCTCGGTTTATTGTTCGTTTAAATAGAAACATGCTCACATAAAAAATAGAACACTTCTTAAATTTCTGAACATTTATTAAATAGAAAAATAATAATGAAAATATATCAATCATCGTTCGATTTTTTTTCTTTTTCATTCTTGTTCCTTTTTTTCATTTTTCTTCTTTTTAGAAATGCACACATCAATATAATTGACCCAAATTTTTCCACACACTAGTATCACCATGACAAGCATCCATTATTAAAAAATTCATTGAGTTCTGACATTTTATACATTTTCTAGGGGTTTCCCTGTGAAAAAACCCAAAAACACTAGCCGAACGTTACACAATGTGCGTTCGGTGTCGGAATTACTCAAAATTTTGCATGGAGGCCTGCCATGATTATGGCCACATGCTGCTAAAATTCGGTGTCATTTCATGCATGGCAAGAAGCACACCATGTTCAAAGGTGATGGTTCGGGTAGGCCGGTGGGTAAGTCTAGATGCACTTTTTTTCAATCCACACAACCATGCACGAAGTTGGAAGCACGAATTGGTTGCCGCCTCAACGTTGACTGTTGTAAAATCACGAAGTGAGTTTACCCTCTCACAAGGCAAGATTACAAGAGGTAAGGAGGAAGTGAACTCTCAAACAAGATTCTGGTTGCACTTAGCTAACCTATGTTGAAATCAAATTGCCAAAGAGTTGTGGTTGAAGTGAGGGAAGGGGTATTTATACTAGGAACATCCCTCCTAGCTTAGGTGTGGAACCAATCCAAAAGAGGGGCCCAAATTCATGCTAACCAGCTCGTCAAGGGAGCAAACTCATGGAGCCTCATGCAGCAATTAATGCTCTGGCCAGCTTGCATTCAAACTCTTATATCCTTTGACTCATGACTACAAATGATGCCCCATTAGATTTTTCATGAAAGTAGACTTCATATGATGTCCATTTTGTACTTCCACACGTGTTGGATATTCATATATTTGTGTTGCATGATGCATCAAGTTCTAGGATGAATTTTGGAACTGTGCGAGCAACAATAGAGTATTGAGATGGCTTGATATTCTTCCTCGATGTGTAACTAGTTGCCCTTGTCACCAAAACATGGTTCACTCAGAGTTGAAACTTGTTCTCTTAAAACTTGTTTGTATGGGCTTCAGAACTTGTTTCTTCATGTGCTGAAAGTTGTTGGTTGTCATCAATATTGTACCTGAGTAAAATCAGCACACAATATTTAGGCGGTATAAATTTCTCATGGATAGTTGAATTATGATCAGCTAGGAGCATGTCCACCTCTTGTTATATTTGTTTGGCACGACTCTTTGTCATGGGACCCAAATAGGTCTTCTTTGTAGCGGCTTCATTTGAGAGCTGAGTTTCATCATGAAAACAAGATGACAAACTAGATGAACCTGGGATGCCCTCATCAAACAGATTTTTTATTTATTTTACCATTCATCGACATCAGATGAGCTTGGGTTCAGAAATGGATATTCGACGTGATAGGCCCCTTATCATACATGTTCCTACTCGCGAACCGTCTTCGATCTTAGGTGCATCACAAACTTTGTGCCGGGGGACCAAGGCATTATGGAAGCGAATAATTTAGAGGAGGAGGCGATGAAGGCTGCGTCTGGCGACGCCCCAGGAGACGAGCCTGGCGACGAAGCCGGCGCGGCTCCCCCGTGTAGTTTAGCCGTTTCCACCACCGGCTGTTGAGAACGCTGCTCCGCCCGTTGGCGGCGACACAGCCGCCCGCCCGCCGTGCACGCGCCCTCGGTCTGGCGTCCGCGCTCGTTGTTGTCCCCCGTCCAGGCTCGGCCTTCCATGCCGGAATCCTCTCCACTCAATCGCATGGTGTCGCCTTCGACACTGCGGCGTTCCCCGCCCTCTCTGAGCCCGGTGCCGTCTGGGTTACGCCGCCATCGGCGGCCGCGTGCTTTAGTGCGTCGACTGTCTCGTGCCTCATGTCTATCTTCTTTTGCCGTGCTCCTGAGAAGCTTGTGGCGACCGCGGTAGGGGATTGGGTCTTCTCCGTCTCTGTCGCCAGCACGGCTGTGGCTCAGGCTATTGTCTCCGGCGGGCTCCCCGCCGGCGCCAAGGTGAAGCTTCTCCTCCACGCGTCCCGTGCCGCTGCCGAGCTGGCCGTTTCCGCGTTAAACGTTCCCACCCACCACCCACCCACCGCGGAGCGTGGAGTTACTGCGGGGATTAACGCTCCTAGCCTTTCGGCTAGGCGTCGCCACCCTCCCCCCAGGTCTCTGCTACCTCCGTTGCTGCCCATTCCTACGAACCCCCCCGTGTCGGCTGCTGGTTCGGCAACGAGCGATCTGTCCCCTCGCCACCCCCTGTCTCCCAAAACCAGCCTGCTCATTGCCGCTGTCGGAGGAACCCCTCCGCTCACGCCAAGACCGAACAAGAGAGCTTTGAAGCCGCGCCTTCAACGCCCGTCACTGTCTCGCGCACCCCGCGTCCTTCCTTCCTCCAGGCGCTGTTATCTCCCCCCGCCCCGCCCGTTCGCCATCACCCACCGCCCGTAGCACCCCTCTCTCTCGACGGGTGTTTTCGGTGTCTATCCACGCGGCATTTCGTCATTGACTGGAGGGACCCCGTGCCCTGTCGCCGGTGCCGTCGCTCCGGCCACAGAGCCCGCTCGCGCTCCTGTCCCATGGCGCCCCCCCACCCTCGCGCCGAGATCCGCCCGCTCCGCCACCTCCCCTGCCTCGCCGCCACCCCCGCCACCACGCCGCACTCCCGTCCCCTCAGCCTCCCCCGTGCCTCCTCCGCCACCACCACCCCCACACCCCGCTCCCACCCCTACCACAGTGCTGGCCGGCCTGTGAGGTCCCCCCTTCCATCCGCCCCGCCGCATCGCCTCGGCTCCCAGGCGGCGCCGGAGTCCCCATCCCCCTGCGTGACATTTCCATCACCGCGGTCTGCGCGTCTCCGGTTCCCTCGCCGGACGACATTGCGGCTCTCAGCAGCCCCCGGGCGCCGATGACGACCTCGGCGGCCTCGCCGCCGCCGGCGCTCATGCTGCCGCGCGGGCAATCCTCCTCGAGCCGCTCGTCGCTATCATCCTTCACGGCCGGGACGGTGGTCTCTTCCGGAGCCCCGTCTTTCGGCAACGACTCTGATCGCCCCGCTTTCGTCGAGGTCTACACGGGCAATCCTCCTCGAGCCGCTCGTCGCTATCATCCTCCGCGGCCGGGACGGTGGTCTCTTCCGGAGCCCCGTCTTTCGGCAACGACTCTGATCGCCCCGCTTTCGTCGAGGTCTACATGCCCGATGGAGACTACGAAGCTGCTCGTCGCCTCACCGTTGTTTCCATCGAACCGCCATCCGCGTTCATCAACCCGACGGTGGCGGTGCAGACGGCGCTCACACGGGGCATGGGGGGGTCTCTCGTTCGACGTTGTCCCCTCTTCGGTCGGCGTCATGTACCTGCGGTTCACCTCGTGGGCGGACCGCGAGGCCGGCATGCGCCGTCAGCCTTTCCTCCATGAGGAGGCCCGCATCGACCTACACCGGGAGGAAGAGTCCGGGCGTGTCCCCCAACGCGCTCGTTTCTGCGTCCTCATAGCCGCCTCAGCCTTCCCGGTCGAGTTTCTCAACCCTGCGGGGATCCGCACCGCCTTTTCCGGCTTTGGCAAGCTGCTGGAGGTGGACCCGCGGGTCGTCTCTGGGCGCGAGCTGGCTATGGTTCGCGCCGTCGTCCTCATGGAGCGGCCGCGCGATCTCCCTTCTGACGTCTGGCCGTGGGGCGGACGCTGGGGGGCTCGCGTCGTCTCCATCGAAGCCATCAAGTTCTGGGACATGGCTGAGTCGTTTGGCGAAGACGGCGAGTACATCCCCTTCTTCTCCGAGGGGCCGCCTCCGTTCGCCCATAACCTGCCCCCCCTCCTCGGCCGCCCTGTGCAGTGCTCTCTGGGTGCCGGGTCGGTGCTGGCGGAGCACCGTGGGCGGGGTAGTGGCGGGGGGCAGCTGGCCTCCCTCCTCCGCGTCTTGAACGCTCCCAGCTCCCCGGGCACAGCGATGCGGGTGGCCTTTGTGCCTGGAGCCCGCCCACCCTTCCGTCCTCCCCGGCCAGCTCCGGGCGTGGTCGTTCGTCTATGGTCATCGCCGAGCTCGAACAAGGCGATGATGACGCTGATGGTGAAGGCGCCGTGGCCTCTCTTGGGCTGGCCGTGCAACGCCGAAGCCCCCGTCTCGCCCTCCTTGAGCCCACCACCTTTGTCAGCATTGAGGAGAAGGCGGTGAAGCGTAAGGCGCTGAAAGAGGCCCTCCTCGGCTGCTCTCCTCGGCAATAATAAAGTTATTATTTATTTCCTCATATCATGATAAATGTTTATTATTCATGCTAGAATTGTATTAACCGGAAACATGATACATGTGTGAATACATAGACAAACATATAAGTCACTAGTATGCCTCTACTTGACTAGCTCATTAATCAAAGATGGTTATGTTTCCTAACCATAGACATGTGTTGTTATTTGATTAATGGGATCACATCATTAGGAGAATGATGTGATTGACATGACCCATTCCGTTAGCCTAGCACTTGATCGTTTAGTATATTGCTATCGCTTTCTTCATGACTTATACATGTTCCGGTAACTATGAGATTATGCAACTCCCGTTTACCGGAGGAACACTTTGGTGCTACCAAAGCGTCACAACGTAATCGGGTGATTATAAAGGAGTACTACAGGTGTCTCCAAAGGTACATGTTGGGTTGGCGTATTTCGAGATTAGGTTTTGTCACTCCGATTGTCGGAGAGGTATCTCTTGGCCTTCTCGGCAATACACATCACATAAGCCTTGCAAGCATTGCAACTAATAAGTTAGTTGCGAGATGATGTATTACGGAACGAGTAAAGAGACTTGCGATAGCGAGATTGAGCGAGGTATTGGATACCGACGATCGAATCTCGGGCAAGTAACATATCTGAGATGACAAAGGGAACAATGTATGTCGTTATGCGGTTTGACCGATAAAGATCTTCGTAGAATATGTAGGAACCAATATGGGCATCCAGGTTCCGCTATTGGTTATTGACCAAGAATAGTTCTAGGTCATGTCTACATAGTTCTCGAACCCGTAGGGTCCGCACGCTTAACGTTACGATGACAGTTTTATTATGAGTTTACAATTTTTGATGTATCGAAGTTTGTTCGGAGTCCCAGATGTGATCACGGACATGACGACGAGTCTCGAAATGGTCGAGACATAAAGATTGATATATTGGAAGCCTATATTTGGATATAGGAATAGTTCCGTGAAATCGAGTTTTACGGAACATCGAGGTTACGGAACCCTCCCGGGTTAATGGGCCTTAGTGGGCCATATGGGAGAAGAGGAGGGCGGCCAGGGGCAGGCCGCGCCTCCCCTAGTCCGAATAGGACAGGAGAGAGGCGGCGCCCCTTCCTCTTTCCCCTTCCCCTTTCCTTCTCCAACAAGGCAAGAGGAGTCCTACTCCGGTGGGAGTAGGACTCCTCCAGGCGCACCCCTTGGGGGCCGGCCGCACCTCCCCCTCCCTCCTTTATATACGGGGGCAGGGGAGCACCCTAGGACACACAAGTTAATCTACGGATCGTTCCTTAGCCGTGTGCGGTGCCCCCCTACACCATATTCCACCTCGGTCATATCGTCGCGGAGTTTAGGCGAAGCCCTGCGCCGGTAGAGCATCATCATCGTCACCACGCCGTCGTCTTGTGGAACTCATCCCGACGCTTTGCGGATCGGGCCGGGGATCGTCATCGAAATGAGCGTGTCGAACTTCCGGAGGTGCCGTCACGTTCGGTACTTGGATCGGTCGGATCGTGAAGACGTCTGACTACATCAACCGCGTTGTCATAACGATTTAAACTACGGTCTCACGAGTGCGTGGACAATACTCTCCCTCTCGTTGCTATGCCATCACCATGATCTTGCGTGTGCGTAGGAAATTTTTGAAATTATTACGTTCCCCAACAGTGGTATCGAGCCGTGTTTTATGCGTTGATGTTATATGCACGAGTAGAACACAAGTGAGTTGTGGGCGATACAAGTCATCTTGCTTACCGAGCATGTCATACTTTGGTTCAAGCGGTATTGTGAGATGAAGCGGCCGGACCGACATTACGCGTGCAGCTTACGCTGAGACTGGTTTCACCGCTGCGAGCACTCGTTGCTTAAAGGTGACCGGCGGGTGTCATCTCTCTCACTTTAGTTGAACTGGAGTGTGGCTCGCCCGGTCCTTGCGAAGGTTAAAACAGCACCAACTTGACAAACTATCGTTGTGGTTTTGATGCGTAGGTAAGAACGGTTCTTGCTCAGCCCGTAGCAGCCACGTAAAACTTGCAACAACAAAGTAGAGGACGTCTAACTTGTTTTTGCAGGGCATGTTGTGATGTGATATGGTCAAGACGTGATGCTATATTTTATTGTATGAGATGATCATGTTTTGTAACCGAAGTTATCGGCTTGGCGGCAGGAGCCACATGGTTGTCGCTTTATTGTATGAAATGCAAGCGCCATGTAATTGCTTTACTTTATCACTAAGCGATAGCGATAGTCGTAGAAGCAATAGTTGGCGAGGCGACAACGATGCTACGATGGAGATCAAGGTGTCGCGCGGTGGCGATGGTGATCACGACGGTGCTTGGAGATGGAGATCACAAGCACAAGATGATGATGGCCATATCATATCACTTATATTGATCGCATGTGATGTTTATCCTTTATGCATCTTATCTTGCTTTGATTGTGGTAGCATTTTAAGATGATCTCTCACTAAAATTATCAAGATGTGTTCTCCCGAGTATGCACCGTTGCCAAAGTTAAATCGTGCCCGGACACCACGTGATGATCGGGTGTGATAAGCTCTCGTCCATCTACAACGGGTGCAAGCCAGTTTTGCACGCAGAATACTCGAGTTAAACTTGTGAGCCTAGCATATGCGAGATATGGCCTCGGAACACGGAGACCGAAAGGTCGAGCGTGAATCATATAGTAGATATGATCAACATAGTGATGTTCACCATTGAAAACTACTCCATCTCACGTGATGATCGGTAATGGTTTAGTTGATTTGGATCACGTGATCACTTAGATGACTAGAGAGATGTCTGTCTAAGTGGGAGTTCTTGAGTAATATGATTAATTGAACTTAAATTTATCATGAACTTAGTACTGATAGTATTTTGATTATCTATGTTTGTAGATAGATGGCTCGTCTTTGTTGTTCCGTTAAATTTTAATGCGTTCCTTGAGAAAGCAAAGTTGAAAGATGATGGTAGCAATTACACGGACTGGGTCCGTAACTTGAGGATTATCCTCATTGCTGCATAGAAGAATTACGTCTGGAAGCACCGGCTGGGTGCGAACTGCTTGAGGAACAACGCCGAAGTTGTGAACGTCTGGCGAGCAAAGTCGATGACTACTCTATAGTTCGATGTGCCATGCTTTACGGCTTAGAACCGGGTCTTCAACAACGTTTTGAGCGTCATGGAGCATATGAGATGTTCCAAGAGTTGAATTTAATATTTCAAGCAAATGCCGGATTGAGAGATATGAAGTCTCCAATAAGTTCTATAGCTGCAAGATGGAGGAGAATAGTTACATCGGTGAACATATACTCAAAATGTCTGGGTATAATAATCACTTGATTCAACTGGAGTTAATCTTCCGGATGATAGTGTCATTGATGTAATTCTCCAATCATCGCCACCAAGCTACAAGAGCTTCGTGATGAACTATAATATGCAAGGGATGACCAAAACAATTCCGAGCTCTTCGCAATGCTAAAAGCTGCGGAGGTAGAAATCAAGAAAGAGCATCAAGTGTTGATGGTCAACAAGACCACTAGTTTCAAGAAAAAGGGCAAAGGGAAGAAGAAGGGGAACTTCAAAAGAACAGCAAGAAAGTTGTTGCTCAAGAGAAGAAACCCAAGTCTGGACCTAAGCACTGAAATCGAAGTGTTTCTCTTGCAAACAAACTGGTCACCGAGCGGAACTGCCCCAAGTATTTGGCGGATAAGAAGGATGGCAAGGTGAACAAAGGTATATGTGATATACATGTTATTGATGTGTACCTTACTAGAGCTCGTAGTAGCACGGGTATTTGATCTTTGGTTACATTGCTAATATTTGCAACTCAAAAGCAGGGACTACGGAATAAGCGAGCAGCGGCCAAGGGCGAGGTGACGATGCGGCGTGGGAAGCGGTTCCAAAGTCGATGTGATTGCGGTCGGCACGCTAACTCTACATCTACCTTCGGGATTAGTTTTAGACCTAAATAATTGTTATTTGGTGCCGGCGTTGAGCATGAACATTATATCTGGATCTTGTTTGATGCAAGACGGTTATTCATTTAAATCGAGAGAATAATGGTTGTTCTATTTATATGAGTAATATCTTTTATGGTCATGCACCCTTGAAGAGTGGTCTATTTTTATTAAATCTCGATAGTAGTAATACACATATTCATAATGTCGGAAGCCAAAAGATGCAAAGTTAATAATGATAGTGCAACTTATTTGTGGCACTTGCCGTTTAGGTCATATCGGTGTAAAGCGCATGAAGAAACTCCATACTGATGGACTTTTGGAATCGCTTGATTATGAATCACTTGGTACTTGCGAACCGTGCCTCATAGGCAAGATGACTAAAACACCGTTCTCCGGTTCTATGGAGAGAGCAACAGATTTGTTGGAAATCATACATACGTATGTATGTGGTCCGATGAATATTGAAGCTCGTGGCGGATATCGTTATTTTCTCACCTTCACGGATGATTTAAGCGAGATATGGGTATATCTTCTTAATGAAACATAAATCTGAAACATTTGAAAAGTTCAAAGAATTTCAGAGTGAAGTTGAAAATCATCGTAACAAGAAAATAAAGTTTCTATGATCTGATCGTGGAGGAGAATATTGGAGTTACGAGTTTGGTCTACATTAGAAAAATTGCGGAATAGTTTCGCAACTAACGCCACCTGGAACACCACAGCGTAATGGTGTGTCCGAACGTCAGTGTCGTACTTTACTAGATATGGTGCGGTCTATGATGTCTCTTACCGATTTACCGCTATAGTTTTGGGGTTATGCTTTAGAGACGGCGCATTCACGTTAAATAGGGCACCATCAAAATCCGTTAAGGCGACTCCTTATGAACTATGGTTTGGCAAGAAACCAAAGTTGTCGTTTCTGAAAGTTTGGGGCTGCGACGCTTATGTGAAAAAACTTCAACTGATAAGCTTGAACCCAAATCGGAAAAATGTGTCTTCATAGGATACCCAAAGGAAACAGTTGGGTACACCTTCTATCACAGATCCGAAGGCAAGACATTCGTTGCTAAGAATGGATCCTTTCTAGAGAAGGAGTTTCTCTCGAAAGAAGTGAGTGGGAGAAAAGTGGAACTTGATGAGGTAACGATGCAGCTCCCTTATTGGAAAATGGTTCATCACAGAAATCGGTTCCTGTGACACCTACACCAATTAGTGAGGAAGTTAGATGATGATCATGAAACTTCAGATCAAGTTTCTACTGAACTATGTAGGTCAACTAGAGTAAGATCCGCACCAGAGTGGTACGGTAATCCTATTCTGGAAGTCATGTTACTTGACCATGGTGAACCTACAAACTATGAAGAAGCGATGGTGAGCCCAGATTCCGCAAAATGGCTGGAAGCCATGAAATCTGAGATGGGATCCATGTATGAAAACAAAGTCTGGACTTTGGTTAACTTGCCCGATGATCGGCAAGCCATTGAGAATAAATGGATCTTTAAGAAGAAGACTGACGCTGATGGTAATGTAACTGTCTATAAAGCTCGACTTGTTGCGAAAGGTTTTCGACAAGTTCAAGGGGTTGACTACGATGAGACTTTCTCACCCGTAGCGATGCTAAAGTCTGTCCGAATCATGTTAGCAATTGCTGCATTTTATGATTATGAAATTTGGCAAATGGATGTCAAAACTGCATTCTTGAATGGATTTCTAGAAGAAGAGTTGTATATGATGCAACGAGAAGGTTTTGTTGATCCAAAAGGTGGTAACAAAGTGTGCAAGCTCCAGCGATCAATTTATGGTGCAGTGCAAGCTTCTCGGAGTTGGAATAAGCGCTTTGATAGTGTGATCAAAGCATATGGTTTTATCTGAGACTTTTGGAGAAGCTTTGTATTTACAAGAAAGTGAGTGGGAGCTCAGAGCATTTACGATATTATATGTGGACGACATATTATTAATTGGAAATGATATAGAATTTCTGGATAGCATAAAAGGATACTTAAACAAAAGTTTTTCAACGAAAGACCTCGGTGAAGCTGCTTACATATTGGGCATCAAGATCTATAGAGATAGATCAAGGCAGCTTAATTGGACTTTCACAAAGCACATACCTTGATAAAGTTTTGAAAAAGTTCAAAATGGATCGTGCAAAGAAAGGATTTTTACTGTATTACAAGGTGTGAAATTGAGTTAGACTCAATGCCCGACCACAGCAGAAGATAGAGAGAAAATGAAAGATGTTCCCTATGCTTCAGCCATAGGCTCTATCATGTATGCAATCTTTGTGTACCAGACACGGCGTATGCTTAGCAATAAGCTTGGCAGGAAGGAACCAAAGTAATCCAGAGTGGATCATCGACAGAGGTCAAGAACATACTGAAAAACCTGAAAAGGACTAAGGATATGTATCTCGTATATGGAGGTGACAAAGAGCTAGTCGTAAATGGTTACTTCGACGCAAGCTTTGAAACTGATACGGACGATTAAAAATCGCAAACCGGATAATTGTTTTTATTAAAACGTGGAGCTTTAAGTTGGTGCAGTTATAAAAAAAGCGTCGTGGCGGGATCTACATGCGAAGCGGAGTACATAGCTGCTTCGGAAGCAGACAATGAAGGAGTCTGGATGAAAGAGTTCATTTCCGATCTAGGTGTCATACCTAGTGCATCGGGACCAATGAAGATCTTCTGTGACAATACTAGTGCAATTGCCTTGGCAAAGGAATCCAGATTTCACAAGAGGACCAAACATATCAAGAGACGCTTCAATTCCATCCGGGACCAAGTCCAGGTGGGAGACATAGAGATTTGCAAGATACATACGGATCTGAATGTTGCAGAACCCGTTGACTAAGCCTCTTCCACGAGCAAAACATGATCGGCACCAAGACTCCATGGGTGTTAGAATCATTCTTGTGTAATCTAGATTATTGACTCTAGTGCAAGTGGGAGACTGAAGGAAATATGCCCTAGAAGCAATAATAAAGTTATTATTTATTTCCTCATATCATGATAAATGTTTATTATTCATGCTAGAATTGTATTAACCGGAAAAATGATACATGTGTGAATACATAGACAAACATATAAGTCACTAGTATGCCTCTACTTGACTAGCTCATTAATCAAAGATGGTTATGTTTCCTAACCATAGACATGTGTTGTTATTTGATTAATGGGATCACATCATTAGGAGAATGATGTGATTGACATGACCCATTCCGTTAGCCTAGCACTTGATCGTTTAGTATATTGCTATTGCTTTCTTCATGACTTATACATGTTCCGTAACTATGAGATTATGCAACTCTCATTTACCGGAGGAACCCTTTGGGTGCTACCAAAGCGTCCTGGCAATCGGGTGATTATAAAGGAGTACTACATGTGTCTCCAAAGGTACATGTTGGGTTGGCGTATTTCGATATTAGGTTTTGTCACTCCGATTGTCGGAGAGGTATCTCTGGGCCTTCTCGGTAATACACATCACATAAGCCTTGCAAGCATTGCAACTAATAAGTTAGTTGCGAGATGATGTATTACTTAACGAGTAAAGAGACTTGCCGGTAACGAGATTGAACTAGGTATTGGATACCGACGATCGAATCTCGGGCAAGTAACATACCGATGACAAAGGGAACAACGTATGTCGTTATGCGGTTTGGCCGATAAAGATCTTCGTAGAATATGTAGGAACCAATATGGGCATCCGTGTTCCGCTATTGGTTATTGACCAAGAATAGTTCTAGGTCATGTCTACATTGTTCTCAAACCCGTAGGGTCCGCACGCTTAACGTTACGATGACAGTTTTATTATGAGTTTACAAGTTTTGATGTACCAAAGGTTGTTTGGAGTACCGGATGTGATCACGGACATGACGAGGAGTCTTGAAATGGTCGAGACATAAAGATTGATATATTGGAAGCCTATATTTGTATCTGAATAGTTCCGGGTGAAATCGAGATTTTGTTCTAACACCGGGGTTACTGAACCCTCCCGGGGGTTAATGGGCCTTAGTGGGCCATATGGGAGAAGAGGAGGGCCGGCCAGGGCAGGCCGCGCGCCCCTCCCCCCCCTAGTCCGAATAGGACAAGGAGAGGGGGGGCGGCGCCCCCCTTCCTCTTTCCCCTTCCCCCTTTCCTTCTCCAACAAGGCAAGAGGGGGGGAGTCCTACTCCCGGTGGGAGTAGGACTCCTCAGCGCACCCCAGGGGCCGGCCGCACTCCCCCTCCTCCTTTATATCACGGGGCAGGGAGCACCCAGACACACAAGTTGATCTATGGATCGTTCCTTAGCAGTGTGCGGTGCTCCCCTACACCATATTCCACCTCGGTCATATCGTCGCGGAGTTTAGGAGAAGCCCTGCGCCGGTAGAGCATCATCATCGTCACCACGCTGTCGTGCTGACGGAACTCATCCCCGACGCTTTGCTGGATCGGAGCCCGGGGATCGTCATCGAGCTGAGCGTGTCTGAACTGGAGGTGCCGTCGTTCGGTACTTGGATCGGTCGGATCGTGAAGGCGTCTGACTACATCAACCGCGTTGTCATAACGCTTCCGCTTACGGTCTACGAGGGTACATGGACAATACTCTCCCCTCTCGTTGCTATGCCATCACCATGATCTTGCGTGAGCGTAGGAATTTTTTTGAAATTACTACGTTCCCCAACACAAACGATCTCCCCCCACTCTCGCTCGCCTCGATAGGGTTTTCTTCGACTCCGGGTGGGACGCCCATTTCCCGGACTCCTCTCTCTGCTCTCGCCCCCGCATGGCCAGTGACCACGTCCCTCTTGTCGTTTTGGCCACGTCAAAAATCCCAGCCTCCACCCGCTTCTTCTTCGAGACTGCCTGGTTAACTAACCCTCTCTTCCTCCCTTCCACTCTCCCTGCCTGGACGGGGTGCTCTAGCGACCGGGACGCAGCCGGGGCGCTGGCCACGCGCAAAAAGGCTTTCAGGTCGGCAGCTAAAGCTTGGAAAAAGCAACACCACTACGTCCCTACCTTTCAAAATGACTGCTCCTTTATTATTGATCTCATGGATTTCTTGGAGGAATTCCGTTGTCTCTCTTCAGATGAGGCTGCTCTCCGCTCGGATGCCCGTCTGGCGTTGGACGCTGCCATTCTCAGGCAGGCGGCCTACTGGAAGCAGCGGGGGAAGTGCCGCAGCGTGCGGGAGGGGATGAAAATACCCGCTTCTTCCACGCGCAGGCCTCCCATCGCCGGCGCAGGAACTGCATCCGCGTCCTTGACGTCGACGGCTCCCACGTCATGGGGCATGCAACCAAGGCCGACGCGTTGTTGGGCTTCTACTCCGGCTTCTTTGGGCGAACGCAACGCTTTGTCTGGCGTTTCGACGTGGCGGGCCTCCTCGCTGCGGCCCCCCGCGTTCACGGCCCATCGCTGGTGGCCCCCTTCTCATCCGACGAGATCAGGCGTGCGGCCCTCTGCCTCGACCGTTCGAGCGCTCCGGGGCCTGATGGGTTGGGCCCGGCGTTTTACCAGTCCGCCTGGGGCACGGTCGGGCGCGACATCGAGCGTCTGTTTGCCGCCGTCCACGACGGGACGGCGCGGCTTGACGGGATCAACAGAGCGTTCATCGCCCTGCTCCCGAAGAGTGAAGGGGTCCCGACGCCGGGCAGCTTCCGCCCCGTCTCCCTGCAAAATGCCGACATCAAGATCCTGTGCCGTGGGCTCACCACCAGGCTGCAGCGGCAGATCGGGCTTCTGATCGACGAGGACCAATCTGGGTTCATCCCCGGACGGAGCATTGCCGAGAATTTCGTCTACGCTGCGGAGATGGTGCAATGTTGCCACAAGCGTGCCGCCCCCACCATCGTCTTCAAGTTGGACTTCTCCAAAGCCTTGATTGCATCAGCGGGAGAGCTGCGTGTGATCGCGCTGGCTAGGGGTTTCCCTGAGCTTTGGTGCGATTGGATGGACCTGATCCTCCGCTCCTCGCGCTACGCGGTCCTGCTCAACGGCGTCCCGGGGAAGTGGTTCCCCCTTCACTGCGGGCTACGGCAGGGGGATCCCATCTCCCCGTACCTCTTCCTTCTCGTCGCCAACGTGCTCCAGAGGCTGATCCGCCGTGACGATCTTCTACGTCATCCACTGCTGGAGGGGGGGGGGCTAGTGTTGCAGTATGCGGACGACACGCTCATCATCATGCGTGCGTGTGCGTCATGCGGCGTCTGCTGCGCTCCATCGCCCAGCGACTTCGCCGCGGCTACCGGCCTCGTCATCAACTACTCGAAAAGCACGTTGGTGCTGATGAACGTGGATGCGGACACGCTGGCCGCGATCGTGGCAGCCATGGGGTGTCGGGTGGAGGGGTTCCCGCAGACTTACCTCGGGCTCCCGCTGTCGTGCCACAAACTCTCCCTGGCGGATTTCCACTTCATCATCGCCAAGGTCGACCGGTACCTGGCCGGCTGGCGTGCCCGCCTCCTCTCTCCGACGGGGCGGCTGGTCCTCATCAACGATGTGCTGGATGCCATTCCGATCTATGCCATGGGCGCGCTCAGGCTGCCTCCCAAGGTGGTACGGGCGCTGGACTCCTTCCGTCGCTCTTTCCTCTGGAACGCGGCCGAGCGAGCCTCCGGTCTTGTGATGTCTCGTTGCACAGGAGGCGGGTGTGCCGCACAAGGAGGAGGGGGCTGGGGTCCGTGACCTCACCATGCAGAATGATGCCCTCCTTCTGAAGATCCTGCACCGACTCCACTCCATCCCCTTGTCCCGCTGGGCGACCTGGGTTTGGGGCACCTTGGGGGCGCCTTCTTGGACCCCGTGGCTCGGGGCTCATTTGGCGAGCATGCGCTCTCCATGAGCTTATGCACATCTACCGCTCTCACCAGCGTCTCGTTGGGGGCGGCAGGATGACAGCCTTCGGGAGGATCATTGGCTGCCCTGCGGTCGTGCAGTGTGCTTTCCGGCTCGCCTCGCATGCGACCTGCTCGGAGGTCTCGGTATGGGCCGTCGCCACCTCGGGCTGGGCCAGTGCTAGTGCCCGGCTATCCATCGCTGCCGCCAGAACGCCTACTCTGCTCCAACTCATCGGGCGCGGAGGGGGGGGCCGGCGAGGCCGACCACCAAGCTTGGTCCTCTGTGATCGAAGAGGCGGGCGTGGCGTCGGCGCAGCCTATGGACTCTTCCGCCTGGGCGGTGAGGTGGTGGAGAATGCCGCCTTTCTCTGGAGTATGCCGGCGCCCTCCCGGGTCCGGTTCTTCGCCTGGCTACTGACGCTCGGCCGTATCCACACTCGGGACAACCTTCTGAAGAAACACATCATCGAGCTGCAGGGCGCCGGGTGCCCCGAGTGTGGGGCGAGCTTGGAGACGCCTGATCACTTGATCTTCGGCTGCCCCTTCGCGTGTGCGTTCTGGTGCTCTTTGCGCCTTCCCACCTCTGGGGCTTGTGTGCGCGACCTGCACCTATTCGACGCCTCCAGGCGGTTGGCGCTGCCTCGCCGCATGCGTTCGTGCAACTCTGCTGGCACCTCCGGAAGCGGCGGTGCGGTGGTGTTCAGGCGGGAAGTGCCGTCCACAGCCACCACTTTGAAGGCTGCCGTGGCGACGCCATCCTTCTGGCGCGGCGGTTTCGCTCTATGGATTGTGGTCATGTTGATGCGTGGCTGCGGCCTGTAGCGGATAGAACACACACCTTGCATGTGACATAGTGGTCGGGGTCTTGCCCCTGCCTCCCCTCTGCTGCCTCCCCGGCATTTGTACCAATGTACTCGGTGTTGGGTTTGAGAAATATATTCAGGGGGGGGAGTTCTCTCCCCCCCCCCCCCCCCCGTTGAAAATTCAAAAAAGAACTTTGTGCCAGGGTATAGGGTGTGTGATAGGCCTATCATCACACATAATCTCCATGGACGAAACATTCAAGACGTTGGATGTATGGCGAACAGGTACCTCTAGAATCACATGTGCGATAGATTCAATCATCGTATACGATTGCTTTTGCCAAACTGTCTGTATCCTAGAACCTTATCGCACATATTTATCTTCTAGCGTGTGTGATGTACCTCTATCGCACATCATCGTGCGTGATGTTCGTGACCATTTGAGCAATAGGGGATTTTAACCGTAATGCGATGACGTTAATTGCACTAGTGAAAATTCATATATATACAAACTAAAGAAGGCCTAAGAAAAGGAAAGAAAAACTTCAGATTTAAGGATCCGGAAAGGAAAGCATCCCCTTTTTCTTAGACAAAGCATTCCTTTGTACGTGGCCATGCTTTTTAACTCTCACATTACAATGGCAGCATGCCATCCAACGAGCCATGATGCGAAAAAGATTCTGAATTCGTTGATAGTAGTACTCTCAAAAAGTCAAATTTACACCCCGATATATCCGATACAATACGTGCGTCGTAGACGCAGCAAGATGATTATCCTGTCCTGTGTTCTTGCATGATCCAGCCAGTGTTTCCAGTCTCGTCACAAACATCGTGCTGTCCTGTCTTGGTCTACGCGTGTGCGGTGGCGCCGGCGAACTGCAGCCTGAGCCGACCGCCCTCGCGCGACGCCCGCAGGAGCTCCTTCCTGGGATGACTACCTCCACCAGCACGAACCTGCCGTCCGCACGGAACGACCGGAAGCACACGCTCGGCTTCCCGCCGCGCACGCTGATCGACCGTATCGGGGGCGGAAACGACGGCGGAGGCCTCTGGTTCTCCTTCTCCTCCTGGTTCGCGTCGACGACATCCGCGTCGTCGCGTGTCTCCACCTGGCGGCGGAACGCGGCGGCTAGCTCGTCGTCCTCATCCCTCAGCACGTCCACGGTGCTCTCGGACCCGAGCCCCTCTGTGCAGAGCAGCAGGGACGACGCGGACGGGCTCTTCTTCATGGAGAAGCTCGCGCTCCTCTTCACCGTCGGCGTGGGCTTCGGCGACCTGAGGAGCGCGTCGAGAGACGAGTCGTCCTTGCTCTTCTCGGCGGCGTCGATCCACGACGAGGACGACACCGTGGCCGCGCGAACAAGAGGAGGTGAAGGTGGCGGACGCGGCGCCGGCAGGACGTTGCCCCGGGCGACGTGGTCCGGCTGCTGCTGCTTCTCTTGGAAGTGGAGCTCGCCGAAGATCTCGGTGAAGGATGTCGGGTCGACGGGCCTCTTGGAGTGGACGCGGTTCCACGCCGACAGCGCCTCCAGCAGCGTCGGGTTCTCCGGCAGAGGCTTCTCGAACAGCCTCCTCAGCCCGCCGTCCGCCGCCATGTCTATCTCCCCTGACCTTGAAATGAAATCTTTGCACTGCAAAGAGGAAGATAAAACGAAATTGCACTTGATCAGGATTAGTGTTTTCAGTATGAAAAAACTCGGTAAACGCACTAATGCTAAGTGACTATGCATGCCATGGAGAGATGATCACTTCGCTCACCTGAGTGAACACCTACGCAGGCCGTCAATCCGGACAAGTTTTTTTGAAGAATTTGCAGAAGAGATTTCTATCTTCCTGTGCTCTTCTCACTTGCGAGGAACGGCCAGCACATATATAGTCAGAGAAAAGGCGAGGCCAAGAAGATACGGTGCATTTCTTGGCATTTTGCAAAATAAGAAATTGAGGCATTTTCTGTGGCTATGGAATTTGGAATATTTCCTTCTTTTTACGCAAGTGGATCGATCCAACACTGCAGAGTGAGAGCAAATATGCAGGTAAAATAAGAGTACGGTGCTGTAATGCTGCAGCTCACATGGGTAGATAGTGAGATAATCTATCTATGGATCTGTCTTTTGGGACCATGAAATCTCTAACTTGGCACCAGCTGCTTCTGCTTTCAGGCCCCGTTTGGTTCTGCGTTCGAACCAAGATTTCGCTGCGTGGCAGCCGAATCCTAACCAAACACCGAAACGAGTGACCACGATTCCTTCAACGCGCAGCCAAAAATACACGTACGTGGGAAAGCAGCGAAGGAGGTGCTTCCCTGGCTGCCGCTGCGTGCCCACCCCGCTTTGCCCCATCCTTTTGATGAAATTACCCACTTTTGCCACTGGCCAAAACAGATCGGAACCCACGACCCCCGAGCCCGTGAGAGAAACATCGCTCAGCCCCCTTTCCCCAACGAGCTCTGGCGATTTTCTAGGGTTCGTCCAGTGCGCCGCCACCCAGCAGCTGGCCACCGGCGCGCTCCCACGTCGCCACCGGTGGGCTTCCGCAACATCGTCGCCGGCCGCGTCCATCCCCTCATCCATCTCCATAGCCCCGTCTCCCTCCCCTTCACTCCCCGACCACACCCATCTCTGTTCGCCGCCGGCCGTCGCAGGAGCTCGACCACGAGGACGGGCCGCCACAGGAACTCAACCACGGCGGCGGGCCGCCACAGGAGCTCTACCCCAACACCACCTCCCGTGGTGCCGCTGCTAATCAGCGGCAGGGAACACCAGCTAGCCACCACCGCCGGCCAGCCTCTCACCCGAGCTGCAGCACCACCGCCGGCCTTCCTATCACCCAATCTGCAGCACCAGCGTCGGCCTTACTCAAGGTAGTTCCCAATTCTTCTCTCTGTTGATTACTTACATGTGTGTGCTGAACATTTCTGTAGTTCATATGAGATGCATAACATGAGTTTGCTGAACATTGGTTGCTTGTGTTTGCTGAACATATGCGTGTAATTGCCATGTGTATTGCAGCAGTATATGCATTGAATGTTTGTCAATTACCTTATATGCTTGAAACTTTTGTTGTAAATTAGATGGAAAATGAAAAGGCAAATTGGGATGCACATCACATAACCGTGTTTTGTGAGTTATGCAAAGATGAGGTGGATAAAGGTAATAGGCCAAAGGGTTGTTTGAACCGTAGAGGGTACAAACATCTTGAAGAGAAGTTCTTTGATAGGACTGGAAAAAGATGTTCGCAGAAACAGTTTAAAAATAAATGGGACATGCTGAAGATTATTATTGCCTGTATGTCATTGCACAACTACATTCGTGAGACCAAGTTGCCTGATGAGGAGTTTGACAAATGTGATGAAGATGAAGATTATGTTCCCGATGAGGACTTGCGAGTACGGTCACTCCAAGGAGATAGTGTTCCTGCGAGACTTGACATCGTCGACATGAACAGGGTTCGTGACAGGATTGCTAACTCCTTGATGAGCTCGAGTGGATAGAGTTGTTGGGATGTAGAAGTGTATATAATATTTTGCGCCGCTCCTAGTAATCTAGTTGTTGGGCTGTCGTTTCTTAAAAATGCAAGGGTTGTAATGTACTGATGTATTGATCAATGATGAAATATTTGGGTTCAATTGCTAGTTCATTTTGTAATAACTAGTGTGCTATTTCTATTCCTGTGATACATAATGATTCTTATAAAAAATGCTATCGCTATGTCAAAAATATAAAGTTGATCATGGTATATAAGTTGGGTAATTATTTAATTATGTTTTATTAGTGCTCTAAATCAATATGTAATGTTGTTGTGATACATAATGATTCTTATAAAAAATGCTATCGCTATGTCAAAAATATAAAGTTGATCATGGTATATAAGTTGGGTAATTATTTAATTATGTTTTATTAGTGCTCTAAATCAATATGTAATGTTGTTGTTATCATTAAACACCGTGCAACCAATCTCTCAGCTCTTAGGGGTATATCAGACATTTAACTCCACAGCCACAGCTCATACAGCTGGTTTGCCAAATGGCCTACAGCTTTTTCACAGCAGATTTTCTATAGCTGCTTTTTCACAGCAGATTTTCCACAGCTGCTTTTAGAAATCCACAGCCGAACCAAACACCACCTCAGTGTGGGTGTGCGCGTGTGTGGCAGTGAGAAATTTTCAGCCAGGGATTTCAGGTGATGCCACACACGCGGTTTCAGGTGATGCGGAGTACGTCGACAACGGTGCCACCAGTGGTGGCGGTGCACTGGGACTGGGAATAACGAAAAGAGTGAAGGAAAACAATGCAGAATAGAATAAAGCTACCCGATTCTGATAGTTACGACGAGGGGACATATGGATGGATGGATGCCATATTGCCATGGCTCAGTAGTGAGTGAGAGTTCAGTTCAGGCAGTTCATGTGTAGGAAAATTATTTACGTCTGCTTCTTTGAATAAAGATTATGAGGTCAGTACCCCGCAAAAAAAAAGATTGTGAGGTCGGTGACGTCGGTCCAATAAACTTTTATTTTTGGCAAGATCCAAGAAACTAGAAGGATAAAAAGTGGCGGAGACTAGAATAGAATCTGCCCTTAAGTGAGGATCATAGGATCAACCCAAAAAATTCATATTTAGACAATTCAGAAACTTCTGAAATTATTTGACAACATACCTATGTTGTATGTCTACAACTAGAAAAAATCAGTTCAAAACTCAATCAACAATTGGAGATACAAAATGACAAATTCAATTGTGAATAGTGTCAGCTTTGAGTGAATAGTATTTGACACTATTCATATTCGAATTTGTCTTTTTTGTTTCTATAAGTGTAGGTCGAATTAGTACCTGAAACCTTTTGAGGTTGTACTACATCAAACATTGATGTGCGTCTGTAAAATTTTTAAGAATTATTGAACTTGTTTTGTCTCTTAAAAAAATCGATCTCATGTCAAGACAGATTCGGGGGCAACTAATGTTTAGGTGAGATCAATAACGGTGTACATCTACTCACCAGTTCGGGCTCCCTGACGGGTGGACCGTGACAATCGACCCACTAGTCAGGATGACGTGGGCGAAGACTAGTCTGGTATTAGCGGCCTCTGTGGTTTCTTTAACAGGGAATAAATTCATTTTATGGTTTCTTTAACAGGGAATAAATTCCTGAACTGAACCTGTAGAACTTTTTATGGCCAAAGAATATCATCTACTTTTGAAATCAAAAGGAAGGATGATATCAGCAACCGTGTACATATTCTCTCTGAAAAGATCATAGTGGGTTACCAGTTGACCATTCCAATAACACTAAGAGTGAAAGATGGCCACCGGAATAAGATGCAAGACGCAATGAGAATTTCGGAGTTTTCCACAAACTTTTGTACAGCGGAAAGCAACGGCCTGTGTTTAACTTACTCAAAACGGTGAGAAGCATAACTGATAAGCAAGATACAAAAGTTAGCGTACGTGTGGAAGCAAATCAAAGAAAGGAATACAACGATCATGACCTGACAGGAAATGAAAACCACATCAAAATTCGGTCGATCCTATAGGCAGGAACACACCGGGTCAGTCATCTACGACACAAGAGAGCTGACAGTAGCATCTGAGCTCATTCATCTCCACGCTTCGATCCGTTCGACCGTGGAGTTTAACCGGCTCACGATGCTTCCACCTCGTGTTTTTTTCTCGGTTGGCGGAGCGACGGCGGGCGTTGCAGACTGCCCCTTGCCCTTCCTTGTCCTCCTACTACTATTCAGGCTACGGCTCCCCTTGCCTTGCAGTGAGTTCAATGTTGTAGCACAGGAAATATCAGTGGTGGCTGAAGCAGCAGGCAGAGGTTGGGACCATCGACAAGAGCCCTCTGTGTTCATGAATTTCTGGCCAGAAGGTGCAGAGTCTCCTCCGGTAGGATTGGTCTCGTTAGGCTTGTCTTCGGTGCTGTGTGCAGGGCTGTTCAGAAGGGGTTCTTCGCTGAAGAAAGAAGGACGCCTTGATCCTTCCGCACGGTGAGAATTAACGGCGAAGCCAGGGTTATGATGCCCGTTTTCATCAGACGGGTCCTTTTGGGGCAAGGACACATCATCCAGATTGGACTCCTCTCTATCCTTCAGGGTCTTCTCTATTAGCATCTTCAGAAAATTCATCACTTGGACTGCATACATTAGTGCAGTCAAAGGATCTGCCATCTGCATGATATTGTCACCAGTAAGCTCCTAACCATATGATTATCAGAATTTAGCAGTACACATATTGCTAGTTTGCTGCTAGGACGATTTGTCACCTGAGTCATATTTGGTGCAAAAACCATAGCTATGTTTCGAGCATTCATCTTGTTTATCTTTTCTTCTTGGACGACATCAGCCATCAAATTAACGGCCCAGTCAAGTAAGGCCGCTTCAGCTAGTGGGAGGCATTTGGCAACCCGAGCACAATCCTCTTCAGATTGGCATTGCATCACCTGTTCAGGTGGAATAGGGTCCAGCACCCCGCTCGGCAGTTCTCTAAACCATGCCTGGAAAGGATTGGAAAGCAGATGAGACAATGACCCACCTTTTGTCATCAAATATGTCGGCAAGCAAGTAAAGTTTACTAGCTCAAGAGAATAAACAGTCAATGTCAACATAGTTGACAGCAGCCATAACTGGTTCCAAAAGCAAGATTTTATTCTGCAACAGAAGATTGCTCAACTTGTGTATATTTAGAATAAACAATAAACCTGTGACAATATCTTTGTGAGAAAAATAAAAGATTAGGTTCCACTCAGAAAGGACGTCTGTATTCTCCAATAGGTGTTGATATAAATTTCCACCGATGAATATAATCACAAGCACTAATAACTCTCTGATTACAATACATATGCTTAGGAAACTACTGATTTCAACAGAATCAGATAGCTTAGATGAAAAAAAGAAGCTTACTTTTATTAGACCTGACAAACAGTGGACATCAATACCATACGGCACGATTCCGCTGTTTAGCCGGTCTCTCACAAGCTCCTCCTGGCTATTCTCTGGATTTATACGAAAAATACCTTCTGCCTGCACAGTACAAGCAAGATGATATTTACTTGTCAGAAAAAAGCTACAAGCACGTACAAAAAGCAAGTAATACTCAAACTCATTACTGAAAGGCCATACCCGAAGACCACCTTGTTCATAAAGACGTCTCTGCATCATCAAGAGAATTGTCGGAACACTGTTTCCTCTGGAATCATACGAACACTGCATTGATTCTGTTGAAACTCCAAAGACACTTGCACTGCATTTCAAGTTTCAATCAGCTGAAGGACAGCAACAACCAAAGTAAACAATATGTGCTGCAAAGTTAAGGATGCAAGAACCAGATTTCAATATTTTAGACGGTTCCAAAACAATTTATAGCAACAATGGCATGAATGTAAGGATGCAAACAATTTTATTCTAATTTAGGCACTGCATATGCTGATTTGATATTTTAGGTCTGTAACTATCTGAGAAACTATTTTCTGAAATTTTCAGGAAATTTGGCCGTTCAAGAATTTTTCCTATGGCTGAATGAGCATGACAATATGCTTCAGTTTTATTGATAAACTACCATAAATCCTCCAGTTGGACGAGCTCCTATTGGTGTTTGTGCCACATTATCTTGTATTGAAGATACTACTCTAGGTCCCGTCTTCCTATAAAGTAGAAACTGCGTATGGAGCCATTTCTTCCATTATTTCTAGACATTCTAGAAAGACTGAACAAAAAATACTAAACAATGCACCCCTATGCACTTTCATAGCAAGCATAAGCAAATATTTAATACATAGCACAAACAGAAGAAATAAGGGAGCGTGAACTTTAAACTTATCAGGCAAGTTCTTTTCCCTATTGAAAAATGCAAGTACTCCTTCTGTAAACTAATATAAGAGCGTTTAGATCACTATTTTAGTGATCTAAACGCTCTTATATTAGTTAACGGAGGGAGTGCTGCTTTAGAAATAAGGAATCGGAACCAGTATTAAAAACATAGGTAATTTCAAAATGAACATAAGAACATTAAAATTATTTTGTTAGTTTTATGAAAGTCAAAAACGAACTGAAATAAAAGGAAGGGATGAAAATGGAATACAAGCACATCAGTAGTATTTAAGGAAGCTGCCAGACCGAATGGCCACCATTAAGATTGAAAAATTCTACTAGAACACTTGTGTTTATTTTCTCTGTCTAGCTATAAGCTTTTAGTACTAAGGCTGGTCATAGTGGGGAGTAACTTAGAGTAGTAACATGTATACGTTACTACTCTATGTTACTACCCTTATAGTGGGGAGTGTCATATGTGTAGTAACATACACATGTTCATTTATTGTCTTGTAGACTCATTTTGCATTGGAAAGCGCTATGTGATGGTAACATATTAGGTTACTCTATTTGCCTCTCTCCTCATTAACTACTTGCCACATCAACATTTTTGCTTATATGGCATCTATGTTACTACCTATGTTACTCCCACTATGACCAGCCTAACTAAAGAAGCACCTGTGGCAATGATTTTCGAGATCTGTGGCAATGGTTTTCTATTTACAGCAACTACGCTGATTACATTTACACCAGCCTCATTTTGAAGCAAAAATAACAGTTCATTTACAGCCTTGTTTAATGTTTATATCATGTTTTGTTTCGATTTAATGAGGCAAGAAGCTACTCCCTCCGTTCCAAAATAGATGACCCAACTTTGTACTAAAGTTAGTACAAAGTTGGGTCATCTATTTTAGAACGGAGGGAGTACATGAAAATCTCACACTATCAGGTAAGATTACATCAAGTGACATGATTGACCAATTATTAATAGAACATGGAGAGGTTGCAAAAGTAACAAGTTGTGCACATAATTGATCTACCACTGTATAAATCCGGCTACGGCTGCCCAACAAAAAGGGGCTCAAATTATAATGCACTAAAATAAAATTGAGTGGAGTAGAGTGTAACATTCCATCTGAAAACGCCAAAAACAGGGAACTAACATTCCACCTGAAAAAAGAAAATGAAATTCCCTCTCTACTACTCCCTCTGTCCCATAATGTAAGATGTTTTTTGACACTACACTAGTGTTAAAAAGTGTCTTACATTATGGAACGGAGGAAGTAAATAAAAGCACTGGCGTAGAGAAAGAGAGAGAGAGAGAATCACACCAGATAAAATCCAAATATGCAAACAGCGCCATTTATTGCTTAAGACTACTACATTTGTGTAACTACCCCATTTCAAGCCAGTAGGATTTTAATTACGAAGCAGGCGTTAAATTCAAATTCAAATCATTGAAGGAAAAACATCAAATTCAGACTGGAATTATAAAACTGATCGCTCAGATGCCCTCGGATCAGAACAAAATCACATCGTTGAATTGATGAAGAGAGCCAGCGACAGACCTGGCACTGGGAGCGCGGCGGGGCACCTCGGGTTCGAGCTCGACGGGCAGCCCCAGGAATCCATGGAACCTATCAAAGGTGACATGCGCCACGTGCTGCACCTCCGTCGGCCACCCGATCTCCATCGCGCAACCTTCGCCCTGGCCGCCCTCCTCCCTGCAACCAAGAAACGACTTCCGCAGCAGCTCAAGCAGCAGCGCCAAGAAAGACCACCGCTCCTCTTCCTCCGATCCTTGCACCTCTCGCTCAGTCCGTCCTGCGGATCCTGTAGGGCTCTCTCCGCTGCCGCCTCTCTGCAGCACGTCGCTGTCGGCATTGGCTAAATAGCGCAGGGAGGAGGAGGGGCCGCGGCTTGCGGGGGAAGCGAGGTTGGTCGGGCCCCGGAGAAGCGCCACTTCCGTCATTGCTTCCTCCTTTTCCCTGCCCTGCTCTGAAAATCTGGCCCTTGTGAGCTGTAATCCGGTGCGGCTTGGGGGGCGAGCCCAGTGGGGATTTCCTGGAGTGGGCCAAATGCAGCGGCGAGGAATGATTGGGGAACTCTTGTGGAGTTCTTGGTGGATCGCTCGCTATTCAGGACGTGTTTCTATGCTTGCGATTAGATGGGATCCAAATCCACCACGCAGATCGCGACCAATGAATCGATTGAATGGGGGGAAACAATCGGAGCGCCGTGAATGTACGACGAAAGAAGGGATTTTTCTCAGCTCCAGACGGGGTCTTTGGCCCAGAAGAGATGCAATTTTTTTGAGCTGGGGGCGACCTAATCTAATCAGCGGGGATGTTTGGTCGAGAAAGGATGGGATTTCCGAGGAGATGGAGTTGGATTGAAGGGAGGGGGTGGGATTGGGATTGGGACCAGCTCGTCATCATTCCTCTGGTTAGTGTTCCTGCTGCCCCCTTCTTTTTAGGATGTGCACGCACGGAGGAACATGCTTCTCGCTTCTTGTTCACGCGTGCGCATCTCCTCTCTGTTCAAACCTACCATCCTCGTTTCTTCCCAAGGAAAGTTGATTTCTAATCCTTCTAAAGCATCTCCACAAAATTAGCCAAACTCCAACACAGCGACCCAAACAAACACGAATTTTGTTCTTTTTATCCGTTTGAGTCGTCAAAACGGACAGCAGACGCATCCGAACAACATGTATGTGTCCAATGTGAAAGACGCATTTCAAAGGAACAAGAAAGACGTGGACCATGAAGTAACGACGTGTTTGGTAGGCTGCATTAGGTCGGGCCAGGCCTGCGCGGAATGAAAATGGGCTGCTTGGATGTCAGTGTTTACTGTTTGGCCCGCATAGCACGAACCTCAAAGCACCCCTCAGTCAGGCCCGCTAGGAACGGCCGAATCAGTTGTTTCCAGCGAGCCAGGCTCGAGCAATGCAGGGGAGGGGAACGTCGCGCCGTGCAGGGGAGGGAGATGGCGGGAGCGATGGCGCATTTCCAAAAAAAGCGGCGGGACGAATTCGAGTCACCGCCTGCTGATTCGGTCGCCCTATATATCGAGGGTGACCGCCGTGGCAAAACTCCCGCCACCATTTCCCCCCTCGCAAGCTTTCCCTCCAGAGCGGATTCACTTCGACGACGAGGTAAGCAGCTGAATCGCTTCCAATGATTGGCCGATCAGCGGCAGGTCGACTCCTCCTCCTCTCCGACGTATCAGGCACCTCCTCCGCGGTCGTTTTGATGGCGTCTGTAAGTTCAATCACCACGTCCTCTCTACTAGTTCTAGCTAGATTTGTCAATGTGCTAGGGTTAGGTCGTCTGATCTGTTTGACTGTGATGTTGTAGTTGTTGGAGAACGTTGCAGAAAATTAAAATTTTTCCTACGGTTTCACCAAGATCCATCTATGAGTTCATCTAAGCAACGAGTCAAGGGAGTGAGTTTGCATCTACATATCACTTGTAGATCGAGTGCGGAAGCGTTTAAGGGGATGGTGATGATGGAGTCGTACTACATGTGATTCGGATCACCGATGACCAAGTCTTTGAGCAGACGGCACCTCCGTGTTCAACACACGTGCAGTGCAGACGACGTCTCCTCCTTCTTGATCCAGCAAGGGGAAGGAGAGGTTGAGGAAGATGGCTCCAGCAGAAGACGACGGCGTGATGATGGTGGAGTGACAGTTCTCCTGAGGCTTCGCCAAGCACACGAGGAGGAGGGAGGTGTTGGGGAGGGAGGGGCTGCGCCTTCAAGTGTGTTGCAGCCTCCCTCACCCCTCTATTTATAGGGGGAGGGACAGGGGCGGCCCCTCTAGATGGCATCTAGAGGGGCGGCCATGAGGAGGACTTGCCCCCCAAGCAGGCGCCCTCTAGGGTTCCCCCAACCCTAGGCGCATGGGCCCAGGGGCGCCCAGCCACCAGGGCTGGCTCACCCACGCAGCCCATGTGGCCCCCCGGGAGGTGGCCCCTCCGGTGGACCCGGAACCCTTCCGGTGGCCCCCCTGATAATACCGATATGCCCCAAAACTTTTAGGTGTCCGCTTGACAACTTCCCATATATAAATCTTTACCTCCGGACCCTTCCGAACTCCGTGACGTCCAGGATCTCATCCTGGTCTCCGAACAACATTCTGTAATCACATACAAGTCTTCCTAATAACCCTAGCGTCACCGTACCTTATGTGTGTAGACCCTACGGGTTCGGGAGACACGCAGACATGACCGAGTCGGCTCTCAGGTCAATTACCGATAGCGGGCTCTGGATACCCATGTTGGCTCCCTCATGCTCCTCGATGATGTCATCGGATGAACCCACGATGTCGAGGATTCAAGCAACCCGTATACTATTCCCTTTGTCAATTTCTACGTTACATGCCCGAGACTCGATCGTCGGTATCCCAATACCTCGTTCAGTCTCGTTACCGGCAAGTCACTTTACTCGTACAGTAATGCATGATCCCGTGACCAAACACTTGGTCACTTTGAGCTCATTATGATGATGCATTACCGAGTGGGCCCAGAGATACCTCTCCGTCATACGGAGTGACAAATCCCAGTCTCGATCCGTGTCAACCCAATAGACACTTTCAGAGATACCTGTAGTGCACCTTTATAGTCACCCGATTCGTTGTGACGCTTTGGTACACCCAAAGCACTCCCTACGGTATCCGGGAGTTACACGATCTCATGGTCTAAGGAAGAGATACTTGACATTGAAAAAGCTCTAGCAAAACGAACTACACGATCTTGTGCTATGCTTAGGATTGGGTCTTGTCCATCACGCCATTATCCTAATGACGTGATCCCGCTTGTCAATGACATCGATGTCCATAGTCGAAACCATGACTATCTCTGTCAATTGACCAACGAGCTAGTCAACTAGAGGCTTACTAGGGACGTATTGTGGTCTATGTATTCACACGTGTATTACGATTTCCGGATAATAAATTATAGCATGAATAGAAGACAATTATCATGAACAAGGAAATATAATAATAATGCTTTTATTATCGCCTCTAGGGCATATTTCCAACAGTCTCCCACTTCCACTAGAGTCAATAATCTAGTTACATTGTGATGAATCGAACACCCATAGAGTTCTGGTGTTGATCATGTTTTGCCCGCGGAAGAGGTTTAGTCAACGGATCTGCGACATTCAGATCCTTATGCACTTTGCAAATTTCTATGTCTCCATCTTGAACATTTTCACGGATGGAGTTGAAGCAACGCTTGATGTGCCTGGTCTTCTTGTGAAACCTGGGCTCCTTGGCAAGTGCAATAGCTCCAGTGTTGTCACAGAAGAGTTTGATCGGCCCCGACGCATTGGGTATGACTCCTAGGTCGGTGATGAACTCCTTCACCCAAATTGCTTCATGTGTTGCCTCCGAGGCTGCCATGTACTCTGCTTCACATGTAGATCCCGCCACGACGCTCTGCTGCACTACCATCGCTCCACCATTCAACATATACACGTATCCGGTTTGTGACTTAGAGTCATCCAGATCTGTAGTCGAAGCTAAGCGTCGACGTAACCCTTCTGACGAGCTCTTCGTCACCTCCATAAACGAGAAACATGTCCTTTGTCCTTTTCGTGTACTTCAGATATTCTTGACCGATGTCCAGTGTTCCTTGCCGGGATTACTTTGGTACCTTCCTACCAAACTTACGACAAGGTTTACATCAGGTCCGTACACAAGATGGCATACATAATAGATCCTATGGTCGAGGCATAGGGATGACGCTCATCTCTTCTTTATCTTTTGCCGTGGTAGGGCATTGAGCCGAGCTCAATCTCACACCTTGCAATACATGCAAGAACCCTTCTTGGGTGATCCATTTTGAACTTCTTCAAAATCTTATCAAGGTATGTGCTTTGTGAAAGACCTATGAGGCGTCTCGATCTATCTCTATAGATCTTGATGCCTAATATATAAGCAGCTTCTCCAAGGTCCTTCATTGAAAACACTTATTCAAGTAGGCCTTAATGTGGTCCAAGAATTCTATATCATTTCCCATCAAAAGTATGTCATCTACATATAATATGAGAAATGCTACAGAGCTCCCACTCACTTTCTTGTAAACGCAGGCTTCTTCATAAGTCTGCATAAACCCAAACGCTTTGATCATCTCATCAAAGCGAATGTTCCAACTCCGAGATGCTTGCACCAGCCCATAAATGGATCATTTGGAGCTTGCATACTTTGTTAGCATTCTTAGGATCGACAAAACCCTCCGGCTGCATCATATACAGTTCTTCCTTAAGATGCCCGTTAAGGAATGCCGCTTTTGACGTCCATCTCGCCATATCTCATAATCATAGTATGCGGCAATTGCTAACATGATTCGGACGGACTTAAGCTTCGCTACGGAGAGAAAGTCTCATCGTAGTCAATCCCTTGAACTTGCCGATAACCCTTAGCGACAAGTCGAGCTTTATAGATGGTGACATTACCATCCGCGTCCGTCTTCTTCTTAAAGATCCATTTGTTTTCTATATCGCCGATCATCGGGCAAGTCACCAAAGTCCATACTTTGTTTTCATACATGGATTCTATCTCAGATTTCATGGCTTCTAGCCATTTGTTGGAATCTGGGCCGCCATCGCTTCTTCATAGTTCAAGGTTCACCGTTGTCTAACAACATGATTTCCGGGACAGTGGTTGCCGTACCACTCTGGTGCGGAACGTGTCCTTGTGGACCTACGAAGTTCAGTAGCTACTTGATCCGAAGTACCTTGATCATCATCATTATTTTCCTCTTCAGTTGGTGTAGGCATCACAGGAACATTTTCTTGAGCTGCACTACTTTCCCGTTGAAGAGGTAGTACTTCATCGAGTTCTACTTTCCTCCCACTTACTTCTTTCGAGAGAAACTCTTTTTCTAGAAAGGATCCGTTCTTGGCAACAAAGATTTTGCCCTCGGATCTTAAGTAGAAGGTATACCCAATGGTTTCTTTAGGGTATCCTATGAAGACGCATTTTTCCGACTTGGGTTCGAGCTTTTCAGGTTGAAGTTTCTTGACATAAGCATCACATCCCCAAACTTTTAGAAAGCAGCGACTTAGGTTTCTTCCCAAACCATCATTCATACGGTGTCGTCTCAACGGATTTAGACGGTGCCCTATTTAAAGTGAATGTAGCTGTCTCTAGAGCGTATCCCCAAAATGATAGCGGTAAATCGGTAAGAGACATCATGGATCGCACCATATCCAATAGAGTGCGATTACGACGTTCGGACACACCGTTACTGTTGAGGTGTTCCAGCGGCGTGAGTTGTGAAACGATTCCACATTTCCTTAAGTGTGTACCAAATTAAGTGACTTAAATATTCTCCTCCACGATCCGATCGTAAGAATTTTATCTTTCGGTCACGTTGATTCTCTACTTCATTCTGAAATTCCTTGAACTTTTCAAAGGTCTCAGACTTGTGTTTCATCAAGTAGACATACCCATATCTACTCAAGTCATCTGTGAGAGTGAGAACATAACGATATCTTCCGCGAGCCTCAACACTCATTGGACCGCACACATCGGTATGTATGATTTCCAACAAGTTGGTTGCTCGCTCCATTGTTCCGGAGAACGGAGTCTTGGTCATTTTGCCCATGAAGCATGGTTCGCATGTGTCAAATGATTCATAATCGAGAGACTCTAAAAGTCCATCAGCATGGAGCTTCTTCATGCGCTTGACACTAATGTGACCAAGGCGGCAATGCCACAAGTATGTGGGACTATCGTTATCAACTTTACATCTTTTGGTATTCACGCTATGAATATGTGTAACATTACGCCGAGATTCATTAAGAATAAACCATTGACCATCGGAGCATGACCATAAAACATATCTCTCATATAAATAGAACAACCATTATTCTCGGATTTAAATGAGTAGCCATCTCGTATCGAACGAGATCCAGATACAATGTTCATGCTCAAACTTGGCACCAAATAACAATTATTAAGGTTCAAAACTAATCCCGTAGGTAAATGTAGAGGTAGCGTGCGACGGCGATCACATCGACTGAACCATTCCCGACGCCAGCATCGTCACCTCGTCCTTCGCCAGCCTCCGCTTATTCCGCAGCTCCTGCTGTGAGTTACAAATATGAGCAACGACACGGTATCAAATACCCAGGAGTTACTACGTCTTGGTAAGGTACACATCAATTACATGTATATCGATATACCTTTGGTGTTGCCGGCCTTCTTATCCGCTAAGTATTTGGGGCGTTCCGCTTCCAAAGGACCCTTACCCTTGCAATAAAAGCACTCGGTCTCGTGCTTGGGTCCATTCTTTGACTTCTTCCCGGCAACTTGCTTACCGGGCGCGGCAACCTCCTTGTCGTCCTTCTTGAAGTTCTTCTTGCCCTTGCCCTTCTTGAATTTAGTGGTTTTATTGACCATCAACACTTGATGTTCTTTCTTGATCTCAACCTCTGCTGACTTCAGCATTGAAAATACTTCAGGAATGGTCTTCACCATCCCCTGCATATTGTAGTTCATCACAAAGCTCTTGTAGCTTGGTGGGAGCGATCAAGGATTCTGTCGATGACCGCCTCGTCAGGAGGTTTATGTCCATTTGGGGACAAAGGGTTGTGCAACCCAGACATTTTGAGTATGTGCTCACTGACAGAACTGTTTTCCTCCATCTTACAACTATAGAACTTGTCGGAGACTTCATATCTCTTGACCCGGGCATGAGCTTGAAAAACTAGTTTTAGCTCCTCGAACATCTCATATGCTCCGTGTTGCTCAAAACGCTTTTGGAGCCCCGGTTCTAAGCTGTAAAGCATGCCGCATCGAGCGAGGGAGTAATCATCAAGACGAGTCTGCCAAGCATTCATAATGTCTTGGTTCTCTGGGACGAGGCGTCACCTAGCGGTCCTTCTAGGACATATTGTTTCCTGGCAGCTATGAGGATGATCCTCAGGTTCCGAACCCAGTCCGTATAGTTGCTGCCATCATCTTTCAGCTTGGTTTTCTCTAGGAACGCGTTGAAGTTCAGGTTGACATGAGCGTTGGTCATTTGATCTACAAGACATATTTGCAAAGGTTTTAGACTAAGTTCATGATAATTAAGTTCATCTAATCAAATTATCTTAATGAACTCCCACTCAGATTAGACATCCCTCTAGTCATCTAAGTGTTACACGATCCGAGTCGACTAGGCCGTGTCCGATCATCACGTGAGACGGACTAGTCATCGTCGGTGAACATTCTCATGTTGATCGTATCTTCCATACGACTCGTGTTCGACCTTTCGGTCTCCGTGTTCCGAGGCCATGTCCGTACATGCTAGGCTCGTCAAGTTAACCCTAAGTGTTTTGCATGTGTAAACTGTCTTACACCCGTTGTATGTGAACGTAAGGATCTATCACACCCGATCATCACGTGGTGCTTGAAGCACGAACTTTAGCAACGGTGCAGCTTAGGGAGAACGCTTCTTGAAATTGTTGTAAGGATCATCTTATTTACTATTGTCGTTCTAAGTAAACAAGATGCATAAACATAATAAACATCACATGCAATTATATAGTAGTGACATGATATGGCCAATATCATATAGCTCCATTGATCTCCATCTTCGGGGCTCCATGATCATCTTGTCACCGGCATGACACCATGATCTCCATCATCATGATCTCCATCATCGTGTCTCCATGAAGTTGTCACGCCAACGACTACTTCTACTTCTATGGCTAACGCGTTTAGCAATAAAGTAAAGTAATTTACATGGCGTCCTTCAATGACACGCAGGTCATACAAAAATAAAGACAACTCCTGGCTCCTGCCGGTTGTCATACTCATCGACATGCAAGTCGTGATTCCTATTACAAGAACATGATCTCATACATCACAATGTATCATTCATCATTCATCACAACTTCTGACCATATCACGTCACATGGCAATTGCTGCAAAAACAAGTTAGACGTCCTCTAATTGTTGTTGCATCTTTTACGTGGCTGCAATTGGGTTCTAGCAAGAACGTTTTCTTACCTACGAATAACCACAACGTGATTTTGTCAACTTCTATTTACCCTTCATAAGGACCCTTTTCATCGAATCCGCTCCAACTAAAGTGGGAGAGACAGACACCCTTGACCACCTTATGCAACTAGTGCATGTCAGTCGGTGGAACCGGTCTCACGTAAGCGTACGTGTAAGGTTGGTCCGGGCCGCTTCATCCCACAATACCATTGAAGCAAGATAAGACTAGTAGTGGCAAGCAAGTAGACAAGATCTACGCCCACAACAAAATTGTGTTCTACTCGTGCAATAGAGAACTACGCATAGACCTAGCTCATGATGCCACTGTTGGAGAACGTTGCAGAAAATTAAAAAATTTCCTACGGTTTCACCAAGATCCATCTATGAGTTCATCTAAGCAACGAGTCAAGGGAGTGAGTTTGCATCTACATACCACTTGTAGATCGAGTGCGGAAGCGTTTAAGGGGATGGTGATGAGGGAGTCGTACTCGCCGTGATTCGGATCACCGATGACCAAGTGTCGAGCAGACAGCACCTCCGTGTTCAACACACGACGTGCAGTGCAGACGGCGTCTCCTCCTTCTTGATCCAGCAAGGGGAAGGAGAGGTTGAGAAAGATGGCTCCAGCAGCGACGACGGGCGTGATGATGGTGGAGTGACAGCCTCGGCAGGCTTCGCCAAGCACACGCGGAGGAGGAGAGGTGTTGGGGAGGGAGGCTGCGCCTTCAAGTGTGTTGCAGCCTCCCTCACCCCTCTAGGTATAGGGGGGAGGGACAAGGGGGCCGGCCCCTCTAGATGGGATCTAGAGGGGGCGGCGGCCAGGGAGGGGGACTTGCCCCCCAAGCAAGGGGGGCGCCCCCTCTAGGGTTCCCCCCCCCCAACCCTAGGCGCATGGGCCCAAGGGGGGGCGCCCAGCCCTCCAGGGGCTGGCTCCTGCCCCACGCAGCCCATGTGGCCCCCCCGGGAGGGGTGGCCCCTCCCGGTGGACCCCGGTACAATACCGGTAAGCCCCCGAAACCTTCCGGTGTCCGTTTGACAACTTCCCATATATAAATCTTTACCTCCGGACCCTTCCTAACTCCTCGTGACGTCAGGGATCTCATCCGGACTCCGAACAACATTCGGTAATCACATACAAGTCTTCCTAATAACCCTAAGCGTCAAGAACCTTAAGTGTGTAGACCCTACGGCACGGGAGACACGCAGACATAACCGAGACGGCTCTCGTGTCAATAACCAACAGCGGGATCTGGATACCCATGTTGGCTCCCACATGCTCCTCGATGATGTCATCGGATGAACCATGATGTCGAGGATTCAAGAAACCCCGTATACTATTCCCTTTGTCAATCGATGCGTTACATGCCCGAGACTTCGATCGTCGGTATCCCAATACCTCGTTCGGTCTCGTTCTGCAAGTCACTTTGCTCGCATCTGTAATGCATGATCCCGTGACCAAACACTTGGTCACTTTGAGCTCATTATGATGATGCATTACCGAGTGGGCCCAGAGATACCTCTCCGTCATACACGGAGTGACAAATCCCGATCTCGATCCGTGTCAACCCAATGAGACACTTTCGGATATACACCGTAGTGCACCTTTATAGTCACCCGATTCGTTGTGGCGTTTGGTACACCCAAAGCACTCCTACGGTATCCGGAGTTACACGATCTCATGGTCTAAGGAAGTGATACTTGACATTGAAAAAGCTCTAGCAAAAGCGAACTACACGATCTTGTGCTATGCTTAGGATTGGGTCTTGTCCATCACGTCATTCTCCTAATGACGTGATCCCGTTGTCAATGACATCGATGTCCATAGTCGAAACCATGACTATCTGTTGACCAACGAGCTAGTTAACTAGAGGCTTACTAGGGACGTGTTGTGGTCTATGTATTCACACGTGTATTACGATTTCCGGATAATACAATTATAGCATGAATAAAAGACAATTATCATGAACAAGGAAATATAATAATAATGCTTTTATTATTGCCTCTAGGGCATATTTCCAACAGTAGTAGCTAGTTGTGATGGATTTGGAGCATGCTAGGGGTTGTTTCCATGTGGGCAAGTGTTGGTAGCTAGTGGTCATGGATGGATTGATGGTATTCTAGTGTGCAAGTGTTGAACAAGATCATCCATGTGTTCATGATTAGTGCTCTGTTATGCTGTGTTGAGCTGTGGTATGCTTTGATGGATTTGGTAGTGGTGTCTTCAACTAGATCATCCATGTGTGCATGTGTTACTGCTAGTTCGATCTGTCCTTGTTGTAATGCTAGTTCCTACTATCCATCTGTAGTGTCTTGTGGTGTTGATGATGCTTACATTTGTAGAACGTGACCACACAAGAATTTAGTCAGACCATCATGGTGTCCGAGAGCCAGTTCCCGTCGTCCTACATTGAGGACTCCCAACCTCCTATGGACCAGATGCCTCCTGAATCAGAGGTTTACACCCTCTTTTGGATGTGGTGGTAGGATGACACCAAAGTAGTGGTAGGTTGAACTTGCTATGATCATGCATGCTTACTAGTGCTCTTCCACTCCATTGCTTGCTCCTAGAGTTCTTCATTGCTTGCTGTTTGTGTGTTCCAATGCTTGTTGCTTGAACTTATTGCTCGTTTGCACTGCTAGGGCAAGTGGTATGTGGTGTTCGAAGGTAGGATTCTAGGGGTTTACAGTTCATGGAGGCTTGCAACAAAGAAGTTTCAGGATACATCGACAGCAACCACAAAGGGGGGTTTAAGATTATGCAGGTGGCAGAAGATGCTTACTCCAAGTATGTGCAAGAGCATTCATGCAGTAAGGTTGAGGTTGGCAAGGTGGATCGACCGTTAGGGCTGAAGAACTTCATCATCTTCGTCCAGTTCATTGTAATGGCAGTGTTGTGGCGTTGGTGTGCTCGGTGTGAACGTGTGTAAGGTGTAGTAGTATTGGTAAGCTCACCAAGTAGGGTGCAAGATGAGCACAACTCTATGCTCGTATGTAACCAAACAACATGCACTCGTGTGAGCACATACAATGCGAGCAACCAAACGTGGTGCATAGAGGCGTCGCTACGATGCAGGGAGAGGACATGCAGACAACCAATCAACATGCAGATGTTGATTTTTTGCCTGCATATGCTCAGCCAGGCCCAACCGGGACAAGTATGCAAATGTGCAAAAAGTGATGCGAGGAACCAAATGCGCCATAAATTGTCGCCGGCAGTGGCGAAGCTACCTAGAAATTGTTGGGGGGCCCAGGTAGCCCAACCTGAAGGAAACACACTTTTTTTCTCTCAAGAAGGCCCAATTTTTCATACACTCTTCAGTGTTTTGAACATGGGCTGGGTGGGCCATGGCCCATTTGGCCTTGTTGTAGCTCCGCAATGGTCGCTGGGCCACGCGTGTTGGAGTAGCCCTCGAGCTGCGCGCCGAGCAGGGAGGCTGCCGCCTCAAGCCCGGTGCCTCGACAGACCGACTGCTACAGAGCGTAGCCGCGCATGCCCAGGTGCCAAGCCTCTGCCGCCGGGGACAACGGGCATGCGCTGGATCTACGCCGTGAGCACCGACCTGCACCAGCGTAGCGGCGAGGGAACACGTGCACGCCGTCGTGCACCACCAAGGACGGTCGCGCACCCATGGCCACTATCAGCCACGCTGTCCAGGCGGTTTGTGCGCGTCGACCAGGAGGAGTTCTGCGGCGTCGCCATGGACACCCAGGAGGACTACCCGCCCAACAACCCCCTGGATCCTACCGAGCGCCGCCTGCCGAATGGAGCGTGATCGACAGCAACGATGGCTAGGGACGGTGTTCTCGGAGCCGAGAATGGCCCAGGCCGTCTGCCAGTCGCCGCGGCTGGCCAAGGTCGCGCGCGTCGCCGAGGTGCCGGTTCCCTGCTCCTATTGCTCCTCCCCGCCCATGACGCACATGCTGCTTGGGCGGCATTGAACCTCGAATCCTCAGTTTACCACAGTAGGCCACGAAGCCTCGTCTCCTAAGAGGGCCACGACCGGCGAAAGAGGAAATTGGGAGATGGAAGCCTGCGCACATGCGGCCTTGCTTGTGCGCGAGGCGGCATCCTGCGTAGGTGGCCTCGCGGGTGCACGCGGCGGCGTCCTGCATCGGTGGACTCGCTGTTCCTGGTCGCATCAATCGTGGAGGTAGAGCCAGCTCATGCTCGGTCGCTGATATGTAGGACCAGGGCGGACACCAGTGGACGACGAGAGCGAAGTGAGGGCCCATTTCTATCTGTTTGAGACCCATTTCTCGCATATATTTGCTCTTCGTTTGTGATGAGACGGATAAGAAACAGAACAGGTAATTGTGTCATGTACTAAGGGGTACTAACCGGTGCGCCCTGCAGTCCATGGGTCGGGCTTATGCCCCCCAATCCCTAAAGGGAAGGATTACCGAAGTTACGAACCTCGGCGTCATCAAGATGGAAACCTCTAAAAACTTGGCGGGTACTTTAAGGATTGCTCTATAGCCGGCACGTTGGCAACCGACCATGTGTGTAACCTATGTACCCCCGGTGCATATATAAGACGAGGGGTTTAGTCTTTAGAGGCACAATTACCAGCCTTAGGGTTTAGAACACAATCATACGATCTCGAGGTAGATCATCTTGTACTCCGTACTCCATCGCAGCAATATAATCAAAGTAGGAAGTAGGGATTTGCCTCCTCAAGAGGGCCCGAACCTGGGTAACCATCGTCTCCTTCATCTTCCTGTTACCATTGTTTCTAGACCCACAGCTCGGGACCCCCTACCCGAGATATGTCGGTTTTAGCAACGACATTGGTGACCTATACAGGTCCCGTTGTGTGGCCAAGAAGGATCAATGGCTCGTCTTCAAAACAACAGCGACATCGGTTGCAGTGACATATACGTCCCCGCCCAACTTTTCACATTCGGTAGCATCGTCTTTCACACTGATTCGGCCGGACACTGATAACCAGCAAGTACATAGGGTTTAGTTGTAGCCTTTTGATACGTCTTCATCGTATCTACTTTTCCAAACACTTTTTCTCTTTGTTTTGGACTTTAACTTGCATGATTTGAATGAAACTAACCCAGAATGACGCTGTTTTCAGCAGAATTGCCATGATGTTGTTTTTGTGTATAAATCAAAGTTCTCGGATTGACCAGGAAATTTATGGAGAATTTTTGTGGAATATATAAAAAATACTGGTGGAAAATATACCAGAGGGGGGCCACCCAGGAGCCACAAGCTCAGGGGACGCCCCCCCAGGGCGCGCCCTACGAGCTTGTGGGCCCCCTGGACCTCCGGCAACCCTAACTCCAACTCCATATATACCTATTCGCCAAGAAAAAAAATCAGAGAGAAGGATTCGTCGCGTTTTACGATATGGAGCCACCGCCACCTCATGTTCTTCATCGGGAGGGCCGATCTGGAGTCCGTTCGGGGCTCCGGAGAGGGGGATTCGACGTCGTCGTCGTCATCAACCTTCCTCCATCCCCAATTTCATGATGCTCACTGCTGGGAGTGAGTAATTCCTTCGTAGGCTTCCTGGACGGTGATGGGTTGGATGAGATCTATCATGTAATCGAGTTAGTTTTGTTAGGGCTTGATCCCTAGTGTCCACTATGTTCTGAGATTGATGTTGCTATGACTTTGCTATGCTTAATGCTTGTTACTAGAGCCCGAGTGCCATGATTTCAGATCTAAACCTATTATGTTTTCATGAATATATGTGCGTTCTTGATCCTATCTTTCAAGTTATATGCACCTATTACGAGTTATGATCCACATACCCCAAGGTGACAATAATTGGAATTCTTTCTAGTGATTACCGTAGTTTGAGGAGTTCATGTATTCACTAAGTGCTAATGCTTTGTTCCGGTTCTCTATTAAAAGGAGGCCTTAATATCCCTTAATTTCCTTTTGGACCGCGCTGCCACGGGAGGGTAGGACAAAAGATGACATGCAAGTTCTTTTCCATAAGCACATATGACTATATACGGAATACATGCCTACATTACATTGATGAATTGGAGCTAGTTCTATGTCGCTCTAGGTTATAACTGTTACATGATGAATGCCATCCAACGCAATTATCCATCATTGATCCAATGCCTATTCTTTTCATATATTGATCTTTGCTAAGTTACTTTTGTCGTTGCTATTGTTACGATCATTACAAAATTGCTACTGCTACCGTTACTATCAAACTACCATACTACTTTGCTACTAATCACTTTGCTGCAGATATTAAGTCTTCTAAGTGTGGCTGAATTAACAACTCAACTGCTAATACTTGCGAATATTCTTTGGCTCCCCTTGTATCGAATCAATAAATTTGGGTCGAATACTCTACCCTCGAAAACAGTTGTGATCCCCTATACTTGTGGGTTATCACCATTTCGAAGTAAGATTATGGATCCCACAGGGAGCACAGGAATCAGACTTTTGCCTCTTGTAGAGAACTATGTATTTTTGTGCCTGCAAACAATTGTAGACTTAAAGCAGATTGAGGGCAGATAAAAAGGATTCTTGAGTAGTGTTTGTAACTTGTAACTAAATAACATAAAAAGTAAATGAAGTGTGAGGATTGTGATGACTAGTTCAACAACAGAATACAAAGGAAACTCTCAGGGAGTTCGGAATCCCCATTGGTATGTTTCTAACGCACATATGCATAAGCATAGTATATAATGAATACTTGAGCCCTTTGTTGGCGATGATCTTTGGCGGGCATGCACGATATCGTTCTACTCGTGGTAGACTTCGTTCCGCGCACGCCACCATCATAGTCTCCCCCGGAGGGTTACAACTCAAGATAACTAAGGGTTTACGCATGGACATGGCCTCTCTAAGGGTTCTCCGTGATTCCCTGGTCAATTGCAAAAGCTAGGAGTGGTAGGCTTTTACTATCACCTCGAATTAGCCCCGCGTCCTAAACCTTTACAATGACAGTGATATACTTCATGGTCATAAGGCACAAATTCTGAGTGGGGGCCCTTCACAACATGCATGAAGTTATTAAACTACGCATTCAATAGAGGATCTCATATCCACAATAAACGTTTTAGATCCTACACATACCAAGGTTCATCCATATCCCCGAGAACTTGGGGTCTATTCACACATGAGGGCAACAAACATCATGACGATGGTAATGGAATACATGAATGAGAGATTCAAATTATACACCAAAGGATCCACTAGGGTTCTTGATGTTGCAGATGATAAGGATGTGGATGATGATGATGATGTAGTGGATGACGATGACGGTGGTGATGACGTTGTCCTCTTCCACAGTGAAAAGGATCCCCTCCTTCTCCTTGCCAATCCCTCGTCTTTTGGATGAGTTTCTGGTGTCTCTGAGCATCTGATTCACGACCGATTTGACGGGGTGAAAATACTTGATCCAGCTACGGCGTGCCATACGACCGCTCGCGGGTGCTTGCGGTCATATGGAACGCCGTCTTTCATGCTAAAAGCGCGGCGACATCCATTCCTTTGGCCTTATTGCTTGATTCTCTTACGAAAAGTGATCATCACCTTAAATACATGATTCAACCACCATTTATGAGGATTTTATGATAATTGATCCAAAATACGTTACTTGAGGGACTATCAACAAAACGATGTGCGCGAACGAGGTAAAATTCCACAAAGCCTACTACGTAGGCACAAAATACTTTGTAAAAACATCACATAAATTAGACTCGTCGACTCCCCCAAGCTTAAGTCTTGCTCGTCCCTGAGCAAGTACCATGGCCTGTAAAAACAAGGCCAGCCTTGTGTTTATGAGATACAGATATGTAGAAGCATGAGTCCATCACTGTTCTAAAGGAACGGTTTGAGATGTGATATTTGTAACAAATGGTAGCTCATATTCACCATGATAAGGATCATGCAGACATCCACATTTTGTCGCTCAATTTTATTGTGAACAACTAACAACTTCATATCCTAGTTCATTGTTCAAGAAGTTATTCTTTTCCTCTTATTATTTTCGGGACTTTATATTCTTTATATAATCAAGTCTCCTGTCATTGAGACATGCTATAGGCTCATCTCATCTTTTTGTATGATATGCATGCCAAACATGAATCTCGGCATGACTTATTTTATAAAAGCACTTTTTGATTTTTAGGAGGATTAATTTCTTTGCCTGCCCTTTTGTGAGTTGAAACCTTCGATAAACTAGCATAAATAGTTATTTAATCTTCTTTCAAAATTTAACAACTGCAATGTGGAGGACTTATAATCATCATGAAAGTAATCATGGGCTACTATTAGATCACAGAGTTCATCAAGTACGTTCTCAATTTAGCAATAATGGTCTCACGCATCAAGATATGCGTACACTCATCGAAAAGGGTCATCCCTTCACAGAGTTCATCTGCTAGCTCTACACAATAAGCCTCCCGACAAAGGTTGGTACCGGCCCACGGATTTCATCCATATGATTGAGCTTTGTCATCTCTATTGGTGTTGTGCTACTGTTTATCTACTCTCATGAGAAAGTGGTATTGTTTTGCATGTTAATCTAAGGCTGCTAATAAATTGATCCACCGGTTTGCCACCGTTATAGCCACTGATAAAATTAAGTAATAATACAGTTCAAGTTGAGCTGCTGTGTTTGGTATCATATCATTTCCTATGAGGATAATGAGGAGATGCATCTCTTTGTGACTATACATTTCATCAGTTACTCCCTTTGTTAATGTAATGGTTGTTTTAAGTATTTTCTTTCCCTTTTTTTGAGCAAACAGATGCTAGCATTCAATTGTTCTCTTGTCTTTGCACAACAGGATCATCCTCCTCTGAAGAAGAATATGGAGTACGTGAAGTGACTAGTTCCGATTATGCCAGGATGAAGAAGCCCGATCTATCTTCTCATCGGAAGGAGCGATTGAAGGATGCGGTTACATTACTCCCCACAAGACCAAAGTAAATTCAGCTCGGAAGGACTCACAGATTTCCATCTTTTTCTTTGTGATGGGCAAGTACAATGTTGTTCTAGGATTCTTTTCGGTGAGTTCCATTTTTTAAAGTGTGCTCTACATGGACCATGTAGGTGCCTATTTAAATTGTAAATTCATAATACGCTTTGCTTTACTCATCATTTTTGTATTTATGCAAGCGAGGTGCTCAAATTGATTTCAGTGGGAATCATTCATTTCCACCACAAGAAAGGAGGTGCCGATATGTTTAAGGCGTTGAAACATATAAAAGGCGAAATCATACAATCTACGCGCGAATTTGGTTGATTTTGGTGGAACTGCACAAAAAGAACAGTTGGCTTATTTAGCACGAGGTGCCATGTCAATGTCCGAACTGATGGCAAACCCTGCCCATTCCACAATCGTAGGCATTTGATATTTTGGAATGGGAAAACCTTGTCAAAGTTTGCTCATTGATGTACGCAAAACAATACGCATTTGACATTTTGGAATGGGACAACCTTGTCAAATCTTGCTCATTGATGTTAGCAAGAAGGCACACATTTGATATTTTCGAATAGGACGCCCTTTGCTGTCAGCATCATTGATTGATTTTTCTTTATTATTTAGTTCTGAAGTAAATATTGGCTCTGACATGTGAATCTATGAGATGCATAATCATCGATTGTTTTGAATGTTCTCTATGAATTGTCAGGCCTGTGTGTTTGATTGCAATGTACAAAAACGCTAAAAAGCTGCTCAAACTTTTTGTACTCCCTCTGTTCCTTTTTAATTCGCATATTAGATTTCTTCCAAGTGAGTTGATTTTACATTGTGAATGTTGATACTTTTTTCTATAAGATTGGTTAAAGTAGAGATACTTTGACTCCAGACAAAACTTATATGCAGACTAAAAAGGACCAGAGGGAGTACGTGTGTAACTACTGCAAACGAGGTGATCACCCTGGGAATAATGCTAGTACGTATTGTTTTGCATGTTCATCCAATGCCAGTGATACACGAATTCGAACTAATCAAACTAAATTCATTCATACACGACCAGATTTCATATAAACATACCGGATTTTATTACATTTCATACATCCTTCAACTAAAAAGGGGTGCGCTGGAGGTATAATTAATTAACCGAAGCTACCCACCAGTGTCTGGCTCAGTCGAACAGAATCTTTAGTGACTTTACTGCAGTTGCAGTTGGGTCACTGACATGTGGGCTAGATGCCCTGTTAGCCCACATGTCGCTGACCCAACTGCAAGACGGCAGCTTAAGTCACCAAGGACCTTCTCCAACACAGCTCTCCGACTCCACGTCGCCGCCAAGAAGCTAAGCGGTCGCCAATGGTCAACCCGCCAAGCTTGTCTTCAACCGGAGGGTAGCAGCGGTCGCCTTACTTGTACCCGAGCGGCGGCGACCTACCGTGTTCTACTCTTCCTCGTTTTCTATGTAGCTCGACCTCATTGGCAACGGGGCGGGGCCTCGACGGAGCCGGCGATGTCCTCTATCTCGTTGCCGGTGGGGCGGCGCCTCGGCGGAGCAGGGGAAATCCACCCCCTTGTTGCCGGCAGGGTGGGGCCTCGGCGGAGCCGGCGATATCCTCTGCCTCGTTGTTGGCGGGCGGGGCCTCGCGGAGCAGGGCCTCACCGAAGCCGACAAAGTCCTCCGCCTCGATGCCGGCAAAGTCCTCCGCCTCGATGCCGGCAAAGTCCTCCGCCTCGATGCCGGCGGGCCGGGGCCTCGGCGGAGCAGGGCCTCGCCGAAGCCGGTGAAATCCTCCACCTTGGTGCCGGTGAGGCGGGGCATCAGCAGAGCCGGCGGTGTCCTCTGCCTCGTTATTGGCGCGGCGGAGCCTCCGCGGGGCAGGGCCTCGTCGATGCCAGCGGAGCGGGGACTCGATGGAGCCAGCATTGTCCTCCGCCTCGTCCTCGGTCTCGCCAAACAGCGCCTCGCCCGCTTCATCGTCCTCTTTGTAGGCAGCCGCAACCTCTGCCACCCGCATGCGGTACCGTCAGCGTGCGAGGTGGCTCTTGCGGACGGAGCGGTAGGAGTCGAGCAACGCCTCCTGCTCCGCCCGCTCCGCAGCGATCTGCTCCTCCGCCTACAGGTGCTCCTGGAGGAGATGGTGGTTGTAGGCGGCGGCGGCCTGCGCCTCTGGGAACTGCTCTTGTCACTTCTGCCTCACTGTGTCCATGTATTGGGCACGGGCCTCGCCGATGGTCATGGTGCAATGCACCGGCGAGGATGGCGCAAAGGAGGGGGTTGGCGCCGGATCATCGACTACCATGTTCTCCATTGGGATGTCGTCGTACGTCCTCCGGCTGCCTGCCGGCAAGCCAGTCGACAGCAATGGCTGCCATCTCCTTGTGGTCTGTCGTCCGCCCGTCCCGAAGAGCGCTGGAGCGCGAGGAAGCCATGGTGGGCAGTAGTGGCGTGGACAGGAGAAAGGGAACGGAGGCGGATGACCATGGCTATGGCCGGCGCAACAGTTTATATAACAATGGTGGGCGGCGGAGGGATGGACGGGTGGCGCTAGAGTAGCCGCCTCGACAACCGCGTATCATTAATGTGGGCGACAGACGGACGGATGGACGGACGACACTTGTGTCGTTTGAAGGCGGAGCAACCGCTTGCACCAGGAAGCGGCGGGCGGCGCCGTGGAAAAGGCCGGCGCCGGAAGCTTGATACAGGTGGGCCAGGGCGGTCAGACTCGTGCTTGGCAATGGGTCGGTCCAACAGCCGGACATGCTGGCTCGCCAGCGAACTCGCCAAGCTGAGCAACGACAATCAGACGATGGACGTAGAGCACAGCGCCACCTCCAAGCCAGTTCATGTCGTGTTCACCATAGAGTAGGTGCGGCCACACTTCGACGCCCTAATGGCGGAAGAGCTACCAGCACAGGAGGACCTGTGCTGCAACCTCCATCTCCTCAGCGAGCACCGGCGAACAAGCGAACGACAATGTCGTCGCGGACATGTGGCCCTATGATCCTGGCTTCCTGAATGAACAGCAGGCGCTGTATTAGACCATCTGTAGGGCCCGCGAGGCCCTCTCCGTCGTCCTACGAGTTGTTGCGCTCGTCGTGGCACCGACGTCTCGCGTTGTCAACATGGTCAACGGATATGAAGAATGAGGAGATGACTTTACTTCGAGAGGATGAGAGTGGGGACCCACCAGGGCCATAGACGCACGTATGCAAGTGCCTCCTTATTACATACAACTATAAATTTTTTTGCTTCCTCCTGGTTTCCTGACATCACGGTCCCACACCATTGTCAATCTATGTAGTCAATAAATGAGAGAATTGCATAAGGAGCGGCCGACAGCTGGGACCAAGCAGCTTGAGCAGTATTTGTGTTTTTGAGGTGTGAGCACTGTAGAGTTTTTCTTGAGCGATGTTTTTGTTGTTGTTCAGAGGAGAGCAGGGTATCAACTGGGCGGGTTGTGGCCCGTCTAGCCCAGGCCAAATATCTAGCCCAGATATTAATTTTTTTCAAGCTGACTAGAAATTTTGGGATAAAAACATTTCGGATTCCATCAAAATATGGGAAATTTATTGAATTCTGTTTTGAGCGGTTGGTTGAAATTATTAATCATTGTCCTAGCTAGAAAATGGGTTGTACTTTTAACAAACTGTAAATGGGTTGTAGTAAATTCCATTAAAATTCAGAAATGGGTTGTACATTCTTACAAATCACAAATGGGCTATATGTTCTCTACCACACACTTGTGGGCCTACTAAGTTGACGCGTACGCAAGGCTTTGTCAAGTTATAGTCAACACACGGTTCTAGCAGCAGTGGCCGTTGGATGTCCATCCAACGGATGTCGTGCTTCTTCTTCAATCTCGGATATTCTTGCTTCAGCTGCCCAAAAAATGATTCCTCCCCCTGACATCTGGGGCACGCTATTTCAGAGGCTGACCTATGGGCCTACTAAGTTGACGCGTACCAAGGGCTTTGTCAACTTAGTTAATATAAATGATTCTAGCTGCAGTGACCGTACGATGTCCATCCAACGGCTGTCGTGCTTCTTCTACCTCTGGTCTTCTTGATCCAGCCGCCCAAACCAGCGCCAGCCATGCCGCCTGCTCCTGCCTCCCATGTCCGGCTGTGCTACCACCGCTGGCCATGCCATCCCTCTATACTCACCCACACCTCTTGGTATTCTCCGGCGACGGCAGCCTCACACCGCAGCCGAAGCAGTCAACCCACGTACTCCACTGTTGCGTCTTCCCTGGCTCCGCTTTGTTGCCTTCCTAGGCCTCGCCGTCGTCCACCGCCTTGGCACTCTCGGTGTGGCGTGGTCAACATGGTCAACGAAGGACAGCCATCGGAAGAGGACTTTAGGCGATGAGGCTGACAGCTGGACCCACCAGCTACATCTTCGAACACAAGGAAGTGCCTCCTTATTACTCGCAAAATAAAAACGATTCCTCCCCCTGACAACTAGGACCGACCTGTTATATCTTTGCACACAAGGAAGTGTGTCCTTATCCTCCCTGACTGCTGGGACACACCCGGTCAAAGCGTATGTAGCGTTGTCTGACTGGTCGCGAACGTGTACGTGCATACCGGTCGATCGGTCCCTGTGCAAGTATGAACCATGGCCCAGTAAGTAGCGCCATGTGTCGTTATAGAGCACCCGACATAGCAGTTCACGCAGTCTCGTCTAAGTCCTGTACACGTATGTAAAACCATAGGGCAAAAAATATGGCCATGTATGTACATACAGGGGGGTCTCGAGCGCGTACTCGCGCATATATACGGACGACCAGGGCTTGTGTACATGGAGAGGCAACGGACAGCAGCAACGATGTCCTGTTCACCGGGCAGCAAACCAGCTGGGTCGGAACAGAGAAACAGCGTCCCGTTCATCGGGAGGCAACCGGCAGGGTCGGAAAGCGTCCTGTTCAACAGGAGCCAACTGGCTTGGACGGAAGAGCCGAAACAGGGTCTTGCATACCGCAAACCGGAGGAAACTGCCTTCTGCTCGACCGGCCATGGTCGAAACGGGATCCTGTTCATCGGGAGGGGTCTGGCGTACCGCAAAACGGAGGAAACGGACTTGTGTTCGAGTGCGTACGGTCGAAACGGGGTCCTGTTGATCGGGAGGGGTGTGGCGTACCGCAAAACGGAGGAAACGGACTTGTGTTGGAGCGCCTATGGTCAAAATGGGGTCATGTTCATCTACCGTCTATTGCCTCGCTCCAGCTTCCACGGGCTACGGTCACTATTCATCGAGAGGCAACCCAACACCGGCTATCCACGTCTCGCATGGGGGCTCGATCGGCTTCACTAAGCAGTAGCAGTGATCAATCACTCGGGTTCAGTTAGCAGCAGCAGCGAAGGAATTGCTCGGGTTCAGTCAGCAGCGAATGAATCGCTCGGGTTCAGTTGACAACCAAGGGATCGATCGCTCGGGTTCGATAACGTCGCGATCGCCGGGTTCGATTACGCCGCGCCTCGCTGTAGCGTACACAAGAAATACGCGCAAACCTCGCTGCATTGCTCGGCCGTGACCACCCACCATCATCGGGAACTCCCTGATATTTTCCTCGCCCTCGCTTCTACCATGGTTTTTTCCGTCATGGACGGCCCAAATAATGTCATGTAGTTGCGTCTCCAGCCCACCCAGGACAAAAAGCCCATTTTCTGACATGATTTTTTGTCATAGAAGTAGGAGCCCACCACATCTATGATGATACCAGGTTTTGTCATAATTATCATCATAGAAGTGTCATAAGCATGACAGAAAAAAATCGTCCGGCCCAAAATGTCATGGATGTGTCTTTTTTGTAGTATTCACTGGGGCGCTTCATCTCCAAGCTAGGCGAGTGTGCCCTCTCGTTCTTCAAACTGATGAAGAAGAAGGGCCCGTTTGAATGGACTCCGGAGGCCGAGGCGGCCTTCCAAGACCTCAAGAGGTACCTCACCAGCCCGCCGGTAATGGTGGCACCTTGTCCACTTGAGCCCCTGGTGCTTGACCTGGCCGCCATGCCCCACTCGGCCATCGCAGCACTCGTGGCAGTCCGGGAAGAGTGCGTGGATGCGGGGGTGCGACGTAGCGCCCCACGCCCGACCGCGCCACTGCAACCTCAGGATGGCGCTCCTGAGGCCCCAGCTATCCCACTGGATAGCAAGGCTCCCAAGGCTCCCTCGTGTCAAGAGGGGAAGGATGCCATCGACGCCTCCTCCTTCATCGAGAATCCCGCGTACTTCGTCAACAGGGTGTTGTGTGACGTGCATGCACGCTACCCCATGCCACAGAAGCTCCTGCTTGCACTCCTCGTCGCCTCCAGGAAGCTGAGCCACTACTTCCAAGGCCACCCCATCAAGGTTGTCTCTACATACCCCCTGGGGAAGGTGCTCCGTAGCCCCAACGCCATGGGAAGGCTTGCCGAGTGGAACATCGAGCTGCAGGCGTTCCAGCTAGAGTTCAGCACCACCAGAGTCATCAAGGGCGTGCCTCTCGCTGACTTCGTGGCGGAATGGACTGACACCCCTGACCGAGGAGTGGGCGAAGACCGCTCCCTCACGCCCGGAGACGAAGCACCGGATGGCTGGGTCATGTACTTTGACAGCGCATTCGCGCACCAGGGCGCGGGGGCTGGAGCCGTGCTCATCTCACCTACCCAGGACAAGCTCTACTACGTCGTGCAACTCTGCTTTCAACATGGTGAGAAAGTCTCCAACAACATCACAGAATATGAGGGCATGATCGCTGGCCTCAAGGCCGCGGCGGCCTTGGGGGTCAGGCGTCTCACCATCATGGGTGACTCTCAGCTCCTTGTCAACTTCTTCAATAAGGAGTACAAACCAAAAGACGGGCACATGGAGGCATACCTAGAAGAGGTACGCAAAATTGAAAAACGATTCTTGGGCTTGGAATGGCAGCACGTACCATGTGGCATGAACAAGGAGGCGGACAAAATCGCCAAGAGGGCGTCCTGGCACGAACCCCAGAAGCCTGGTGTCTTTGAAGAGCAGTTCTTCAAGCCATCAGCGGTCCCCCCATTGCAGGCCTGGCGCTGCCCCGGGAGGGACCGCCCATGGCACCCTCCTCGGGTGCCCCAGCCTGCGGCCCAACCTCGGGAGCTCGCTTGCTCCTTGCATTGAACCTCAGGAGGGGTGCTGGACTGAGGAGTTCAAGGCATACCTGCTCCGAGGCACCTTGCCGGAGAAGGAGGAAGGCAGCGAGCAGCGTGGCCCGCTAGGCCACCTCTTACTGCATCCAAGACGGCGAGCTACCGAAAGCGCCCAAACGACGTCTCCCTGCGGTGCATCTCCAAGGAGCAGGGGTGCGAGCTGCTGGCTGACATCCACGGCCCGGATTGAGGGCATCACTCCTCGTCACGCACCCTCGTGGGCAAGGCATTCCGCAGCGGTTTCTACTCACCCACGGCACTCAACGACGCCACTGAGCTGGTGAGATCCTACGAGGCATGTCAATTCCATGCCAAACAGATCCAACAGCCCGCTCAGGGCCTCCAGACCATTCCGCTCTCATGGCCGTTCGCGGTCTGGGGGCTGGATATCCTGGGCCGTTTCCTCGAGCAGCCGGGGGCTACCGCTATCTCTACGTCGCCATCGGAAAGTTCATCAAGTGGGCGGAGCTGGAGCTGTGCGCACCATCCCAGCTGGCTCGGTCGTCAAGTTCATCAAGGGCCTCGTGAGCCGCTTTGGGGTCCCCAACCGTATCATCACTAACAATGGCTCTCAGTTCATGAGCAACCTTTTCAAAACATATTGTGCTAACCTTGGAACGCAGATATGCTACGCTTCGGTGGCACATCCATGGAGCAACGGCCAAGCCAAGCGCGCCATCGCGGAGGTCCTGAGGGGCCTCAAGGCGAGGAGCTTCAAGAAGAAACTCGAGGCCTGCGGCATGGGCTGGCTCGATGAGCTCGAGTCCGTGCTATGGTCCATCCGCACCACCGCGACCAAGCCCACGAGCGAGACCCCATTCTTCCTCGTCTATGGGGCTGAGGTGGTCCTCCCTCATGAGGTCAAACATCGCTCCCCGCGGGTCTTGGTGTTTGATGAGGCACGCCAGGACACCTCACAGGGGATGGACCTCATGTTGGGGAGGAGGGCCGCCGCCAAGCCTCGCTCCATGCCGCGAGGTACTAGCAGGCGCTGCGACGGTATCACTGTCGTAGCGTCCGCTCCAGGACCCTCAAGGTGGATGACCTCGTCCTGAGACGGGTGCTCTCCAGGGAGGGGCTTCACAAGCTCTCGCCTATGTGGGAGGGCCCGTTCAGGATCTCCCGTATCTCCAGGCCTGGCGCCACGCGCCTGGAGACGCAGGGCGGGGTCCCCATCCAGAATGCCTGGAACATCCAGCACCTCTGGAAGTCCTATCCGTGATCAAGGCCATGCACCTCTCAAGTTGTCACGCCCAATATGCGACCCTATCCAAAAGGAACTCGACGGTCCCACCAAGGATAGACCCGCATATTGAAACGCTTTTGCAAGGTGTATATCATTACATCAACATTTCATAATAGATGGGGATACATACATCAGGCACAAAAGCCACAAGAATACATCAACATCAAATACAAGATCAACATCCGACTACGGATGAAACATAAACAGAAGCTCAAACGACATCCACCACCTTTAGCCCAGGCTGCCGACCGGAACCTATCCCCGATCGAAGAAGAAGCGGAAGAAGAACTCCAATACAAGCAAACATCGCTCTCGCATCATGATCATCGCATAAAACCTGTACTGCAGAATCGGTGGTGTAGTAATCTGTGAGCCACGAGGACTCAGAATCCCATTACCATGGGTATCGAGACTAGCAAAGCTTAATGGGAAAGGAAGGGGTAAAGTGGTGAGGTTGCGAGCGCTAAGCATATATGGTGGCTAACATACGCAAATGAGAGCGAGAAGAGAAACAAAGGAACGGTCGTCAACTAGTAATGATCAAGAAGTGATCCACGAACTCCTACTTACGTCGGACATAACCCGAAACCGTGTTCTCCTCTCGATCAACCCGAAAAGAGACACTCACGGTTACGCACACGGTTGGTGTATTTTAGAAGAGTTTGCTTCAAGTTTACTACAACCGGATATTAACAAATTCCCATCTGCCACATAACCGTGGGCACGGCTCTCGAAAGTTTATACCCTGCAGGGGTGTCCCAACTTAGCCCATGATAAGCTCTCGCGATCAACGAAGGATATTCCTTCTCCCCGGGAAGACCCGATCAGTCTCGGAATCCTGGCTACAAGACATTTCGACAGTAATAAAACAAGACCAGCAAAGCCGCCCGGATGTGCCGACAAATCCCGATAGGAGTCGCACGTACCTCGTTCTCAGGGCACACCGGATGAGCCAGACATCGGGTTGGCATAAACCACGATTGCCAGGCGCCGGACATCGCTTCGGTTTGGACCCGGCACTCGAAGGAGAACTGGCCGGGGGGCTAAAATAAAGATGACCCTCGGGCTCCGAAACCCAAGGGAAATAAAAGGGCATAGGTGAGGCAAATGGTAAAACCAATGTTGGGCCTTCTTTGGAAAAGTCTTATTCAAAGCGAGCGGTCAAGGGGGTCCCATAAATCACCCGACCGCGCGTTAGGGACGCAAAATCCGGGAACATAATACCGATATATGGACGGAAACTAGGGCGGCAAGAGTGGAACAAAACACCGGGCATAAGGCCGAGCCTTCCACCCTTTACCAAGTATATAGATGCATTAATAATATAAGAGATATTGTGATATCCCAACCAAAATCCTGTCCACCATGGAGCAATCTTCATCTTCACCTGCAACTAGCAACGCTATAAGAGGGGCTGAGCAAAACGGTAACATAGCCAAACAATGGTTTGCTAGGAAGGGTGCAAAAGGTTAGAGGTTCATGGCAATTTGGGAGGCTTGAGCAGCAAGTGATAGGTAACGCAGCATAGCGATAGAACGAAGCAACTAGCATAGCAATGATAGTAGTGAGATCCAGGGTAGCGGTCATCTTGCCTGAAATCCCGCAAGGAAGAAGAACGAGTCCATGAAGAAGATGAAGCCACGAAGGCAGACCAAGCGTGAGCGAGCGAATCCTCACGATCGCATAGCAAGCAGGGAACTATCGAGAGAAGCACACAACATGGTAAACACACCACACATAGACAAGACATGATGCACAACAAGCATGATGCATGACAAATCTAGATGAGGCTACTCATGGCAAGAGATGATGCAAACAAGAGCAACACATCAAGGCAAGTTTAAATGAGGCCGAACAACATATAACAATTCCTAAGTCCTCATATGCAAATTTCGAAATTGGTCCAGATCTGAATAAACCTTATGTTCAAGTTGTTAAGCAGCAAGTTAAGATGCACCACGATGATCTACATGAAATTCTAGTCAAGTTACATATAAAGTTCATTAGATTCGGAGCTACGGCCTAGAAGATATGAGCAAAACAAGATAAGCGTGACATCAATGCAAAATGCATACAAACATCAATGAAACACCTCAAAACATGGATGCAACATGATAATATGAATCTACATGCAAAATCAAGCAAGTTTCATATAGAGCACACTCAAAACGGAGCAACGGTTCAACACATACACCCTATACAAGTTATAGCAACAATCAGTCCATAACAGCAAGTAGGCATATTGCAAGCATCAAAACAACATGCTACAGTATCTCAACATAAAAACAAAAGGCATGGACATGAAGTGAAGGTAAATCACAACAAAACATGAACACTGAGCTATCTCCAGAAATCACTAGAACATGCTCAAACACACATGGCAAGATTGCAAATAATAACAGTTTCAGACTTATCAGGAAATAACATCAGGTTGCAATGTTTAGAGCTATCAAACGACATGCTACAGGAACTTATCATGGCAAACAAAGGCATGGCATGAATCTACTAATTGCATATAACAAAAGTCCTTTAATGACCATGAGCCAAAAAGGATTAGAAAATATGATGGCACCCATGTAAACATAGCAAGTTATATTACAGATTCATACATGGCAGGAACAACAATAAGTAGGCATGTTGGTGAGCTTGAACCACTCACCACAGAGCAATAAATGGCATGGCAATGTAATCAACAGTAATAAGACATGGCATATAAGCTATACATGGCAAGAACAACATCATAGCATACACGGATCAACTACAACAACCTTGGCAAAATTGAATAACATGTAAACAATCTGCCAGGAAACATTTTATAGCAAAAGTAGAGCTCGATTGACTCAAGCTATGGCACTCCATAATTGCAAACAAGGGCATGGATGGATAGAGCAAGACATGTATAACAAAACATCCTTACTGAAGTATCTCAAAATAAGCATGGATCTCTCTGTATCATCAAGTTTACATGGCAAACAAATATCAGCAGAACAGGGCTGAAATCAGCAACATCATGAAGCCTAGTTTGCATGCTTGTGCTAGTCACCACAGAGATCACAAAAATACATGGCATACACCCCTATAAATATGGCATGACATATTACAAAACACATGCAGGACTCAAGTTCATAGGGTGCACACATCAATCATGGCAAAAATGACAAAAGTGCATGTTCTGATAAGAATATGAAATTAACACCACATAGCCCTCTTCTAACAGCATTTCAGGCATCAAGATGAGCTCAAATGTAAATGATGCAATGAGATGAAATGTTCTACTCTTCGTGGCGAACAATTTGACATATTACACACATGAAACGGAGCTATGATTGCTGATATATGATGGCATGAATATGACATGATAATGTGCAAAAATCTGGGACTTAGGCGAAATTTATACCCTCCGAAAGTCAACGGGACGAGGGGATCCGGGACGCAGAGGGGCCGTTTGGATCGGGGACGGGTGGATCTCATCCACCCCGACCCGATCCGGCGAGGAGGCGGCGCCATGAAGCAGCGGTGCGGCGGAGGCGATCACGGGTGGCTGCGGAGATGGAGGGCGCCGGATGGATCATGGGCGCGGAGTTTTGGCCGGCCGGGCGAGGGCGGCGGCTAAAGGGAGGAGGCGCGGCGCAGCTGCTGGAGCGGCGCCGAGGCGGCGCTGGCGAGGCGGGCGGCGGCCGGCGGAAGGCGCTGTGGCACGGGTCATGTACAGACGGGCGGCGACCCAGCCGGGAGGGCCTCGCTGGCCTGGGCGGGCTGGGCGGGCGGGAGGGCGGCGTGCACGTGGCGGCCCGGGAGCAAAGTGAGGCGGCGGCGCGAGGTGTCCGGCGGGTGCGGACATGTCCGAAGGCGGCGAGGGAGATTTTAGGGTTTGAACTGCGGGATTTCGGGGAGGAAGACATATATATAGATAGAGGGAGCTAGGAGAGTCCAAGTGAGGTGTGGTTTTCGCCCACACGATCGTGATCGAACGACCGAGAGCATGGAGGGGAGTTTGCCGGGTTTTGGGCCACTTTGAAAGGGGTGTTGGGCTGCAAAGAGAAGGAGGCTTTTGCGGTTACCCGGTTAACCGTTGGAGTATGAAACGACCTCCAAATGGCACGAAACTTGACAGGCGGTCTACCGGTGCTATACCAAGGCCGCCTGACAAACCTCGGTCCATTCCGAGAACGTTCAATACCCGCACACGAAAAGAGGTAAAAGGGAGCGCCGGGGGACATAGGAGTGCCGGATTGGAAAACGGACAACGGGGAAAATGCTCGGATGCATGAGATGAACATGTATGCAAAATAAAATGCACATGATGACATGATATGAAATGCATATGATGACATGGCAAAGTGCAACACGCAAGCAAATGACATGGCAACGATGGCGAATAATTGGAAGACACCTGGCGCATCGAATCCGGGGCGTTACACAAGTCTCCGCCCGCGACACTCTCACGTAATAATGAGTGGGGATGTACAAGCCCCAGAGTCTCCTGAGCGCCGCCCCTGGGCCTCACGGGGGCTCCCACCGACGTCCTAGTGGAGGCCCCAGCTCCACGCTGGCGGGAAGACCAGAAGACTAGCATAGGTGCCGGACGCGGCTGTTCTTTTGCTTGCTTTCTGTAGCTGATTTGCAACTTGTTGGAATGAAATTTCAAGTTCTCGCATCTTTTATTTGAAAGGGTTGGGAAATTTTTCTCCTCGCAGTTTTCACTCTTTCAAGTCTTGCCTTGGGGAGAGTAACAGTTGCTCGTTGCTCTTCCTTGTGCGTCGCGTGCGTGGGGGCTGGGCATGGTGTGTACGCTCGGGCCTGCCCGCAAACACACCTCACCAAAGCCTCGTTGTCCTAGCCTTTGGCGTCTTAATCCTCGTGCGGTGCTCTCAAACGAGCCAATGGGCATGCACGCCCTCCTGAGTCCGTGCCTCCAAGCATCGCGACGGAGCGTACCAGCGGCGACTGACCCACGCTTGGGGGCTCGCGCGAGGCATGGCATCTCTGGAGGTCCCCTATCCCCGTAGCCATAGGGTGCCTCCCAAGGCTCAAGGACTTTTGAATCTTCGAGAAGGCAACCCCTGGAGGACCTCTCCGAAACGAGGGGCGTGCAGGAAGTCCAAGCCCTAGAAGCGCACGCTCTCGCAGCACGAGAGTCTACCGCAAGCACACTAAGCTATGTCACCCGAATCACAATCAGCAGCAACACGGGCATCAGGACGCGATATAAAAACGATAATATAATGGTGCAAGTGCCATGGTTTATTACACGCCCCCACAGGGCCTTCTACTTTTCTGGTGTAGGGGAAAGAAAGAAGCAAAAGCAGCCGTGCGACTCCAGCGGCTCATGAGATCCGGCTCCGGCAGTGTCCGAGCTCAGTCAGAGTCTTCCTCCTGCTTCACCGGGGCGCGTAGGTGAGGTAGCCCATCGCCCTCCTCGGTCCGAGCTCGACGGCGTGGCGGCTCGTCGTAGTCGCCGTTGCTCGCCGCTGGAGACCTCGTGACCGTCACCGAGAGCAAGCTCACCGCCGGAGATGCTACCACCCCTCTGGCTATCATCATCGGAGGGGTGGACGTCATTGTTGTTGATGTCACTCTCCGGACAGCACCCCAGGCGCCGGCCATCTTCCCCAAAGACCCTGGCGCAGAGGGTCGCGGCACCGTCATACCTGAAGTGGAGGGTACACCACCCCTGCAGGCCGCGCGCGCGGGCAAACGGCTCCCACCCGCGGTTGAGGAACACGTTGCCGGTGGAGGTGACCTCGACCTCCACCCACAAGGCCCTGCTGCAGCAGCCATCGGCCTACTGACCCGAAGGCCACCGGGTCCCCAGCCGCAGCTGCGTGCTGCCAAGAAGTGCGGGAGCTGGAACCAGACGCTCGCAGGCCTCTCTGCCCATACCACAAACTCCGAGGACGCGTCGGCTGAGTGGGATCGCGGACGCGGCGGCCGAATGGCTGCCACATGCCTCCCCCCGTCGACGCAGCCACCCTGGCCGCGACAACTTCCACCGCGGGAAGAAGCACCCCCACGGCTGTCGGAGGCGGCGCCAGTCTTCGAACGGGTGTGCCTACGCCCTCGGGGAGCCACCGCCGGAGTCGCGGCGTACTTCCGGGGACAGCCGCGGCCTCTCTTGGGCGACGGCGAGCCCGATCCTTCCTTGGGAGCCTTTCCTTTCTCCGCGGTGGAGAATCCTTACTGGTGCCATGGATGCTCTAGCGAGATGACAGAGCGAAGAAGGAGAAGGAGCAAGCAGCGAGAAGATGAAGATGAGCTGGGGGCTCCGCCCCCTCTCCCATTCATAGCCAGAGGAAGGCTAACCGCCGGCCTCTCACGCTCCAAGCAATGATGGCCTCTCTACATGCGCCAGGCAGTTACCAAGGCGGCGTGGGGAAGTGAGACGCTCACGTCCCATCAAGCGTCATGCGTCGACTCGGTTCGCAAGCGATTGGGGCCCGTGACGCTTCGCCCTTGCCCTTTGGCTTCGCCTCGAAGCCAAGTTCGAGAGCGCCTTGGGCCCGGGTTATCTTCATTCTCGGGAACCAGGTACCCAGACTTGCACACTCATGCCCATGGCGTGGCTCCATCGACGGCCTGGTACGACCCATCTACGACACCGTCACGACAAGACCCTTGAGAGGGGCCAAGCCTCACGAGGCGGATGGCATCAAGACCTCCGGAGGGAGCGGCCTCCTCGGGCCGCCTCATGAGGAGCGGAGATTTCTATGCAGGTGCCCACCTTATGAGGCTGAAGTGACGCAAGCCATGACGACCAAGGCCAGGCGGGCGCCAGCGGGCGCAGAGGAGCCTGTTTCCTCTTCGGTGCTAAGGAGGCAAGCACAGGCGTGGGGTCCCGAGGAATCAGCAAAAGGTTTCCATTCCCGTGCAACGAGACCAAGACCGCCAGGATGGCAGGACGGATGTCATCACCGAGCCCACGGCAGCATCATGACCAGAAGCTTTGTAGGCGATGACCACATTTTATGAGGATAAGATGTACTACTTGTCCCCTTTCATATTGGCCATTGTGGTATCCCTTCCCGCCTTCGTTTTGGGGGGAAGAGGACCGAGGCCACTATAAGTATAGGTTAGCCACCACCAAGAGGGGGGGATCGAATCCAAACATCATCGACTCACACCCACACCAGAGTAGACCTCGCGAGGTTGTTCTTCCCATGTACTAGTTCATCCTCAGCCCCTCGTGAGGCTAATCCACCACGAAGCAGGAGTAGGGTCTTACCCCACAAGGTGGCTCAAACCTGGGTAAACTGTCGTGTCCATCTTCTTCCTTGTTCGTCGAGCTAGGCCGTGAGGGTGACGAACTGGTCGGCTGAAGAGGTTGAGTTTTTCGCACACGCCTCAGAGCTCGAACCTTTCTTGGGGTCTGCGGAGCCCTGGATTCGACAGTGTTCTTCTGGACTATTCTGTTACTGGTAACAGAATAATATTTTGTTACCCCCGGCCCTATAAGAGGTGACGCGCCTATGGCCTACTCCGGCCGACCCACCCCAACCTACCTCCTACCGCCGGAGGCAGTCGTCGCGGGCGAGCGAGCGACGGCGTCAGCCGGAGCGAGGGAGCGCGCGGCGCCGTGACTGGCCGCCGACGGATCCACCAGTGCGCCGTCCCTGCCTCCCACAACTGGCCCCAACCCACTCCTCGCCTCCATCCCGCGCGCCGGCCGTCGACTTCCCCCCTCGCGCCGGCCGCCAACTCCCTCCCGCGCGCCACCATCGTCCCCCGAGCCGGTCGCCGCCTCCTTCTCGCGCGCCGGCCGCTGTTGCCCTCCGCCTCGTCGCGCCACCTCCCTCGCTGCCCTGCCGCGTGACTCTCACGCCACCGCGCTGCCCCCAACCTCCCGCGCGACCTGCAGTGCCGCCACCCCTGAGCTCCACCGTCGAGACCCTGTGCCCTCTGGCTAGATCCCGGCGGCGCCCCAGCCTCCACCTTTTCCCCTTGCTGGATCCCGACGCCGCCCAGCCCGCTACCTTCTCCCCGGCTGGAGCCCGGCGCCGTCCCTCCCCCACCTTCTCCCCGGCTGGCTCCCGTCGCCGCCCCGCCCCCACCTTCTTCCCATCTGGCTCCCGGCGCTGCCCCTGCTTCCACCCGCCATCGCCGCCACGCCCCTGCTTCCACCTGCCATCGCCGCCACGCCCCTGCTTCCAGCAACCGCCACCACTGCCCCTCCGCCTTCTTCCGCTGGCGGACCAACCCTATTGCCGTGCCACATGGTCAAGGTCGCGCGGGAGACGCCGTCCCTGGCCCAGCCGATGTGGCCCGGCACCCTGACCACCGCCGTGCCCCTGTGCCCTGACCATCCCCGATGTCCAACGCCATGGTGCCTCCCATGGCGGCCGTTCACTGCCGCCTCCCTGGGCTGCTCAACAACACAGCGCCGAGCCGTTCAATGCTGCAGCTCTACCACCATTCGCAACCCTGACTTTCATGGTGTGGTTCTAGAGGTTCAGTTTTTTCAGTGTATGTTTTGTACACTTTTTAGTTCACCTACTTAACGAATGCATGTCCAGTTTCCTCTCTATTTCCCCATGTCAATTGCTGAAAATATTATCAATCGTGTCCCCCTCAGTCCAGGTATGTTAGCCGCAGGAGATAAAAAAATCAGCTGCTTTTAACTGAATAAAATGTCACACAAGTTCAGTTATATCTGTTGCAAGAGTTCCAAAATCTGAAGAAACAAAGCTCAAACCAAGTTAAAAAATTGTTTCCTTCATAAATTAGTTGTTTTTTGGTTAATTCGTTGTTATGGACAGTACAAATACACACTGTTGTGTAGTACATGTGTGTATTGTAATTGTGGTTTGGAGTTCGGAAAAAGATAACAAAAGGTTCATAGAAGAACCCAAAACATTCCGATAGTTTTGTCAGCCCAAATTTGAGTTCAACATGTTTTCTATCATCAGCTCATTAAGAACCCCAAAAACGGTTCAATGTGTGTGTTCAAAAAAATAGTGTGGCTATATATAAAAAAACTAGTAGCTTGGCAAAAAGAAGTTTAACCGATTCAGTGCAAGTTTTGCTTCTGAAAACTGGCATTGTTCATCATGTACTGATCCATTTCAACTGTGGATGTGTTTGAAAAAACGGATGTTCAGCATGTACTGAAAATGCCTTTAAAAAATGAGTAAATAGCATCAGTGAGTTCTAGTACCTATATTGCAAAAGTTCATTGACAAAAGAAATATCAGTACACTATGATGCTTCAGTTAGAAGATCACTGATGCTATTTCCTTCATAGTTTCCCTGTTGTTTCAACTTTTTTTAACCTTTTTGTCTCTAAATTCTGCATCTTTTTTTTGTTTACAGACTATACACATGATACTTGTACTGGGACTAGAGTACAAGTATTACTTCCATGCAAGTTCAATTGAAAAAACACTTTAAGTTTCAGGAATTGAAGAATTCTTTCCTCTAGATTTCTTCCGGCGTCCAAAAATGTTATTTGATTTTTCCATGAAAAAATGAGGCACCTAATATGTCTCTTTGTTCTACAAGTGAGCTATAAAAAATAGAAAATATGGCAAATTAGGTAGAGATTAAACATCCCCCGGAGCCCATCGTCGTCGTCCATGAGCGGGGCTCCCGTGGATGGCTGGATCCCGTCGTCGGCGTCGATAGCGTCCACGAGCGCGAGCACCCCACATCCGACGTGAGCAGCTCCTGAAACTATTTCCTTAACATTGCTACAATTCTGCACTTATGGTTGAGTCCTACTAGTACTGATGAACTATAGAATTGAGTGGAAAATTTAGTTGATTCCTGAGACCCTGACTAGATTTCCTACAGATACAGTTCAGGGTTTAGGATGTTGTAAAACAATTGTATACTTCTAGTTGCTGCTTCCTTCCACCAACGAATTATTGTTTACTTGGTGTTACCCTGTTCTGGGCGTTTGTCACCTGACCCCTTCCTCATGTATCATACCTGCACATCTCCTTGTGCTGCTGTATGCAGTTTGGCTGCTTCCCCTACGTCATGATCCTATGTGCTAAGGGTGCTACCATTTTTTGGTCCGCGGAGGTTGGAGGACGGTCCAGATCTTGTACGCTCTTGCGATCTCCTCCACGTGCACTGTCCTCAGTCCAACCGCATGGCATCAGGATGATCGAGTTCATCGCAAGCAGCAGTCCATGGCTGACTTCTTCCACTTTCCTCCGCCTAGGTCCTTTCCTATGGTGGTGCAAGGTTTCTACTCTTCTCCCTCCCGTGCTCTCTCTCACTGTTCGTGTTCATGTGTACTGCTTCGATTTCTTTGTCATGCAAATGTTGTTGATGAACATTTTTTGTAGTAAAAATCTACAAAAAAAATTAGTTTTTCTCGTTGCGAAAAATACTGAATTTTTCACTGTTCTAGCTATTCGACATGTATTCTACTTTGGTTCAGTATGTCATTTCAGTTTAGTACGTCAGAGTATCATGTACGTCACTTCAGTTCAGTACGGAACATTAGAGATTCGACAGACATAATCATGTCGCACAAGTTCAAGTATAGGCACAGAAGTTTCTCACCGTGAAGAAAATGATCTGGAGTCTCCTTGACAAAACCTCATCTCTCATATTTGTTCCTGTTGTTGTAGGTTGCAGCACAAACAAGATGCACAAGTTCATCTTCAGCGCGTAGGCCGTTCAACTCCGCCACCCCAGGCCGTTCACGCCCGCCACGAGTGTCGGTTCAATGCAGCCCCGACAACCCAGCGCACGTGGAGAGCTACAGAAGAGGTTCAGTTTCTGAACTTTTGAACGTCAAGAGGTTCAGTCCGAAACTTGGTATGGTGGGTGTACTACTGATAATCTCAAACTTATTCCTCTCAACTTCAGTAAAAGAATTTTTGGGAATAGATAAATGTGTGTATGCAAAGTGTTGTGTGATGGGATGTGGCCTGTGGCTGGGTTAATTAGCTAGAGATCTCTATTAGCTATGCCGGGCAAATGCTTTGTGTCCGTACAGTTTAGGCCAAGAAGAGAAGCAAACGTGCTGCTCATCATTTGCCATTATCCATCTTTACTCAAATTATGTTCATCTTTTTTATTTCATCTTTGAAATTTCGGTCCATTTTCTTTTGGCAGGATGCGTAAAAAAATCGAAGGCAGCAACTCAAAAAGTAGATGAATGTTGGAAGGAAGATGTATAAGGCTGAGAGGAAATGGCATCTTGAGGTCCGTTACCATTCAACTTATAGACATCTATGCTCAGTTATTGTTGTCTAACATAGAGTTAACCTGGATGTAAATGCTCCTTCTCTTGTGTATTTCAGTTCAACAATTGGTGGTTCTTCAGGTCACTTTAGCGTGCATTTTCAGTACATCTTCCAGGTGAAGGATTTTTTTCTTCTTATTTTGCTGCACAACCATGGAAGTTTAGAATACATTAGTAGTCTATGTGCGTCCAACAGAGGTGATTTTTTATGCTTGATTAATGCAAGCCTTTTTTCTGCTACTTAGTAGTTTATGTAAATGCTAGTGAGATGAATAGCTATAGAAGTGGTTTGTGCACATAATACACGGCTCATATTTTTCTTAATGGATACTTATGCAGAACTTTCGAGCGACAGCAGCTCCCAAGCCGTTCACCGTCGGCACCATAGTCCGTTCACCGCCGACACCCAAGGCCGTTCACCGACGCAACGATGACGTCTGGCAGTCGTCACCCGCAACCGCGCACTCGCATCTCTCTAGCTTCAAATAGTGTCCTCATCTAGCTGTAGGACGCGTTCTCCTCCAGCTGCAGGACAATGCTATGGTGCACATTCAAGGCAGCAAGCACACCACAGGTCGCAGCGCCGCCGTCGACCACATGTGCGCATGCATGCGATTGATGCGTGTGTGCCTTAGGTATGCATCTCAATGCCTCCGCCCTTCCTCTTTTCATGTAGCATATTCTGAAAATGTTGTTGCGTTGCCAGGTCTCCAATTAGTTCAACTACAAATAATTACATCCGTTCGACTACATATATTACACTAGTTCAACTGTGTGTGTCACACCAATTGACCGAAGTTTTACATATGTTATCACTTCAGAAAAACTGTAGTTTTAGATGATGCAAGCTTAGTTATTTTTTCTATTTCCTATAAGTTCAAGTGATAAATTGCTATAAGTTGGCGGGTTGTTTACTCAGGCAGTTAAAAAGGTGGTCATTGTTGTCTATTTTTAAAGATGTTCGATTGATTCTTGTAAAACAAAATGCTGCCTATATTAAGACAAGAACTCCTTCCTCCATTGGATGTCTCAGTTCAACTGGTTAAGCATCTCAGTGCAACTATATTGACTATGCCCAGTAACATGGTGATGGTTGTGTTTCATACATCCAGGCAATATGATGCTTGCAATGGAATATTGTACAAAGCTCCCATTTGCATTGAATACCGCTACCACCATGTATTTGTACTTCTACGAACTTGTTGAAACAACTCTTGTACAACTCTTTCTATCTCACTCATATTTCTAGTTCTTGCATGGGGCATCTTCTAGCATATGATTGAAACTCATTTCCCATTGTATTATGCATTTAAAAACTCAAAAATTCATGGTGTATTGTCGAGAGAGAGTTCGTAACATTGGATAGTAAGTTCAGACTGTATTTAAATAGCAGGGATCACCAGCAGCGCCTCAACTCTTCGTTCTATTATCAATTTACAGTGTTTTCTCTGAAAAAATAGCTCAAAAGCATTTTTACATAAACTCACATCAAGGACGTCTATTTTATTTCCTGAAACACAATCTAGGTGTGCCAGTACAGTATGTGATCTATCATCAGTTTATGAAAAAGCACATATGACAGTATTGTGTGTGTGCAAAAAAAACAGAGCATTTTTATTATACATCAGTTTTCTGATGCAGATGGCTAGTTTTGCAGGGATATTATCACTGTAGAAGCAAGAGTTCAGCCGGACAAGGGAACAATAGTTGTTGAATTTCCTAGCTGACTGTCTGACCCCGTGAGGCCTAGCACCAGCTTGATTACCCACTTCCTTTGGTTCGAATTCAAGAGCGTCCCACCAATTTAGAATTTATGAACATGCTAATGGTGTGGAGATCTTGTGCAGCAAGGCAGACGTAGTAATCTCAAAAACTTATGAAATACATTAGCGTGTGAAGCCGTGAACAGCTAGCGGTTTATCTTCCAAAATGGATTTATATTATGTTAATAATCGGTGTGCTCTTGTTATCAGTTCATGTGTGCTCTTGTCATCAGGTTGTGTGCCAATTTGTTATCAGTTTTGTGTGTATGTGAGTTGGTAAACCAAGTGTGGCTGCTGCAGAAAAAGGGCACGGGGATGTGTTGCCCTCAATTCTCTCTCGACAAATCTAGCAGTGCAGGTTCTCGGTGCGCCAAGTATTGCAAACCTGGAAATGGGCGTTGGGCCAACCACAAGGCAATCCCACCAGGTAGGGCGCGAGATGGCTGCCAAGCGCGACATGAGCCTTTCCGACCCCATTTCCAGGTGCAGCGCCAGGGTTCTCATTGTGGGGTGCGCGAAGGCACTAGGGACTCTGCTTCCATTTCTCTTCAGAAGTTCTGCTAACCAATTAGCCACTGATAAGATGACTTTGCTTCCAACTAGCCACTGAAAGTTGTGGCCATTTAATGTCACCTTCTACATTTAAGATAGGTCAAACTGTAACCTTCCAATGTTACCGTTTGGTAGCTTAAGATGCTTTATATTTTGTTGATCTACAGAGTGGCTATCTGAGAGCTATGTTGAACTTTCTTATTACAGTTTATACTTCTTTGAAAGTCCGAGTTGATTCCAAATGTGTCTTCCTCACCAGTTCTATAAATCCCAGAGCATCCATCCAACTTTGTATCATGATATACTATGTTGCTTCTTTGATATCTGTATGGTTTTGTACTGAGTGCTTTCTGCTGCCTGTTTTGGTTGATGTCCACAAAAGGACAAAGAATGTATGGGAAATGTTCTATTATTACTAGCATATAAGTACAGAAAAAATTCAACACGATGTCCTAGATAAGTTTGAGAAAATCTCAAACAAAAAAACCATCCAAATTCAAAATGATATAAGTTCAAGTGGTAAAGTGAGAGAAGTCTAGAATATCGTCGCAAAACAATGTTGAGTTCAAAAGAAAACAGGAAATTTATACCAAAAATACAGAGTAAAGTCTAGTATGTGAAAACACGCTCAGTACAAAACCATACATACATCCGTTCAAGTACTCTTTTTCCCGAACATATATTCGTCCGTTATACAAAGGAAAAATGGTTGAATTAAAAATATTGATCAGTACAAGTTAAAAATGGTGGTCCGTTTAGAATAAAAGAAATGACAGAAATTCAACTTGTAAAGTTCAAGCAAAAAAAAACCCATGCAATTCAAATGAGAAAAGTACAAGTCGTAAAATAAGAAAAGTCCAGAACATTGTTGTAAAAAAATGTTTAGTTCAAAAAAACTAAAAAAACATTTTCTTTTTGAAAAAAATATCATTCAATTCGATGCTACAATAAACCGTTGAAAACTTACGAGCAAAAATATTACTCAAAACAGAGCAAAGTCTAGTTAGTAAAAACACACTTAGTACAAACCCATGCAAACATCAGTTCAAGTACTCCTTTTTTGGAAACTTTCAAAATTACTCTCCGAAGAATGCATCAGTACAAACGCACACGTAGATCAGTACAAGTACTCTGTTTTTTCTGACGGAAAAACAACACGATGGATCTCACCGTTATCCAAATTATTCTTCAACGGTTGCGAATTTCAGAAAACGTTCAACATGACTAAGTTTCGTATTTTTGATAGCTATCCAATGGTATATTTTTTGCCCCATTTCGACAAACTTTTAAAAAAATCGCGTTCAAATTAAATTTAACCGTATTCGAATTCATTTTTAAACCGTAAGGAATTAGAAAAATATTTCAATACGGAAAAGTTGCGCATTTTCCGTAGCTTTCCAACACCGTGTCATTTGTGTCAATCCGACAAACCGTTTGCAAAAAATCGCGAAAATACGTTTCACTCAGAATTTCACCATTTTTCAAATTATTTTTAATTCATATAGAATTAGAAAAAACAATACATATATGGAAGATGCGGATTTTCACCAGCTTTCCAACGCCATCTTATTTGCTCAATTCCGACAAACCGTTTGAAAATTGAGTCCAAAATACAATTCATGTTTTCGGTTTTGAAAAAAACGGTTTTTTTCAAAACTGCTCTTAAACCATAATGATTTTGCAAAAAAGTTCAATATACTTGAAATATGGTTGTCAAGAGCTTTCCAACAATATATTACATGCCCCGTTCCGACAAAAAAATTGCAAAAATTTTTTGATCTAAAGAAGACGATCTATTAAACACAATTGAAAGCATCAGTTGAACCGCTTCGAAAATATTAGTACAACCACCTGAAACCGTCAGTTCGAGTAGGGTAACAGAATAATATTCTGTTACGCGTAACAGAATAGCCCAGATGTATATATATATATATATATATATATATATATATATATATATATATATATATATGACAAATGTTTCCTACAAGCGTTAGGTAATTCTGCACCACTTGCGTTTTGTATATGTATGTAGTATCTGTCGAAACTGAGATGCGTGCGTGTAGTATGTAGTATATAACAATGATTAGGTAGTATATATACAAATTTTTAGGTAGTATGCACCATTTTTGAGTATGCTCTTTTTACGTACAAATATGTACGTATTTCACAAATATAACAAAAACTATGGGCTCATATGCAATTTTTCATGTAACTTGCTTTTAAAATAGTATATATAGTACCACATGGTAGTATATGAGATATGTGGGTAACTACCACCGGGTGGTAGGATGTATTTTCCTATATATATATATATATATATATATATATATATATATATATATAGGAAAATCCATCCTACCACCCGGTGGTAGTTACCCCACATGTCTCATATATACTATCATGAAGTAGTATATACTACTTTATCATTCTAAATATGTTCATATAATATATTTAAGATATTTTAAAGCAAGTTCCATGAAAAAAATTCATATGAGCCCATAGTTTTGTTATATTCACGAAATACGTACATATTTATACATAAAAAAAGTATACTCAAAATAGGATACATACTACCTAAAAATAGTATATATACTACAAAAACATTGTTATATGCTACATACTACACGTACATACTCTTGGTTTTGACAGATACTACATACAACATACAAAATGCAAGTGGTGGTAACTACCACTGCTTGTAGGGATTGATTATTCGTCACCCTGGATGAGAAATAGTTATTCTTCACCCTTCCTCTATTTTAATATCAATGCACCGTAATTTCACATTCCGTAAATTTTGTCTTATTTCATACGTAAAAAGAGACCGTAAGAAAATATATAGTGGCCGTAAAAATATATTTTATGTTACATAAAATTACAAAGTAAAAACATAGTGTAAAATATACGTAAAATGCAATTTTTCTAGTCTTATGACATATAATTTTGTTTTCTTATGTCAAATTTTTCGTAGTGAATCAATATGAATGTAACTATTGATATTTCAAATGTAATTTATTTATGAAACGATAGTAAAATTACCTCGGGTGAACAATAACTTATTCTGCACCCTAGGTGATGAATAACATTACTATATATATATACATACACACACACACACATATATATATATATATATATATATATATATATTCAATGTCCTCAACAACATTCACTATTGTTAATTCTTCAAGTTGATTTTTATCTAAGTGAATGTGATCGGACCCATTCCCCTCTATGCTAAACTCAACCCACTCCACAAATTATTTATGTGTGTTCTATTTGAAACTCATTCAAAGTCTTCACTGTGTTCTTGACAACTGCAGAATTTGCGAACGAAACAATAAAATTTTCACATCTGAATTTTTGGTTGTTGCCGCTCAAACCGTTCCATGATACGTCTCCGTCGTATCTACTTTTCCAAACACTTTTGCCATTGTTTTGGACTCTAACTTGCATGATTTGAATGGTACTAACCCGGACTGACGCTGTTTTCAGCAGACTTTCCATGGTGTTATTTATGTGCAAAAGCAAAACTTCTCGGAATGACCTGAAACTCCATGGAACGTCTTTTCATAAATAATAAAAAATCCTGGCCAAAGATGAAGACCAGGGGCCACACTGTCCCACGAGGGTGGGGCGCCCCTAAGGCGCGCCTCACCTCGTGGGCCCTCGGAGCTCCTCCGACGCCAACTCCAACTCTATATATTTGCTTTCGGAGAGAAAAAAAATCAAGGAGAAGAAATCATCGCGTTTTACTATACGGAGCCGCCGCCAAGCCCTAAAACCTCTCGGGAGGGCTGATTTGGAGTCCGTTCGGGGCTCCGGAGAGGGGGATTCGTCGCCGTCGTCATCATCAACCATCCTCCATCACCAATTTCATGATGCTCACCACCATGTGTGAGTAATTCCATCGTAGGCTTGCTGGACGGTGATGGGTTGGATGAGATCTATCATGTAATCGAGTTAGTTTTGTTAGGGTTTGATCCCTAGTATCCACTGTGTTCTGAGATTGATGTTGCTATGACTTTGCTATGCTTAATGCTTGTCACTAGGGCCCGAGTGCCATGATTTCATATCTGAACCTATTATGTTTTCATGAATATATGTGAGTTCTTGATCCTATCTTGCAAGTCTATAGTCACCTACTATGTGTTATGATCCGGCAACCCCGAAGTGACAATAATCGGGACCACTCCCGGTGATGACCATAGTTTGAGGAGTTCATGTATTCACTATGTGCTAATGCTTTGTTCCGGTTCACTATTAAAAGGAGGCCTTAATATCCCTTAGTTTTCATTAGGACCCCGCTGCCACGGGAGGGTAGGACAAAAGATGTCATGCAAGTTCTTTTCCATAAGCATGTATGACTATATTCGGAATACATGCCTACATTACATTGATGAATTGGAGCTAGTTCTATGTCACCCTATGTTATGATTGTTACATGATGAACCGTGATCCGCATAATTATCCATCACCGATCCAATGCCTACGAGCTTTTCCTATATTGGTTCTCGCTATTTACTTTTCCGTTACTCTTATTACAATCACTACAAAACACCAAAATATTAATTTTGCTTCCGTTACTTTTATTACCGTTACCACTACTATCATATTACTTTGCTACTAAATACTTTGTTGCAGATATTAAGTTATCCAGGTGTGGTTGAATTGACAACTCAACTGCTAATACTTGAGAATATTCTTTGGCTCCCCTTGTGTCGAATCAATAAATTTGGGTTGAATACTCTACCCTTGAAAAATGTTGCGATCCCCTATACTTGTGGGTTATCAAGACTATTTTCTAGCGCTGTTGCCGGGGAGCATAGCTCTATTATTTGAGTCACTTGGGATTTATATCTGCTGGACACTATGAAGAACTTGAAAGACGCTAAGACAACAATTTATCCCTCAACTACGAGGGGAGGTAAGGAACTGTCATCTAGCTCTGCACTTGATTCACCTTCTGTTTTGAGTAAGCTTGCGACACCTAAACCTGCTTCTACTATTCGTTCTGATTTGTCGCATGTTATTGACGATGCCACTTCTGCTATGCATGATACTTATGATGAAACTACTTCTATGCTTGATACTACTGTGCCACTTAGTGAATTTCTTGATGAACAAATTGCTAGGGCTAGAGAGAAACAAACTCAAACTGATTATATTGATGAAAGTGATGATGAAGATAGGCCTGTTATTCCTGAGGGTTATGTTTTTGATATGGAAGCTTCTGCAGCTATTTTACCTTGCAAAGATAGATATGAACTCAAGAGGTTATTAGCTGAATGGAATAAGCAATCTCTTAAAGATAGAATGAGGCCTAGCCCTGCTTTTGCTACTTCACCTATTTGTGTTGCCGATAAGGATTATGAATTCTCTGTTGATCCTGATATAATTACTTTGGTTGAATCTGATCCTTTTCATGGCTATGAATCAAACTGCTTGTGGCACATCTTACTAAATTAAATGATATAGCCACTCTGTTCACTAATGATGAGAGATCTCGCAATTTTTATATCCTTAAAATATTTCCGTTCTCATTAAAGGGTGATGGTAAGATATGGTTTAATTCTCTTGATCCTGGTTGTGTGCGTAGTCCCTAGGATATGATTTATTACTTCTCGCTAAATATTTCCCTGCTCATAAGAAACAAGCTGCTTTGAGGGAAATATACAACTTTGTGCAAATTGAAGAAGAGAGTCTCCCACAAGCTTGGGGAGGCTTCTCAAGTTACTTAATGCTTTGCCTGATCATCCACTTAAGAAAAATGAAATACTTGATATCTTTTATAATGGACTAACCGATGCTTCCAGAGATTACCTGGATAGTTGTGCTGGTTCTGTTTTCAGGGAAAGAACACCAGATGAAGCTGAAATTCGATTGAATAATATGTTGACAAATGAAAATAATTGAACACTTCCTGAGCCAGCTTTTGAGACAGCTCCTGAGCCAACTCCTGAACCTATTCCTAAGCCAACTCTGAAGAAGAGAGGTGTTCTTTTTCTCAGTCCTGAAGATATGCAAGAGGCAAAGAAATCTATGAAAGAAAAAGGTATTAAAGCTGAAGATGTTAAGAATTTACCTCGTATTGAAGAAATACATGGTCTTAGTCTACCGCCTGTTGAAGAAACATATGATTCTAATCCATTACCTATTGAAGAACCTCATGGTCTTGATAACCAGACACAGGTAGTAAAGGTAAATTCTCTCTACAGATATGATAGAGCTGAAATCCCTCCTAATAAAATTGCTAGCCAATGCTTGGATGAGTTTGATAACTTTATGGTTAAGCAAGAAGATTTCAATGCTTATTTTGGTAGACAATTAAAACAAAATGCTTATATGATTAAACACTTGGGTGATTATATGGCTAATGTTAGAGGTGAACTTAAACTTGTTAGCAAACATGCTTCTATGGTTACCACTCAAGTAGAGCAAGTACTTAAAGCTCAAAATGATTTGCTCAATGAAATGAATAGTATGAAAAATGATTATGCTGTTAGAGTGGCTACTAGAATCGGTAGAATGACTCAGGAACCTTTGTATCCTGAAGGCCACCCTAAGAGAATTGAGCAAGATTCTCAGAGAAATAATATTGATGTACCTAGTGCTTCTAAAAGGAAGAAAAAGAAAAATGATAGGACTTTGCAAACTTCTAGTGAACCTATTGCTGAACCACCTGGGAATCCTAATGATATCTCTATATCTGGATGCTGAAACACAATCTGGTAATGAACATGAACCTAGTGAAAATGTTAACGATGATGTTCATGATGATGCTCAACCTAGTAATGATAATGATGTAGAAATTGAACCTGCTGTTGATCTTGATAACCCACAATCAAAGAATCAACGTTATGATAAGAGAGACTTTGTTGCTAGGAAACATGGTAAAGAAAGAGAACCATGGGTTCGTAAACCCATGCCTTTTCCTCCCAAACCATCCAAGAAAAAGGATGATGAGGATTTTGAGCGCTTTCTTTGAAATGATTAGACCTATCTTTTTGTGTATGCGATTGGTGATATGCTTAAAATGAATCCTTATGCTAAGTACATGAAAGATATTGTTACTAATAAAAGAAAGATACCGGAAGCTGAAATTTCCACCATGCTTGCTAATTATACTTTCAAGGGTGGAATACCAAAGAAACTTGGAGATCCAGGAGTACCTACTATACCATGCTCCATTAAAAGAAACTATGTTAAAACTGCTTTATATGATCTTGGAGCCGGTGTTAGTGTTATGCCTCTCTCTTTATATCGTAGACTTGATTTGAATAAGTTGACACCTACTGAAATATCTTTGCAAATGGCTGATAAATCAACTGCTATACATGTCGGTATTTGTGAGGATGTGCCTGTTGTGGTTGCAAACGTTACTATTTTAACGGACTTTGTTATTCTTGATATTCCCGAGGACGATAGTATGTCTATTATTCTTGGAAGACCTTTTCTGAATACTGCAGGTGTTGTTATTGATTGCAACAAAGGCAATGTCACTTTTCATGTTAATGGTAATGAGCATACGGTACACTTTCCGAGGAAACAACCTCAAGTTCATAGTATCAATTCTATTGGAAAAATTCCATCGATTATATTTGGAGGTTTTGAATTTCCTCTTCCTACTGTCAAGAAGAAATATGATATTATTATTATTGGGGATGTGCATATCCCCGTTGAGGTAAAATAGTGTTATTCGAAATTTCTCCGGTTTCATGTTATTCAGAATGAGTTTATTAACAAAACCTGATCAACCTTGTTAGTGGATTCCTTTTGATGAGCATGAGATGGATGAAACTAGAAGGCACAACCTTCTGTACCCTCTTTCTACTTTCTGTTATTTAGTTGAAATAAAGTAAAAATAGTATTTTTCTGTCTGTTTTCTGGTTTATCTGTGCAATATAAAAATACCCCGAAAATAAAAGTTCTATAAATGCCCTGAAAATGAAATATGATTTTTTCTAGAATATTTGAGGATTTATGGAACTGAGAACACAGCAGGGGGGGGGGGTCAACCACCTGGGCACGAGGGTGGAGGGTGCGCCTACCCCCTGTATGCCCCGCCTCATGGGCCCATGGTGGTCCTCCTCCACTTATTCCTGCACTCATACAGTTCTTCTTCCTCCCACAAACACGAAAATCTAGCTCAAGCACGAGTTCTAGCTCACTTTGCTGCGATTTTCGATCTCCTTGCTCAAAGCACCTCTCACAAAACTGCTTGGGGAGATTGTTCCTTGGTATGTGACTCCTCCATTGGTCCAATTAGTTTTTGCTCTAGTGCTTTATTCATTGCAAATTTGTGCTGCCTAGGTGACCATGTTATTGAGCTTGCATGTCAAATTTATATGGTTCCAAGTAGTTCTAATGTATGATATATTCTATAGGCACTTGTAGGAGTAGTTGCTATCAATTTTGTTGAGCTTGGTTCACTTTTGTTTGAAGTTACTAAAAATTTCAGAAATTTTTCAAAGGAAGCAATATGCTTAGGAAAATGTTCCAAGGTGGTTCTTCAAGGAAGCAAGGACCCAGGCTTGCAATGCGTGATGCTGATGAGGAGCCACCAAGGGACGCTCCAGTGCGGCCTTGTGAGTGGCCTTCAGAAAATTTTATGGATCGAGCGGGAATCAAAGAGGAATTTAACGCATATTTGCGTAACGCTAACCTTGTGAGCTTTGAGGCGCATAAATGCCCCAGTACCATCAACTCATTAGTTCATTTGTGAGGAGGTTTGAATTTTCATCTTCACGTAATTCTCCAACTGTCATGTTTGATCTTTATGACAAATCTTATACCATGGACTTAGAGGATTTTACTTCTGCTTGCAAACTTCCACAATGGGGTAGTGCTAGTGATCCCTGTAAATATAAATTTATAGACTTTCTTGCTGGTATAACTGTAGAGGAATCTAGAGATATAACACAAGCTACCATAGGGAGCATTCACTTTCCTGCTATACATTATTTTGCTCTCTTCATAGGTAGGTGCATAAATGGTAAGGATGAAGCATGTCTATGTGTGTGCCTGACCTCATTATTCTTAGGAGTGCTGTGTTAGGAAACCAATCCTATAATATGGGAGCCATTGTTGCACTAGGTTGCATCATAATAGATTTAATGGAGATTTCTTTGGAGGAATTTATGCAACCCGCTTAGCTGATTTTCTTGATGTGGACGTTCGTGAGGATGATATGGAGTTACCTCCTACTTATTTAGATTTTCATTCTATGGTCCACCACCAGTTTGTCAAGAGGAATGAATCACCTCTCTAATATCGACTAATCTTTGACAAACGGCGTGTTGTCCGTATTACTCTCCCTGCTCCTGCCTTCTTTGATTATCAGGCAAGAGGAAGATATACCATTACCAGAGAGGAGGCAGATGAGAACGAGAGGAGAGCGGAGGCAGCCCGACGCCACGCTGCAGCTCAGGAGGTGATAGCCGCTGCATCGCAGTACGACCCCAGCTACACCTACGGGTATCCGCCAGGCATCCCTGGCAATGAACCAACTTAGGCCAAAAGCCTAAGCTTGGGGGAGTACGTATTTCCACCGACATTACATTTATGTTTACACACACTCATTGCTAGATGTCGGTGCTCATACTCTTTCACTGTAATATCCATGCTAGTTTATTTTCTTTTTCTTGCTTTCTTCTTGTGTGTTTGTTAAACCTTAAGAAAAACCAAAAAAAATTAGTAGTATTTTTTAGTTAGTTTACTTTTCTTGCTGTAGTAGAAATAATTAAAAAGAAAACCCAAAAAGATTTCTCGTTCTTCTTTTGCTTGTTGGGAGCTTTCCCATGTAAATAGTTTTTATTTTCTTTTCCTTTCTTAGGGGGTCGATAGGAGAAGACCATGATTAAATTGTTGAAGTGGCTCTTATATGCATTATTGTTGATTTAACCAAGAGCCCATATTGCCTTGTCTTCTCCTGTTTATTGAATGCTCGCAGATTCTAGCTTACACTAAAAAAAAGACACATCCGCGACATTTTGGGCCGAACGAAATTTTTTTCTGCCATACATATGACACTTCTATGACGATAATTGTGAAAAAACCCGGTATCATCATAGATATGGTGGGCTCCTACTTCTATGACAAAAAATCATGACAGAAAATGGGCTTTTCGTCACAGGCGGGCGGAGACGCAGCTACATGACATTCTTTGGGCCGTCCATGACGGAAAAAACCATGGTAGAAGCGAGGGGGAGGAAAATTTTGGGGAGTTCCCGGTTACGGTGGAAGGTCGGGGGCCGAGCGATGCGCGTTTCTCTCATACACGTACACGCGTGTGTGCGAGGCGTTAGCTCCTAATCAACCCGAAGCGAGGCGTTGGGCTCTAATCGAACTCGAGCGATTGTAATCAGAAACTACGCGTTCTCGAACCCGAGCGATCGATCGATGGCTGTTAACTGAACCCGATCGAGCGATTCCTTCGCTACTGCTGCTAACTGAAGCCAATCGATGCTGCCTCTGTGATGAACAGTGAGTGGTGGTGTTGCCTCTGGATGAACAGGACGCCTGTGGTGCGGAGGGCTGGATGAACAGTAGACGGTGGAGGGGTGGTTGAACAGTAGCCGGCGGAGTAGCGCGCGGTGGAGGCTGGATGAACAGGAGCCCGTGGAGGCCGGAGGAGGTCGGCGAGCTCGTGGAGGCCGGAGGAGGTTGACGGTGGAGATGAACAGATCCGTGGAGTCCCGTTTTGTCGTGACGCTACACCCCTCCCGATGAACAGGACCCTGCCCGTTCGGCGTAGGGAGGTCCGTTTGGCCCGCTTTTTGGCGGTACGCCACACCCCTCCCGATCAACAGGACCCCGGTTTCGACCGTAGGAGGTCTGTTTCGTCCGTTTTGCGGTACGCCACACCCCTCCCGATCAACATGACCCCCGTTTCGATCGTAGGAGGTCCGTTTCCTCCGCTTTGCAGATGCCACACCCTCCCGATCAACAGACCCCTGTTTTGACCGTAGGGAGGTCCGCTTTCTCTACCGCGATGCGCCAGGCCTGGTTTCCATCGCCTGTTACATCCAAGCCTTCCCAATGAACACGACCACACATTCCATTCCAACCCAGCCAGTTGGCTCCCACGCGTTCCGTTGCCTCCCGATGAACACGACGCATTCCGTTGCCCCGATGAACACGACGCATTCCGTTGCCTCCCCATGAACACGACACATTCCGTTGCCTCCCCATGAACACGACGCATTCCGTTGCCTCGCCATGAACACGGCAGCGGCGTTGTTTCTCCGTTCTCGACCCAGCCATGTACACGAGCCCTGGCCGTGCGTATGCACGCAGTAGGCGTTCGAGACCTGCTCAGATGTACACATACGTGGCCGTATTTTCTTTCTTGCACCCTGGCGGCTGTGCGTGCGTGTACATGCTACGTCGCGGCGCCTCTACTACGACACGTCGGCGCCTCTACATCGGCCCGGTAAGATGCATTACGTCACGCGGCGAATGACAATGCTACGTGCGCTTCGACCAGGTGGGTCCCGGTACCGCCGCACTTCCTTGCTCGCGAAGATGTAGCCGGTGGGTCCCAGATGGTCGGGGTGAATCGCTTTTTTTGCCCGGACGCACTTCCTTGCGTGCGGTGTAGTCAGCTGGGTCCCAAAGAAATGTGGGGCGAATCTTTTTTTTGCCTGGACGCACTTCCTTGCGTGCGAAGGTGTAGCTGGTGGGTCCCAGCAGTCGGGGGGTGAATCGTTTTTTAACGCACTTCCCTGCATGCGAAGATGTAGCTGGTGGGTCCCAGCAGTCAGGGGGCGAATCGTTTTTTTTCGGACGCACTTCCTTGCGTGCGAAGATGTAGCTCGCGGGTCCCAGCAGTCAGGGGGTGAATCATTTTTTTCGCGAAATACGGTGGCCCGTCCGGTGGGTCCCCGCTGTCAGGTGGATGAATAATTATTTTGCGCGTAATAAGGAGGCACTTCCTTGCGGCTGCCGTGGACCCAGCTGTCAACCTCTCCACGTATAGTCCACGTCTGATGGAAGTCGTTCCTTGACCACGTTGACCACGCTGCACCGAGAGCACCAGGGCGGTGGACGACGGCAAGGCCTAGGAAGGGGACGAGCGGAGCCGGGGAAGACGCGGCAGTGGATGCACACGCAGAGAGGAGTACGAGGGTTCACTGGTTCGGCTGCGCTGCCGTCGCCGCAGAATAACAGGGGGTGTGGGTGAGTGGAGGGATGGCCTGGCCAGCGGTGGGAGTAGTAGGGGCGGTGAGGCCTCCGCGGCACGGCCGTTGGATGGACATCGTACGGTCACTGCAGCTAGAATCGTTTATATTGACTAAGTTGACAAAGCCCTTGGTACGTCAACTTAGTAGGCCCACAGGTAAGCTTCCGAAATGGTGCGACCCAAATGTCAGGGGGAGGAATCATTTTTTGGGCGGGTGAAGCTAGAATATCCGAGATTGAAGAAGAAGCACAACATCCATTGGATGGACATCCAACGGCCACTGATGCTAGAACCGTGTGTTGACTATAAGTTGACAAAGCCTTGCATATGCGTCAACTCTGTTTTTTTAGGGGACACGTCAACTTAGTAAGGCCAGAAGTGTGTGGCAGAGAACTTATAGCCCATTTGAGATTTGTAAGAATGTGTAGCCCATTTTTGAATTCTAATGGAATTTAATACAACCCATTTACAGTTTGTTAAAAGTACAGCCCATTTCAACCAACCGTTCAAAATAGAATTCAATAAAATTTCCCACATTTTGATGGGATCCGAAATATTTTTATCCCGAAATTTCTAGTCAGATTAAATACAATTTCAATATAAATTTATATTACGTAAAATCCAACGAAACATTGCGTCAAGCAACAATTAATGAAATTAAAATTTTCAATATCCAAAAATAATATTTTATAAAGTAATCACATGTTTGGTGCATTTTTTATAGTTACTTGCCAGTTTTATAATTACATCCCATTTATTATTTCTTAAAGCCCATTTTCTTCTTAAGCCTAATGCATCCCTCCTAGGAAAGATTTGCAGCCAAATGCTTAAGAATAACAACTTGACCTTGCACAGGTATTCCTAAAAAAGTATAGCTGGGCTAGCCATTTTCAACTTGAAAAAAATTAATATCCTGGGCGGATATCTCACGGCTGAAACAGACGGGCCACAGCCCGCCTTAATACCTGCAACGATGTTTTCGTTGTTGTTCGTGAGGAGAAAAATTAATATCTGGGCTAAACATCGAAAAACTCTGCGGTGCTCACACCTCAAGAACACAAATACCGCCGAGCTGCTTGGTCCCAAATTGCCGGCCGCTTCTTGTGCAATTCTCTCGTTTATTGACTACTACATAGGTTGACAATGGTGTGGGACCGTGATGTCAGGAAACCAGGAGGAAGCAAAATAAATTATAGTTATATATATATATATATATATATTAAGGAGGCTCTTGCGTACGTGAGGCTATGGACCTAGTGGGTCCCCATTGTCATCCTCTCCAAGTAAAGTCATCTCCTCGCCAGCTTTCGCCCAAATAGTCAACGCCGCCGCCCGCTTCCCAAAGGCAGGCGATTGCTCCACCTTCAAACGACACAAGTGCCGTCCGTCTGCCCATCTGCCGCCCATATTAATGATACGCGTTGCCGAGGCGGCTACTTACGCCACACGTCCGTCCCTCCGCCCGCCCACCATTGCTATATGAATCGCTGCGCCGCCATAGCCGCAGCCATCCACATCCGTTCCCTTTCTCCTGTCCACACCACTATCGCCCACTATGGCTTCCTCGCGCTCCAAAGGTTCTTACGGGCCAGGCGGACGATGGACCACAAGGAGATGGAAGCCATTACTGCCGACTGGCTGGCCGGCAGGCAGCCGGAGGATGACGACATCCCAATGGAGAACATGGTAGTCGACGATCCGGCGCCAACCCCCTCCTCCGCGCCATCCTCGTTGGTGAATTGCACCATGACCATCGGCGAGGCCCGTGACCAATACATGGACAGGGTGAGGCAGATGCGTGAGGAGCAGTTCCGGGAGGCGCAGGCCGACGCCGCCTACAACCACCATCTCCTCCAGGAGCACTTGCAGGTGGAGGAGCAGATCGCCGCGAAGCGGGCGGAGCAGGAGGTGCTGCTCGACTCGTGCAGCCCGGCCCTGCAAGGGCCGCCTCAGCCGGCGGTACCGCATGTGGGTGGCCGAGGCTGCGGCCGCCTACAAAGAGGCTAGCAAAGAGGGCGATGAAGCGGGTGAGGTGCTATTTGGCGAGACCGAGGACGAGGTAGAGGACAATGCCGGCTTTGACGAGTCCCCGCTCCGCTGGCGTCGACGAGGCCTTGCTCCGCCGAGGCCCCGCGGCACCAACAATGAGGCAGAGGACACCGCCGGCTCCGTCGAGGCCCCGCCCAGCTAACAACGAGGCAGAGGACATCACCGGCTCAGCCGAGGCCCCACCCTGCCGGCAACGTGGGGGAGGATTTCCACCGCTCCGCTGAGGTGCCACCCGCCGGCAACGAGACAGAGGACATCGCCGGCTACGCCGAGGCCCCGCCCCGCTGCCAACAAGGCTGCGCCACACAGAAAATGAGGAAGAGTAGAACACGGGAGGTCGCCGCCGCTCAGGTCCAAGTAAGTCCATCGCTGCTACCCTCCGGTTGAAGCCAAGCTAGGCGGGCTGACCATTGACGGCCGGTTAGCTTCTTGGCAGCGACGTGGAGTCGGAGAGCTGCGCTGGAGAAGAACGCTGCTTCTACTTAACTGCTGGTGCGATTGATCGACACGTGGGCCCAACAGCCACATGTCATTTACGAATCGCACCTGCAGCTAAGTCATCAAGCTTTCTGTTCGGCTCGGGACACAGTGGGTAGCTTTGGTTAATTAATTATACCTCCCAGCACACCTTTTTAGTTGAAGAATGTATGAAATGTAATGAAATCCGGCATGTTTATATGAAATCCGACCGTGTATGAATGAATTTATTTCGATTAGTTCAATTCTGTATCACCGGCATTGGATGAACATGCAAAACAATACGTACTAGCATTATTCCTGTGGTGATCACCTCGTTTTGCAGCGATTTCACATGTACTCCCTCCGGTCCTTTCTAGTCTGCATACAAGTTTTGTCTGCAATCAAAGTATCTCTACTTTGACCAATCTTATGAAAAAGTATGCACTTTCACAATGTGCAAAGTAAAAAGGAAATGTATGAGTACAAAGAGTTTGAGCAGCTTTTTAGCGTTTACGTACATTGCAATCAAACACACAGGCACGGCAATTCATAGAGAACATTCAAAACAATCGATGATTATGCATCTCAAATGACTCACATGTCGGAGGGAATATTTACTTCACAACTAAAGAATAAAGAAAAATTGATCGACGCTGACAAAGGGCGTCCCATTCAAAAATATCAAATGCATGTCTTGCTAAAATCAATGAGCAAAATTTGACAAGGTTGTCCCATTCCAAAATATCAAATGCCTACGATTGTGGAATGGGCAGGGTTTGCCATCAGTTCGGACATTGACATGGCACCTCGTGCTAAATAAACCAGTTGTTCTTTTTGTGCAGTTCCTTTAAAATCAACCAAATTCGCGCGTAGCTTGTATGATTTCGCCCTTATATGTTGCAACACCTTGAACTTATTGGCACCTCCTTTCTTGTGGTGGAAATGAATGATTCAATGTATTCATGAACATTTTGTGCAGTTCCCATTGAAATCAAGCTGAGCACCCCTGTTTGCACAAATACAAAAAAGTGATTAGTATAAAGCAAACTGTACTATGAATTGGTAGTTTCAACAGGCACATACATGGTCCATGTAGAGCACACTTTTAGAATAATGGATCTCACCAGAAAGAATCCTATAACAACATTGTACTCGCGCATCAGAACATAAAATGGTGTTTTGTCAGTCCTTCTGATCTAAAGTTAGTTTGGTCTTGTGGGGAGTAATATAACCATCCTTCAACTGCTCCTTCGATGAGAAGATAGACGGGGCTTCTTCATCCCTGACATAATCGGAACTAGTCACTTCACGTACTCCATATTCTTCTTGAGAGGAAGATGATCCTGTTGTGCAAAGACAAGAGGACTACTAAATGCTAGCATCCTTTGTTTGCTCGAAAAAAAGGAAAGGAAATATTTAAAACAACACGGATGAAGCACTTCTCAAGGACAATACCACTTTTTCATGGCGGTATCTAAACAGTAGCACAACACCAATAGAGATGACAAAGCTCAATCATATGGATGAAATCGGTGGTAGTACCAACCTTTGTCGAGGCTTATTGTGTAGAGCATACAGATGAAGCACTTCTCCAGAACCATCTGTTGCTATCTACGGTGGTGGCCATGCTTACTATATACTCCTCGATTAGTTTAATGTTTCCAACATCTTCTTGTGAAGTTCAACTAAAATATATGGTATCTTCAAAGAAGATCCCTGTTTGCACAAGTAGATATAATTACATATTACATTAAGAGTGGCATCAAATCAGTGGCAAAACAATTGCTCGTTCCAGCCATAGCAAGATGCAAAACTATATCATTACTTGTGTCATCACAATTCCAGTGCTTCATTACAGCACCAGGAGTTGATTTTTGTTTTTCTTCCGCTTGCTCTTCCCCTTCATCACTTGGTTCAATAATGCATAAGCTTCGCCTTCAATGTAAGCTTTGGCATGTCAATTAGGGAGCACAAGTATAGTACTAAACTTAATTTTTGATGAAAGTGGCAAAATACAGAATATCATTTGTGAAATATCCTTATCTTACCTCAATGGGATATTACGGTACATAAAGATTGGAAGTCTTGTCTCCATTTGTGCAGTTCACTAAAATCAAGCAACATTATCGTACAAGTAGCACAACATATGAAAGCACACTTCAGAATCATGTGAAAGAAGGCTAGTACTAACCTCTCATGATGCGGAATTCAAACAACTCACAATAAGAAGATCTGAACCAAATTCGCCTTAACGGATAGGAAGTAAGATCTCCTCTTATGCAGTTCCACTAAGATCAAGCAATCAAGCAACATTGTCGGTGTGACATTTTGGTTGAACTGCACAAAACACTCTTAAAACAAAAGTGTTTTGTGCGATTGCAACAAAAGGTCACAATGGCAACGAATTGAAGTAGATAACCTGTTTACACAGAGGTGCAAAGGAAACAATTAGTGGTCAATAACGGTGGATGACACAAAAGCCAACAAAAGAAGCATCTACCTTATCTAAATGGGAAAGAAAGCAAGACAGTAGCATTTCTCAAACAGTGGCATTGATTAATATTAACATAGAGATTATATTAACAATAAAATTCGTTAAACATGTAATTTGCTTTTAACTGTGGAATTGCATCAATTTTCCAGCGGCATTGTCGGTGTCAAAACCGGCGGATCTCGGGTAGGGGGTCCCGAACTGTGCGTCTAGGCGGATGGTAACAGGAGACAAGGGACACGATGTTTTTACCCAGGTTCGGGCCCTCTCGATGGAGGTAAAACCATACTCACCTTGATTAATATTGATGATATGGGTAGTACAAGAGTGGATCTACCACGAGATCGTAGAGGCTAAACCCTAGAAGCTAGCCTATGGTATGATTGTTGTTCGTCCTCTGGGACTAAAACCCTCCGGTTTATATAGACACCGGATAGGGTTAGGGTTACACAGTCGGTTACAATGGTAGGAGATCTACATATCCGTACCGCCAAGCTTGCCTTCCACGCCAAGGAAAGTCCCATCCGGACACGGGACGAAGTCTTCAATCTTGTATCTTCATAGTGCAGAGTCCGAATAGCGGTGATAGTTCGCTATCCCGGACACCCCTAATCTGGGACTCCTCGGTAGTCCCTGAACCAGGCTTCAATGACGCACGAGTCCGGTAGCATATTGTCTTCGGCATTGCAAGGCGGGTTCCTCCTCCGAATACTTCATAGAAGATTTTGAACACAAGGATTGTGTCCGGCTCTGCAAAACAAGTTCCACATACCACCGTAGAGAGAATAACCTTTGCACAGATCTGCTGACGTATTCCGCGGTGTGACATCACACCACGGCCAGGCCTTTATACTAATCATTTTTACTGTTCCACCTCAGCGCGTTTAGCGAGGCGGTTTCCTTGGAATGTCTTATCAAAGCGGAGATCGTGCCCCCTTATTGCGGGATTCCCATCAATACGGATGTGAGTAACCCAACCGCGCCATTGATTACGACGCTTGGGAGATAAGCGAGTTTTACCAGGCTGGCGGGGGACGCATAGCTTCGTCCGCCCATATAAGGGGATAAGGATCCACCTTTTAACCTACGCCTTCTTCCTCCTTTGCTCATCCATTTCCGCTTTTCGAGCTCCAGTAGCCCAAGTCCGCACATCCCTCCTCAACCTTCTCCAGCCATGTCCCGGAGAGGGAGGCAGTGGGCCGGTCTCCTCCGTCACGGAGGGACAAGTCAAAAAAGCTGGAAGGCCGGATACTTGTCCAGCGACATCGCGCACCGGCTCCCCAACGAGGGGCAGCTCATTCCACCCCAGGTCCCATGAGAGGTGGTGTTCCTTACCCACTTCCTCCATGGACTAGGTTTTCCACTTCACCCATTTGTCCGGGGCTCATGTTCTACTCTACGGCCTGGACTTCCATGATCTGCCCCGAATTTCATCCTCAACATCTCGGCGTTCATCGTGTAATGCGAGGCCTTCCTCTGCATCCAGCCCCCACTTGACATGGTGAAGACCTTCAATGTCAAGCCGAAGGTAGTGGGCGGCCGCCAAGCCGAGTGCGGAGGTGCCATGGTTGGCAAGATGGCCAAAGTCCTATGGCTCGAGGGTTCCTTTGTGGAGACCATAAAGGGGTGGCAATCGGGGTGGTTCTATATCACCGAGCCGCGCGACCCTCAATGGGCGGCGGCCCCGGAATTCCAATCCGGCTTCCCCATGCGGCTCACATCATGGAAAGAGACGGGCCTGACGTGGGGTGATTCGGAAGAGCTGTCCGGACTCCAAACCTGCGTCCGAACCCTGGTGGACAAGAATCTCAGGCTTGTCAATGTAGTCCAGGTTATGCTCATCCGCCGGATCCTCCCATGCCAACAACGGGCCTTCAAATTGTGGGAGTTCGATCCGGAACACAGCACCAAACTCTGAAAAGGCTCTTGACACTACGTGCGAAGATGCACGGAAGGTGCTTTATTCAAAGCACCGAGGCTCCACATCCGCCATCAAGATCGCGGATTCAGCTCGCATGATGCCAAGGTCGAGGTAAGCTATTTTGCCCTTACGGACTCTTGTTTTTCATAGTTTGACTCTATGTGGGATCTAAACTCCCTTACCTTTGACAGTCTGGCGTAACATATCCGGGCAGGTTAACCGTCCGGCTCCCTTGCCGAAGACCCAGTGGGACGCCCGGCAGCCAGGGGCTCTTTGGCTCGGCACCTCACGTGGTGCGGAGAAGAAACCAAGAAGAAGGCCACGGGACTCAAAGGAGCGCCCGGCGCCAGTGTTGTCGGACTCATCGTCCAAGCGACTCAGGCCAGAATCCTCCCCTGAAGACGGGGAGGAGGAAAAGGAAGCCTCTCCCCCAACGGTGGGAGAGAAGAAAAGGAAGGCCGCCCCGACTGGGGAGGCTGGAGGGTCCAAGAAAGGAAGGACCCTTCCTCCGGACTTCTCCACCAATGCCGACAACAACGAGGAGGAGTGGCCACCAAGGGCCAAGCCCCTGGTGAGATCGTAAGTGTCCGGACTCCGGAATAGCTCATGCATTTTACTTGTCGCATAGTGTCTTCTAACGTCGAATATAACCATGTAGCCCGCCCAGGGCAGGCTGGCAGCCGTCGAAGCGGCTCCTGGATTTGTCGGATGTGAATAGCACTTCACTTCCGACCGCCTCCTCTCCTCGTGACACGAGCGACACAGCGGTGGAGTCCCAAAAGGGGCCCAGCCAGGAGGAGGTGGTCACAGAGACGCAAGGTGACCTCCGGGCTCTGGCGCAAAGAAGCGAGACCCAGAGGGCTCTAAGTCCGCCTGTGCCGGACTCCGTCTCGAACCTTCCGGTGTTCAAGTCCGTGGCGGCCCTTCGTAAGAAGGGCAAGATCGCGACGCCGGTGACCTCCGCCCATCCGAGGCACCGGATAGCTTGCTGGAGGCGCTTAACGGCGCCTCCATCAACGAGGAGCACCGCACTATTATGAGTGTGGTGATCCAAAGTTCAGTCCGCCAAGAGCGGGCTGACTGAAGCCTGTACCAGCCTTCTAACAGGCTTTGAGGTAAGTTTTAGAATATGTAAAAATATTACCACATAGACAGTAGCCCCTAATGCTTAGTTCGGTGTTCGGAAAGAAAAACCGGACTGAGGATCTAAAAAGATATACACAGGAGTCTAACATAAGTATGTCAATATGGGAATGCAGTGTCTTTCTTGACCTCTGCCAGACCGACTGCGGAGGTTAGTGCATTGAAGCGAGCCTCGGCGGTCCGAGAACGAGCTCGGCCTTGCCAAGAAGCAGCTCGAGGACAAGGAAGGTAAGTAATACCTTCTCAAAGTAATACCTTATAGAAAGGATTTGGTTGCAAAATGACAGGACTAACGTGGGTATTGTAGGGGCCCACGAGCGAGGTGGCGACCACAGAAGGAAGCGGTGTCCACGGCCAAAGCAAAGCGGCGGGTGTGTGCACCGAGCGAGAGAAGCGAGGCGCGGGTGGCGGAGGTGCGGCAAGAGCTCCGGGCTCTCGTGGAAAAACACGAGAGTTTGGGCGTGACTCAAGACTTCGAGAGTCCGAGCTCGCCTCGGCTCTTGAGAGTGCCAAAGCCGCTAAGGCGAAGCCCAAAAAGCCCTCCAGAAATTGAATCATTAAAGAAGATAGCGGCGGGTAAGGCATTCTTTATGCAAAGCAAGCATGTGAAAGTGAATTATCTATTACTTACCCGAATCCGGAGCTCTCCAGGAGCATTCGCAGATCTGCCCCGTAGTGTGTTTGATGCTGCCGCGTTCTACCGCGCCAAGGAGGGGAGCTCGAGGAAAGGTGTTACGGTCTCGGATATCTTGAGGCCGGACATCCGGTGCCTGAGCGACCAAATGAAGCATTTGGTCGAGCTCCACAAGGTCGCCGAACAGGCCATGAAGGGCCTCATAATTCGCTGTGGCCATTGGAAGCCATGCACAGGAGCTATTTCGTGCTAGTCGCGGCCGGTGGACGTCATCCATGGATTGAAGTCATCAAGCGCTCAAATGCATTGAAGGTGCCCGTCGGGCCCTTGCCGTGCTAAAGTGCACCGGGCAAGCCGGATCTTTGAGAAGCTTGTGACAGACGGGCCACCGAAGGGCAAGGAGCATCGCAAGCCCGAAATGTACTATGAGGGCGTCCTGAAGGGTGCCCGCCTTATAGCGGGTGAATGCTCCAAAGATGTAATTTTTTGATAGACTCGCATTTGTTATCCTGTACGCTGAAAACTTGTTCATATGCGCTAAGCAACGCTTGTGAATTTAAAATATTACCTTCAGGCGGCCGTTTATCAAATCGAGAGATGGCAAGTCGTTGGCTTCACCCCCATGCCATGAGTCTTTGGGGTGTTCGGGATAAACTTGAGCGCTCTTGTTCCTATTCTTGGGTCCTTAGAGGGAGGCGCTCAACACAACGAACAAGGCAACCGGACTATAGTGCTTGAACACTCTCACTTAGCCATAGAATTCTAAAATTTTAAATTTCGGCGAAGCCCCTAGTATTCGGAAGACCGAGTTCGGGGCGCTATCCACGCCTTGGCCGGACAATGCCGACTCCTCGCTCTAAGCGGCATAAGTCTTTAGGGACCGAAAAACCTCTCGAACAGCGACCGCTCTCACCCTATCATGACGGTCGGTTTAGCTTTCTCCACCGAGGTGCTCAACCCAGCTCAACCGGGGCACAATCGCAGTTGGTTCTCCCAGCTACCTTAGCCGATATAACGAAACGTAAGGTACCAAAACATGGGAGCAGGAAAACCCAACTATTGACCCAAGACATGATTCGAGCCGATGCATATAATGCTATAAGTTCGGGTGCCGCACTTGTGAAAGTGTTCGGACTTATCACACCATACTTTTGGGGTACTTAAGCCCTCGGTGTATTGGCCGCACCAAAGTGTACGGGTGCAACATGTCATGAATGAACATATATATAGATAAAGAAAGGAGTGCAATAATAGGCAAAAGCTATGTATTGTTTATTCAAAAAGGTAGTGCAATGAAAGCGAGCGATACAAATAGTGCGATAAGCAAGGGATGGGACTATTTAACATGTCCCCTCTAGGGGTAAGCTGGGGATGGTATGTAAAACAGGTATAATGCTCGTAGTAGAGACCACCGACACTCGGCGTAGCTGCTTCCACCTGGTTGTTGCATCGTGAGTTCGGCAATTCTAGTGTCGGACAGGACTTCTAGAAAACGGAGTCCTGAAAGTAAGAGAAAAGAAGAAAGAAAAAGAATGACACAATCGGGAGCCCCTGGTGCGGATGAGCCGCGTGCAGGCGTGCCGTGGTCGTGCCCTCCCCTTATGCCCATGGTATCTCCGGGCGTAGTTATGTAATGCAGCGTAATCTTTCGCAATTTTGGCGAGGGCTGGGGTTGGGGCGGATTGCTACCGTGCTTGGATCGTGCCAGCGGTCTTGTTGTAGGTTACTCCGGCACGCTTGGCGATGTCCGGACGTTTAATAGCCGGACTCGAGAATTGCCGTGAGAGGCTGCTTTGCACCTCCGCCGCGCGAGGGTCAGCCGTGTGCTCCTCCGCTCCGAGAGAGCGTTCGGTGTTTCCATTGACCGTGATTACTCCTCGAGGGCTGGAACCTTGAGCTTGAGGTATGCGTGAGTGCGGCACTGCATTGAACTTTGCAAATGCGGTTCGTCCAAGCGATGCGTGATAGCCCGCGGAACAGGACTATGTCGAAGATTAACTCTTCGCCGAAGTTATCCGGGACCAAGACCACTTCGAGTGTACCGAGCCTGCATAATTGGCCTATACACCTGGTATGGCGCCTTTAAAGGTCGTCTTTGTGGGTTTAATCCTTGAGGGGTCTATGCCCATTTTACGCCTTTGTATCTTGATAGAGCAGGTTCGGCTGCTACCGCCATCCATCGTGACTCTAGTGAGGTGGAATCCGTCGATGATTGGGTCAAGAACCAATGCGGCAAATCCGCCGTGGCGGATGCTAGTGGGTGGTCCCTTCGATCAAAGGTGATCGGGCAGAGGACCATGGGTTGAACTTTGGGGCTGGCTCCATCGCATATCGTCCCTTAGTGCATGCTTCCGCTCCCTTTTGGGTATGTGGGTTGCGTATATCATGTTCACCGTCCGCACTTGTGGGGAAGCCCTTCTCCTCTATTGTTTGGCGGCGGGGCTCCTCCTCGTCATCGCTATGCAGCCCCTTGTCATTGAGTTTGGCATTTAACTTGCTCATTGCTTGAAGACCCAACAATCCCTGTTGGTGTGGTTGGCTGGTTTTTCGGGGTGCCATGTATTTGGCACGAGCGATCGAGTATTCGGTCCAGATTGACGGCCCTGAGTATTTCTTTTGAACGGATTTTTCCGCCGACCGGGTTTAGAGCCTCAATCCGGCATTGGCTCGTATCTTGACATTATCGCCGTTAATGCGGTGCTTGTGCTTATTGCGATGCGACCTGCCATTGCTGTCCTTGGTATCCGAACTACCAGGGTTTTTGGTCAGGTTGTTACTCTGAGCTAGCCAGCTGTCCTCTCCTGCGCAAAAGCGGGTCATGAGCGTTGTGAGGGCTGCCATGGATTTCGGCTTTTCCTGTCCTAGGTGCCGGGCAAGCCACTCGTCGCGGATGTTATGTTTGAAGGCTGCAAGGGCCTCTGCATCCGGACAGTCAACGATTTGATTTTTCTTGGTTAGGAACCGTGTCCAGAATTGTCTGGCCAATTCTTCTGGCTGCTGAATTATGTGGGTGAGGTCATCAGCGTCTGGTGGTCGCACGTATGTGCCCTGGAAGTTATCAAGGAATGCGGCTTCCAGGTCCTCCCAACAACCAATTGATTATGTTGGCAAGTTGTTAAGCCAATGCCGAGCTGGTCCTTTAAGCTTGAGTGGGAGGTATTTGATGGCGTGTAGATCATCGCCGCGGGCCATGTGGATATGGAGGAGGTAGTCCTCGATCCAAACCGCAGGATCTGTTGTGCCATCGTATGATTCGATGTTTACAGGTTTGAAACCCTCGGGGATTTGATGATCCATCACTTCGTTTGTGGCGCCTCTGTATTGAGCTATATCACGACGCAGCTCAAATGAGCTTTGTCTACTGTGTTTGGCCTGGCCGGAATTGTTGTATCCGGCGTGACGGTTATCATCATGTGTTGTGGGGCGCCCACGCGATCCGTACATCGATCTTGTTTGCCTTGCCTTGTCCTCCAATATATCTCAAAGGTCTGGCGCGTTTCCCCGTGCCTTGGTACTTTTCGAGCGACGCTGGAGTGCGGCTTGAATGGAGGGTCTAGAGGCCTCTGTGTCGCGACCACGGGGTGGCTGGTCAGCCACATCATGCACTGGTGATGTAGGTTTGGGTGCTGCTTCCTCTAATTGGGGTAGTAGCCTGCGTGTTGGGTATCTCTTGGAGGGGCGTTCGAGTTCGTACTCTTGGTGCAAGGACTTGATCCATCCGCACCAGCAGGTCTTGGTCAGCTCTAAGTCGCTGCTTTTTCTTGAGGCTGCTTGCCGTGGCCATAAGCCTGCGTTTGAAACGCTCTGTTGGCTCGGGCGGCATCCTCAGCACGACAAATTCGTCAGAAGTCGAGGCTTGCCTCATCTTCGAGGGAGGCATATAATTATCGTCCTCCACCTCCACATGCCGCTCTATCATGAGGGCTGGCTTCTCCCTCCTCCTATGCCGAATCCTCGGAGGGTTGTCTTCAACCGTCCGAGGTGTTATTATCTCCCGTGCCGGAATCACCGTTTTTGCTGTGGCAGGATTTAGAGTGGCGCCGCTGACGTCGGCGCTTGGGCTGTTTCTTGGAGGGGTCATCCTTCGTTGTTCCATCGCCGTTCCCATCTTTTGGGATGTCCACCATGTATATGTCGTATGACGAGGTGGCCTTCCAGTGCCCTGTAGGCGCTGGTTCTTAGTCGCTCCAAAGATCGTCGTCCATACCGTCGATGTCTTGAGTCAAGTCGAGCATGTCGGTTAAATCATCGAAAGTGGCTACAAGTGGGTGGTGGGTGGGCGTTGAATTTCTTCGTCGTCTGCATCCGAACCTTCCCGACCGTAGTCCGCCGTGGCTCTCGAGATAAAGAGAGAGACTTTAGTGAATTCAGGATTTCGCCAAAGGGCGAGTCTTTGAAAAGATGTCCGCGAGTGAACTCCATAACCGCGCCCAATTGGATTCGATTGGCGGTAGCGGAGGGTTCGGAGTCCGGAGAGGAGTCCGCACCTTGGAGTCATGGTCTTCGCATAAAGGGCGACAGGGATGGAGTTCGCTCAATCGCCGTAGAGATCATAGCCCCGAGGCGGTGTCCAACCACTCGTCCTCGATCGGTGAGTCGGCTCCGAGCTAAGGGTCGGAGCGGACACCGGTGCGGCCTCCGAGCACCGCTCGCGGCAAAGCTAGATCGTGCCCATCGAGGGCGATCTTGTGGCGGCAGCTGTATGGCTCGAATCCGTCGAAGATCAAGTCTCCGCGGATGTCGGCCGTGTAGTTCAAACTCCCAAATCTCACCTGATGGCCAGGGGCGTAGCTTTCGATCTGCTCCAGATGACCAAGTGAATTGGCCCGCAGTGCAAAGCCGCCGAATACGAAGATCTGTCCGGGGAGAAAAGTCTCACCCTGGACCGCGTCGTTGTTGATGATCGAAGGAGCCATCGGGCCTAAGGATGACGACACAGAGGAACTCTCAATGAAAGCACCAATGTCGATGTCAAAACCGGCGGATCTCGGGTAGGGGGTCCCGAACTGTGCGTCTAGGCGGATGGTAACAGGAGACAAGGGACACGATGTTTTACCTAGGTTCGGGCCCTCTCGATGGAGGTAAAACCCTACTCCTGCTTGATCAATATTGATGATATGGGTAGTACAAGAGTGGATCTACCACGAGATCAGGGAGGCTAAACCCTAGAAGCTAGCCTATGGTATGATTGTTGTTCGTCCTACGGACTAAAACCCTCCGGTTTATATATACACCGAATAGGGTTAGGGTTACACAGAGTCGGTTACAATGGTAGGAGATCTACATATCAATATCGCCAAGCTTGCCTTCCACGCCAAGGAAAGTCCCATCCAGACACGGGACGAAGTCTTCAATCTTGTATCTTCATAGTCCAGGAGTCCGGCCAATGGTGATAGTTCGGCTATCCGGACGCCCCCTAATCCAGGACTCCCTCAGACATTATTAGAGGGTGTTTGTTTACAGGGACATTTTGGTGTAGGGACTAAAAAAACTCCGTGTCAGTCCCATCTAAACCAAACAGGAGGGACTTTTAGGGACTAAAAGTGGGCATTTGGGACCAAAGAAAGAAGACCCGAGGGAGTCATTTTGGGACTTTTTCCAACAGTTTCCCCTGCCACGCATCACACCTTGTCTCTATTAGTTCATTACTAGGGGTAACATGGTCTTTTAGCATGTCATTTAATAACCTCTAGTCCATGTTTAGTCCCTGGAACCAAGCAGGTAGGGACTAGGGAGTTTTTACCAAACAAGGCCTTAGATTAATAACAGCTAATGAGTTGCATGGGGACAAGGTGGGCCTTTTGACACCATGTGCATCTACCGATGTACTTGTGGTGCGATCTGTTACAACAAAGAACAAACAACCAAGGAGCATATTTGTGTTGGTCCCAGTTTTGTTATCTTTAGACACCTTTCCCTATGTGAGCGCAGCAAATCTAGTCCTGCTCAAACTCTACAACCTTGTCCCTTCCTTTCCTTTTTGAACTAGTACTTTCGCCCCTTCCTTTCCTCTTTGAACCACGTCCAAGATTTATGCGATACAACTTTCCCCACTACTTTCCCCTTTCCTTTCCTCTTTGAACCACGTCCTAGATTCATGCTATACAACTTTCCCCCTTCATTTCCTCTTTGAACCACGTCCTAGATTCATGCTATATACAACTTTTCCCACTACTTTCCCCCACTCCTTTCCTCTTAGAACCACGTCCAAGATTTATGGTATACATGCAGCTAGAGCAATGCATGTGGAGTAAGTAAATTATACCTTAAGGTTCTTGGGGCGTGGTTCTGTGGGCGACGGGACAACGGCAAAGAAGAAGGGGCCGGAGGCTCTCCCGCGCCGCTGCTGGGTGGAAAGTGAATAGCTACGCCGGTAGTCCCTCGCCGACGGCGACAACATTAAGCCTCCTTCCCTTCCCGGCGGATGGATCCTGCCGGCTCTTTGAGCAGCAGTGAGGGGAGAGAGAGGCCAACAAAGTCTTGTTTAGATCTGGAGAGGGCGAGAGAGTGTGAATGAGCAACTACAAGCGCTGAGGCTCCTGCGGGAGAGGGCGAGAGAGTGTGAAGAGAGCAACTACAAGCACTGAGGCTCCAGCGTGTATATATATACTGGGGAGAGAGTGTGAAGCATGCAAACCCTAGAAAACATTTTGACCAGTCAAAGAATCCTCCTGGCACAAATTATGCTCAAGTGTAGTTATCGAACCCGAGACCTCAAGTTTGATGAGCGAACAGGCTAACCAGCTACACAACCCTCCCGTTGTGTTCAACGAGAGGGAAATAACCTTTTATACATTCCTGCATTCGTGTGACAAGCATGCCGTGTTTTTTTTGTGTGTGGGGGTCATTGGGATTTCAATCATAATAGTGTCATGTGGCTTTGGTGGTAAGACTATCCACAGTGGTGCAGAAATAATGCAGCCTTAATCACCTTACCTCTCTCCACGTAGTACGTTGGGTCCCACCAGTCAGAGGGTGAAACAAACAAATTAATAAGAAAATTAAAAGCGCCCGGTGATGTATCTTACCTCACACATCTCGCTACTGCTCGGGAACACCGGTCCAATTGATCCCTCTGTTCGCTCACGTACTATTTTAAGTGAATCCTTATTATAACATGCACAAAAATTTTGGGCACTTGTATTCGACTTAAGTCAGTGTGCCACCGTATCTCGTATACTTACTACTCCCTCCGTCTAGGTGTAATAAGTCACGTTAGAAGGTGCAACGGGACCAAGGTGTGTGCATGTGCGTGCGTGTGTGTGTGTGTGTGTTTAATAGCATGTGTGTGTTAGGGAGAGCAACAGATCGACCTACTCCTATAGAGAGATGTTGTGTAGTGTACGACTTTAGCCGCGAGAGTCGGTGCATCCTCTCGTTTCCGGGCGTGTCCGGTAGGGACATGCGGACAGCTGCCACGCCCGCTCTCGACCAGCCCGCCCACCCAAAGCCCTCCATCGCCAGGCCTTCCCGCCAAGCAGTCGGCTGCTCCAAAGAATCGGTGCCGCATTCATGCCCGGGCAGAAGCGGACGCGACCTCTCACCGCGCAAGAGTGATGGTTGCTTCGTCCGTCCAACTTCTTCTTTGGGTCTATGTGATTTGGCGGCTCATTGGTCTTTATTATCGAGGTGGTAGGATCGCTGGATGTCCCACGCTTTCGGCGAAAGGAGGTACTACTACTAGATTAAAATTTTCTCCATTCTTACAGCGGAGGCGTGCAAGAGCGGTGAAAACCTTGAGCTCGGTGATTACATGGCCCACCTCACACTATCACCGTGCGACACCTAACTCTTTACATAATACTCCCTCCATTCCTAAATATTACTAGATGAGTTCCCGCGCGTTGCCGCTCTCTGCGCAAAATTATCGATTTCATAGAACTAAAAAAACTCTATAACCGCATGACAAATGTGGTAGCCAAACTAAATAAACTCCCATCATCATTTAGATCATCCCACGTAAGGAAAAAAAGATCAGCCAACTCCTTGCATAATGGGATTATATTTTTCTTTTGACATGTTAATGGGACCTAAAAGCTCACTTACATGCATGCTACCGGTGCATGCTTGCATGCGAACATGTTGATGTGATTTAAAACCCACTCACATGCATGTGCCACGGTATTTCTGCATTCTTGCATGTGGCTTAGTCTTGAGCCTCTCAACGCCTAGATCGACGGATATTATGGACTGATTTACTTCATCTAACAGCTACATCAATTTTGATGATGTGGCTCAAGGAGAGGATAGAGAATTCCTAGTAGTGGGGGCTAGCTATTACTAGTAGATAAGTCTTTGTAGAGATTCCACTACATACGGAACAAAATGAATGAATCTACACTTAAAATGCATCTATATACATCCGCACGTGGTTCATGGTGAAATCTCTACAAAGACTTATATTTAGGAACGGAGGAAGTACTAGTATAGTACATCTTGTAATTTATCAATGAGATAAATTTGTACAATGCTATGAAGCTTCCAGCTTACATTACATGTATCTTCGCCCAAGGTTGCCCGTTGCAACATTTCATCAAATACAAAGGAGACTAACATGCATGCTATTGCATCTCAATGATTGACAGATCATAGCAAATATGTACTCCCTCTGTTCCAAAATAAGTGTCTCAACTTTGTGCAAACTTTAGTACAAAGTTGTACTACTACTAAAGTTGACACTTATTTTGGAACAGAGGCAGCTAAAGAAAAAAATGATCCATGCAGTCCCTAGTCCTTGAAGCGTGAACCCTGACCGGGCTTCAATTTCTTTGCAACGCTCGAAGCTTCCTAATAAATGAAGTTTGCAACCTTTTGACCATCGGATCATTTTGTGCGGTTTCACCAAAATCGAGATGAGCATCCACATGGCAAAGAAATTGAAGAAGCGTGATTAGAATAAGATTGCTAGGACTAGTTGATGAGACATAAAATCATCACAAATACAAGACGTAGAAGCCAAGAGAGGTATCGCAAGGGGCAAAAGAAGTAGAGAAATATCCACGAGGGAGCGATGTGGGCAGCCGGAGCGATGGTGCAAGCCGGCTGTAAAGGGAGTTGTACCCGAGGGACGTAACTCAACCTTGAGGAGGGCGGCGGAGGCGGCAATCGCCCACGTCATGGCAAAGTGAGCAAGGGACGAAGGCAACCACACGGCTTTGTGAGAGAGAACGGCGGGGACCCCTGATCGGGACGTGCCGACAGGTGGGTTTCGCCGTCGGCGGCCACCGTGCATCTACACTAAGCATCCACCCTTCCCCAAGCGGACGTGATCCGCCGGGATGTTAGAGATGTGGCTACAAATGCTTTGTGTGAGAGAGTGTGAAGAGAGCAACCCCAAAGAAGCAACCGTGTAGGCTGGCCCGTCGACTATGTATATAGTGGAGCGGTTTCGCTTTCTCTCCATATGAACCTATCATATTGTGTACGTACACTGAAGAAGAAAAAACTTTATTTATAAATGACGCGGCACCTACTACTCGTTCTCCTATAACCTTGCTTTGGCATCTCCAAAATATTAACCTTGCGTAATGGTAGTGCAAGATATATCGCTCGCTATATGAGACCGAATGAATTGCTGCACGCCCACCACGGCGAGGGTCGAGGGCGAGGGAGAGTGCTACATACGGAGCAAAATGAGTGAATCCACACTCTAAAATATGTCTATATACATCGTTGTTTGGAGTATGTACTAGTAGTTCATATTGAAATCTACTAAAGGACATATATATTCCAAACAATATGATATAATCTCTATAACCAAGGTAGTAGGGACGAGGAGTAAACGGAGGGAGTAGTAAATTTTTCTCCTCGTCCTGCGAGCCACCGAGCGCATAGGCGAGGGAGCGGGCGTAAGGTGGAGCAAGCTTCACCTCTCCTGCGAGCCACCGCGCCTGCATGGGGAGAGGCAGTGTACTAAGCAAGCTTCTCCTCGCTTATGCGAGTTGACGGGACACATCAAAAGTACTCCAGTGTATAGAGCCTTGCCTCTAGGGTAGGCCCCACATGTTTTGCCTCTTTTTTTAACATAACACGTCAAGTCGCAATTTGTTTGTTCACCCGTGGTAGACGATCCTCCCTCCACCAAGCAGACAACAAGTACATGTGCCAAATTACCACGTGGGCTGCCTTTTTCGTACAGAAATGAGCTCCACCGTGTACCCGCGTGGGTGTGGTTGGGAAAGAGACGGGAGTACGTGCGCCGTGCATGCACCTCTTCTCTTCATGCACGCCCCCCACCTACGTGGGTGTGTGTGAGAGATACAAACCGCATTCGTGAGTGTTTTTTGTTTTGGGGTGGGGGTGGGGTGGGGGTTGATTTCGTGAATTATTTGTGGGAATATGTGTCGATGACATCTCAAACAAAATTTTGCATGCAATGTGTGTGAAATGGAGGCCTGTACATATCATACATAGAGGGTCGGGCAATCCACGAGAAGAGAGGGAGGGGTCATAGCTATCGATAGAGTCAAAGAGAGGATCAAGTGGGTGGGTGCGAGATCGATGAAGAGAGCCATCGAAATTGTGTGTGTGTGTGTGTGTGTGTGCAAGTCATAGATATAGGGCGACTGGCCTTCCGGAACGTCAGAGAGCACATGTCAAGTTTGTGTGTGGCAGGGAGACATGACTAGAGCGCACGATGTATCGGTGTGTGTGGGGGGAGGGGGTGGGGGGAGGGGGAGGCAGAGGCCTAACTATAGAGGTAGAATGACTCGTATATGTGTTGAGAAGGAGAGACCCAGCTATGTCTTGAGGGAGATCGGTCGACATCCATACATAACTGAAGGACGGGAAATATGATGGGACAGAGAGAGAGAGGGGAGAGAGAGAGGGAGGGAGAGGGAGGGAGAGGGGTAGAGTGCTGGATGGGTGATGGAGTTGCTTCTCGAAGATGGTGGGAGAGGCCTACTAGGCAAACTGAGGGTGGAACTACAATGTTATAAATAAGAGTGGGGATGTGTTTTTGTGTGTGCTCATGCGTGATAGATCTGTCGGGACGCATCCATGGATGATGAAGGGGAACCATGTGTTTGGTAAGCAAACCTAACTAGATCGGTAGATCAATTGTTGTTTGCTCGGAGGAAGGGAGAGACACAACTAATGAGGTAGATCGATTGACGTGTGGGTAAAAACGAGTTATAAGGACCTAGCTAGCTATATGTATAGCGAGAGATCGGTCGGTGTACGTCCATTTGATAGAGGCAAATAAGGCCCAGCGAGATGGATAGACAGAGAGAATGGAGCTAGGAGGTGGTGCGAGAGGCCCAACTAGTAGCTAGATAGGGGGAGGAGTGTGCGGTTGTGAGATCGATGAAAAGAGGGGCGAGAGTTTACATGCGTGTTTGACCGTATAAGAGACACGAGGCAAGGACACATAAAGGAGGAGATTGAAGGTGTGTGTGTATGTTGTAGGCAGGCATCGCTGGAGAGGTTTATCGATCGGTGTGTGTCGGAAAGGAGTTGTGGAAACTCTGGGAGAACGACCTAAAGAAAAAAATGAATGTGCCCGGTGCATAGAATGCCGAGGGAGGGGGAGGGCGAGGAGGGCGTGTACATGCACAAGAGAAAGTTAGTGGTAGCTACAAAGGTTAGAGGATTGTGTGGGTATAAGAGACTAACAAAGATCATAATTTGATATGAAAGCGGATTCATATATTTGAATAGGAGATCATAGTGTTTTAAACATTGCATGCATGAATATAGCGGTGATACACGTGCTGTGCACATGTTATACCATAATGTGATAATGCATGGCGTTTGCAACTCACAACTAAATGCCGAACGATCTAAACCACACTATACATCAAACAATCTCATATTTTATTTGAATTTGTGATAATGTGTGGCGTTTGCAGCTTACAACAAAACATCGAACAATCTAAACAATACTATATATCGAACATTCTCACATTTTATTTGAATTTGTGGTAATGTGTGGTGTTTGCAACTCACATCTAAATACTTGTAGGCGAGGGGCGGGGCACCATACATAATGTGATAAACACATTATACATATGAGACATGGTTTAGATTATGAAGATCTAGCTAGAGCTAGAAATGTAATGTGATTTGAAATCAAAATAAAGTGGATTCAAAATCTAGTTCGAGTTCATATAGTACACATAGTTCATATGTAACTCGAGACTAATCATGTGGCGTCTTTGTGAAGATAATACACAAACGATGGTTTAACTTGACAATAATGATGATTGTAGATCTTATTAAAAGCAGAAAGCGAATTCAAATGCTTTGACTTCACAACAATCATTACTGTAGATCTTATTCAAATAGAGAAACGAATTCAAATTTAGTTCATATTGAAGCGGTAGTATATACGTTTGGAAAGCACTAAAACGTTCATTTGAGTAGTAGGTCGCGTGCATTATAGACGTAGTGAAATATTTTAATTGAACATAACATGAATTCAAAGTTTTGAATGACATTTGTAGTGCGCATTGATTTGGTACAGTACACGTTAGGCTTGTCCGAAAATTTCAACCCGCGCCTTGTTAGCCCGAAATATTTAAGATATATCTTTGTCTCGTTGTGCTCCGACAACTCCCTCCATCTCAACTCGTGCCTTGCTATTCCGAAATTACAACGCGCGCGAAAAATCCCACCTCCTGTGAAATCCCGACACACGAAATGCCCATGGTACCCCTGAACCGAAAGAACCGCCTCAAAACGGTGGGGGTACTTTCGTAACTTACCCCACATTTCGAACAAGTGCGTCTCTAAGCCATGGTTCCCCACTGCCATCCCATCCGCCCACCCATTCGTACACCGAGGTCGCGAAAACCCGCGATGAAACCCCACACCCTGCTCCGTCCGCCACCCAGCCGAAGCCTCTTCCCCAACGACGTCGTCCATAGCAACACCTCGACGTCCCTCATCCACCGTACCGGATGAGGATCCGTCGTCGATCTCATCGTCCCGCCGGTTCAGCCACCCTATCCTCCACCTCCAAGGAGCTTCCCCGACGTTCCCCTCGTCTTTCGCGCCACCTCCATTCCCACACCTTCGTCTTCACCTGCACCACTGGAAGAGCATCATCATCACCGTTTCCTTGGATGAAGCTGCGGCCTAATTGGCACCACCAAAGAGGTTGTACACTAATTGCCACATTTTCTTCTTGATTCGATCTCACGGTGCTACCAGCGCTCGGTCCTGAGCCGACACAGCGCGGCTCCATCCACGGCGGCGTCGCCGACCACTTCCTCCACGGCGTCGCTCCCTCGGCGGCGACGTCCACATCGGTAGGAGCTGCTGCTGCTTTAGCTCTCGCCATGCCGCTGCTCTGCTCTTGCTCTCGGTCCCCGCTGGTCTGCTCTTGCTATTGCTCTTGCTGTTTCTTTGCTCTCGCTCTTGCTCTTGCTTGCGATGCTGCTCCAATTTAGTTACACTTTCACGGTTGAATCGACTTTTGGGTCGATGATTTTTCGGGGGCTCGCCGGTGAAGGAAGAACCAACCGTAGCGGGAGGGGGCTCACGAGAGGTACCCCACTATCTATCTTAGGGTTCGTGATGGGGCGGTGGTGGTCGGCGGTGGCGTGGGGATCACCGGAAAAAAGCTCGGCAGGGGGGCCTAGAGGGATGGCAGGCGGCGGACCGGCGGTGGGGAAGTGTTTTGGTGGGTGGGGCGGCGCCCGCCACTGCTGGCGGCGGGGGCTGTTTGGCAGTGGTGGATGGCGGCTCGAGGTGGAGGTTGAAGATGAACCGCAGGCCCTTGATTTCGTATCCAACGGCTGCAAAATTGACTGACCAGAGATGAAAAAGTTAGTCGACCGACGTGTAGCCTCACCTTGCTAGTGCGTTCAGTTTCGAAAGCAAAATTCAATTTCGACAGCAAAATTCAGTTTCGACAGTTAAGTTCAGTTTCAAACAGTTAAGTTCAGTTTCGAGAGTTAAGTTCAGTTTTGACAGTTAAGCTCAGAGATGAGCGGCTGATGTATTTTACATCTAGCACTTTGTGGTTATGTATTTTATGTAATGTATTGGAGATGCTATTAGAATTCCACTCAGGTTAACGTTGTTCGTTGTCTCTCTTGTCCTGCTTCAGCCTCGGCGTCGTACAACTCACCGGAGCTGCTCCAACGATTTAAACCCTCCATCACAATGAGCAAGACCTCGTGCTCCATCTCAAGACGCCTAAGATCTTATTCCTCCTCCGACAAAGAAAGTCAGCCGGAGCATCCTCACTGCTAACCCAATCACACCGAGATCGACATGGCATCGCCAAAGAGGTTGTACACTTGTTGCATCTCTTTTTACTCTACATGTTATATATATTGTCCACTTTGAGCACACAGATTTGTTCCTTTAGTGTCTCCTTGAAAGAAAAAACGAGGGAATTTTAATTTTCACTTGTCCTCCTTTCCAAATTCCTATTCATGAAGCACAAGACTAAGAGATACTAGCATAACAAAGATTATAACCGTACATTTTCTTGTGGTTTGACTTAATCTCACCATGCTTCTTTGCATCCTGTGATCTTCCAATTGTTGTGAATCAAACACCCAGATTGGTAGAAATCCTGTGTTTTTAAATTCTCTGTTTTGCACGTGCATTCCTATCCTATTCATGTCTATTTCCTATCCTTGCATTGTTGGAATCCTCCAATTCAAACGAGCCCTTACAGAATTACTTCTCTTACAGATAGTTGTCAAAGAAAACCTTGCGTGGTTTATCCCGCTCCTGCTGCGCCGTCGTCCACCCCAGCTTGGCCGCTCCAACGACAAAAGGGTCCAGCACAGTAGGGATCCGGCCTCCAGACTGTCTTTCGCCACCTCAGATCTTCTTCCCCGCTGCTGGCAGCCATGAAAACTGCATTACCATCATCAACCGAGCAGATGACCTCGAGGACTACACGGGTCCGCAAGAGAGGTAGCACTCTGTCGTGGTTCCGCCACGTTATGCATCGCTTAATATTACATGCTACTTTATCTTCCATTCCTTTGATTAGATTCTCGAGTCACCCAAACTAATGGTCAAACTTGAGTTTTTAAATGGTTGTGGTGTACATATCGGGGCCGCTATCAATAGTATCTATCTACTATCTGGTTAATCTCCGGTGTCTACTATGAGTTTCATGTTGGGTGGGAAACAAACTGTAAAGAAGCCATTATCTGTATTTTTTAATCGAAGCCATTATCTGCCTAATATTATTGGTTTTGGGTCTATCCACAGGTTGCTACCATCACTCTGGATTTCTGCATGCACTCCTTACATAATCTCACTATGTTTTATTCCTATGCATGACAGTTATTGTAAACAATGGAACTGAACATGTAGAGCAAAAGAGACGAGCCTTGCGTGGCAATAAAATTTCATGCAGACGTCGCTCCATGGTAGGCGCAAAGGCAGCCCCCCCTTCACGCATTTCGTATTGTACTCGAGAGGAAGATATCTGTTCTGAGGGGGATTCGGAAGGAGAAGATAACTCCTATTTACCCCCTAAGGTCTTCGCTCTAACTTGGCATGCTTATGTTGGTTATATCATGCATATGGTGTCTTGCATTGCTTACTTTATACATCAAATATGTCATCTGCTTAGTTTAGACATCCTTTGTGCGGATGCCATCTGTTTAATTTATTAATCGTTTATGTGAATTATGCAACGCCATCTTGTTTAGCCAGGCATCATATATGTGAATTTTGCAATGCCATCCTGCTTAGCCAGTCATCTTATATGTAAATTATATCAGGCCATCTTTTTTTTCCGTTACATATTACATTTGTCAACAATGTTAGTACATTCAACTGCTCTTCGTGTCCATCAGCCTTTTGACACGGTGATGGCAAATTCTGGAGTGAAAACAAGGTCTTTAGAGCAGACTATGCTATCTCGGACGGCGCATATCTCGCTGGTTACGGATAGCTCCTCGTGAGGAGGATTCGAGAGATGATGACCAGTCCTATTCCCCGAGGTGTATGCTCTAACTTGGCGAGGTTATGTTGCTCATATCATGCGTATGGTGTCTCGCATTGCTATGTCATTTGATTAGTTTAGACATGCTTTGTGTGAATGCCACCTGCTCAAAGGTGTCTAATTACCATATATGTGAATTATGCATTGCCATCTTGTTGCAAGACATTATATATGTGAATTATACAATGCTATCTTGTTGCAAAGGCATTATATATGTGAATTATGCAATGCCATGCTGTTTAGCCAATCATCATGTATGTGAATTATATCATGCTATCATTTTTTGTATTACGTGTTCCATTTGTCGACAACGTTTGTATATTCAACTACTCTTCCTGTGCATCAGCCATTTGAAGCGGTGATGGAAGTATCTGGAGTGAAAACAAGGTATTCGGAGGAGACAATGCTACCTGCTGAAGCATACATCTTGCTGGTTACAGAGAGCTCCTCAGAGGAGGATTCAGAAACTGATGACCAGTCCTATTTCCCCCTGAGGTCTATGCTCAAACTTGCCAGGGTTATATTACCCATGTCATGCATGTTGTCTTGCATTGCTTAGTTTTTACATCATATATGGATTGTCATCTGCTTACTTGCTTACTATATAAATCATATATTTGAATTATATCATGCCATCATGTTTACATAGTACATACATATCATCTATCCTAATTATGGCATGGCAACACATTTAATAAAGACATCATATAGTTATATCATCTCATCCTGTTTAGTGTTTATAGTCATCATATTTTGAATTATGGCATTCTATCCGTGAATGTATGTGAATTATGGCATGCCAACCTATTTAATAAACACATTATATAGTTATGTCCTGTCATCCTGTTTTCATAGTCTCATATTTTTAACTATGTCTTTCCATCTTTTTTAGTTAGCCATCATAATGTGAAATTGTGTCATGCTATCCTGTTTAGTTAGCCATCATATATGTGAAATTGTGTCATGCTATCCTGTTTGGTTAGACAACATAAATATGAATTATTTCATGCCCTCTTTTATTCCCCACTATCCATTGGACCTGTCTATCATACAATGTCTATACTTTCAATTACTTTTCTTGTTTATCAGTCATTTGAATTGGAGAGCGTGATGGCAATATCTAAGGGAGTAACAACAGGTCTTCAGAAAAGATAGTGCTACCAGTTGATGCAGATAGAACCATGGTTGTACTTGCCCAAGGACCAGATCCACCACACATAACCCAGACTCTCGCAGATTGTACCCCTACCCAGTTGGATAGAGAACCAGCTACACCCCTTCTAACCCCAACCCCGGCAGATAGTAACCCAGTTCCAGTTGACGCAACACCGTCTCCACCACAGAGCACCCAAACACGAGCAGTTAGTAAGGGAACTGCGAGTGCCCAAAGCACGAGGACCACCACTCCGAATCCCAACTCAACGCTTTAAAGGAGAAGAAGATTTGTTCTCGTGTCGTGTTCTCAGAGCAATAGTTCATACTCCTTTACTCTTGCATTATCAGATTTACTCATACCAACTATTTTCAAATTTGAAGGATGGAATTGAAACTCCAATGGCGCAACAGTATGTTTTAAACCTGTTTCTTTAACTGGTTTCTTTGTTGTAACCTGCTCTATGTTGATTTCAGTTTCAATTGAATAAACAGTTATGTTCTCATGTCATGCACATTACAAGTGTTGTTATTGCTCTATAGTTACCCACACTTATATTCTGTCTATTCTGCTTTGTCTTGAACAAATATTATTTGAACTGTGTCTCTATCTTGATTTGGCAACAAAAACTAGAATAATATAGACCATAAAGTGACCATGGTACATAGATATATGTTTGCTTCATGCTGTTATCCTGTCCACTTTACTACTGAACGCATTTACCAAAATGAGTTTCATATACAACATGGTAAACATGTGATGTGTCTGCTTGTTTCTCTTTTAGAATGCGGACAAAATATTGGAGAACAAGTAATGCAGATAAGGTTCAAGATAGTGAGACATCCCTGTTGGTCTCCAAGAAAGCTGATAAAAATTATCTTGACGACAGTGAGGGAACCCAAAAGTCCTGTCTTGATGTAGTGTTCGAAAGTTCTTCGCCACTCTGCTTGGCACAAACTCTTCAACTCGCTGCTCGAATCAGTTCGTCTTCTTGAGTCTCAACTTCAAGTTGAATGACATCGATCGACAAAGTCATGACAGAAGTCAAGGACCGAGGAAGTCCTCAGAGAATTCAGATGCATATTTTTCGTGCAACAACAAGCTACCGGAGGATTTAAGCGCCAAACAATGTAAAGTTAAGAAGCTTGCTAAGCATCTTGCCGATTATGGGTACCTGTGATATTGTTTCTTGAGATCTTCAAGTGGTTTCCGCTCGGATTTTTTTTTGCTGCGGCGTTTATTTGCGCTGGTCGCCAACTTTGACAAACAGTGTATATGATATGCTGCTTTGTTCCCTATATTTGCACTGGTGGCGAACTTTGATGCCCAGTGGATTTAATATGTGTAATAGCCGTGATAGACTAGAGCTAGTTGCTTGCTCATTTATTTCCTTGTTGTCTTGTTTATTTGTTTGCTTGTAGTCATTGCAGTTCTTTTTCCGCGGTTAGCTAGTGGCTGCAATAACCTATTTTTTAAAACTAGGCCACAATAACCATGGGCTAATATTTACCGTAGTGACATGGGCCTCCTCTTTGGCCGTCAGAAAGCGAGTGGGCCTTCTACGGGCCGTAGAAACAATGGGCCTTCATGGGTCAGATCATCAATGGGCCTTATACGGGCCTTATGATCGACACAAACATGGGCCAAACAGACCGCGATTCGCCGTAAACGGGCTAGAGTTGGAATCGCCCATTCATGGGCCGACCATAACGGGCCATCGTTAATAGGCCGTGTTGATGACGCTTATGAAAACGACTCCAACGATTAACGGGCCGATCAGTAACCACGGGCTGAATTTGGCCCACAAGTAGAAAATGACAAAGAACGGGCCGTAAGTAAATGAATCTTTGAAATGAGCCCAAGAATAAATGGGCTCGAGAAGGCCGAAGATAACATGGGCTGGAAACGCCCAATGTAATAACATGCCGTTAATGGGTATAAAGTGATACATCGTTCATTACGGCCGGTTTCACCACGGGCCGTTAATGGGTGTAAAGTGATACAATGTTCATTACAAAGCCGCTTCACCACGGGCCGTTAATAGGCCAAGAGTTACATAGGGCCTCATATGGGCCGAAGACATCATGGGCCATACATGGGCCGGCGAAAACAGTCGAATCATATTGGATGGCCCAGATGACGCTACTGGGCCTAATTCAAATAGGGCGTAACGGGCCTTGGGTTAGTGGGCTGTAAATGGGCTATATGCGAACATGTCGTTAACAGGATTTCCATTGGCCGGCCCTCCACCTTTTGACCAAGTCAAACAGGCCGGCCTTTTCACAGGAATGGGCCTCTGTTGGGTCGTGCCACATGTCGACGTATCATAGGCGCCTTCTGTCCAATGAGTGGATGACATCTGTCCCAGTGATGAGCCGACACGTGTTTCCTCCAGCCAATGATGATTTTACACGTGGAAAATCCCCATTGGTCGGGGCTGTTAACGGGTTATCGGATCCAAAACCCGACCCGATAGCTTAACAGCGTTCCGTTACGGTGGATGCCACGTGTCGGTCACCCTTAACGAAAGCACTTTTGTGACGCGCGATTTATCGCCATGGAAGTGGACACTTCCGTGATGATAATTTTGGTAATGTCATGGAACACTTCACAGAAAACGCGACCTACTGTGACAAACACGTATCATCATGGAAGTGTATTTTTTTGTAGTGTTAGTCCAATGCACGTGCACTCTTATTATTATTCACTTTGTTCGGTCGTGCAAGTGAAAGGCAATTATGATGATATATGATGGACTGACTGAGATGAGAAAAGCTGGTATGAACTCGACCTCTCTTGTTTTTGTGAATATGATGAGTTCATCGTTCTTGATTTAGCTTATTATGAATAAACATGTTTGCAATGACAATTAGAGATCATAGTTGCTTATGCCATGCTTGATTAGCTATGAGTTATAATGGTTTACCTTGCGTACAACATGCTATTAAAATGGTTGTGATGTGGTATAGTGGGGTGGTATCCTCCTTAGAATGATTTAAGTGACTCGACTTGGCACATGTTCACACATGTAGTTAAAACAAATCAACATAGCCTTCACGATATTTATGTTCATGGTGGATTATATCCTACTCATGCTTGCATCCAATGTTTATTAATTTTAATGCATGTTCATAACTGTTGTCGCTCTCTAGTTGGTCGCTTCCTAGTCTTTTGCTAGCCTTCACTTGTACTAAGCGGGAATACTGCTTATGCATCCAATCCCTTAAACCCCAAAGTTATTCCATATGAGTCCACTATACCTTCCTATATGCAGTATCTACCGGCCGTTCTAAGTAAATTTGTATGTGCCAAACTCTAAACCTTCAAATAAACATTCTGTTTTGTATGCTCGAATAGCTCATGTATCAACTAGGGCTGCCCTTATATTCCATGTTAGGCGGGTTATTCTCAAGAGGAGTGGACTCCGCTCCTCATTCACAAGAAAATGGTTGGTCTCCGGGATGCCCAGTGCCATGCTTTATGCAAACTAAATCAAAATAATTGCAAACAAAACTAACCCTGGGACTGTTGCTAGTTGGAGACACTCGTTGTTTCGAGCAAGTCATGGATTGATGCTTGTTGATGGAGGGGGAGTATAAACTTTACCATTCTGTTTGGGAACCGCCTATAATGTGTGTAGCATGGAAGATATCGCCATCTCTTAGTTGCTATGTTGACAATGAAAGTATGCCACTCAAAATATTATTTATGTCTATTTCAAAACCGAAGCTCGCACCTCTACAAATCCACTGCTTCCCTCTGCGAAGGGCCTATCTATTTACTTTTATGTTGAGTCATCACCCTCTTATTAAAAAGCACTAGCTGGAGAGCGCTGTCATTTGCATTCATTACTATTAATTTATATTGGGTATGACTATGATTGGATCTCTTTTACCATGAATTACAATGTCTAGTCAGTCCTTGATCTTTAAAGGTGCTCAGCATTTATGTTTTCTTGGTCTCGAGAAAGGGCTAGCGAGATACCATCTTGTTATATTATATCACGATTGTTTTGAGAAAGTGTTGTCATCCGAGATTTATTATTATGGCTCGCTAGTTGATTATGCTATTGATATGAGTAAACATGAGACCTGAGAGTTATTGCAAATATGGTTAGTTATAATCTTTGCTGAAAACTTGAATGCTGGCTTTACATATTTATAACAACAAGAGAAAACAGAGTTTGTAAAAGTTTTCTTTATCACTTTCAATTTATCAACTGAATTGCTTGAGGACAAGCAAAGGTTTAAGCTTGGGGGAGTTGATACGTCTCCGTCGTATCTACTTTTCCAAACACTTTTGCCCTTGTTTTGGACTCTAATTTGCATGATTTGAATGGAACTAACCCGGATCGATTTGTTTTCAGCAGACTTTCCATGGTGTTATTTATGTGCAGAAACAAAACTTCTCGGAATGACCTGAAACTCCACGGAACGTCTTTTCAAAAATAATAAAAAATCCTTGCCAAAGATGAAGACCAGGGGGCCCACACCCTGTCCACGAGGGTGCCCCCCCCCCCCAGGGCGCGCCCCTACCTCGTGGGCCCCCTAGAGCTCCTCCGATGCCAACTCCAACTGTAACATCCCAAAATTCAAAATTTTGGAATGTTATAAACAAATAGATAGTTTTGATTGTTGTTTGATTGTTTGAGTGAAGTGGGTGAATTCGAAACTTTTTGAAAGTTAAATGAGAGGGAATAAAAGGACTTTCCCAAACTTTCATTTTTCTTTTATGATCTTCGAATTCAAATTCTTTTCATCACAAAACCACGGAGAGAAGATGACATGACTTCTTCCATTTATTTAAATGACAAGGTGTTGAAAATATTTGAATTTCATTTGAGAATATTTTCAATTCTGAAACTTTATGCAACTCAATGATTTTCACGAGCGAAGATAAAATGACTTCTTCAAATTATATGAAATATGAGTTGGGAGTTTCAAAGAATTAAATTCAAAGTTCCTTTGTATTATTTTCAATTTGGAGTTATTTGAGTTTTATTCAAATTATTTTTCTCCAAAATAAAATATATGGAAAATAGGGTACATGATTCCCTACATCAGAAAATTGGAGAGAAATTAATTTGAAGTCATTTTGGTATTTTTTAAATGATTTTTGGTTAGATTTTATTAGAGCAGAAGCACTCTTTGTTTTATTTGAATTTGTGTGGATTTTATTTGATATTATAATAATGTCCATGTTGTAGGAAATTTTTTTCTGAAAATTTTGTTATATTATATGCCTATATAAAATTTTTATTTGGTTTTATTATTTTTGTTGTCTCTGTCTAAAAAAAAAAAAAAAAAAATATGGGCCAAAGGCCCAAGCCGCTAAAGCCACCGCCGTCAAGGCCAAGGCCAACGCACGCACGCACCTAGGGGAGCGAGGGAGCCCAAGTTTCCTATTCTTTTACAAATTCTAGTAGGATTTGATCACGTTTTGTTATTCCGTTTTTTATTCCTAGGATTCCTAATCCTAATCTATGTCTTGTCCCCTACCCCGAGCAAAACCCCTCACCTCCCCAATATAAATACCCAAGCACCCCCCCCTCCAACACATCAAACCAACACCTCTCCTCTCCTCTCCTCTCCAAGAAGAAGAAGAAGCAAAGACCACCGCTTGCCACACCGCCGCCAAGTGCCGCCACGCCGCTAACGCCACGCCACGAGCCCCTCGCTTCTTCGAGGTACTAGCCCCTGCGTCACCTTTTCTTTTCCTCGGTTCGGTTTTTCAGAATCGTTCGGTTTTCGTTCAGTTTTCTAGATCGGTTTTTGTTTCGGTTTTCTTTCCGAAACCCTAGATCAGTTTCTCGCCGGTTTTTCTTTCCGGTTTTGTTTAGCGAGCGTTCGCTCGATAGATTTTTCTTTTTATTTTTAATTTCCGTCAGGGACCTATCCGTAGTGTTATTTTTAGTCCCTAATCTTCAAACGCTCATAACTTTTTACTCGTAAGTCGGAATCCAACGAAACCAACGCCCACTTCTTCGTTATGATCTCCTCTATCCAAGAATCCAACTTAAACATGTTTTTGAAAGTTTTAAAATTTGAATTCAAACAGATTTGTATTTGAACTTCGTTTGATCATAACTTGAGTTTCGTAACTCCGATTTAGTTGATTCTTTTTGCAAATCAAAGCTCTTGACCTAAGCTTTCTGATAAGGCCAAATACACATAGTTTTGGTACTGTTAGAAATTGTTTTATGCTGCAAGAGTTATATGATTTGGTTTTGACGTTTTCCGAATTGTTTTCTTCGTTCTTTCTGATGTTTTGAGTGATTGCTTATGTGTGATTACTATTGATTGCTTACGATAGATTGACGGGAGTGTGACGAGTAGACCTATCAAGAGTTTTGAGTGTGAATCATCTTCATCAACTTTGCAGGCAAGTAACACTTGATCATACTTTTTCTACTACCCAGTTTTATGCATTAGATCTATTCCTCAAACACTTGCATGATTAGGATCTAATTAAATTGTGGGTTATGGGAAGTAGTTGAGGTAGTACCTATTACCTATTTTATTACAAAACCCTTGGGAGTTACTTCTACGTTTGCTTATTATGCCATGCTATGCTCGTAGACGTGGATTGGGTTTGAGTGAATATCCATGATGTATGTGAGATTGATAATTAATGGTTTATCTAAGGTGGCAACTTAAACACACATCTGGGTGGATTGAGGCACCAAAGTTACTCCAGGACTTGCCTGCCTAGGCACACAGGTTTCGTGACTTGCCTGCTTTTTTGGGACCGCCACCCGTGCTCAAAGGGATCATAAGATTATTCAAACTAGAAACTTCCGTGGTGCGGACACAAGCCATTATGGGCTCTGGATAGTTGACTAAGTCGTGTGAACTCTTATAGTGGTGGACTAGCAGATGTAGGGGATGTAGGTGTACCGTCCACCCATCGTAAGGTGCTAGCGCTTCTGAAAGACTATGTCTCGGTCATCCGTCTCTCAAACACCATGTAGTGCGAGAAACCAAACGGAGGCAATCGAGTCTTGTGGGGAAAAGTGCGCAAACCTCTGCAGAGTGTACAAACTAATCATGGTTAGCCGTGTTCCGGTTATGGACAATTTTGAGTATCTAGTACCGGATATCCTGTTGATCTCATCACGTTACTTAATATAATTTGTTTGGGTTTAATGAGTACTTTTAATTGGGATTGAGGATGCTGTCAACCATTCTCAATGTTCAACAACCACCATGATAGTTAATTAAATTTATTCCTTTGCAGTAGGGAAAAAATGGCTTTTCACAAAAACTGTAACCATAGAGCTTTCCACCAGCCATATATGCATGTAGTATAGCCTATTCTTTCATTACTCTCTATGTGTTACATTGCCAAGATATTCCATGTGTCGACCCGTTTCGGGCTGCAACTTTTCATGTTGCGAGACTTTTTCGCATTTATTGACGAGTAAGTGATACGTTAGGGTTACGATTTCCTATACTCAACTTTGCCGTTGGTGTTGATGGGAATCCACAACCTTGTTGCTTCCGCTATATTTTGGATCGAGGTAATAGTATTTACGTTATTTCATACATGTGATTTACCTCTGTTATAAATCCTTCGAGTACTGTGTGTGTCAGCATACCGATCAAGGGATGACACGAAAGCACAGAGACTTGATCCATTCGGGTCGGGTCGCTACACCAACTCTATATATTTGCTTTCGGAGAGAAAAAAAAATCAAGGAGAAGAAATCATCGCGTTTTACGATACGGAGCTGCCGCCAAGCCCTAAAACCTCTCGGGAGGGCTGATCCGGAGTCCGTTCGGGGCTCCGGAGAGGGGGATTCGTCGCTGTCGTCATCATCAACCATCCTCCATCACCAATTTCATGATGCTCACCACCATGTGTGAGTAATTCCATCGTAGGCTTGCTGGATAGTGATGGGTTGGATGAGATCTATCATGTAATCGAGTTAGTTTTGTTAGGGTTTGATCCCTAGTATCCACTATGTTCTGAGATTGATGTTGCTATGACTTTGCTATGCTTAATGCTTGTCACTAGGGCCCGAGTGCCATGATTTCAGATCTGAACCTATTATATTTTCATGGATATATGTGAGTGCTTGATCCTATCTTGCAAGTCTATAGTCACCTACTATGTGTTATGATCCCAAGAACCCCGGTGACAATAATCGGGACCACTCCGATGATGACCATAGTTTGAGGAGTTCATGTATTCACTATGTGCTAATGCTTTGTTCCGGTTCTCTATTAAAAAGAGGCCTTAATATCCCTTAGTTTCCATTAGGACCCCGCTGCCACGGGAGGGTAGGACAAAAGATGTCATGCAAGTTCTTTTCCATAAGCACGTATGACTATATTCGGAATACATGCCTACATTACATTGATGAATTGGAGCTAGTTCTGTGTCACCCTATGTTATGGTTGTTACATGATGAACCGCATCTGGCATAATTATCCATCACCGATCCAATGCCTATGAGCTTTTCCTATATTGGTTCTCGCTTATTTACTTTCCCGTTGCTACTGTTACAATCACTACAAAACACCAAAAATATTACTTTTGCTTCTGTTACTTTTATTACCGTTGCCACTACTATCATATTACTTTGCTACTAAATACTTTGTTGCAGATATTAAGTTATCCAGGTGTGGTTGAATTGACAACTCAACTGCTAATACTTGAGAATATTCTTTGGCTCCCCTTGTGTCGAATCAATAAATTTGGGTTGAATACTCTACCCTCAAAAACTGTTGCGATCCCCTATACTTGTGGGTTATCATTCCACTTCCCACGATGGAATATAATACTCACCCACGACCCCCCACTATCTCCACTTCTCAGTACATGGGTGACACATGTCGATGGGATAGCAAGGGTCAGGGGCATGTCCGTCCAAATTTTTCGGGCGAACAGTTTTTCACTTCGGCTATAAATACCCCTTACCCTCCTCTGACCTCATTTACTCCGCTCGGCCTCGTCTCTCCTCGCTCAAGCTGTGACCTAGCGCCGCCGCTAAACTATTGTCGCCGGTGAGGAAGAGCTTCACTGCCTCGACCTCGTCGCCGTCATACTCACGCCTGCCGCGGAAATCTTCACCCCGCAGCCGCCGTAGCTGTTTCTCGCCACCAAGTTAGGGCGTGGGAGGTCTGGACAGACGAACTTCCCAGTTCTTACTCCCAGTTCATCGTGTTTGTCATCAAGGGTAATTAAAATCTGATTTTACTGCCCTACTTTTATTCTTATGATTTTCACAAAATCCTCAAAAGGTGTTTATTCTTCAACAATCTACTCCTTAAACACCGCAATGCTTCTTTCCCTTGATCTATTTATCTAAGCTATAGATTTCCTCAGGATTCCTCAATTGTGTGGATTTTCAAATCTATACAACTCTGGAACCCGAGTCAAGAATGCTTAGTGAAAATCCTCAAGACATATATGGTCAAATTCCTCAACTTGATACTTTTTGAAAAATTTCTGAGAACGCATATGACCTCTTCAAATTCTTCGCACCTGTACTCTATTCACAGGTACAAAAATGCCTGCTGATGAATCTCTAGTTTCTCATCAACTTAACTCATTTCCAGTGTTCCTCGAAGAAAAAATGCATACTTCCTCAGAATCTTCAAAAGTTCAAAATCCTCAAGTGAGGAAAATGGCAGATGGGAAAAGAACTCAGAAAGGAGGAAAGAGGCCTGAAACAAACACAACATTTGAGATCTGTGAGGACATCTATGATGAATATTGCACACCAGATGAAGAAACTCATGGGAAGGAGACCAAGACACAGCGCAAAGTGCGCATACGAGGATTGAGAGAAGATGGGCAAATGAATGGAAGGAATATCGTTATGTTACTCCCTAGTACATGAAGAAATTCATTATAAATCCTCCATGCTCAAGACCACCTCTGGCTGTTGGCCAACGAGCTGATCCTACCAACGTCAAGCATGGTGAGGAATTCCATAAAGAATGGGCCAAGCTCCAAGCAAAGCTTCAAAAGATGGTTGCTAAGGCTGTGAGGAAATTCAATGAGGACTCTCAAGCTACTGCTGCTGAGGCCTCTGCCAATAGAATAGCGCCAAAGAAGGCAATGCAGAAGACACCAGCTTTGAAGCCAAAGTCTTCAAGTTCCTCAATAGAAAAGCCCTCAGGCAACTTCCTTAAGGGCTGCACCAACCCCTTCTGTTGCAGCAAAATCCTCAGCTGATGCCGCAAAGTCCTCAACACCTGTGCATCCTGCAACGTGTCGACTGGCTGCTGGATTCTCAATTGCCCCAGGGGCATCTACAACTTCCTCAGCTCAACCACAATCTTCAAGTGGTCCATCTCTGCTGAAGGCCAAGTCCACTGCTGGACGTGGAAAGAGGCCAAGTCCTCATAAGAAGCAAGTGGCTTTTCAAGTTCCATCTGCTGATGATGAAGCTGATGATGAAGAACTTGCTGAAATCATCAGGGATAGACAAGGAAGGGATGCAAGAGCCAAAGGCAGCTCTGTTCCTCTAATGCTGGATCCGAAGAAGATCCTCAACTTCATTGACATATGGCACAAGGATCCAAACACTCCACTCCCTGACCTGAATCTGACTCCTGGTCAAAGTCACATGTTGACTGCCTTCATAGGCGAGGAAAAATTGAAATTTTAGAAGGTCAACCAACTTCATTGACATATGGCACAAGGATCCAAACACTCCACTCCCTGACCTGAATCTGACTCCTGGTCAAAGTCACATGTTGACTGCCTTCATAGGCAAGGAAAAATTGAAATTTGAGAAGGTCAGCCGAGTCAAGAAGGACCGGTACAAGAAGGAACGATTTATGAGGAACAATGCTCTCACTTTGTCTCCTGAAGAACTTGTCGGAGTTCAGAAGGAAATCAAAGTCCTCAGTGATGAATTTGACCGATACCATGCTGATTGGCTAGGAGACAAGGTCAGATTTGTCAAAATTGCCAAGAACCTCAAGGCAAATGTTGCAGCTCCATCGCAACAACAAATTCCTCAGACTGAAGTTTCTGCTCAGCCTGCTGAAGAAAATGAAAGCGCGACTAAAGAAATTCAGGCTACTGAAGAAGCTACCAGGGCAGCTGAAGAAATTACTGCTCCTGAAGACACTCACAGGGCAACTACCAATGTTGCACCTGAAGAACAACCAGTGCCACCAAGAATCATATGCGCTGAAGAAACCGAGAATGCTGTATGCGATCGCATTAGTCATGCCTGAAGAAAATGCACCAACTTCATCCTCTGCTCCTCCTGCAAAATCTTCAAAGGTGAAGAAAACAACTCTTCCTTCTGCATCAAAAGTGAAGAAAGCCAAAGCTGTGGAGAAGGTAGCCGCGAAGAAAAGGAAATCAACAACCTCTACAGAATCCTCAGCTCCCAAGAAAGTGAGGACTTTGATGAGCTCTTTCAGTGCACCAATTGATCTTGTTCCAATTTCTATTGTTCCATCAAAGGAATTAGTTCTGTTTGGTGAAGAATATGTCATTCCTGATGATGACAATAATGAAGAAAATCACTTTGGTGCTTCCTCAAAGTAGATGGAAAAAGAAATTGAGGTGGAAGCAAATGATTCAACCCCACTAGTATCATCGCCTATGCCACTGCTGAAGAGGAGGGCGTCGAAGATGTGCATATTGGCTCAACCACCCCAGTGCTAAATGATGGATTTTGGGAAAATCTTCACCCTAATTATCCAATTTCTACACCTCTCCAACAAATTCCTTAGTCCCCTGTGCAGACTGAAGAAATATTACAGGGTATGAAGGACGTCAAACTTCTCTCCAATCTATTCCTAAAGAAATTCCAGCTGCATCAGCTGAAGAAATGGAGAACCAAACTGTTGCTTATGAAACTGTCGCTTCAATTCCTCAGTCTGCTACACGAGAGGTTGTGACTGAAGAGGTTGTGAGTCCTACTACTGCAAATCTTCAACCCAAACCTCAAAATCCTTAGTCTGGCACAAGGAGGCCAAAATTCAAGAATGTCGATTTCTTCATTGAGCATCATTTCTTCATTGATGAAAATCCTTATGACTCGCAAGAGGTTTTGGACTGCAAGTTAGATGAATTATTATGCCTTTGTTCTTTTTGACAAGAACAAATTTTTTCAACACCGTCAAATTCCTCATGTGGATATGGAGTTCATTCCATGCTTTCAACCCGTTTTGAATGTTCTTCATGAAGCTGGACTCCTCACCTTCTATGCTGATATCTGTGATTGGAATGAAGAGCTCATTCTTCAGTTCTATGCAACTCTACACCTCACTGGAAATGTATTAGATGTCAATTCATGGGTGCTAGACTGGGTGACTGAGAAAACACTCACTACAAAGCTCCATGCTTTGAATTGCTTCATGCCAGTCAGCCCTCCTACAGAAGGTGCAAGGCTTATCTATGAGGAACTTGAACTTCAAAATCATCTCATGCAAGTATTGATGAAGCCTTTGTGGCCTGGCTAAGCTCCAAGAACCACTTTACTCATTAAGTATTTGTTGTATGTGCCAAGGACAGTCTACCGCATCTTGACCAAAACCCTCAGTCCGATCAAAGGCCACAATTCGGAAGAAGAAGTTGTTGGCATCATGAAGAATCTGTTGTTTAACATCATTCACGGGATTAATATTCCCATTAACTATCACGATTTCTTCATGAGGACTTTGGCCAATGTTGCTCTTCCGTCGTTTGAATTGAAGCCCTATTCTCCTTGGATTATGAGGTTCATCAGAACCAGATCTTCAATTACATACAAGGCTGATTTTCAGAACCACTTTAGCTTTCTACCTCCTATTGAAGTCCTCAAAGGACTATTTCCTTAGTTGATGAAAAAGGCAACACCACTGTTATTGATGAAGGCACTCGTCCATTGGATGGTCAATTTCGTAAGGCTGCATCTTACTCCACCAATGATGACTCTGCAACACAGGACTCTGCAGCTAAAGCCACTGAGCAAAATCCTCAAGCTACTGCCCCACGAGTGATGACTGACCGTGAGCTTCTTCTAAGTCTTCACCAAAAGGTCGATCGCAATCACAAGTGGGTCAAGCATCATTTTGGCTCAATTCTTCAGAACATGACTATCACTCAGAACACTGTGAAGAAGAATCATTATTATGCGCATGAAATCTTCGATCACACTTGGGCCATACTTTTTCATCTTTACAGTGATGAGGACTTCAAGCAGATGGACTTTCAACAGAACTTTGACTGGTCACATCCTCCTTCGAAGAAATTCAAGAAGGTCAAAGTTCCTCAGTTGGTGACAAGTTCATTCTCTTCATCACGTGAGATGGATGAAGCTGAGGATATCGACAACGCTGGCGCTCCTCCACCGACCTCAAGCTGATATTCTTCAGGGGCGTTAGTCCTCAAATTTCGTCCCTTTTGGTCATTTGATGACAAAGGGGGAGAAATTTAGTTAGTCTTCAATCAGGTCTCTATATATGGGTTGTTTTTTGTTGAGTTACAACTCTCGTTCTTCTGAAGTGTTTGCTTGATGACTTGTAAACTTAAGTCCGATGGTGGTGTGATACTTTTTAACTGCTTTCTGCATGCTTATTTCCTCAAGTACCTTAATGCACGTATGCTGAATTTCGTCAGACACCATTTTTCATCATGAATTTCAAATTCCTCATACTATATGTTAAATGTGTGAATGGATTACAAGATATAGGGGGAGATCTCCAAGATTTTATCCTACCATGTGCATTTGCAGTCCAAAGCAAATTACTCAAATACGCACATGTTCAGGGGGGGGGGGGGTTCTTCTATATCTTGCAATCAAATTCCTCAAAATCAGTATTTACACTTCATTGTTTATCCCCGTTGAAAACTTAACCTATTTGTCATCAATCACCAAAAGGGGGGGATTGTAAGTGCATCTAGTGCCCCTTAGTGATTTTGGTGTATTGAAGACTTATTGGTTAAGGGACTAATGTGTTTGTGAGTGTACACAGGTATTATAAGTCTCTGAGGAGTTTGATATATCCGAAGAAAGTCAACCCCGAAAAATGAATGTCTTCATTTTGAAGACTTTGAAAATGAGGAAATTGGTGTGACCTTGAAGATATTGATATTGATGCAAGGACTATGAAGCGTGATGACTTTTGTTTACGTAGTTTCATTTTTCTTTCTTGAGTCATAGGAAACACCGTACTGTTAAAAGGGGGTCGAGGTAATACTAAGGAAAAATTTCCAAGTGATGCACATCTCAAAGCCTACACATACTCAATCCTTAGAGTGAAGCCTTTGGAAATCTCATATAGTTCAGTCAATTTCTTCAGTAACAGAGACGAAGATCTTCTAATATTTGAGGAATTTGTGCTGACTGAGGAGTTAGGAATTCACCAGTGTTAATTGTCTACAGTGAGGAACATGATAGCCCTGAGGAATTTGAGAGCTCAAATTTCCGGCCGTTGCTGTGCTTCGCGTCAGTTGTCCCAAATATCGTATCCACATAAAGATCATATCATTAGGGGCATTTATGTCTTATCATGTCGGGCTCCCCGGCTATAAATAGCCGCCCCCTCAACCACTAGCCGGTTGGCTGCTCCAAGAGAAACTGACACTTGTCTAGAGCATCCCATCCTCCGAGGACTTCCAGAGAAAATCATCAGCGAGGAAAAACCCCAAACACCGACACCTACAACCCAAAGTGATTGAGCATCACTGAAGAGATTGTTCCTGTGTGGAACCGACGCTTGTTACCTTTGAAGACTGTGCATCTTCCAGATGGTTAGGCGTCATGGTCTAGAGCATCCAAGAGGAATTGTGGATCATCGAGTGTCGGGGAGGCTGATCGGACCCACGAACACCTATGGGGCCGGCGGACCAGGCCCCTTGTGGTTCGGAGGGGGGCAGAGATCGCACGAAGAGCGGATCGAGGCGGAAGCACACGAGCAGCTTACTCCAGCCCGGAGCTCTCCGAGAGATAAAACTCCTACTGCTGCTTGTCTGATGTATTGTGTTCTTGTTAGGGAGCGATGAGAGCTACAAAACCTAGCGTGAGTGTCTCTGGTCTCAAATGAGTCGAACGTGCCGAACCCTTTCTATGTTGCGCATGGGCCTCCTTTTATATGCTCAAGGGGTCTCCGACAGGTGGCAACGTAGATGAGGGTACAAATGTAAAAACAGTAGTTGGCACACCTACTTGTACAGTGTACAGTGCAACATACCTAACTCTGACGGCAAAGGACAAAAGCAATAAATGCCCGTCTGTGCCGCCTAAACAGTGCAACAGAGACCGTCAGGTGCGCCACTGCTCGCCACGATGGCAAGCTTGTCAATGCCGCTTATCGCTGCTCTCCGCTGGCTGCACAGCCTCTCGACACGCGCGCATGGAATGGTCCCATGGCGACACCTTGATGGATGAGCTGGAGCGGAGATGAAGAGAGGTTGCTTGCCCCGGCAAGTTCCTTGCCGCGGCTGAATCCTTGTCGCGTCACGAGGCTTGCCGCGCTCCGAGCCTTCCCGGCAAGCTCCTCTTGCCGGGGCCTTGTCTTCTGCATGCCTTGAGTGGCCTTCCCGGCAAGCTCCTCTTGCCGGGGCCTAGTCTTCTTGGTCAAATACTTTGTTCTTGAACGGCTCCAAAGGAGCCACGGAGGATCTTGGTGGTGACCAGTAAACCTGCCGCTGGGTGTCAGAATCGCCTGCGTGCACGAGTACGGGATACTAGGGTACCCCTACTCTAGTACACCGACAGGAGCCCCCGGGCCTGGGCCGTACACGGTGCCGAGCGCTGTCGGGCCAGGCCCAAAACAGTGCACGGTCACACGCGGCCTCGATCACGCCGTAACTCGCCCCGGACCCACCATGACCCCCACTAACGGCACGCACCGAACGTGGCGTCGTGCGAGAGATCGTGGGCGTGGTCGTGGGGTTTCTTTATTAGGAAAGCGGGCGTCCGCCCCTCCCCTCCTTATAAACAGGGGAAACAGGGCAGGCCGTCCACCTCGCCATTGCTGTCTTGTCAAGAAAACCACCGCCGCTCCCCTTCTTCTCCAAAGGCGAAGAGAGCAGCGCCCGCCCCTTTCGCCACAAAGCGCACTCACCGCCGACCTCCTCCGCCGCCTCCGCCATGGCTCCGAAAGCCGACAAGGGGAAGGGCGTCAAGTCGGCCGAGGCGCAGCGGCTCGCGGCGCTGCGCAAGGAGCGGGCCATCTTCTCCCCTCAGCTCGAAGCAAAGGAGCTGAGGGAGCTCTTCTATCTCTTTTGGTCGATGGAGACGCGTTCGCCTCCGCGCACGAAGGTACTCCCCGCCTCCGCTTCTGATTTGGCCCCAACTGGGTATCCCTTCTTTGCCCTTTTCTTCTATTGCGGGCTCTGCCCGCCCTTTTCCGAGTTCTTCTGCGATATCATGAACACATATGGCCTCCGCCTCCTTGATTTTACTCCCAACGCTGTCTTGACCATGGCAGTTTTCGCACACCTTTGCGAAAACTTTGTCGGGATCTATCCCAACGTAGCCCTCTTCCGCCACTTCTTCACGCCCCGCGTTGAGAGAGGGGAGCCGCTTGCCGGAGGGATAGCTTGGGTCTCCAGGGTCGGCAAGAAAGAAGCGTATCTGGAAGGAGAGTTCCGTAGCAAGTGGGAGGAGTGGAGAGCCAACTGGTGGTGGATCGTAGAGGAGAACCCGCAGCCCTTCACTGCCGTGCGCCAAACCCCAATAGTGCGCGGAAACGATTGGAGCAACTTGGCGCCGGAGGATGCTAGATTGAAGATAGCTGTGACCCGGATTTTGCGCCTCGAACTTGCGGACTAACCGTAGGCGCAGTTGGCGCAGACTTCCTTCGCCGCCGCATCGCTCCCTTGCAGGAGAGAAGGAGACCTGCTTGGGAGTTCCAAAACGCGGCAGACATCATGAGGCTGCGCCCGGGCCTCAATTGGAATTTCACAGTCTTAGAGTTGGACGCAATGCTGCTAGAGCTGTTCAAGAACGACCGCGATCACCCCGAGTGGTTTAGGTTGCCGAGGGGGTCGTCCCATTGTGCAACAACTCTGCTCTCGACCGCATCCGCGCCATGATGCCGTTGTGCGATTCCCATGGGATCGTTCCAACCTGGCAGGAGCCTTCCGACGAGATCGTGCAGCAGTTCTTCGACAACTTAGAAGAAGTGCCTATCCGCTCCGACGAGCAGAAGAGGCTCACTCGCGAGACCACCGACGAGGAGATGGCGCGCATTGCCACCAGGCTGGAGGAGGCGGCAGCAGCTGCTGCCGCTGGCGTCTTCGGGTACACCGTGGAGGAGGCGGACGCAGCCGAGGCGGCAAACCTTGCCGAGCGAAAGGAGTTCGCCAGCGAGGAAGAGCTTGCCGCGCCCGAGGCCGAGTCGAGCGGACCGGACGAGGGCGCTTCTTCTCCACCAACCAGCGACTTGCTGCCAACGGAGCCCCGGCTCCGCTGAAGAGGCGTCTCCGCAAGGCCGGAGACGAGACGGGCGGCAGACGGGCCCACAAGAAGCAGATCACATGACGCGCTTCATCGACAAGTGAGGTTCCCGCGGGAGCACCCCACACCGCTGCGACAACTGGGGCGGGATCCTCTCAGGCCACCGCCGACGCCTCCGCCAAGCGGCCAAGAGAGCCCACTCCTCCGCCTCGTCGCACCGGAGGCGAGCCGGAGTTTGACTTCTCCGCGCTCAGCTCCGAGGAGGAAGAAGAAGAGTAAGCTTCAATATTGTGCTTGTATTTCTTTAATTTTGTTGCTTCATCTTGAATCTGATTTGCTGCGTTCTGGGCTCTTTCCTTTTCAGGACGCTAGCCCAGAGAGCGTCGAAGAGGGCCAAGATCCCGGCGGTCGTCGTTGAGGACGACCCACCCGTGGCAACAGGGGACGCGTCTGAGACCCCCTTGCGGACCAGCAACCCTTCCTCAGAGCAGCCCCCAAAGACAGCCCCAGAGTAAGTATGCGGTTTTCTCCTTCTTGTCGGTGTGCATGGGTGCTCCTTCTTCATTGATATCTGATTGTTCGTTTGTGTAGGAGCAGAGCAGCCTCATCAGGAGGGCTCGGAAGCCGCCCCCGAAATCCTGTCTGCTGCGACTACACCGCCAAGGGAGGAATCTCCGTCAAGGGAGCGTCCTCCGACAAGGGAGGCTACTCCGGCAAGGGAGGCTACCCCGGCAAGGGACAGCGCCAGAGATCCTCCAGTGGTCGAGATCATGGCTGCAGATCCCGTTGCTGTAATCCCCTTACACGAAAATTTCCCTTGGGCTTGTTTTCTTCTGTTTTTCTTTGAATATTTGCTTGACTGTTCTTTCTTTGTCCGCCATAGAGCCGATGGAGGTCGAGGTCGTCGGCAGGGAGGAAGCGCGTGGCAACACCGACGAGGCCGCCGTTGTGGAAGAAGAGACCGTCGTGGAAGAAGAGGCCGTCGTGGACGAGCCTGTCGGCGAGGAGGCCACTGAGGCTGCTGACACAGAAGCCGGCGAGGGGTCGGGCGATCGCACTGACGGCCCTGAGGCCGCAGGAGCGCCCGGCGCTACACCGACAAACCGACTCCCCAGCTGCTACAACGTCAGCTCCGAGGATCCCCACCGGCGCCTACTTGAAGGCCGGGCGACGGTGTCTTCATCAAGCTCCACAGGAGTCGAGCTCAGGCGCCGGTCGAAGGAGAGACCTTCGATGGCGAGCTACTTCGCCTCCGCTGGCTGACGCCGGTGGACGCGCCAAGCAGCAGCAGCGGCGAAGTTCGAGGAGGAGCAACACGAAGAAGTCTTGTCGCTCTACCGCGCCCGCAAGCCAAGTTGGAGTCCCGGAAGCACTTGTCGCGAGGGCAGGAGCAGACATGGAGAAGCTGCAGAAGAGCTCCGGGCGCCAACCAAGAAACTCTCTGGGCGTACGAAAGGTCGCGGAGCAACTTGCGGAAGAGCGCACGGCCTTCATCCTTGAGAAGGCCGCAGTGAGGAGGAGCAGCGGTTGGTCGGGCGAAGCTTTCCGCAGAAAGCGAAGCCGGGCGCAGCGGAAGGTCAACCTGGACAGCCACGAGGAAGACCTTGCCGCCGAGGAGTCACTTGGCGGGCGCTTAAGGAAGCGGGCGATGCTGCCGCAGCCGCCGAGGCCGCCAAGGAAGAGTTGAAGGCGAAGGTGGCACAGCCGAGGCCAGCCTCAAGAAGAGCGGCGAGAGCTTGCCGCGCTCAAGCACGCGCGAGAAGGACGCCTACACCCTTGGCGAGCTGCAGGGCCGTCTCGCCGATAGGGGCAAGGAGCTCGACGCCGCCAAGGATTCCAAAGGCGGATCTTGAGTCAAGCCGACCACTCGACGCAGACGCCGGACGGCTAGAGAGCGGGAGGTGGGCCTGTTGGAGACGATCAAGGCCAAGGAGGAGCTGCTGCAAATGCTGTTGACACCTGTGAGCGCCTTGAGGGAGAGTGTGGAGCATTGGACCAAGGTCTTGTGGATATCGCCGCCGACATCCACAACGAGCTGATGGAGCTGGGGATGGTGGACCTTGCATACTCCTCCGACGAGCATCTCCAACCCAGCGCCAAGCTTAGCTTACTCTTCAAGGGCGTGGTGACGGGCCTCCGGCGACTCCAGGAAGAGGTCCCAAAGCAGCTGGCCGAGGAATCACGCCAGATCTGTGCAGGAGCCCTCGAGAAGGTGTTGATAAAGGTGGCCTTCCGCAATCCGGGCCTCAACCTCAACGGCGTCCTCAGGACCTTGCCGCCAGATGCCAACGTGGAGGAGCTCAAAGCCCTTGTCGCACCCATTGTGGACAAGGTGACAAGATCAAGCGGATTGATGGCGACCGCGTAGACTAGGCCGCCAACTTTATCTTTCCCTTGTCACTACTGATCATGTTTAGAACACTTTGTTAGATCAGCGACAAGTTATTTTGTAATATACTCTATCTTAGGCGATCATTGCAATGTTATTTCCTCTACTTGATTCCTTCCTTTGTACGTTTCTGCCCTACGCATTTGGGGGACTTGCCGGTGCGGGCACCTTTGCCGCGAGCGCTGAGTGCGGAACGTCAGCAGCCTGCTGGCGATGCCGCCCCCGACAAGCAACCTTGTCGCGACTAGCTGCAGCTCACTTAAGTTGTTGAGCGGACTCAAACAAAGTAAGGGCGCGACTAGCTCATGAGTTGGTTCCTCTGCGCATGTGTTTTCCATACAAAGTACTATCGTTCGAGGAAGATAACTCAATAATTTAAAAACTGATTGCTCAAGCTTTGGCAACTTAGCTTTTCTGTTGTTTGCTTCCCGATAAGGCGAAACTTCCTCGAGCGACGCTTGGTCTATGGTATTATCTTCTCCTTCCCCCCTGGTTAACTTGTGCGCGAGGGAGCCTTCCTTTCTTTGAGAAAAGAGAAAGAAGAGAAAATAAAGTTATGGAGCCCAGTGGCTCGATATTGCTTACCGGGTGTGGTTGCTGCACAAAGTGTTAGCCAAAACATGCAATAAAATGATGAAAGCATGAATTTGACAAGTTGTGCGCGACACATGAGCTTTACTGATGCACGGGGTCTGCGCCCGGCTTTGTACAAAGGATTACATGCAACAGCGGCAAGACTTGTACAAAAGGTGGTTGCGGAACAGGTCCGCAACCGCGCCCTATGGGTAAAACTTACGAAGATGCTCAATGTTCCAGGAGTTGCTCACCGAATGCCATCTTCGGTCTCAAAGCGGACAGCGCTGTGCCTAGTGACTCGTTTCACCCGATAAGGGCCTTCCCACTTTGGCGTCAACTTGTTTGAATTCTTGGCGGACTGAACGCGCCGAAGAACAAGGTTGCCTTCCTCGAGGCTTCTGGCACTAACTTTGCGGCTATGATAGCGACGCAAAGCTTGCTGGTAACGAGCGGCTCGTACAGCGGCCTGAAGACGATCCTCCTCAAGGAGCAGCGCGTCATCTTGTCGCAGCTGCTCTTGCTCAAGCTCATCATAAGCGAGCACTCGAGGCGATCCGTGATCTGAAGTTCCGTGGGGAGAACTGCCTCTGCTCCATAGACTAGAGCAAAGGGTGTCCGGCGCTGGCTCGACTTGGCGTCGTCTGATCGACCAAAGAACCACCGGCAGCTCCTCAATCCAGTTTCTTCCGCACTTGTGCAGCCCGTCGAAAGTTCTGGTCTTGAGCCCGCGAAAGCACTTCAAAGATTTGCCCTCTTCGCTTGACCGCTGCTCCTTGGGTGAGCAATGTATAAAGCGCACCTTGGCGCCAAGATCTAGGGACGTCGCATGAAGGTGCGACTCAGAATTGTGTGCCGTTGTCGGTGATGATCCTGTTAGGGATTCGAAACGGCAAACAATCAACCTAAAGAACTTGATCACGATCGTGCCGTCACCTTCCTCATCGCTTCCACTTCCGGCCACTTTGTGAACTTGTCGATAGCAACGCATAAGTACTCAAAGCCCCGACAGCTCGGGGAAGGGGTCGAGGATGTCGAGCCCCTGCACCAAAAATGGCCAGGATAAAGGGATCGTCTGGAGAGCTTGAGCTGGCTAGTGTATCTGCTTGGAATGGAACCGCACGCTTCACACTTGGTTACTTGTGCTTGCATCCCGGAGGGTCAGTCGGCGGAAGAAACCTTGCCGGAAAGCTTTGCTTGCAAGTGCTCTTCTTGCGCCAATGTGGTGACCACATATGCCTCCATGTATCTCTCGCCAACAGCTTCATCCATCTTCCTGTGGAATACACTTCAATTTCACACCGTTGAGTCTTCTTACATGCGATGTCTGTCGACAAACTGGTACATACTTGACCGCCGGGCTACTCTTTCCGCTTCTTCTTGCTCTTCGGAAGTTCTCCGTCTCAAGGAAATGGACAATCTCTGCGCCCATGCCGGAGCTTGCGGCTCGACAACAAGGACTAAAGGCACATTCTGCTGCGGGAACATCAGCTTCCACGGCAAGAACCTGCGGTTCGGCCGAGCTTGATGTTCCCGGCAAGCTTGCCGGAGCAAAACTTGTCGGAGCGTCGCTTCAACGAAACAAACCTCAGGGCTTGTCGGAGCAGACTGCTCCTCACCTGTTGGTGTCGATCTTGGGGACCTTCGTGGCGGCGGCTTCGGGAGCTCACGGAAGTAGTCACCAGAGATCAGCTTCCTCTTCTTGTTCTGTCCTGTTGATGGTGTTACGGTTGGTTGAGTTAGCTTGAGCACGAAAATTCCTGGTTCGACAGGCAACTTAAGTGCAGCGCACTTTGACAGGCCATCAACAATATCATTCTGAGCTCTTGGAACATGTTCCATTTGCAGGCCGTCAAAGTGTTCTTCTAGCTTCCTCACTTCATCAACGTAGGCTTCCATCAATGGACTCTGGTAATCTTTGTTCACTTGGCGGACGACAAGCTGCGAGTCACCCCGACAATAAGCTTCTTGATCCCAAGGTCCATCATGATCTCGAGACCGGCAAGCAAACCTTCATACTCTGCAGTATTGTTTGTTGCTTGCTCCTTGGGAAAGTGCATCCGGACTACGTGCTTGAGGTTCTCCCGGTGGGTGCGACAAGCAAGACGTCGGCACCGGGCGCTCGCAGCGAGAAGGCACCATCAAAGTACATGAGCCACTCTTTGCTTGCTTCCTTGACGGGAATGCTCGCTCGAATTTCTTCATCTGGCGTTGGCGCCCATTCTGCTATGAATTCTGCCAATGCTCTACTTTTGATAGTTGAAGTGCTTTCAAACTTGAGGCCAAAGCTTGACAGTTCTAGTGCCCACTGACAATCCCGCCTGCCGCTTCGGATTCTGCAGTATCCTCTTCAGCGGAAAGCGAGTGACGACTGTGATCTCATGTGCTTGGAAGTAATGGTGCAGCTTTCTCGAGGCCATGAGGAGGCCGAAAAGCAATTTCTGCACACCAGAGTACCTTGACCTAGCCTCCTGCAAGAGGGAACTGACAAAGTAAACTGGGCGCTGCACCATCCTTTTCTGCATTTGTTCATGCGCATGCGCAGATCCGTCCTTGTCGGGACCAGAGCTTGTCGGCGAAGCCCCCTGCTTGTCGCTGGATGTGTCTGCCGTGGTTGCTAGCTCATCATCCGCCTCCCTCTCCGCTACTAACGCATCACTAACCACTTGATTGGTTGCCGCTATATATAGCAGCAACTTCTCTTGTGGCTTAGGTGCGACAAGTGTTGGAGTGGAGGACAGTATCTCTTTAAGTCCTGCAAGCGCAGCCTCCGCTTCGAGTCCATTGCATGGGACCCGCCTTTTTCAAAATTTTGAAAAATGGCGTAGGCGCGTTCAGCAGAACCTAGAGATAAACCTCTTTGAGGGCAGCTACGCAACCGGCAAGCCTTCATACATCCTTGACGCGCTTTGGTGCTTCAATCTGCTCAATGGCCTTGATCTTGTCGGGATTGGCTTCAATCCCCCGCTGAGACACGAAGAACCCGAGAAGTTTGCCGGAAGGGACTCCAAACACGCACTTCTCGGGGTTGAGCTTGAGGTTGATCTTGCGCAGATTTGCAAAGGTCTCGTCCAAATCTTGAACCAGAGTTGCTTTGTCTTTGCTCTTGACCACTATGTCGTCCATGTAGGCTTCTACATTTCTGTGCATTTGCGGCTCAAAAGCATCATGAACTACCCTTGCAAACGTTGAACCAGCATTCTTCAAACCGAAAGGCATCCGTATGAAACAGTATGTGCCACATGGAGTAATGAATGCGGTCTTTTCTTCATCCTCTTCAGCCATGAAGATCTGATGGTATCCTGAGTATGCATCAAGAAACGAAAGCAAATCACATCCAGCCGTGGAGTCAACAATCTGGTCGATGCGCGGTAAGGGAAATGGATCTTTGGGACAAGCTTTATTAACATCCGTGAAGTCAATACAAAGTCTCCATTTCCCATTTGCCTTGCGCACAACTACAGGATTGGCCAACCACGTAGGATGGAGCACTCCTCTGACAAGGCCTGCTGCTTCCAGTTTCTTGATCTCTTCTACAATGAATTCTTGGTGCTCCACTGCCTGTTTCCTTACTTTCTGGTTGACGGGCCGCGCATGAGGACAAACGGCCAGGCGGTGCTCAATCACTTTCCCTGAACACTGGGATGTCGACGGTTGCCATGCAAACACGCCGACATTCGCCCAGAAAGCAACGAAGCGCCGCCTTCCTATTTAGGGTCGAGAGAGGCACTGATGGTGAAGGTACCACCAGTGCCGTCCTCCTTGGCGGACACCTTCTTCGTCTTTGGCGGAGCTGCCATCTTCTTCTTGCACTTGCCGGTGGAGCTCGAAGGTGCGTCCTCGACGGTAGCGCAGCACTCGAAGAGGTGCGCTTGCCGGAGTGGGCATCGAGCTCTTGCCGGACTTGGACTTGGTCTTCTTCCCCGGAGCTTCGGCGGCAAGTGTTTGGCTTTACATTGCGCTGCTGCATCCCGAAGAGATCTTGTCGGCACATATAAGAGCATCCTTCTTGTCGCCATGGACAGAGATGACGCTTATCGGGCCTGGCATCTTGAGTAAGTTGTAGGCGTAGTGAGAGGCTGCCATGAACTTGCCGAGTGCTGGATGGCCAAGTATCCCATTGTAAGGCAATGGGAAATCAGCGACGTCGAATGTAACCCTCTCAGTTCTAAAGTTCAGCTCGCTGCCAAATGTTACCGGCAACGTAATCTTCCCCTTCGGCTTGCTCCTTCCCGGATTGATTCCTTGAAAGTGCCGGTCTCTTCGAGCTCGCTGTCAGGGATTTGAAGCTTCTGGAGCACCGCGGAGGAGATCAGATTCAAGCCGGCCCCGCCGTCAACTAGCATCTTGGTGACGTTGAGGTTGCGGATAGTTGGTGAGACCAACATCGGCAAGCACCCGACCGCAGTTATGCGATCAGGGTGGTCCTCAATATCAAAGATGATAGGCGTCTTTGGACCATTTCGTAGGCTTGCGTGACTCTACGGATGGTTCCGCTGCATTGACCTCCCGCATCCACTGTTTGAGTTGGCGGTGGGAAGTGTGCGAGAAGCACCTCCGTCAACGCAGAGGACCTCTGTAGCTTCTCGAAACTCCTGCTCGTCTGCTCGCCGCCTTCCATGTCTTCATCGTCGTCGTCATCTTCATCCTTGTCGCGGCCGCGGGGAGGCCTATCTCCTTGCCGCTGCTTGGCCTTGCCGCGGCGTCCTCCCCGGCCGGGACGTTTCTTGCTTGCTCCCCCAGCACCTTCCTGGGCCTTCTCCTTGTCGCGCCGCTCGTACTCAGCCTTCTGCTGTTCGACAAGCTGCTCGACCTTCTTGCAGCTCGAGGTCGTAGTCTTGGTGCGGTGGATCTTGCAATATCGCTTGCCGGAGCCGTCACGCTTGTCGGCGGCCGCCACAGACCGGTGGTTGGCGTCGGTGACAACCTCCTTGCCGGAGCCACCAGCCTTGGCGTTCTTGTCGCCACCTCCGCTGCCGGACTGCTCAACAGCTAGCACTTCTCCGCCTTTCTTCTTCCTGTTGCCTCGCCACGGCTCTTCTTTGTCGGGCGATCTCCTCACCGTCGAGACCACATACAGATTCTCTCCCGAGTCTCCTCCCTTCCTCGGTAGCGTGCACACTTGTCGGCCAAGGCATACAGCTCATCGACGTCCTTGACTTTGCACATCGCCATCTCCTCCTCATCCTGCGGTTCCGCCGTTACGATGAAACGCGCTGATCACCGCGGCAGGGTGGACATCTGGGATGTTGTAGTGCACCCGGCTGAATCTTCAATGAACTTGCGCAGGACTCTCCTTCCTTCCGGGCGGCAGATGAAGGTCACTCTCTTGGCCATGAGGCTTGTGGCCACCGTGAAGGCGCCAACAAACTGATGGCATAGATCTGCCCAAGAGGATATGGAGCTGTCCGGCAAGTGCATGAGCCAAGATCTGACGTTGGGCTTGAGCACGAGCGGGAAGTAGTTGGCGAGGATCTTGTCGTCCCGTCCCCCTGCAGCCTGCACCGCAATGGTGTAGATGCTGAGGAACTCCGACGGATGCGTCCTGCCATCGTACTTCTCCGGCACATCTGGTTTGAAGTTTTTCTCGGCTGGGCCCATCGACTTGCCGCAGCTCACGAGTGAACGCAGGGCAACCTATCACAGACGGTAAGTCGCCTAGCCCTCCGGGCGCGCTGCGATGTCAACAGAAGGCCCAGCGCGCTTGTCGGACTGACGACGCACTTCTCTCCGGCGCTCGATGCGAGTTCGAGCATCCTCTTGTTGTCGTTCATGAAGAACTTGGCGTTGATCGCGGCGAGCTCGTGGATCCGATGACGCGGTGGAGTCGCTGTCAAGGTGGATCTAGTGAGTCGGCGATCTTGGCCTTCGGGGCGGAGAGTGCATGGTAGTTGCACCTCCAACAGTCTCGTCGCCACCGGCTCGCGTTTGGCGTTCCTTCCGCGGCAGCGACGCACTCGGTTGCCGCGGAGCGTCGCTGTTAAGCGGCCGATGAGACTCTGTATAGTGGCCCTCCACTCGTCGACCTTGTCGGCCGTTGGAGGGTAGTCGAGGAGCAGTTGAGCTCTCACCAGAGCTTCTGCTGGAGTAGTGGGTGGCATTGGTGAACGGTGCGAGGAGCGGGATATGCTCGGGCTTCTAACTATGTTAGAAGGAGCAGCACCCCGTCCAGCGCACCAGATCTCACTCGTGCCAGCATGTTGGCGCGCATGCTGGTCTTGAGGGTCTCGATCCAACGAGCGTATGACGTTGTGAACGCCATGACGCTGTTGGTCCCGCATCTCCTGAGATGGGCGCGGGGGATGTGCGGACGCCGAGGTTTGCAGGGCCTTGTCCTTGGACTTGGCAGCATCACGAACTCTTTCGTCGGCGCCCGTTCCTCCGCCAGCGTCCGCCCCACCACCCGTTTGCTGCGGTGATGGTGGGTACGACGCGGACGGCTCCGCCGCCGCCGAAGCCTTCTTCTTCGGTGGCATGTTGATGGAGATGTTGCTCGTGTGAACGCCGGATCAGATTCACACAGCCTCGACGCCCCCTACCTGGCGCGCCAAAGATGTCGGGAGGTTGATCGGACCCACGAACACCTATGGGGCGGCGGACCAGGCCCCTTGTGGTTCGGAGGGGGGCAGAGATCGCACGAAGAGCGGATCGAGGCGGCTAAGCACGAAAGCAGTTTACCCAGCTTCGGAGCTCTCCGGAGAGATAAAACTCCTCGCTGCTTGTCTGATGTATTGTGTTCTTGCTAGGGAGCGATGAGAGCTACAAAACCTAGCGTGAGTGTCTCTGGTCTCGAATGAGTCGAACGTGTCGAACCCTTTCTACGTTGCGTATGGGCCTCCTTTTATATGCTCAAGGGGTCTCCGACAGGTGGCAACGCAGATGAGGGTACAAATGTAAAAACAGTAGTTGGCACACCTACTTGTACAATGTACAGTGCAACATACCTAACTCTGACGGCAAAGGACAAAAGCAATAAATGCCCGTCTGTGTCGCCTAAACAGTGCAACAGAGACCGTCAAGTGCGCCACTGCTCGCCACGATGGCAAGCTTGTCAGCGCCGCTTATCGCTGCTCTCCGCTGGCTGCACAGCCTCTCGACACGCGCGCATGGAATGGTCCCATGGCGACACGTTGATGGATGAGCTGGAGCGGAGATGAAGAGAGGTTGCTTGCCCCGGCAAGTGCCTTGCCGCGGCTGAATCCTTGTCGCGTCAGGAGGCTTGCCACGCTCCGAGCCTTCCCGGCAAGCTCCTCTTGCCGGGGCCTTGTCTTCTGCATGCCTTGAGTGGCCTTCCCGGCAAGCTCCTCTTGCCGGGGCCTAGTCTTCTTGGTCAAATACTTTGGTCTTGAATGGCTCCAAAGGAGCCACGGAGGATCTTGGCGGTGACCAGGCAAACCTCGCTGCTGGGTGTCAGAATCGCTCAGGCACGAGCACGGATACTAGGGTACCCCTACTCTAGTACACCGACATCGAGTGACCAAGTCTGTGAAGGTTTGGAAGTCACCTTGAAGACTTACCACAAGTTATTGAGCGAGGTCTGTGTGACCTTAGCCCAAGGAGAATACGATAAGGAATATGTGCCCTTTGGTTTAAATACCAAGCCGCTCCAACCATACACACAACTGCCACAACAGTTGGAACTGGTCTACCAAATCACTGTCTTCACCGAGCTAGTGGTTCTATTTCCTCAACCCTTTCATTTCCTTGCTTATGTGTTGATGAAATTGATCGTTACTGTTTGAAGACTTTGATTGAAGACTTTCTCAATTTCCTCAATCCTATTTCTTCATTCACCTTGTCTTCTACCTACTTATCATGTTTACACGCTTTCTGTGCTTTGTGTATGTTTCATTTCATCATGATGACTATGCTACTACTTTGTTATGCATGCACTTGAGTACATTATCCGCTGCTTGTATTTCGTCACTTAGCAAATTCCTAGAGTACTATTTCCTTAGTAACGAATTTGTAAAAAATCGCATATTCACCCCCTCTAGTCGATATAACGCACTTTAATAGGTGCACTCTTATTATTATTCACATCATTCGGTCGTTCAAGTGAAAGGCAATAATGATGATATTTTGATGAGATGGTTGAGATGAAGAAAAGCTGGTATGAACTCGACCTATTTTATTTTTGTAAATATGATTAGCTCATCGTTCTTGACTCAGCCTATTATGAATGAAACATGTTTGCAATGACAATTAGATATTATAGTTACTCATGCCATGCCTAATTAGCTAGGAGTAGATAATGGTTTATCTTGTGTCCCAACATGCATTTAAAATGGTTATGATCGATGTAGTATGACAGGATGGTATCGTCTTCTGAATGATTCAAGTGGCTTGACTTGGCACATGTTCACGCATGTAGTTGAATAAAAAACAACATGGCCTCCATGATATTTATGCTCATGGTGATTTATATCCTACTCATGCTTATACCCAATGTTCATTAACCTTAATGCATGTTTATGACCATTCTTGCTCTCTAGTTGGTCGCTTCTCAAACTTTTTGCTAGCCTTCAATTGTACTAAGCGGGGATACTACTTGTGCATCCAGTTCCATTAACCCAAAGTTGTTCCATATGAGTCCACCATATCTTCCTTTATGCGGTATTTACCTATTGTTCCAAGTAAATTTGCATCTGCCAAACTCTAAATCTTCAAATAATAATTTGTTTTGTATGCTCGAATCGCTCATGTAGCGACTGGAGGCTATCAATATCTTCCATTCTAGGTAGGTTATTCTCACGATGAGTGTTTATTTTCTTGTCATTCACGAGAAAGTGGTTAGTAATCGGGATGCCCGATCCTATGGTCAAAATCAAAATATTATAATGAAACAAAATTCCTCCGGATTGTTGTTGGTATGGAGGGTACCCGAAGATTCGGCTAGCCATGGCTTGTGATTATTGGTGGAGGGGAGTGTCGTGGATTTGTCATGGCAGATGTCCTAGTGTGAGGACTTAGTCGTGAGGCCAACGCATCTATGTGGTAGCTTGAGAGGGGTTGATCGGAATCGAGAGACGCAACACAAGACAAGGGTTTAGACAGCTTCGGGCCCCGGGAAACATCATCCGGTAACAACCTTACATATTGTTTGTGGATAGGTCTCATTATCATCACGTGGGAGTCGCCGTATCTCCGGCTCTCTTAGTTGTGTCTAGCCTTAAGATTATTCAACCTGTCCCTCTTGGGGTGCCCTGCCCCTCCTTATATAAGTTGAAGGGGCGGGTTACATGTAGAGTCCAACTCGGATTAAGACTTAAACTATTTTGACTTCTCTTCACGGGCTTCTCTTCATGGGCTTCTCACCACGGGCTTCTTAACATCTAGGGCTTCTTAACTTCAGGCGACTCACTTTCATGGCTAAGTACTTGTCGGGTCATAACTGTCTACCGACTTACAATCTGGCTTATAATTATCTGTCGGCTTACAATCTGACTTATAACTGTCTGCCGGCTTACAATCTGGCTTATAACTTTCTGCCGGCTTACAACCTGGCTTATAACTGTCTGTCGGCTTACAATCTGGCTTATAACTATCTGTCGGCTTACAATCTGGCTTATAACTGTCTTGTCATCTATGAAATACCAAGTCCCGACCGGGTCATATCTCCGACCGGGTCATACCCGGGGTATATCGCCGACATTAGCCCCCAGTTTAATTTGGATTTATCCATGTTAAACTGATCCTGTAAAACAAACACAAGAACAAATTTGACAGATTGTGCTCCGGGTTAAGAATTCTTGTAAGCCGGTACCTGATCATCTTAATTCCTTGTCATTTCCTTCTTCAATAAGCCAGCTTCATACTCAATTTGTTGATGTTGGTTTCTTACAGAGAAATATTGTGAAGAATAATTCATTTGATTCAGCTCCCAATGCAAAAAATATTGGTCTTGAAATACTCATCTGATTTTCAGCCGGCTTGAAGATGTAGAACTTCCTTATATGCATATCACTTGTAGCCCCCAAGTCTTAAGAAGGGAGTGTAGTAACAGCTTAAGACTCGCTTCAATATAAATGTTGCAACCTTGAAGAAATCCAGGTTGTTCATCTCAACCACTAGTCAAAACTGAATATTCCACATATGTAGCCCCCAAGTACCGGGTTGTCATGCTTGCAGCAGCCTGGGACTTGTAATTGCCTTATGCTCATAAAAACTTCAACCAGTGTAGCCCCCAAGGGCCGTCTCAGTAAGATAATACTGAGTTGGCACTTTATTTATATTTCATTGAAAATAACATCATATGATGTAGCTTCCGTCGTAGGGCTTGACCCCACGTCCACAAGGTTAAGAGCCTTGTGCTTTACCAACTGGGCAAAGGACCTTTCAATATAATGGATTTAGCTTGTGTACTTTGAATTTTTGACAGGAACAATTAGTAGCCCCCAAGGGGCGGCTCATTACAATGTGATGAGTCGGGTCTTCAACGAGGCAAACAATAAATGACCTTGCATTAGCCCCCAAGTGTCATGGTGCATGCTTGTAGCGACATGGGACTTCCATATTTGATATAATCATGATCTGAATAATGTAGCCCCCAAGTGCCGGGTCATAAGCCTACAGCTACTTGGGACTATCTCTTCCATTGTAAATTAATCATATCCACTGTCTGTATGATATTGCTAAATGCCTTGCATATCAATATTGAACCATACTCCTTGGTGCGAGCTGGTATTCTTGGATGAGGAAATAATAACCATTACTCTGAAGCAGCTTTGTAAACCTCAATCATAATACTGGTTATTGATAACCATAATACAAATCTTGCCATGTTGGCTATTAAAGATTTGAATAATATAACCTAGGTTGAAAACCGGTTCCTGCAATATAAACCAGTATATCCGTGCATATATGACGCATGCTATGATGAGCAACGATGATGCAATATATGATGATGATGTATGTGTATGAAAACAGAGTAAAAAATGTCAGCTTTTGAAGCTTGAATCTTACTTCAATGAAACTAGCATGATAGCCGCTAGTTTATCCTTTCTTTCTGTAAGCCGGCTCTCACCTGACCCAATCGATGTTTTAACCTGGATAAGTTCAGGGTCCATATGGATTGACTTATCGAGAGTACACGAGGTCGGAGTAGCATCATGCAAACAGGCAGGTTTAACCAAGTTTCAATGAAGGCGGCTTAATAGCCTGGGTTCATCCTCGCTATCCGTAAGCCACACCCTCACATGACAAACCAGCATTTTAACCTTAACGAGTTCAGGGTCTTGTTTAAAAGATTGTCTGTTAAGAGTTCGGCGGGTCAATCAGGATTACCTAGTGGAGAAGCATCTGTCATATAGGCAGGATAACCCGGAAGGGTTATGTCCTCTTTGGTGAATACACCTATGTTTGAACAAGATAACCCAATCAAGAGGGTAGTAACGCAATGTTCTCTTTGGTGAATACACCTATGTTTGAACAAGAAGCCTCCAAGTGACATATTCGGTCAAGAGGGTAGTAATGCTATGTTCTCTTTGGTGAATACACCTATGTTTGAACAGGAAGCCCCCAAGTGACCAATAAGCTAAGCCAATAAGGCAGGATACCCATGTTTGAACCGCGCATCATGGCAGCAAATTCTCTTTGGCAACCTTTTAGTTTTTCCTGAGAACTCGAACTTGCGAGAGATGGATTCTTTTTGAACCGGATGTTAAACCGGATATTGAGAGCTTCAAAGCTTCATGGGAGAGAGATGTCTCTTGAGCCGGATTTTAAACCAGAATCTTCATTTTGAGCCGGAAATTTTCTGACGGCCTTTAAATTTCATCAATATGGTAGCAGCCTCCGAGACCGGGTTATCTTCCCCTTCAACATCCTGGGGTTCTTGAATTTTCTGAAACTAGCAAGGCTTGCTGAGTCATATCATTATAGCCCCCGAGTCTTAAGACGACTCGAGGAGTCGGCTTGAGATTCTCCATATTTGACTGTGATGTAAATCGGCATATAGTTGAACAGCGGATTACTAAAATATGTTGAATCTCGACGGGTTGACCATGTCCATTGATCCATCTGATGTAGGCAAGGGCCATAGTTTGATGGTCTCCTTTGCAATTATGAATTCCGCATAAGAATTTGCACAAACGAGAGTAATTGTTCTTGAAGAAAATAAAAATGTATCAATAGAATTTGACAGGATGGATTTCACCTGTTATGTTTTATCAAGAATTATCAATTGTAGGGTTGCAGCAACAATGACATAGGTGCACCGGGCGGCTCAGAAAGGATCTTCGGGTCATGTTTGACCCCCTATTTTTGCGGGATAGGGCAATATGCCTCTTTATTTTTCTCATGGGCTCTAAAGGCCTCTGTTCTGTTTCTCAGCCAACTGTCTCCTTTACTCCATCGGGTCAAACCCCTGCTTGAAGCCATGCATGTGAGATACGCAGTCTGGCTCAGGGCAGCTTGGGACGTTAATGTAGGCTGGCGGAGATGAGGAGGAGCTCTGGCGCGGGCGAATGGTGTCGCCCAGTGGCTAGCTGGCGCTGGTCGGCGCATGGCCATATCTAGCAGGGCCGAGGAGCAAAGCCAGCCTGGGGGCGGGCCTGCGGCTCAAGCGAATGTAGAGCGAGGCAAGGCAAACCATGACGGCATCGGCGGCTCAAGCCAACAGGGGCTCACGGGGGCAAAGTCGCCGCAGTGCGAGAAAACAGCGGGCGGCCGGCGTGGGCGGCTCACGGCGGAGCCGGCGGGCGCAATACGTCGGGGCAGCGGCACAGATAGACGGAGACGGCCACAGAGGTGGTGACTTGCGGTGGTGCCGGAGCAGCAGCTGAAACCGCAGCAGCTCGCTGGCAGTTGGAGCGATGGCACGGGCGGCGGCTCATGGTGAGTCAATGGGGCTTGCAGGCTTCACAGGCGGAGGCAGCAAGCGGACGGTTTGGCGGGTCGTAGATCCCATAGGAGCAGAGGCAGCCGATGGCTCAAGTTCATTAGGGCAGCGACTCAGAGATGCATCGGCGACGGGCGGCTCAATGGAGGCCGGCAGGTCACAGTGTGGTAGGCGAAGCAACAAAGACGGCAGACCGGGGCTGGCTCAACACAGTGGCCGGCGGCTTGGCGTGAAGCTTCCGGCGACTCGAGACCAACACCACGGATGGCGGTTGAACGAGGCCGGGGGCGACTCACAAAGGACTTAAGGCGGCTCTGCTCGTGGCGAAGCGGGTTGTGACGCCGGGCGGAGACTCACGACGGAGCGAGGTACGCCAGCAACTCGCCGGTGAGCTCCTGCGGGCTCAAGGAGAGGCCACTCGGGGCGACGGAAGAAGATCTGCGGCAGCTCACGTAGGTGCTGCAACTGCGGTGGCAGCGGGCTATTGCAGAATGTAGTGACGGATCGACACAAGGCCGCAGCAGCGACGACGAGGGTGCGGCCATGAATGAGGCCGCAGGGGCGCCTCAATGCGAAAAACCGGTGAGCAACAGCGGCAGCTTGGCGCGGTCCTCGGCGGCTCAACGCAGCAGGGGCTGACAGAGGCGAAGGCAGCTTTGGAAGCACAACGGGTCATAAATGAAGGGAGACCACGGAGGTAGGCCGGCTCAGTGCGGCGCGTCACTGTAGTTCGCGGACGGTTTCACATAGTACCACTCCTTTTGGTGCATTGCATATGTAGTGTAGCTCTGCTTTTTCTGACGCAAAACATCAGAGGCCAGTCAAATCACACCCGTTGAACTAGGCCGGCTTGCTTACTTCTCATGCAATACTAGATTCATCCTTTCTTCATTCCCGTGCCCTTGTGGGCTTGTAATAGTAGCACTAGTGATCATAAGTAGCACAAGATTCGGTTTATTTTGACTCACAACCATGAAACGAGTGGGGTTGTGCTGTAACCAGTCTTTGGCCCTGTGTTCTATGACACAGAGGCATCACGGCGGAGACGGCGGCTCGTGGCCAAAGCAGAGCAAGGCCGGCTCAAGGCGGAGTGAAGCCACAGTAGAAGCGAGGCGGTCCGCTCAATGTGAGGCTGCGTTGGAGAAGCAGTAACCCGGCGGGGCAAACCCAACGAGTGTTGCAGAAGGAGGGTCGAGCACAGCAGCGGAGGAGACTGGCCACGGGGCGACTTAACAGTGGCTCAAGGCGGAGGCAGGTCCAGCCGGGTGCTGGCGGCTCAATGGCCGTGACGGCATAGTCGATCTGCTATGGTGGAGAGGGCTGCTGCGGAAGTCTTCCGACGACTTGATGTGAGGCCGAGGCGCATCCACGGTAGAGGTAAAAACGTGGCGACTCAAAGGCGATTCACTGGTGAGCCCACGGCTCAAAACAGCTTGCAGTCGAACGGCAGCGGTCGACGGCCAAGGCAAACCCGGCGGGTTGAGGTGCAGTTGCGGCTGCAGCGGAGGCAGAGACCATGGTGGCGACTAATCCGAGTCCATGTCTTTCTTCGTGTAGTAGTTTCTTTGGCTGGGTGTGTGAACGGTGAACCGGGCTCAGTTCGGTGGTGACCCGCCGTAGAAAAGGCGACTCGACGGCGGTTTGTACGCTGCACGCGACTCGGCAACGAAGTAGAGTCCGAGTCCTTACTATATCCTTCTTTCCTTTTATTCTTTCTCCTTTCTTTTTGATGCGGTCAATGGATACAGTAAAGAGGAGGTCTCCTTAAAATGCATAACTGCAGTACGGCCTTTAATCTCGGCGACTTGATAACAATCGAGCAAATCGCAGGACGGTGGCGGGCTAACAAATTGCAACACTGATTTTTCTTGAACTTGAAAATCCCACTGATTATAAATCTGAACTTTATGAACGTTGATGTAGACTTTCCGAGCCGGACACTTCTTCATCCGGAAAATTATGAACTTCTCGATCCTTGGGAAAGATCCCTCCAAGAACTCAACACCATCATGCGCAGGCCCCACGGTGGGCGCCAACTGTCGTGGATTTGTCACGACAGATGTCCTAGTGTGAGGACTTAGTCACGAGGCCAACGCATCTATGTGATAGCTTGAGAGGGGTTGATCAGAATCGAGAGACGCAACACAAGACAAGGGTTTAGACAGATTCGGGCCCCGGGAAAACAACCCTACATGTTGTTTGTGGCTAGGTCTCATTATCATCACGTGGGAGTCGTCGTATCTCCGGTTCTCTTAGTTGTGTCTAGCCTTAAGATTATTCAACCTGTCCCTCTTGGGGTGCCCTGCCCCTCCTTATATAAGTTGAAGGGGTCGGTTACATGTAGAGTCCAACTCGGATTAAGACTTAAACTATTCTGACTTCTCTTCACGGGCTTCTCTTCATGGGCTTCTCACCACGGGCTTCTTAACGTCTTGGGCTTCTTAACTTCAGGCGACTCACTTTCATGGCTAAGTACTTGCCGGGTCATAACTGCCTGCCGGCTTACAATTTGGCTTACAATCTGGCACTTGGCGCTATGTCAATAGGTTAGTCCCAAAAAATGATATAAAGTTGCCATAAAATGATTGTAAAACATCCAAGAATGATAATATAACAACATGGAAAAATAAAAAAAATTATAGATACGTTGGAGACGTATCAGCATCGCAAGCTTAATTCCTCTCGTCCTCGAGTAGGTAAATGATAAAAACAAAATTTTCGATGTGGAATGCTGCCTAACATGTCATCTCATATTCTTTTCTTTGTAGCATGGACATTTGGACTTTCATATGGTTCAAAGCAATAGTCTAGTTTTGACATGAGACTTAGATACTCAAGCATATCAACAAGCAACCATGACTTTAAAATATCAATGCTAAAATAAGTTATCTGTATCCCATCATGCTCAATCATTGATCCATTCATGAAACACACTCGCATATTAGCTACACCCAATGCTCAAGTACGATCATAGTGCCTCCTAGTTGGTGCTTTATAAGAGAAGATGGAGACTCAAATTAAAAATAAAAATCGCATAAAGTAAAAGAAAGGCCCTTCGCAGAGGGAAGTAGGGATTTGTAGAGGTGCTAGAGCTCAAAGAGAAAATTGAGAGATAAATTTTTTTTGATAGGCGTACTTTTCCCACCAACGAAAACGACTTAGAGCTCCCAACACTTTCCATGCTAGATATATCATAGGCGGTTCCCAAACGAAAAATAAAGTTTATTCATTTTTCCACCATACTTTCACTTTCCATGGCTAACTGTATCCACGGGTGCCCTCCGTACCAACACTTTCCAAGGAATTTATTATTTGACAACATAAAGTAAATTTATTTTTCATTTCGGGACTGGGCATCCCTAATACCTTTTCCTTACTCTCGTGCAATGACAAGTGAATAAACACTCATCGTGAGATAACACATCTAGCATGGAAAATATTGGCCACCCCTCACCGCCTCGCGAGCGGTATGAGCACACAAAAGACAAATTTATTTTGAGAATTAGAGATGGCACATACAAATTTGCTTAGAATGGCAAAATAATACCGCATATAGGTAGGTATAGTGGACTCATGTGGCAAAACTGGTTTAAAGGATTTTGGATGCACAAGTAGTGATCGTACTTAGTGCAAAATGAAGGCTAGCAACAGATTGAGAAGCGACCAACCAAGAAACAAATAATCTCATAAGTGAGCCTTGAGCATAATTAACACCGAATAATGTACTACAAGTAGGATGTAATTTCGTTGCATAACTATTGACTTTCGTGCTTGCATAGGGAATCACAAACCTTAACACCAATATTCTTACTAAAGCATAATTACTCATAAACATGACTCACTTATCACATCATCATATCTCAAAACTATTACAAGGAAGCAATTTTATTTTTTCCAATGATCTTCATGAAAGTCTTTATTATATCCTTCTTGGATATCTATCACTTCGGAACTAATTTTCATGTGTTGCTTTTGATAAGCTCAAACGAATTTAAGTGAAGATCATAAGTATAATATTTATTTCTCTCAAATTAATTTAGGTGAAGCAAGAGATAATTTCTTCAAAAATACTAAAGCACACCATGCTCAAAAAGATATAAGTGAAGCACTAGAGAAATTCCATAGAAAAGAGCTTCGTTGACGGGCTGTGAGTGCCGCTTACCTAGCCTCCCTGGAAACTATTTGAGGACTCTATTTTATTTAAAAACTTTCAGATCTAAGTAAGTTATTAAAACACAAGCAAAACAAAATAAAATGACATTTCAAGGATAGCACACATCATGTGAAGAACCAAAAACTTAGGATCAATCGATACTAACCGATAAGTGCCGATGGGGAAAGGTGGGATGCCTACTGGGGCATCCCCAAGCTTAGATGCTTGAGACTTCTTGAAAATATTATCTTGGGATGCCTTGGGAATACCCAAGCTTGAGCTTTTTTGTCTCCTTAATTCCTTCTATATCACGGTTTCCGTAAATCTCAACAACTTCATCCACACAAAACTCAACAAGAACTCGTGAGATAAGTTAGTATAAACCAATGCAAAAACCTTATCATTCTCTACTGTAGCAAATCACTAAAATTATTATTCAACATTGAATACTAAATCCCTATGCATATTTAATACTCCTATTCGAAAATAGAATCATTAAACAAGCAAACATATGCAAACAATGCAAACATAACAGCAATCTGCCAAAACAGTACAGTCTGTAAAGAATGCAATATTCATCATACTTCCCTAACTCCGAAAATTATGAAACAATTAGCACACTTTATAAAATTTATCATATCTTATTTTTCAAAAAGTTTCAGCATTTTATCACATTCTGAATTTTCTAGGGAATTTTTGCAACAGCGGTAAACTTTATGTTTTCAAACAGCAACATGTAGACTTGTAAAATAAGCATAGTAAAGGCTATCCTTGACATTTTTATTGAAATGAAAGATGAAAAAAATTATTCTAAATAGCAGCAAGGAAATAAAAATAAAATAAAATGACGCTCCAAGAAAAACTCATATCATGTGACGAATAAAAATATAGCTCCAAGTGAGGTTACCGATAATGTTGGAGATTTAAAGAGGATGCCTTCCGGCATCCCCAAGCTTAGTTGCTTCGATATTCCTTTAATATTACCTTGGGGTGCCTTGGGCATCCCCAAGCTTAGGTATTGTCACTCCTTATTCTCCTCATATCGATATCTCACCCAAAACTTGGAAACTTCAATCACACAAAACTTAACATAACTTTGTGAGATAGGTTAGTATGATAAAGAGCAAACCACTTAACTTTTGGTACTGTCAAAGACAAGATTCATAGTTGTTTCCACACAATGCCTACTGTAGCATATCATTTCCACAATTTATATTGAGCAATATAAGCCATAGAAACTAGAAACAAGCAAACTATGCATTGAAAACAGAATCTGTCAAAAACAGAAAAGTCTCAGAAGATCTCAAGATTAGTCATACTTCTGCAGCTCCACAAATCCTGAAAAGTTAGGGACCGTAGAAAATTTGTATATTAATCATCTGTAAAAAATTCAGAATTTTTCGACGCTCCAGTAAATTTAAACAATTCTGTTTCTGGAAGCAAAAGTTTATGTTTTTGCACAGATTCAAGTCAACTATCATCCACACTATCCCAAAGGCTTTACTTGGCACTTTATTGAAACAAAAGCAATAAAACATGATTACTACAGTAGCTTAATCATGTGAACATGCAAAAACAGTAGGTAAAAGCGATGGGTTGTCTCCCAACAAGCGCTTTTCTTTTATGCCTTTTAAGCTAGGCATGATGATTTCAATGATGCTCGCATAAAAGTAAAGAATTGAAACACAACGGGAGAATCATGAATCACATGGAAAGAACATTTAAGTCTAACCCACTTCCTATGCATAGGGATTTTGCGATCAAACAATTCATGGGAACAAGAATCAACTAGCATAGGAAGACAAAGCAAACATAACTTCAAGATTTTCAACACATAGAGAGGAAACTTGATATTGTTGCAATACCTACAAGCATATGTTCCTCTCTCATAACAATTTTCAGTAGCATCATGAATGAATTCAACAATATAGCTATCACATAAAGCATATTTTTCATGATCCACAAGCATAGAAATTTTATTACTCTCCACGTAAGCAAATTTATTGTCACCAATAATGGTGGGAGCAAACTCAACAAAATAACTATCATGTGATTGAAAATTAAAGTCAAGATGAAAAGTTTCATGGTCATCATTATTCAATATAGCATATATGTCATCACCATAATCAGCATAGATAGCAACCTTATTCTCATAGTCAATTGAAGCCTCATCCAAAATGGTGGGTTCATCATTAAATAAGGCACGACCTCTCCGAATCCACTTTCATCATTATAATCATCATAAATAGGAGGCATGCAATCATTATAACAAATTTGCACATCAAATCTTGGGGATCTAAAAATATCATCTTGATCAAATATAGCATCCCCAAGCTTATGGCTTTGCATATCATTATCATCATGGATATTCAAAGAATTCATACTAACAACATTGCAATCATGCTCATTATTTATACCAAACATTCTATTGAATTCTTCTTCTATCAATTGAGCACAATTTTCCTTTCCATCATTTTCACGAAATATATTATAAAGATGAATAATATGATGCAACCTCAATTCCATTTTTTATAGTTTTCTTTTATATACCAAACTAGTGATAAAACAAGAAACTAAAAGATTCAATTGCAAGATCTAAAGATATACCTTCACGCACTCACCTCCCCGTCAACGGCGCCAGGAAAGTTCTTGATGTCTACTACGCAACTTCATTCTTGTAGACTCGTGTTGGGCCTCAAAGCGCAGAGTTTTGTAGGACAATAGCAATTTTCCCTCAAGTGGATGACCTAAGGTTTATCAATCCATGGGAGGTGTAGGATGAAGATGGTCTCTCTCAAACAACCCTGCAACCAAATACAAGAAATCTCTTGTGTCCCCAACACACCCAATACAATGGCAAATTGTATAGGTGCACTAGTTAGGCGGAGAGATGGTGATAAAAGTGTAATATTGATGGTAGAAATATATTTCTATAATCTGAATAAATAAAAACAGCAAGGTAGCAAATAGTAAACGGGCACACAAACGGTATTGCAATGCTTGAAAATGAGGCCTAGGGTCTGTACTTTCGCTAGTGCAATCTCTCAACAGTGCTAATATAATTGGATCATATAACCGTCCCTCAAAGTGCGAGGAAGAACCACTCCAAAGTTCCTATCTAGTGGAGAACATAAGACGGAATTGTTTGTAGGGTACGAAACCACCTCAAAGCTATTCTTTCCGATCAATCTATCCTGAGTTCGTACTAAAGTAACACCAAGCTATTCTTTCCGATCGATGTAACCAAGAGTTCATACTAAAATAACACCAAAGAAAATTCAGATTAATAATATTCAATCCAACACAAAGAACTTCAAAGGGTGCCCGAAGATTTTTACCGGAGAAACAAAGACAAGAACGTGCATCAACCCGTATGCATAGATTACCCCAATGTCACCTCGGGAATCCACAAGTTGAATGCCAAAACATATATCAAGTGAATTAATATGATATCCCATTGTCACCGCAAGTATTCATATGCAAGACATATATCAAGTGCTCTCAAATCCATAAAAGTATTCAATCCGATAAAATGAAATCTCAAAGGGAAAACTCAATTCACAACAAGATAGAGGGGGGAAAACACCATATGATCCGACTATATTAACAAAGCCCGCGATACATCAAGATCGTGACATCTCAAGAACACGAGACAGAGAGAGATTAAACACATAGCTACTGGTACAAACCCTCAACCCCGAGGGTGGACTACTCCCTCGTCATCGTGGTGGCCGCTGGGATGATGAAGATGGCCGCCGGTGATGATTCCCCCCTCCGGCAGGGTGCCGGAACGGGGTCTAGATTGGTTTTCGGTGGCTACAGAGCCTTGCGGCGGCCGAACTTCTGATCTACGTTAACCCCGAGGGTTTCCAGAATATTTGTGAATTTATATGGTAAAGAGGGGTTGCAGGAGGCCACCGAGGTGGGCACAACCCACCTGGGCGCGCCCTGGTGGGTTGTGCCCCCCTCGGGGCACCCCCAGGTGCTGATCCGGCCCATTGGTGGCCTTCTGGTCCATAAAAAATACACAAAAATTTCCGCGGTGTTTGGACTCCGTTTGATATTGATTTCCTGCGATGTAAAAAACTTGCAAAAAACAACAAGTGGCACTTGGTACTATGTCAATAGGTTAGTCCCAAAAAATGATATAAAGTTGCCATAAAATGATTGTAAAACATCCAAGAATGAAAAATATAACAGCATGGAACAATAAAAAATTATAGATACATTGGAGACGTATCAAAAAATGTGTCGTCATCTGAGATATCTTATAGCAACTTTTTATAGCATAAGTTTCATCACAATAATCATCATATGTAGCAACTTGGTTCTCATCATAATCAATTGAAACCTCTTCCAAGATAGTGGAATCATCACTAAATAAAGTCATGACCTCTCCAAATCCACATTCATATTTATCACAATAAGATTCAACATCCTCCAAAATAGTGGGATCGTTACTTTCTAAAGTTGACTCTCTTCCAAACCCACTTTCATCATTATAATCATCATAAGTCAGAGGCATGCTATCATCATAATAAATTTGCTCATCAAAACTTGGGAGGCTAAAAATATCATCTTCATTAAACATAGCATCCCCAAGCTTGGGACAAACACTAATTGCAGCAAATATATTCTCAAACTTGTCATTCTCATCAAACATAGCATCCCCAAGCTTGGGCCTTTTCATATCATAAGCATAATCACTCTCATCATTAATAGTATTGATAGCACCAATAGTATAGCAATTATCATCATCACAATGAGTAATAGGAGCAACATCATTTGGGAGGGATACCTTTCTACCTTTGCTTCTCCGTCTTTTCTTTTTCTTCTTCACATCATGTGTGGGTTTAACCCTCTTTTTTGAGCTCCTTATTAATGAGATTTGTTGAATAGAAAGCTCCTCCTCGTTACCTGATTCATCATAAGAAATAATAGGAGGATATTGGGAAGTCTCTTTGCTTTCATTAGTATTCTCTTTATCTTCTATTTGTTTTCTTGTCTTTATGTAAATGGCAATATAAGGATTTTCAATGCAATTCACCGCACAATACATAAAATTTTTTCTAGATCAAAATCAAGAAATCTATCAAGATTAAATTTTGGAATACCCTCAGTTATACATTTCATTTCTTCATACCCCAAAAGAAGACTAAGCTCCTTATGATGCTCAAGGGTAATCAACTTATCACAATTTCTGGACACGATTTGATCATGAAACAAATAGCATTGGAGCTTTAAATGACCATGTTCATTGCAAAGTTCACAAGGATAGCGATAAATAATGAATCTTTCAGCACAATCATCTAGCCTTTCTTGCAACCATTTAGTTTCCAAATACTTATGCCTCTTGCAAAATCTATCTTCCCTATTTGGCGTGTACTTGCAAGCTCTATTTATTCCACAGAAGTTGACATGCTTATAAGAGACATTTTCATCATGACTAGTGCAATCATCATTAGTACTATGGATATTCAAAGAATTCATACTAACAACACTGCAATCATGCTCATTATTCAAATATTTAGTGCCAAACATTCTAATGCATTCTTCTTCTAACACTTTGGCACAATTATTGAAATCCTTATTTACATGAAAGATATTAAAAAGATGAAGCATATGAGGCACCCTCAGTTCCATTTTTTTAGTTTTCTTTTATAGACTAAACAAGTGATAAAACAAGAAACTAAAAGATTCGATTGCAAGATCTAAACATATACCTTCAAGCACTCACCTCCCCGGCAACGGCGCCAGAAACTACTTGATGTCTACTACGCAACCTTCTTCTTGTAGACGTTGTTGGGCCTCCAAGTGCAGAGGTTTGTAGGACAGTAGCAAATTTCCCTCAAGTGGATGACCTAAGGTTTATCAATCCGTGGGAGGTGTAGGATGAACATGGTCTCTCTCCAACAACCCTGCAACCAAATAACAAAGAGTCTCTTGTGTCCCCAACACACCTAATACAATGGTAAATTGTATAGGTGCACTAGTTCGACAAAGAGATGGGGATACAAGTGCAATATGGATGGTAGATATAGGTTTTTGTAATCTGAAATTATAAAAACAGCAAGGTAACTAATGATAAAAGTGAGCACAAACGGTATTGCAATGCTAGGAAACAAGGCCTAGGGTCCATACTTTCACTAGTGCAAGTTCTCTCAACAATAATAACATAATTGGATCATATAACTATCCCTCAACATGCAACAAAGAGTCACTCCAAAGTCACTAATAGCGGAGAACAAACAAAGAGACTATGGTAGGGTACGAAACCACCTCATCGATCTATTCAAGAGTTCGTACTAGAATAACACCTTAAGACACAAATCAACCAAAACCCTAATGTCACCTAGATACTTCAATGTCATCTCAAGTATCCGTGGGTTTGATTATACGATATGCATCACACAATCTCAGATTCATCTATTCAACCAACACAAAGAACTTCAAAGAGTGCCCCAAAGTTTCTACCGGAGAGTCAAGACGAAAACGTGTGCCAACCCCTATGCATAAGTTCACGAGGTCACGGAACCCGTAAGTTGATCACCAAAACATACATCAAGTGAATCACGTGATATCCCATTGTCACCATAGATAAGCACATGCAAGAAATACATCAAGTGTTCTCAAATCCTTAAAGACTCAATCCGATAAGATAACTTCAAAGGGAAAACTCAATCCATTACAAGAGAGTAGAGGGGGAGAAACATCATAAGATCCAACTATACTAGCAAAGCTCGCGATACATCAAGATCGTACCACCTGAAGAACATGAGAGAGAGAGAGAGAGAGAGATCAAACACATAGCTAGTGGTACATACCCTCAGCCCCGAGGGTGAACTACTCCCTCCTCGTCATGGAGAGCGCCGGGAGGATGAAGATGGCCACCGGTGAAGGATTCCCCCCTCCGGCAGGGTGCCAGAACAGGGTCCCGATTGGTTTTTGGTGGCTACAGAGGCTAGCGGCGGCGGAACTCCCGATATATTATGTTCTCCGATGTTTTTAGGGTATATGGACATATATAGGCGAAAGAAGTCGGTCAAGGGATCCATGAGGGGCCCACGAGGGTGGGGGGCACGCCCAGGGGGGTAGGGCGCGCCTCCCTGCCTCGTGGCTTCCTCGAAGCTTCCCTGACGTCTACTCCTAGTCTCCTGGATTGCTTCCGTTCCAAAAATAACTCTCCCGAAGGTTTCATTCCTTTTGGAGTCCGTTTGATATTCCTTTTCTTTGAAACACTGAAATAGGCAAGAAAATAGCAATTTGGGCTGGGCCTCCGGTTAATAGGTTAGTCCCAAAAATAATATAAAAGTGTTTAGTAAGGCCCAGAAATATCCAAAACAGATGATATAATAGCATGAATACTTCGTAAATTATAGATACGGTGGAGGCGTATCACTCGGCTGGCTCCCTCGGCCTTCCCGTAGATTGCATTGCCTTTCAGCCATTTTGCCCCCTGCATCACCGTCGTCGTGCGCCTCGAGAAGCAGAGGGACTTCGGTGGTGTTTAGGCGCCCTCTGCATGGGCATGTCCATGTCTCAGCGCAACATGACCGTTGGATCAAACTCACACGGTGCAGACCCGATCCTTTGTAGCACAAAGCGTGTGGGTGTGTTTGGTTGCATTCTCATCTCAATATAGTTGTTTCCTCTTCGCGTATTTGTGTTAACCTACTAGTGTGGACTCATGCACCCTTCATGCACTCTGCCAAACACCCAAAAGTGGATCGAGAAGGGAACTTTTGCTCCCATCCCGTGCACCCTTCATACACCCTGCCTAACACTATTCTTGCTTCATATGGTTCATGTTTTGTGGAGTACTGTAGCACCGTACTCTCCGTCTTATGTAGACCTTGTTACATTAACATTGATCTCACTGCTCATTCTCGACCGGACAATGAGAAAGCGGTACTATGTTACTACATTACTGTTCATATAGTTGACATGCGCACAACATCATTTGTTGTCGTTATATCTTACTACACTAGCAACAAGATTATGTAGTACTTACGTATGAACCACTGCACATGCCTAGTAGTAGGAGCACTGTGTATGTTCAAGTGGCTGCCGTGTTTCGCACTCCTCCGTCATAAGAGTGGAAACACTTGTTGTAATCATTTATTTCTTCAGAAAAACAGTGGACACGCTCTACCGCGCAGATCCTCCTCCAGCCATGCACTAAATTACTCACTTTTGCCGACATGTGGGACAGCCAGCATCGGGGTCCACCAGCCATGCACTAAATTACTCCATAGTAGAGTGACGGTAGACTACCCCGATCGAAGCGTCGCAGTAATGCCCAATGAGCCGTCAAATCACAATACCCCCTCCTTTCCAGCAGTAAGTTGGACGAACGAAGCAACCATCATTTCACTCTTCTCTCTCAGCTTCCTCTCTACCCAACTCGCTTCTCCATCATCTTGTTCCTCATTTCTTCAAGAAAACCCCGACCTGCTTCTGCCATTGTTCTTCTCTCCCAAAGAAAGAAAGGTGAGCGCATCAATGGTGTTGATTCTGGCCAAGGCCCGGTCTTGCAACCCCGAGACTGATCCTATAACTCCCTCTCTTTTCTTCTTTTGGGTTTGTGATTATGGTTTCTTTTCTTTTATTTCTATTAGACAGTTTCTTGATGGACGCTGGAGCACCGACCAAAGTGATGTCTATGGCTCTGGCCAAAACCGTCGAGGCTCATGGTATGAAGAAGTGCAAGCACCCCGCCGAGACTACCACAAACAAGCTCAAAGCCATCGCCCTGTCCAAGCCCCCCTCTCCGGGATCCCTCATTAAGCAAGTCCAGGTAATATCTCTTCTTGACGATCTTTTTCTCGATCTTGATCGTGTTTTTCATCTAACACGCAGTACTAGTACTAGTAGTACAACTTTCTGGGTGATCTTGCATGTGATTTTTGTGTGCCAAATGACGGTTCTAAATTCCTCTTTTGACCAAAACATGCGAGAGGTTGACACTGAATTCTTATAGATTACGTTCAACTACTCCCTCTATCCCAAATTTCTTGTCTTATATTTGTCTAGATACGGATGTATCTAATACTAAAATGTGACTCGATACATCCGTATCTAGAATGTGACTTGATACATCCGTATCTAGACAAATCTAAGACAAGAATTTTGGGACGGAGGGAGTACTTTATGAACATCAATGCTACCTTTGAAGAGGGTATATTTGCCTCAGTAACTTGTGTTATGGATATTGCAAATAATCCCTCTACTCTCATGCCTTTGAAGACATGTTCTAGTGTCTTTGTTCACTCATTTATGTGTGTATATGTAGTCATATATGGAGTATAATATCGAAAATCATCTTATATTTCTGAACGGAGGTAGTAACAAAATATGGTTTCTGTTTGAATTAGAACCAGGTCTGCGGTGGAGATGAAGTTCTCAAAGTCATGACGTGTGAACTGGAAGACCTGAGGATGAGTTCTACTGCTAAAATCTCCAGCTGTTGTGTCCTTGTCGCCACGTGTCCTGAACTAGTGTTTTCCTGTAGCATTGTTGTCAGGCGTGTTCTCGAGGCTGTACTTGACCATAACAATTTCCTGGTTGTGCCTTCGATTACAAAGGATGTGGTTCTTGTAAAGCTTCCCAACAAATCTGATGCGGCCTGTCTTCATGATCATGTTTATGAGTGGAAAGACCACTCTGTTAGGTTCTCCAAGGTTGACGAGATGGTGATGGTGCATGTAGACATCTCTCACGAAGTCCATGGCCTAGTCAGTTATGCGGGGTTCATCCCGTAGGTCGGTGGCAAGAAATAGTCTGCAGAGTTTAATTACTGCAACTTTGCTTGTCCGTAGTAAGTACTATTGTTTAGTACTTGATTTCTGTTTGTGAACCATGTATTGTTTATTAGTACTAATGCTTTTGGTGTGTGGTCAGTCCTAAGAACGGTCTATGCTAATGTCTGTCCACTCAATTCAGTCTGTATATTTTGAAGTATCGAGATCATATTTTTTGTGAGGACAGTTTATCAATTATAGTTACACTCCAATATTTGTATGCATTGCAGGGTTTGTCGCACCCACCAGGATTTCCAGTCCCATGGATGTTCGGTCCATACGATTTGTCACGACCTTTGGACTGTCATGCTTGTGGGAGTAGGCGGGGCCCCTGCATGCCACCCGTAGTTGGATGATCAATCTTCTATTTAGTACTTCAACATAGTGATTTCCTGGTAAGGATTCACTCGTGTCACATCAAGTAAATCTTATTGATTTACTGTCTAAATCTTATTGATTTAATGTCATGTTTTCTTTCTTTTCCTGCAATTTTACGATGCAGGTTTTGCCATGTGACATTCATCACAGAATAAACCATTTGGTTTGCTCTACGATGACTATTTTTGCAGGTTTCACTTCTTATGTCGTGTCAGTAACGAAGGCACCGCCCATCACTTATATTCTTGGAAAAACTTGGATCGATGCATTTGTCCGAGTACAAGCTAAATCCCTATGATGAACTGCTGTTTGGTTTAACAAAAACGCCACAATTAGTCCTTCTCGCGTTTAAAAGAAATGAAGAAAAAAACTGGATCACGGTCACGAAGCCTAGTCAAGTTAGAAAGCTGATTATAGCAGACCAGACACGATCGCTGCTGTCTCGCACATCGGTACCACCTTCAGCAACGAATCGAGCACCGGCAGTTGCTCTAGCAGCAATGGCAACAGCTCGATCGATCCAAATGAGAATTGGGCAACGCGTCGGTGGATCAGGTGATCTACCGGAGGATCGGGCATCGACACCGACACTGCTCCGACACGGTGCCAGCTCTACAAGGAGCACCATCTCCGGTGATAGCAGCTGCTTCGCACCTGCACCAACACTTGCACTTGCATCTGCTCCGGCCACCAGCGGTAATCGAACGAGCAGCTTGCACCGCAACAGATGACGGGCTGCAGTACACACTTCATATACCAAAGTCCTTACAAAAACCGACATGTCCACCTTCTTGGTAAGCATTGGTCGCCCAAGTGTTTCATTCTTTTTTATTTCTATGTTGTTTCGCATGATTCACTGTGTTGATCTAACTATTTGGGTATGTCTTCTTGTTTGCAAACAGAGAATTCCTAGAGCAACGAGGGAGTCATTCAACAATCCGGGCGACAGCTGCCAAGTTTCTCTTACCATGCGTAGCCTTGGTGTGAATGAACCTGCTCAATATACCGTAAGTACAAAGGATGGTCGCATGATGATTGATGCTAAAGGATGGTCAAGGTTCAAATCTAAATCATATCTTGCGGTAGGGGATGATCTCAAAATCGAACTTTCTCGGCAAGGAGAGCTGGTCCAAATCAACTTTGAAATTCTTCAGTAGCAGCAGGCAACAGCCGAACTGATCTATCCTACGAGAGATTTTGATGTAATAATATAGCATGGTGAAACAAGTGTCCTGTGTGTATAAGTAATACGACAATATTATTTATCACATGGTATATCATTGATAGAATTGCAACTCTCATTGCTGGTAAGGAACTGTCGTTCGATTTCATTCCAACAACTGCCGTGCTTTATTCAATTTTGTGTATTCGCCTTGCGACAGCATCTAAAACCAGTGTCGTACCGATCGCTTGCAATATGAAAAGCGCTGAGGTAAAACACATGGGCCCCCAAACATGCAGGGTGGGCCTGCGGCCCAAATTCCAGAACCGTGAGCCTGTGTGAGTAGTATATTCTCAGCTGAATCCCCATAATGCCTGTGCATTGCACGTAACATCAAGATGCATTTGTATGAGTATTTTATCTTGTGAGAGAAAAGGATGAACGAGGGAAGGCCTTATTTGCAAATATGGAGAGGTGTGTGGGTACCTTTTTGCAAAATTGCCATAGTTTCCTTCCTATCCGTCAGATATAAATCGGATGGCCTATATTGTAGGATGGAAGGCACACCATCATCACCAACTCGTCTATACTGTGTTAAAAACAACTCTGTTTTTTATAATTATATATGTTATATATATTCCCCTTGATTTTTCTTATGTATAAAGTTGTGATATAAAAGATTTGTATATTTCTTTAAAGAGGGAGTATCTCTCTGTCAAAAATATATTTTGTGTAACTAGTTACTCCTGTCTTTCTACTTCCTTTCGCTGATATGTGGGGCATCCGGCAACGGGGCCCACGTGCCATATGCACAAATTAGAGTGCACAACTGCACAGTAGACACACCCCAGTCGTAGCGCCGCAGTAATGCCCAATGAGCTGTCAAATCACAACCACCTTTCCAGCTTTAGCAGTAAGAAAACCCCCTCTCGGCGATTGCATAGGGTTTTCTCATGGAGAACCAGGTACGAATTCTTCATCCATCCCCGATAAATCCAAGTCCCTTGGTCGCGGGTAATCCTAGGATGGCAGCCACCGACGTTGATGCATTTTTCTTCCTATTGAATCTAGTGTGTTTCATTTGAAGTGCCCAAAGTGCGAGGACCCTACAGGTTTCTGCGCCCTCGGCGAGACTCCACACTTGTTCCTTCTCATCCTAACACAGGATTTTAAAACGCGCACAATATGTTCCTAGAATCCTCTTTTCTATCCGAGAGGGTGGGTTTTTTTTAACATGCCGTCGACTAATTTGGAAATTTGGATTGCTATATTTGTTTAAAAGGTACTACCAGTACGATGGTCAACACTGACGTGAAGGAGGAAGTTATTTCTAGATTTGGATAGGGAATACATTGTGTTCTCATATTCTTTTCTCGCATGATGCATTATTTGCTCTGCCGAACACATGTACTCAAGATGCTCGGCCTTGCCATAACCGAATACACCAGTTTAATGGTCACAGTGAAGATAAGCCATGGATATAAGTTACGAGTTGGGTTCATGAACCAAGAAGATCGCTGCTTTTTCATGGCGAACTTGGATAAACTTTCTCAAGTGTTTCTGAGACTGAAAGTTGGCGCACGAATGTTGATGGAAATAGCAGAACCTGGTCTCATCTTCACTGCGATCTTCCATCCCGACATCGTTCCAATTGTTCATCCATGTTAGTTTTGTATCTGGTTCTTGCTTGTTGCCTTGATTACTTCTTAATCCACCTATTCTGTCTAACTAATCACAATTTAACTTTAGAAGTAACAACGAATCTCTCACGAAGATGCTACTTCTAACTAATATTTTCTTATAATTGGTGACACGTGTAGGTTTTTTCAGAGTTAAGCAGGCTGCTCGTTTGTTATTCTGTAATAACTCGGCCGTTACTGATGGCAATGAAGTTGGATCGACGACATCCACAAGTTCCTACACTTTATTGATCGTCTTGAGGTCCTTGTGGGGCATTTCAATGGTGGAAGGCCACGTGGGATATGTGTGCCCTTTGCACTCGTTGAACAGGTCCAAGCGTAATTAGAAACTTATGGTACGAGCTGTTTTCTGTTATATATGTTGTTCATAAACTATTGCTTATACACAGTTTTACAGTTGTGATATCTTGAAACAGAAACTGCCTAGTTCTATTGTTCCGATACAGATGCCTGACAATGGTTGGGTCAGACTTGCGCTTGGTCACAACATGATGTTTATGTCGACCTACTCCATTCCCCTTGGAGGTGAAAAGATACTTATTCATGGGTGGTCTCAAATAATGAAGGCCCGTCCATCTTGGAGAATAGGACAGAAGATTATGTTCCTGCTTTTCCATGGCTCTAAAGCGAATATCATGTTTATTGACCACATTGCGAGATGAAGCCGCTTTCAGAAGGTTGTGGATGCGCGAGGTGGCGCCTGGGCCTTGTCCTGGGGCTTGGCGGCCTCACCCTTGGTTAACTGTAGGCAAAGTAGCACTGTTCGAGGCGTGCTTTGTACTGTTGAACTCATATAAGTACCCATACTGCTTTCGGTGTGGTTGTTAAGCGCCCTATTTGGTTTTGATTAAGGTTGTTAAGTACTCCTGCTGCTTTTACAGTCTGTCGTGTTTCTTAAGTCTTGTCTTCCTCCAGCCGCCAAAACCAAACCAGCACCGGCGAGGCCGCCTGCTTCCGCCTCCCACGGCTGGCTGCGCCTCAACGAACGAATCGCCGCCCCACCGTCTCCGAAATCGTTAACGCCGTCGTCCTCCGCGCGCTTTGGTGTGCTCGCCGTGGCGCCGCCCTCTCGCGTTGTCAACATGGTCAACAAACAACAGGAATCGGCAGAAGTACGTGGAGAGGATGACAGTATAGGCCCACCATGTCAGTGTATGGAAAAATAAAATGCTTCCTCCTAGTGTTTTCCTAACATATAGGACCCACAACATTGTGAGCGTATATAGTCAATAGACAAGAGAACAACACAAGATTGGCTGACACCTGGGACGTAGCTGCTCGAGCAGTATTTTTTTTTATTGTTGAGAAGGAGCAGGGTTTGAACAGGGTTGTGGCCCGTCTAGCCCAGGCTTATATTTTATGTTCACCATGTGACCAGCCCAGCTATTTTTCTTTGTGAAAATGAGCCCAGTTTATTTTTTCTGAAGAATACCCAATCCAGGCCTATTTATTTTCCTACGCCCTGATGGGCTGCAAATCTCTCAAGACACCTGCAAATCTTGAAAGTAATATGAAATGGTTGTAAATATAAAAACAGATGACAAATTGGCAATTACTTTATAATTTCTGATTTTTTTTCACATTTTCAGATTCCTATTTCACTGGGCATTAACCTAATTTAAATATATCTTCAAAGTACTTTAAATCTGGCTCGACATTTCGGTATTAAAAATAGTTTGGAACCCACAGAAATATGCGAAATTGGCCCTGGCCAACCAAAAAAACGGACTGCAATAAATTGCATAAGAAGTCGCAATGAGCTATATATAAATTATTAAAAAAAGAGGGAATGGTCTGACTTATGGGCCTATATACGTCAACAAACGATTCTAGCAGACGTAACCGTTGGATATCAATCCAACGGCCGTCGTGTTTCTTCAATCTCTGATCTTCTTGCTCTAGCCGCCAAATCCAGCGCCGGCGGGACCGCCTACTCCCGCCTCCCGTGCAGGCATCACCGCCCCTACTACTCCCACCGCTGGCCAGGCACCCTCTACTCACCCACACCCCCTGTTATTCTATGGCGACGGCAGCCTCACATCGCAGCCGAACCAGTGAACCCTCGTACTCCTCTCCACGTGGGCATCCACTGCGCGTCTTCCCCGGCTCCGCGTCATCCCCTTCCTAGGCCTCACCGCCGTCCACCGCTCTGGTGCTCTCGGCGCAGCGTGGTCAACATGGTCAAGGAACGACTTCCATCGGAAGAGTACTGTCGTGGAGAGGCTGACAGCTGGGTCCACGGCAGCCGCAAGGAAGTGCCTCCTTATTACGTGGAAAATAATTATTCCTCCACCTAACAGCAGGGACCCACTGGACGGGCCACCGTATTTGGCGAAAAAAACGTTTCCACCTGACAGGTGGGACCCACCGGACGGGCCACCGTATTTTGCGAAAAAAACATTCCCCTCGCTGTCAGCTCGGACCCACCGGAAGTGCCTCCTTATTGCGCACAAAAAAATGAATACTCCCCCTGCTAGTTGGGACCCACCTTGGTGGGAGGCTGACTTGTGGGCCTACTAAGTTGACGGGACAGAGTGCTTTGCCAACTTAGTCAATATGAACGATTCTAGCTCCAGTGACCGTACGATGTCTATCCAACGGCCATAGTGCTTCTTCAACCTCTGGTCTTCTTGCTCCAGCCGCCCAAAGCAGCGCTGGTCGGGCCGCATGCTCCTGCCTCCCTGATGTCTACTACGCAACCTTCTTCTTGTAGACGTTGTTGGGCCTCCAAGTGCAGAGATTTGTAGGACAGTAGCAAATTTCCCTCAAGTGGATGACCTAAGGTTTATCAATCCATGGGAGGCGTAGGATGAAGATGGTCTCTCTCAAACAACCCTGCAACCAAATAACAAAGCGTCTCTTGTGTCCCCAACACACCCAATACAATGGTAAATTGTATAGATGCACTAGTTCGGCGAAGAGATGGTGATACAAGTGCAATATGGATGGTAGATATAGGTTTTTGTAATATGAAAATATAAAAACAGCAAGGCAACTAATGATAAAAGTGAGTGTAAACGGTATTGCAATGCTAGGAAACAAGGCCTAGGGTTCATACTTTCACTAATGCAAGTTCTCTCAACAATAATAATATAATTGGATCATATAACTATCCCTCAACTTGCAACAAAGAGTCACTCCAAAGTCACTAATAGCGGAGAACGAACGAAGAGATTATGGTAGGGTACGAAACCACCTCAAAGTTATTCTTTCCGATCAATCCATTGGGCTATTCCTATAAGTGTCACAAACAACCCTATAGTTCGTAGTAAAATAACACCTTAAGACACACATCAACCAAAACCCTAATGTCACCTAGATACTCCAATGTCACCTCAAGCATCCGTGGGTATGATTATACGATATGCATCACACAATCTCAGATTCATCTAGTTAACCAACACATAGAACCTCAAAGAGTGCCCCAAAGTTTCTACCGGAGAATCAAGACGATAACGTGTGCCAACCCCTATGCATAGGTTCATGGGCGGAACCCGCAAGTTGGTCACCAAAACATACATCAAGCGAATCAATAGAATAACCCATTGTCACCACGGTTATCCCATGCAAGACATACATCAAGTGTTCTCAAATCATTAAAGACTCAATCCGATAAGATACCTTCAAAGGGAAAACTCAATCCATTACAAGAGAGTAGAGGGGAAGAAACATCATAAGATCCAACTATAATAGCAAAACTCGTGATACATCAAGATCGTGCCAAATCAAGAACACGAGAGAGAGAGAGAGAGATCAAACACATAGCTACTGGTACATACCCTCAGCCCCGAGGGTGAACTACTCCCTGCTCGTCATGGGGAGCGCCGGGATGATTAAGATGGCCACCGGTGAGGTTTCCCCCCTCCTGCAGGGTGCCGGAACAGGGTCCCAATTGGTTTTTGGTGGCTACAGAGGCTTGCGGGGGCGGAACTCCCGATCTATTCTGTTCCTCGAAGGTTTTAGGGTATATGGATATATATATATATAGGCGGAAGAAATACGTCAGGGGAGCCACGAGGGGTGTGGAGGGCGCGCCCAGGGGGGTGGGCGCGCCCCCTGCCTCGTGCCTCCCTCGTTGATTTCCTGACGTGCACTCGAAGTCTCCCGGGTTGCTTTCTTTCCAAAAATAACTTCTCCAGAAGGTTTCATTCTGTTTCGACTCCGTTTGATATTCCTTTTCTTCGAAACACTGAAACAAGGGAAAAAACAGGAACTAACCTTTGGGCTCTGGGTCAATAGGTTAGTCCCAAAAATAATATAAAAGTGTTTAATAAAGCTCATAAACATCCAAAATAGATAATATAATAGCATGGAACAATAAAAAATTATAGATACGTTGGAGAGGTATCAGCATCCCCAAGCTTAATTACTGCTCGTCCTCGAGTAGGTAAATGATAAAAGCAGAATTTTTGATGTGGAATGCTACTAGGCATAATCTCAATGTAATTCTTCTTAACTGTGGTATGAATATTCAGATCCGAAAGATTCAAGATAAAAGTTCATATTGACATAATAGTAATAATACTTCAAGCATACTAACTAAGCAATTATGTCCTCTCAAAATAACATGGCCAAAGAAAGTTCATCCCTACAAAATCATATAGTTTAGTCATGCTCAATTTTCTTCACACAAGAATGCTCTCATCATGCACAACCCCGATGACAAGCCAAGCAATTGTTTCATACTTTAGTAATCTCAAACTTTTTCAACCTTCACGCAATACATGAGCGTGAGCCATGGATATAGCACTATGGGTGGAATAGAATATGATGATGGGGGTTATGTGGAGAAGACGAAAAAAGGAGAAAGTCTCACATCAACGAGGCTAATCAATGAGCTATGGAGATGCCCATCGATTGATGTTAATGCAAGGAGTAGGAATTGCCATGCAACAGATGCACTAGAGCTATAAATATATGAAAGCTCAACAAAAGAAACTAAGTGGGTGTGCATCCAACTTGCTTGCTCATGAAGACCTAGGGCACTGGAGGAGGCCCATTGTTGGAATATACAAGCCAAGTTCTATTATGAAAAATTCCAACTAGCATATGAAAGTGACAAAACAAGAGACCCTCTATCATGAAGATCATGGTGCTACTTTGGAGCACAAGTGTGGTAAAAGGATAGTAACATTGTCCCTTCTCTCTTTTTCTCTCATTTTTTGGGCCTTCTCCCTTTTTTATGGCCTTCCTCTCTTTTTTTTATTCCTCACCTGGGACAATGCTCTATAAAATGATGATCATCACACTTCTATTTATTTACGACTCAATGATTACAACTTGATACTAGAACAAAGTATGACTCTATATGAATGCCTGCCGCGGTGTACCGGGATATGCAATGAACCAAGAGTGACATGTATGAAAGAATTATGAACGGTGGCTTTGCCACAAATACTATGTCAACTACATGATCATGCAAAGCAATATGACAATGATGAACGTGTCATGATAAACGAAACGGTGGAAAGTAGCATGGCAATATATCTCGGAATGGCTATGGAAATGCCATAATAGGTAGGTATGGTGGCTGTTTTGAGGAAGATATAAGGAGGTTTATGTGTGATAGAGCGTATCATATCACGGGGTTTGGATGCACCGTGAAGTTTGCACCAACTCTCAATGTGAGAAAGGGCAATGCACGCATCAAGAGGCTAGCAATGATGGAAAGGTGAGAGTGCGTATAATCCATGGACTCAACATTAGTCATAAAGAACTCACATACTAATTGCAAAAATCTACAAGTCATCAAAAACCAAGCATTACGCGCATGCTCCTAGGGGGATAGATTGGTAGGAAGAGACCATCGCTCGTCCCCGACCACCACTCATAAGGAGAACAATCAAAGAACACCCCATGTTTAAAATTTGTTACATAACGTTTACCATGCGTGCATGCTACGGGACTTGCAAACTTCAACACAAGTATTTCTCAAATACACAACTACTCAACTAGCACAACTTTAATATCACTACCTCCATATCTCAAAACAATCATCAAGCATCAAACTTCTCTTAGCATTCAACACACTCATAAGAATATTTTTACTAGTCTTGAATACCTAGCATATTAGGATTAAGCAAATTACCATGCTATTTAAGACTCTCGAAATAATCTAAGTGAAGCACTAGAGCAAACAACAAACTACTCCGAAAGATATAAGTGAAGATCAATGAGTAGTCGAATAATTATGCAACTATGTGAAGACCCTCTCTCATTTAAGAATTTCAGATATTGGGATATTATTAAAACAGCAAGCGAAGCTAAAGAAAATAAAATGACGCTCCAAGCAAAACACATATCATGTGGTGAATAAAAATATAGCTCCAAGTAAAGTTACTGATGAACAAAGACGAAAGAGGGGATGCCATCCGGGGCATCCCCAAGCTTAGACGCTTGGTTGTCCTTGAATATTACCTTGGGGTGCCTTGGGCATCCCCAAGCTTAGGCTCTTGCTACTCCTTATTCCATAGTCCATCGAATCTTTACCCAAAACTTGAAAACTTCACAACACAAAACTCAACAGAAAACTCGTGAGCTCCGTTAGTGAAAGAAAACAAAAAACCACTTCAAGGTACTGTAATGAACTCATTATTTACTTATATTGGTGTTAAACCTAATATATTCCAACTTCTATATGGTTTATAAACTATTTTACTAGCCATAGAGTCATGAAAATAAGCAAACAACACACGAAAAACAGAATCTGTCAAAAACAGAATAGTCTGTAGTAATCTGTAACTAACGCAAACTTCTGCAACTCCAAAAATTCTAAAATAAATTTGTGTACCTGAGGAATTTGTCTAGTAATCATATTAAAAAATAATATACTAAATAGCACTCTCCAGTAAATGTTTTTAGCTAATATCGTGAGCGCTAAAGTTTCTGTTTTTTTACAGCATGATCATAAAGACTTCACCCAAGTCTTCCCAAAGGTTCTACTTGGCACAAACACTAATTAAAACATAAAACCACATCTAAACAGAGGCTAGATGAATTATTTATTACGAAACAGGAGCAAAAGGTAAAGAACAAAAATAAAAATTGGGTTGCCTCCCAAGAAGCGCTAACGTTTAACGCCCCTAGCTAGGCATGATGATTTCAATGATGTTCCCATAAAAGATAAGAATTGAAAAATAAAGAGAGCATCATGAAGAATATGACTAGCACATTTAAGTCTAACCCACTTATTATGCATAGGGATTTTGTGGGCAAACAACTTATGGGAACAATAATCAACTAGCATAGGAAGGCAAAACCAGCATAACTTCAAAACTTTAAGCACATAGAGAGGAAACTTGATATTATTGCAATTCCTACAAGTGTATATTCCTCCCTAATAATAATTTTCAGTAGCATAATGAATGAATTCAACAATATAACTAGCACCTAAAGCATTCTTTTCATGATCTACTTGCATAGAAATTTAACTACTCTCCACATAAGCAAAATTCTTCTCATTCGGAATAGTGGGAGTATCATAAGAAACTTGAATACTATAAATTGTTACCACATTAAAAGACTAATGTTCAGAAAAAGGGTAATCATAATCATTACAAGTTTTATAAATATAATCATCACTACTTTTTATAGCATAAGTTTCATCACAATAGTCATCATAAGTAGCAACTTTGTTCTCATCATAATCAATTGAAACCTCTTCCGAAATAGTGGATACATCACTAAATAAAGTCATGACCTCTCCAAATCCACTTTCATCAATATAATCATCATAAGTAGGAGGCATGCTATCATCATTATAAATTTGCATATCGAAACTTGAGAGGCTAAAAATATCATCTTCATTGGACATAGCATCCCCAAGCTTGGGACAAACATTAATTGCAGCAAATATATTCTCAAAAACATCATCTTCGTCAAACATAGCATCCCCAAGCTTGGGCGTTTTCATATCATAAGAATAATCCCTCTCATCATTAATAGTATGGATAGCACCAATAGTATAGCAATTGTCATATTTCAAGCAAGCGGCAAAAATATTTTCAAGATCATAAGAAGTATCATTATCTTCCCAATCATAATCATCAAAACAAGCAATAGGCATAACGAGATCACCATCAAGTGCATCATCTTCATTTTCATGAGGCACAACAATAATAGGAGCAACATTATTTGGGAGAGATATCTTTTTACCTCTCCTCCTTTTTCTTTTCTTCTTCTTCACCTCATGTGTGGGTTCAATCCTCTTTTTGGAGCTCCTTATTAATGAGATTGGTTGAATAGAAGGCTCCTCCTTGTTACATGATTCATCATAAGAAATAATGGGAGGATATTGAGAAGTCTCTTCCCTTTCATTAGTATTCTCTTCATCTTCTATTTGCTTCATTTTCTTTATGTAATTGGAAATATAAGGATTTTCAATGCAATTCACCGCATAATAAATATAAATTTCTTCTAGATCAATATCGAGGAATTTCTCAAGGTTATATTCTGGAATAAACTTAGTTTGACGTTTCAATTCTTCATAACCCAAAAGTAGGATAAGTTCATTATGATGTGCAAGGGAAATCAAGTCATCAAAATTTTTGGACACGATTCAATTATGAAACAATTTGCATTTGATATTTAATGACCATGTTCATTGCAAAGTTCACAAGTACGGCAAAGATATTTTAAATTTTCAGCACCAACATTTAGCCTTTCTTGCAACCATTTAGTTTCTAAATACTTACGCCTCTTGCAATATCTATGTCGGTGTACTAGAGTAGGGGTACCCTAGTATCCCGTGCTAGATGCACTGGACGATTCTTGACACCTCAGCAGGGTTTGCCTCGTCACCGCCAAGATCCTCCGTGGCTCCTTTGGAGCCATTCAAGAACAAAGTATTTGACTAAGAAGACAAGGCCCGGCAAGAGGAGCTTGCCGGAAGGCCACTCAAGGCATGCAGAAGACAAGGCCCCGGCAAGAGGAGCTTGCCGGGAAGGCTCGGAGCGCGACAAGTCTCCGGACGCGACAAGTCTCCGAACGCGGCAAGCAACATCTCTCCATCTCCGCTCCAGCTCATCCAGCAACGTGTCGCCATGGGACCATTCCATGCGCGCGTGTCGAGAGGCTGTGCAGCCAGCGGAGAGCAGCGATAAGCGGCGCTGACAAGCTTGCCATCGTGGCGGCGGTGGCGCACTGACGATCTCTGTTGCCTTTGTTTGGGCGACAATCGACGGGCATTTATTGCTTTTGTCCCTTGCCGTCGAGTTAGGTATTTTGCACTATACACTGCTTGAGTAGGTGTACCAACTCCTGTTTTTACATTTGTACCCTCGCCTATGTTGCCACCTGTCGGAGACCCTTGAGCATATAAAAGGAGGCCCATGCGCATAGCGTAGAGGGGTTCGGTTCATTCGACTCACTAGAGACCAGATACGCTCACGCTTAGGTTTTGTAGCTCGCGCCGCTCCCTAGCAAGAACACAATACATCAAACAAGCAGCAGAGGAGTTTTATCTCTCCGGAGAGCTCCGGTTGGGTAAACTGCTCGTGTGCCTCGCCTCGATCCGCTCTTCGTGCGATCTCCGCCCCCTCCGAACCACAAAGGGGCCTGGTCCGCCCGGCCCCATAGGTGTTTGTGGGTGCGATCAGCCTCCCGACATCTTTGGCGTGCCAGGTAGGGGGCGTCGAGGCCGTGTGAATCTGATCCGACGTTCACACGAGCAGCGTCCTCAACATCTTCCTCAACATGCCACCGAAGAAGAAGGCTTCGGCGGCAGCAGAGCCGTCCACGTTGTACCCACCCTCACCGCAGCAAACGGGTGGTGGGGCAGACGCCGGCGAAGAGCGAAGCGCCGACGAAGGTGTTCGCGACGTTGCCAAGTCCAAGGACAAGGCCCGCAAACCTCGGCGTCCGCGCATCCCCGCGCCCATCTCAGAGACGCGGGACCAACAACGCCATGGCGTTCACAATGCCATACGTTCGCTGGATCGAGACCCTCAAGACCAGCATGCGCGCCAACATGCTTGCACGAGTGAGATACGGTCGCTGGGCGGGTGCTGCTCCTTCTAACGTAGTTAGAAGTCCGAGCATATCCGCTCCTCACACCGCTCGCCAATGCCACCCACTACTCCGGCGAAGCTTCTGGCGAGAGCTCAGCTGCTCCTCGACTACCCTCCAACGGCCAACAAGGTCGATGAGTGGAGGGCCACTATCCAGAGCCTCATCGGCTTTGCCAACGACGACGCTCCGCGGCAACCAACGCCGTCATTGCCGCGGCAAGACGACAAGGCACGAGCCGGTGGCGGCAGAGACTGTCGGAGGTGCAACCACCATGCACTCTCCGCCACGAAGGCCAAGATCGCCGACTCACCGGATCCACCTCGACAGCGACTCCACCGCGTCGCCGGATCCGCGAGCTTCGCCCGATCAGCACCAAGTTCTTCATGAGCGACAACAAGAGGACGCCGAACTTCGCATCGAGCGCCGGAGAGAAGCGCGACGTCGATCCGACAAAGCGCTGGGCCTTCGTTGACGTCGCAGCGCGACCGGAGGAGCGAGCGACTTGCCGTCGCGGTAGGTTGCCCTGCGTTCACTCGTGAGCTGCGGCAAGTCCAAAGGGCCCAGCGAGAAAAACTTCAAACCAGACGTCTGGGAGAAGTATGATGGCAGGATGCATCCGTCGGAGTTCCTCGGCATCTACACCATCGCGGTGCAGGCTGCGGGGATGGGGCGACAAGATCCTCGCCAACTACTTCCCGCCGTGCTCAAGCCCAACGTCGAGATCTTGGCTCATGCACTTGCCGGACAGCTCCATATCCTCTTGGGCAGATCTGTGCCATCGGTTTGTTGGCGCCTTCACGGTGGCCACAAACCTCATGGCCAAGAGAGTGACCTTCATCTGCCGCCGGAAGGAAGGAGAGTCCCTGCGCAAGTTCATTCGGAGATTCAGCCGGGTGCACTACAACATCCCAGATGTCCACCACCGCGGTGATCGGTAGCGTTTCATCGAACGTGCGGAACCGCAGGATGAGGGAGGAGATGGCGATGTGCAAAGTCAAGGACGTCGATGAGCTGTATGCCTTGGCCGACAAGTGTGCACGCTACCGAGGAAGGGAGGAGACTCCGGAGAGAATGCGTAAGGTGGTCTCGACAAGGAGGAGATCGCCCGACAAAGAAGAGCCGTGGCGAGGCAACAGGAAGAAGAAAGGCGAGAAGTGCTAGCTGTTGAGCAGTCCCAAGAACGGAGAGGTGGCGACAAGAACGCCATGGCTGGTGGCTCCGGCAAGGAGGTTGCCGACGCCAACCACCGGTCGGTGGCGACGCCGACAAGCAGGGGCGGCTCCGGCAAGCGATCTTGCAAGATCCACCGCACCAAGGGCCACGACCTCCAGAGCTGCAAGAAGGTCGAGCAGCTTGTCGAACAATGAGAGGGCTGAGTACGAGCGGCGCGACAAAGAGAAGGCCTGTGAAGGTGCTGGGGAGCAAGCAAGAAAGCGTCCGGCGGGAGGACGCCACGGCAAGGCCAAGCAACGGCAAGGAGACAGACCTCCCCACGGCGCGACAAGGATGAAGATGATGACGACGACGAAGATATGGAAGACGCACGACGCCCGATGAGCGGGAGTTTCGTAAAGCCACAGAGGTCCTCTGCGTTGATGGAGGTGCTTCCTGCATACCTCCCACCGCCAACTCAAGCAATGGATGCGGAGGTCAATGCAGCGGAACCATCCGTAGAGTCACGCAAGCCTATGAAGTGGTCCAAGACGCCTATCGCCTTTGATATTGAGGACCACCACGATCGCATAATCGCGGTCGGTTGCATGCCGATGTTGGTCTCACCAACCATCCGCAACCTCAAGGTCACCAAAATGCTAGTTGACGGCGGGGCGGCTTGAATCTGATCTCCTCCGCGGTGCTCCGTAAGCTTCAAATCCTCGACAATGAAGCTCGAAGAGACCGCACCTTCCAAGGAATCAATCCGGGAAGGAGCAAGCGAAGGGAAGATTACGTTGCGGTAACATTTGGCGCCGAGCTGAACTTTAGGACTGAGAGGGTCACATTCGACGTTGCCGATTTCCCATTGCCTTACAATGGGATACTTGGTCGCCCAAAGACTCGCCAAGTTCATGGCAGCCTCTCACTACGCCTACAACTTACTCAAGATGCCAGGCCCGATAAGCGTCATCTCCGCCCACGGCGACAAGAAGGATGCCCTTATCTGTGCCGACAAGATCTACCGGGATGCAGCAGCCATGACAGATTGCCAAACACTTGCCGAAGCTCCGGGGAAGAAGACAAAGTCCAAGTCCGGCAAGAGTCTGATGCTCACTCCGGCAAGCGCACCTCTTTGGAGTGCTGCGCTACCGTCGAGGACGCACCATCGAGCTCCACCGGCAAGTGCAAGAAGATGGTAGCTCCGCCAAAGACCAAGAAGGTGCCCGCCAAGGAGGACGGCACTGGTGGTACCTTTACCATCAGTGCCTCTCTCGACCCTAAATAGGAAGGCGCGCTCCTTGCTTTCTCATGGGCGAATGTCGGCGTGTTTGCATGGCAACCGTCGACATCCCGGTGTTCCTGTGAAAGTGATTGAGCACCGCCGCCGTTTGTCCTCATGCACGGCCCGTCAAGCAAAAAGTCGAAAGCAAGCGGTGGAATGCCAAGAATTCATAGCGTAAGAGATCAAGAAGCTGGAAGCGGCCGGGCCTTGTCGAGGAGTGCTCCATCCCACGTGGTTGGCCAATCCTGTAGTCGTCGCCAAAGCAAATGGAAAATGGAGACTTTGTATTGACTTCACGGATGTTAATAAAGCTTGTCCCAAAGATCCATTTCCCTTGCCGCGCATTGACCAGATTGTTGACTCCACGGCTGGATGTGATTTGCTTTCGTTTCTTGATGCATACTCGAGATACCATCGGATCTTCATGGCTGAAGAAGATGAGGAGAAGACCGCATTCATTACACCATGTGGCACATCTTTGTTTCATACGGATGCCTTTCGGTTTGAAGAATGCTGGTTCAACATTTGCAAGGGTAGTCCATGACGCTTTTGAGCCGCAAATGCACGTAAATGTAGAAGCCTACATGGATGACATAGTGGTCAAAAGCAAGGACAAAGCAACTCTGGTTCAAGATTTGGGCGAGACCTTTGCAAATCTGCGCAAGATCAACCTCAAGCTCAACCCCGAGAAGTGCGTGTTTGGAGTCCCTTCCGCAAGCTTCTCGGGTTCTTCGTGGTCTCAACGAGGGATTGAAGCTAATCCCGACAAGATCAAGGCCATTGAGCAGATTAAAGCACCAAAGCGCGTCAAGGATGTACGAAGACTTGCCGGTTGCGTAGCTGCTCTCAAAGAAGTTTATTTCTAGGTTCTGCTGGCGCCTGCCGCTTTTTCAAGATTTTGAAAAAGGCAGGTCCAATGAAATGGACTCGAAGCGGAGGCTGCGGCTGCAGGACTTAAAGAGATACCTGTCCTCCACTCCAACACTTGTCGCACCTAAACCACAAGAGAAGTTGCTGCTATATATAGCAGCAACCAATCAAGTGGTTAGTGCTGCGAGGGAGGCGGATGACGAGCCAGCAACCACGGCAAGCACATCCAGCGACAAGCAGGGGGCTTCGCCGACAAGCTCTGGTCCCGACAAGGACGAATCCGCACAGACGCATGACCAGATGCAGACAAGGATGGTGCAGCGCCCAGTCTACTTTGTCACTTCCCTCCTGCAGGGGGCTAGGTCAAGGTACTCTAGTGTGCATAAATTGCTTTTCGGCCTCCTCATGGCCTCGAGAAAGCTGCGCCATTACTTGAAGCACATGAGATCACAGTTGTCACTCGCTTTCCGCTGAAGAGGATCTTGCAGAATCCGAAGCAGGCGGCAGGATTGTCGAGTGGGCATTGGAACCGTCAAGCTTTGGTCTCAAGTTTGAAAGCACATCAACTATCCAAAGCGAGCGTTGGCGAAATTCATAGCGTAATGGGACGCCAACGCCGGATGAAGACATTCCGAGACGAGCATTCCCATCAAGGAAGCAAGCAAAGAGTGGTCGATGTACTTTGATGGTGCCTTCTCGCTGCAAAGGCGCCCGGTGCGGCGTCTTATCGCACGCACCCACGGAGAGCACCTCAAGCACGTAGTCCGGATGCACTTTCCCAAGGAGCAAGCAACAAACAATACTGCAGTATGAAGGTTTGCTTGCCGGTCTCGAGATCGCAGTGGACCTTGGGATCAACAAGCTTATTGTCAGAGGTGACTCTCAACTTGTCCTCCGCCAAGTGAACAAAGAGTACCAGAGTCCGTTGATGGAAGACTACGTTGATGAAGTGAGGAAGCTAGAAGAGCACTTTGACGGCCTGCAAATGGACCATGTTCCAAGAGCTCAGAATGATATTGCCGACGGCTGTCAAAGTGCGCTGCACTTAAGTTGCACAATGGAACCAGGGATTTTCGTGCTCAAGCTGACTCGATACCGTAACACCATCAACTGGACAAAGCAAGAAGAGGAAGTTGATCTCTGGTGACTACTTTCCGTAGCTTCCGAAGCCGTCGTTGCGAAGGTCCCCAAGATCAACACCAACAGTCTTTGAGGGCGATCTGCTCCGACAAGCCCTGTGGTTTGTTTCGTTGAAGCGAGCGCTTCCGACAAGTTTTGCTCCGGCAAGCTTGCCGGGGGCGTCAAGCTCGGCAGAGCCGCAGGTTCTTGCCGTAGAAGCTGATGTTCCGCAGCAGCAGATGTGCCTTTGGTCCTTGTTGTCGAGCCACAAGCTCCAAAGATGGGCGCAGCAGATTGTCCATTTCCTTCAGACAGAGAACTTCCGAAGAGCGAGAAGAAGCGGAAAGAGTAGCCTGGCGATCGAGTATGTACCAGTTTGTCGACAGCATACTGTACAGAAGAAGACTCAACGGTGTGAAATTGAAGTGTATTCCCAGGGAAGATGGACAGAAGCTTTTGGCAGAGATACACGGAGGCATATGTGGTCACCACATTGGCGCGAGAGCACTTGCTGGCAAAGCTTTCCGGCAAGGTTTCTTCTGGCCGACAGCCCTCCAGGATGCAACTGCACAAGTAACCAAGTGTGAAGCGTGCCAGTTCCATTCCAAACAGATACACCAACCAGCTCAGGCTCTCCAGACGATCCCTTTATCCTGGCCATTTTCAGTCTGGGGGCTCGACATCCTCGGACCCTTCCCCCGAGCTGTCGGGGGCTTTGAATACTTGTACGTCGCCATCGACAAGTTCACAAAGTGGCCGGAAGTGGAAGCAGTGAGGAAAGTGACGGCCGCGATCGGCAGTCAAGTTCTTCAGGTCAATTGTTTTCCGTTTCGGAATCCCCAACCGGATCATCACCGACAACGGCACACAATTTACGAGTCGCACCTTCATGCAGCACGTCCAAGATCTTGGCGCCAAGGTCTGCTTTGCTTCTGTTGCTCACCCGAGAAGCAACGGTCAAGCAGAGAGGGCAAATGCTGAAGTGCTGCGCGGGCTCAAGACCAGAACTTTCGACAGGCTGCACAAGTGCGGAAGAAACTGGATCGAGGAGCTGCCGGTGGTTCTTTGGTCGATCAGGACGACGCCAAATCGAGCCACCGGCCACACCTTTTGCTCTAGTCTATGGAGCGAGGCAGTTCTCCCCACGGAACTCGTATCTGAATCGCCTCGAGTGCTGCTCGCTTATGATGAGCTTGAGCAAGAGCAGCTGCGACAAGATGACGCGCTGCTCCTTGAGGAGGATCGCCTTCGGGCCATTTGGCGAGCTGCTCGCTACCGGCAAGCTTTGCGTCGCTACCATAGCCGCAGAGTTAGTGCGAAGTCTCGAGGAAGGCGACCTTGTTCTTGGCTGCGTTCAGTCCGCCAAGAATTCAAACAAGTTGACGCCAAAGTGGGAAGGCCCTTATCGGGTGAAAGCGAGTCACTAGGCCTGGCGCTGTCGCTTTGAGACCGAAGATGGCATCCGGTGAGCAACTCTGGAACATTGAGCATCTTCGTAAGTTTTACCCATAGAGGCGCGGTTGCGGAACCCGTTCGGCAACCACCTTTTGTACAAGTCTTGCCGCTGTTGCATGTTATCCTTTGTACAAAGGCGGGCGCAGACCCCGTTCATGAGTAAAGCTCATGTGTTGCGCACAACTTGTCAAATTCATGCTTTCATCATTTTATTGCATGTTTTGGCTAACACTTTGTGCAGCAACCACACCCGGTAAGCAAAATCAAGCCGCTGGGCTCCATAACTTTATTTCCTCTTCTTTCTCTTTTCTCAAAGAAAGGAAGGCTCCCTCGCGCACAAGTTAACCAGGGGGGAAGGAGAAGATAATACTATGGACCAGGCACCGCTCGAGGAAGTTTCGCCTCATACTATGGACCAGGCACCGCTCGAGGAAGTTTCGCCTCATCGGGAAGCAAGAGACAGAAAAGCTAAGTTGCCAAAGTTTGAGCAATCAATTTTTAAATTTTTAAGTTATCTTCCTCGAACGATAGTACTTTGTATGGAAAACCTGCGCGCAGAGGAACCAACTCGCAGGCTAGTCGCGCCCTTACTTTGTTTCGAGTCCGCTCAACAACTTAAGTGAGCTGCAGCTAGTCGCGACAAGGTTGCTTGTCGGAGGCGGCATCGCCGGCTGACGTTCCGCACTCAGCGCTCGCGGCAAAGGTGCCCGCACCGACAAGTCCCCCAAATGCGTAAGTCAGAAACGTACAAAGGGAGGAATCAAGTAGAGGAAATAACGTTGCATTGATCGCCTAAGATAGAGTATATTACAAAATAACTTGTCGCTGATCTAACAAAGTGTTCTAAACATGATCGGCAATGACAAGGGAAAGATAAAATTGGCGGCCTAGTCTACGCGGGTCGCCATCAATCCGCTTGATCTTGTTCACCTTGTCCACAATGGGTGCGACAAGGGCTTTGAAACTCCTCCACGTTGGCATCTGGCGGCAAGGATCCGAGGACGCCTGTTAAGGTTGAGGCCCGGATTGCGTAAGGCCACCTTTATCAACACCTTCTCGAGGGCTCTGCACAAATCTGGCGTGATTCCTCGGCCAGCCGCTTTGGGACCTCTTCCGGAGTCAGCTGGAGACCCGTCACCACGCCTTTGAAGAATAAACTGAGTTTGGTATTTGGGTTGGAGGTGCTCGTCGGAGGAGTATGCAAGGTCCGTCATCCCCAGCTCCATCAGCTCGTTGTGGATGTCGGCGGCGGTGTCCACAAGACCTTGATCCGATGCTCCACGCTCTCCCTCAAGGCGCTCTGGGTGGAGACAACATTCGCTAGCAGCCCCTCCTTGGCCTTGATCGTCTCCAACAAGCCCACCTCCCGCTCTCTGGCGCCGTCCAACGTCTGCGTCAGAGTGGTCAGCTTCAGCTCAAGATCCGCCTTGGAATCCTTGGCGGCGTCGAGCTCCTTGCCCCTATTAGCGAGACGACTCTGCAGCTTGCCAAGAGTGTAGGTGTCCTTCTCGCGCTCGTGCTTGAGCGCGGCAAGCTCCTCGCCGCTCTTCTTGAGGCTGGCCTCGGTATGCCACCTTCGCCTTCAACTCTTCCTTGGCAGCCTCGGCGGCTGCGGCAGCATCCTTCGCTTCCTTAAGCGCCCGCCAAGTGACTCCTCGCGCAGCAAGGTCTTCTTCGTGGCTGTCCAGGTTGACCTTCATTGCGCCAGCTCGCTTTCTGCGGAGAGCTTCTCGGCAGCCACTGCTCCTCCTCGGCCAGCCTTCTCAAGGATGAAGGCCGTGCGCTCTTCTGAAGTTGCCCAGCGCTTCTGCTACGTCGCGGAGAGTTTCTTGGTTGGCGCTCCAGAGCTCTTCTGCGCGCTTCTCCATGTCCGCTCCTGCCCTCGCGACAAGTGCTTCACGGGACTCCAACTTGGCTTGTCGGGCGCGGTAGAGCGACAACAGCTTCTTCGGTATTGCTCCTCCTTAGACTTCGGCCACGGCTGCTGCTTGGCGTCCACCAGCGTCAACCCGGCAGAGGCGAGTAGCTCGCCGTCGAAGGTCTCTCCTTCGACCGACGCCTGGAGCTTCGGTTCCTGTGGAGTTTGATGAAGACACCCTCGCCCGGCCTTCGTAGGCGCCTGGCTGGGGCTCCTCGAACTGGCCAGCTGCGGCGGGGGGAGTTAGCTGTCGATGTAGCGCTGGCGCTCCTGCGGCCTCGGGGCCGTCGGTCACGATCGCCCTCCCTCACCGGCTTCTGCGTCGGCAGCCTCGGTGGCCTTCTCGCCAACAGGCTCGTCGGCGACGGCCTCTTCTTCCACAAAGAACGACCTCTTCTTCCACGGCAATGCCTCGTCGGTGTTGTCGCGCTTCCTCCTCGCCGCAGCCTTGACCTCCATCGGCTCTGCGTCGAGGCGAAGAAAGAGCGATCAAGCAAATGTTCAAAAAGAGAAACAAAAGAAAACAAGCCCAAGGGAAATTTTCGTAAGGAAATTACCTGCAACGGGATCCGCAGCCATGGCCTCGACCACCGGAGGGTCACTGGCGCTGTCCCTTGCCGGGTAGCCTCCCCTTGTCGGAGGGCGCCCCTTGCCGGAGAATCCTCCCTTGGCGGCGAGTGGCAGCAGACAGATTTCGGGGCGGCTTCCAAGCCCTCTGATGAGGCTGCTCTGCTCCTACACAAGCAAACAATCAGGTATCAACGAAGAAGGAGCACCCCTGCACACCTAATAGTAAGGAGAAAACCGCACACTTACTTTGGGGGCTGTGCTGGGGGCTGCTCTGAGGAAGGGTTGCCGGGTCCGGCAAGGGGGTCTCAGACGCGTCCCCTGTTGCCACGGGAGAATCGTCCTCAACGACGACCGTCGGGATCTTGGCCCTCTTCGACGCTCTCTGGGCCAGCGTCCTGAAAAGGAAAGAGTCCAGAGCGAAGCAAATCAGATTCAAGATGAAGCAATAAAATTGGAGAAATACAAGCCCAATCTCAAGAGCTTACTCTTCGCCTTCCTCCTCGGAGCTGAGCGCGGAGAAGTCAAACTCCGGCTCGCCTCCGGTGCGGCGAGGCGAAGTGGGCTCTCTTGGCCGCTTGGCGGGCGTCGGCGGTGGCTTGAGAAGATCCTGCCCCAGTTGTCTCAGCAGTGTGAGGCGCTCCTGCGGGCAACATCGCTTGCAGCGGTGAAGCAGCGTCATGGCGCTGCTTCTTGTGGGCGATCTGCCGCCCGACTGCTCTCTGGCCTTGCGGAGACGCCTCTTCGGCGGAACCGGGGGCTCCGCTGGCGGCAAGTCGCTGGGTGGTGGAGAAGAAGCACCCTCGGCGGGTCCACTCGACCCGGCCTCGGGCTCGACAAGCTCGTCCTCGTCGGCGATCTCCCTTCGCTCGGCAAGGCTTGCTGCCTTCGCAGCGTCCGCCTCCTCCACGGTATACCCGAAGGCTCCGGCGCAGCGGCCGCTGCCGCCTCCTCCACTGGTGGCAATCTGGCGCCATCTCCTGCGTCGGTGGTGTCGCGAGTGAGCCTTTTCGCTGCGTCGAAGCGGATCGGCACTTCTTCCAAGTCGTTGAAGAAGCTGCTGCACGACCTCGTCGGGGGCTCCTGCCAGTTGGAACGATCCCATGGGAATCGCTGACACGGCATCATGGCGCGGATGCGGTCGAGCGCCGAGTTGTTGCACAACGGGACGACCCCCCTCGGCAACCTAAACCACTCAGGATGATCGGAGTCGTTCTTGAACAGCTCTAGCAGCATCGCATCCAACTCCAAGACGGTGAAATTCCAGTTCAGGCCCGGGCGCAACCTCATGATGTCTGCCACATTTTGTAACTCCCAAGCAGGCATCCTCCTCACCTGCAAGGGAAGCGATCTGGCGGCGAAGGAAGTCTGCGCCAACCGCGCTTACGGTTAGTCCGGCAAGCCCGAGGCGCAAAATCCGGTCACGATTATCTTCAACCTAGCATCCTCCGCGCCAAGTTACTCCAATCTCTGCCGCGCACTATTGGGGTTTGGCGCCGCAGCGATGAAGGGCTGCGGGTTCTCCTCTCGACCCAACACCAATTGGCTCTCCACTCCTCCCACTTGTTGCGGAACTCTCCTTCCGAGATAGGCTTCTTTCTTGCCGATCCTGGAGACCCAAGCTATCCCTCCGCAAGTGGCTCTCCTCTCTCGGCGGGCACGAAGAAGTGGCGGAAGAGTGCCACATTTGGGTGGACTCCGACAAAGTTTTCGCAAAGGTGCGCGAAAACTGCCATGGTCAAGACGGCGTTGGGGTGAAATCAAGGAGGCGGAGGCCATATGTGTTCATGATATCGCAGAAGAACTCGGAAAAGGGCGGGCAAAGCCCGCAATAGAAGAAAAGGGCAAAGAAGGGTACCCAGTTGGGGCCAAATCGAAGCGGAGGCGGGAGTACCTTCGTCGCGGATGCGCACGCGTCTCCGTCGACCAAAAGAGATAGAAGACATCCCGCAGCTCCCTTGCGCCGAGCTGGGGGAGATGGCCCGCTCCTTGCGCAGTGTCGAGCCGCTGCGCCTCGGCCGACCGACGCCCTTCTCCTTGTCGGCTTTGAGCCATGGCGAGGGCGGCGGAGGAGGCCGACGGCGGTGAGCGCGCTTGTGGCGAAAGGGGGCGGGGCGCTGCTCTCTTCGCACTGGAGAAGAAGGGGGGAGCGGCGGTGGTTTTCTTGACAAGACACCACGACCTGCCCCTGTTTCCTCCGCTTATAAAGAGGGGGAGGGGGCGGACGTTCCGCTTTTCCTAATAAAGAAACCCCCACGACCACGCCCACGATCTCTCGCACGACGCCACGTTCAGTGCGTGCCGTTAGTGGGGGTCGTGGGTCCGGGCGAAGTTGCGACGTGATCAAGGCCGCGTGTGGATCGCCTTTGTTTTGGGCCTGGCCCGACAGCGCTTCGGCACTGTGCGGCCCGAGCCGGGGCTCTGTCGGTGTACTAGAGTAGGGTACCCTAGTATCCCGTGCTCGTGCCTGCAGACGATTGCAGCACCCCGCGGCAGGGTTTGCCTCGTCACCGCCAAGATCCTCTGTGGCTCCTTTGGAGCCATTCAAGAACAAAGTATTTGACTAAGAAGACAAGGCCCCGGCAAGAGGAGCTTGCCGGGAAGGCCACTCAAGGCATGCAGAAGACAAGGCCCCGGCAAGAGGAGCTTCCCGGGAAGGCTCGGAGTGCGACAAGTCTCCGGACGCGACAAGTCTCCGAACGCGGCAAGCAACCTCTCTCCATCTCCGCTCCAGCTCATCCAGCAACGTGTCGCCATGGGACCATTCCATGCGCGCGTGTCAAGAGGCTGTGCAGCCAGCGGAGAGCAGCGATAAGCGGCGCTGACAAGCTTGCCATCGTGGCGGCGAGCAAAGGGCGCACTGACGATCTCTGTTGCCTTTGTTTGGGCGACACCGACGGGCATTTATTGCTTTTGTCCCTTGCCGTCGAGTTAGGTATTTTGCACTGCATACCTTTGTTGAGTAGGTGTACCAACTCCTGTTTTACATTTGTACCCTCGCCTATGTTGCCACCTGCCGGAGACCCCTTGAGCATATAAAAGGAGGCCCATGCGCATACGTGGGGGTTCGGTTCATTCGACTCACTAGAGACCAGATACGATCACGCTTAGGTTTTGTAGCTCGCATCGCTCCCTAGCAAGAACACAATACATCAAACAAGCAGCAGTAGGAGTTTTATCTCTCCGGAGAGCTCCGAAGCTGGGTAAACTGCTCGTGTGCCTCGCCTCGATCCGCTCTTCGTGCGATCTCCGCCCCCCTCCGAACCACAAAGGGGCCTGGTCCGCCGGCCCCATAGGTGTTCGTGGGTACGATCAGCCTCCCCGACAATCTATCTTCCCTATTTGGTGTGTACTTGCAAACCCAATACACTCCACAAAAATCGACATGCTTATAAGAGATATTTTCATCATGACTAGAGCAATCATCATTAGTAATATGGATATCCAAGGAGTTCATACTAACAACATTGCAATCATGCTCATCATTCAAAGATTTAGTGCCAAACATTTTAATGCATTCTTCTTCTAACACTTTGGCACAATTTTCCTTTCCATCATACTCACGAAAGATATTAAAAAGATGAAGCGTATGAGGCAAACTCAATTCCATTTTTTTGTAGTTTTCTTTTATAAACTAAACTAGTGCTAAAACAAGAAAAAAAAAGATTCGATTGCAAGATCTAAAGATATACCTTCAAGCACTCACCTCCCCGGCAACGGTGCTAGAAACTGCTTGATGTCTACTACGCAACCTTCTTCTTGTAGACGTTGTTGGGCCTCCAAGTGCAGAGGTTTGTAGGACAGTAGCAAATTTCCCTCATGTGGATGACCTAGGGTTTATCAATCCATGGGAGGCGTAGGATGAAGATGGTCTCTCTCAAACAACCCTGCAACCAAATAACAAAGAGTCTCTTGTGTCCCCAACACACCCAATACAATGGTAAATTGTACTAGTTCGGCGAAGACATGGTGATACAAGTGCAATATGGATGGTAGATATAGGTTTTTGTAATCTGAAAATATAAAAATAGCAAGGTAACTAATGATAAAAGTGAGCGTAAACGGTATTGCAATGCTAGGAAACAAGGCCAAGGGTTCATACTTTCACTAGTGCAAGTTCTCTCAACAATAATAACATAACTGGATCATATAACTATCCCTCAACTTGCAACAAAGAGTCACTCCAAAGTCACTAATAGCGGAGAACAAGCGAAGAGATTATGGTAGGGTACGAAACCACCTCAAAGTTATTCTTTCCGATCAATCCATTGGGCTATGCCTATAAGTGTCACAAACAGCCCTAGAGTTCGTAGTAAAATAACACCTTAAGATACACATCAACCAAAACCCTAATGTCACCTAGATACTCCAATGTCACCTCAAGTATCTGTGGGTATGATTATACGATATGCATCACACAATCTCAGATTCATCTAGTCAACCAACACATAGAACCTCAAAGAGTGCCCCAAAGTTTCTACCGGAGAATCAAGACGATAACGTGTGCCAACCCCTATGCATAGGTTCATGGGCGGAACCCGCAAGTTGGTCACCAAAACATACATCAAGCGAATCAATAGAATAACCCATTGTCACCACGGTTATCCCACGCAAGACATACATCAAGTGTTCTCAAATCATTAAAGACTCAATCCGATAAGATAACTTCAAAGGAAAACTCAATCCATTACAAGAGAGTAGAGGGGAGAAACATCATAAGATCCAACTATAATAGCAAAGCTCGCGATACATCAAGATCGTGCCAAATCAAGAACACGAGAGAGAGAGAAAGATCAAACACATAGCTAGTGGTACATACCCTCAGCCCCGAGGGTGAACTACTCCCTCCTCATCATGGAGAGCGTCGGGATGACGAAGATGGCCACCGGTGAGGGTTCCCCCCTCCTGCAGGGTGCCGGAACAGGGTCCCGATTGGTTTTTGGTGGCTACAGAGGCTTGCGGTGGCGAAACTCCCGATCTATTCTGTTCTCCGAAGGTTTTAGGATATATGGATATATATAGGCGGAAGATATACGTCAGGGGAGCTACGAGGGGCCCACAAGGGTGGAGGGCGCGCCCAGGGGGGTGGGCGCGCCCCCTGCCTCGTGCCTCCCTCGTTGCTTTCCTGACGTGCACTCGAAGTCTCCCAGGTTGCTTTCTTTCCAAAAATAACTTCTCCAGAAGGTTTCATTCCGTTTCGACTCCGTTTGATATTCCTTTTCTTCGAAACACTGAAACAAGGGAAAAAACAAGAACTGGCACTGGGCTCTTGGGTAATAGGTTAGTCCAGAAATAATATAAAGTGTTTAATAAAGCCAATAAACATCCAAAACAGATAATATAGTAGCATGGAACAATCAAAAATTATACACGTTGGAGACGTATCACTCCCGTGGCCGGCTGTGATGTCGCGGAGGCCTCACTGCCCCCTGCTACTCCCACCGCTGGCGAGGCCATCCCTCTACTCACCCACACCCCCTGTTATTCTGCGGCGATGGCAGCCTCACACCACAGCCGAACCAGTGAACCCTCGTACTCCTCTCCGCGTGGGCATCCACTGCCACATCTTCCCTGGCTCCACGTCGTCCCCTTCCTAGGCCTCGCCGTCGTTCACCGCCTTGGTGCTCTCGGCGCGGAGAGTGTGGAGCATTGGACCGAAGGTCTTGTGGATACTGCTGCCGACATCCACAACAAGCTGATGGAGCTGGGGATGGTGGATCTTGCATACTCCTCCGACGAGCATCTCCAACCCAGCGCCAAGCTTAGCTTATTCTTCAAGGGCGTGTTGACGGGCCTCCAAACTACTGGGAAGAGGTCCCAAAGCAGCTGGCCGAGGATTCGCGCCCGAGATCTGTGCGAGAGCCCTCGAGAAGGTGTTGATGAAGGTGGCCTTCCGCAATCCGAGGCCTCAACCTCAACGGCGTCCTCAGATCCTTGCCGCCAGATGCTAACGTGGAGGCGCTCAAAGCCCTTGTCGCACCCATTGTGGACAAGGTGAACAAGATCAAGCGGATTGACGGCGACCGCGTAGACTAGGCCGCCAATTTTATCTTTCCCTTGTCGCTGCTGATCATGTTTAGAACACTTTGTTAGATCAGCGACAAGCTTATTTTGTAATATACTCTATCTTAGGCGATCATTGCAATGTTATTTCCCTTACTTGATTCCTTCCTTTGTACGTTTTTACCCTACGCTTTTAGGGAACTTGTCGGTGCAGGCACCTTTGCATGAAGGCCGAGTGCGGAACGTCAAAGAGTTCGTCAAGCGATGTTGCCTCCGACAAGCAACCTTGTCGCGACTAGCTGCAGCTCACTTAAGTTGTTGAGCGGACTCGAAACAAAGTAAGGCGCCGACTAGCCATGAAGTTGGTTCCTCTGCGCAGTTTTCCATACAAAGTACTATCGTTCGAGGAAGATAACTTAAAAATTTAAAAACTGATTGCTCAAACTTTGGCAACTTAGCTTTTCCGTCGTTTGCTTCCCGATAAGGCGAAACTTCCTCGAGCAACGCTTGGTCCATAGTATTATCTCCTCTTTCCCCCCTGGTTAACTTGTGCGCGAGGGAACCTTCCTTTCTTTGAGAAAAGAGAAAGAAGAGAAAATAAAGTTATGGAGCCTGGCGGCTCGATATTGCTTACCGGGTGTGGTTGCTGCACAAAGTGTTAGCCAAAACATGCAATGAAATGATGAAAGCATGAATTTGACAAGTTGTGCGCAACACATGAGTTTTACTGATGCACGGGGTCTGCGCCCGGCTTTGTACAAAGGATTACATGCAACAGCGGCAAGACTTGTACAAAAGGTGGTTGCTTAACAGGTTCCGCAACGCGCTCTATGGGTAAAACTTACGAAGATGCTCAATGTTCCAGGAGTTGCTCACCGGAATGCCATCTTCGGTCTCAAAGGCGGACAGCGCCAGGCCTAGTGACTCGTTTCACCCGATAAAGGGTCTTCCCACTTCGGCGTCAACTTGTTTGAATTCTTGGCGGACTGAACGCACCGAAGAACAAGGTCGCCTTCCTCGAGGCTTCTGGCACTAACTTTGCGGCTATGGTAGCGACGCAAAGCTTGCTGGTACCGAGCAGCTCGTCAATGACTGAAGATCGATCTTCCTCAAGGAGCGCGTCATCTTGTCGCAGCTGCTCTTGCTCAAGCTCATCATAAGCGAGCACTCGAGGCGATCCGTATCTGAGTTCCATGGGGAGAACTGCCTCTGCTCCATAGACTAGAGCAAAGGGTGTCCGGCGGTGGCTCGATTTGGCGTCGTCTGATCGACCAAAGAACCACCGGCAGCTCCTCAATCCGGTTTCTTCCGCACTTGCGCGACATGTCGAAAGTTCTAGTCTTGAGCCCGCAGCGACTTCAAAGATTTGCCCTCTACGCTGACCGTTGCTTCTCGGGTGAGCAATGTAAGCAAAGGAACCTTGGCGCCAAGATCTTGGACGTCTTGCATGAAGGTGCGACTTGTAGAATTGTGTGCCGTTGTCGGTGATGATCCTGTTAGGGATTCCAAAGCGGCAAACAATCGACCAAGAACTTGACTGCTGTTGTCTTGTCACCTTCCTCACTGCTTCCACTTCCGGCCACTTTGTGAACTTGTCGATGGCGACGTACAAGTACTCAAAGCCCCCAACAGCTTGGGGGAAGGGGCCGAGGATGTCGAGCCCCCAGACCGAAAATGGCCAGGATAAAGGGATCGTCTAGAGAGCTTGAGCTGGCTGGTGTATCTGTTTGGAGTGGGCCGCACGCTTCACACTTGGTTACTTGTGCGATTGCATCACGGAGGGCTGTCGACGGAAGAAACCTTGCCGGAAAGCTTTGCTTGGCAAGTGCTCTTCTTGTAATGTGGTGACCACATATGCCTCCGTGTATCTCTCGCCAACAGCTTTTGTCCATCTTCCCGCAAATACACTTCAATTTCACACCGTTGAGTCTTCTTACATGCAGTATCTTTGTCGACAAACTGGTACATACTTGATCGCCGGACTACTCTCAGCTTCTTCTTGCTCTTGGGAAGTTCTCTGCTCAAGGAAATGGACAATCTCTTTGCGCCCATCTTTGGAGCTTGCGGCTCGACAACAAGGACTAAAGGCACATCTGCTGCTGCGGGAACATCAGCTTCCACGGCAAGAACTGCGGCTTAGCCGGAGCTTGATGTTCCCGGCAAGCTTGCGGAACAAAACTTGTCGGGAGCGTCTCCTTCAACGAAACAAACCACAGGGCTTGTCGGAGCAGACCGCCTCAGCTCTTGGTGTCAATCTTGGGGACCTTCTTGGCTGCGGCTTCGAAGCTCTGCTTGGGAAAGTAGTCACCAGAGATCAACTTCCTCTTCTTGTTCTGTCCGGTTGATGGTGTTACGGTTGGTTGAGTCGACTTGAGCACGAAAATCCCTGGTTCCACAGCAACTTAAGTGCAGCGCACTTTGACAAGGCCATCGGCAATATCATTACGAGCTCTTGGAACATGTTCCATTTGTAGGCCGTCAAAGTGTTCTTCTAGCTTCCTCACTTCATCAACATAAGCTTCCATCAATGGACTCGATAATCTTTTGTTCACTTAGCGGACGACAAGTCATGCGAGTCACCCGACAATAAGCTTCTTGATCCCAAGGTCCATCATGATCCACGAGACCGACAAGCAAACCTTCATACTCTGCAGATTGTTTGTTGCTTGCTCCTTGGGAAAGTGCATCCGGACTACGTGCTTGAGGTGCTCTCCGGTGGGTGCGACAAGCACGCCGCACCGGGCGCCTTTGCAGCGAGAAGGCACCATCAAAGTACATCAGCCACTCTTTGCTTGCTTCCTTGGCCAGGAATGCTCGTCTCGAATTTCTTCATCTGGTGTTGGCGTCCATTCTGCTATGAACTCGCCAATGCTCGCTTTGGATAGTTGAAGTGCTTTCAAACTTGAGGCCAAAGCTTGATAGTTCCAAAGTGCCCACTCGACAATCACGCCTGCCGCTTCGGATTCTGCAGTATCCTCTTCAATGGAAAGCGAGTGACGATCGTTATCTCATGTGCTTGGAAGTAATGGCGCAGCTTTCTCGAGGCCATGAGAAGGCCGAGCAATTTCTGCACACCAGAGTACCTTGATCTAGCCCCTGCAGGAGGGAATCGACAAAGTAAATCGGGCGCTGCACCATCCTTTTCTCGCATCTGTTCTTGCGTCTCAAGCAGATCCGTCCTTGTCGGGACCAGAGCTTGCTGAAGCCCCACGCTTGTCATTTGGATGTGTCTCGCCGTGGTTGCTAGCTCATCATCCGCCTCCCTCTCCGCTACTAACGTAGCACTAACCACTGATTGGTTGCCGCTATATATAGCAGCAGCTTCTCTTGTGGCTTAGGTGCGACAAGTGTTGGAGTGGAGGACAGGTACCTCTTTAAGTCCTGCAGCGCAGCCTCCGCTTCGGGAGTCCATTTCATTGGACCTGCCTTTTTCAAAATCTTGAAAATGGTAGGGCGCGCTCAGCAGACCTAGAGATAAACCTGCTGAGAGCAGCTATGCAACCGGCAAGCCTTCGTACATCCTTGACGCGCTTTGGTGCTTCAATCTACTCAATGGCCTTGATCTTGTCGAGATTGGCTTCAATCCTCAACGAGACACGAAGAACACGAGAAGCTTGCGGAAGGGACTCCGAACACGCACTTCTCGGGGTTGAGCTTGAGGTTGATCTTGCGCAGATTTGCAAAGGTCTCGTCCAAATCTTGAACCAGAGTTGCTTTGTCCTTGCTCTTGACCACTATGTCATCCATGTAGGCTTCTACATTTCTGTGCATTTGCGGCTCAAAAGTGTCATGAACTACTCTTGCAAACGTTGAACCAGCATTCTTCAAACCGAAAGGCATCCGTATGAAACAATATGTGCCACATGGAGTAATGAATGCGGTTTTCTCCTCATCCTCTTCAGCCATGAAGATCTGATGGTATCCTGAGTATGCATCAAGAAATGAAAGCAAATCACATCTGGCCGTGGAGTCAACAATCTGGTCGATGCGCTGCAAGGGAAATGGGTCTTTAGGACAAGCTTTATTAACATCCGTGAAGTCAATACAAAGTCTCCATTTTCCATTTGCCTTGCGCATCGACTACAGGATTGGCCAACCACGTGGGATGGAGCACTCCTCTGACAAGGCCTGCTGCTTCCAGTTTCTTGATCTCTTCTGCTATGAATTCTTGGCGTTCCACAGCTTGCTTCCTGACTTTTTGCTTGACGGGCCGTGCATGAGGACAAACGGCCAGGCGGTGCTCAATCACTTTCCTGGGAACACCGGGGATGTCAGACGGTTGCCATGCAAACACGTCGACATTCGCCTGCAGGAAAGCAAGGAGCGCGCCTTCCTATTTAGGGTCGAGAGAGGCACTGATGGTAAAGGTACCACCAGTGCCGTCCTCCTTGGCGGACACCTTCTTGGTCTTTGGCGGAGCTGTCATCGTCTTCTTGCACTTGCCGGTGGAGCTCGATGGTGCGTCCTCGACGACAGCGCAGCACTCCCAAGAGGTGCGCTTGCCGGAGTGGGCATCAGAGCTCTTGCCGGACTTGGACTTGGGCTTCTTCCCTCCGGGAGCTTCAGCGGCAAGTGTTTTGCTATCTGCCGCGGCTGCTGCATCCCGGTAGATCTTGTCGGCACAGATAAGAGCATCCTTCTTGTCGCCATGGACAGAGATGATGCTTATCGGGCCTGGCATCTTGAGTAAGTTGTAGGCATAATGAGAGGCTGCCATGAACTTGGCGAAGGCCGACGGCCAAGTATCCCATTGTAAGGCAATGGGAAATCAGCAACGTCGAATGTGACCCTCTCGATCCTAAAGTTCAGCTCACGCCAAATGTTACCAAAGAACGTGATCTTCCCTTTCGGCTTGCTCCTTCCCGGATTGATTCCTTGAAAGTGCCGGTCTCTTCGAGCTCGCTGTCAGGATTTGAAGCTTAGGAGCACCGCGGAGGAGATCAGGTTCAAGCGGCCCGCCGTCAACTAGCATCTTGGTGACCTTGAGGTTGCGGATAGTTGGTGAGACCAACATCGGCAAGCACCCGTCCGCGATTATGCGATCGTGGTGGTCCTCAATATCAAAGATGATAGGCGTCTTTGGACCACTTCAGAGGCTTGTGTGACTCTACGGATGGTTCCGCTGCATTGACCTCCCGCATCCACTGCTTGAGTTGGCGGTGGGAAGTATGCAGGGAAGCACCTCCGTCAACGCGGAGGACCTCCGTGGCTTTCTGAAACTCCTGCTCATCGGCGTCGTCATCATCCATGTCTTCATCATCCTCTTTGTCTTCATCCTTGTCGCGGCCGCGGGGAGGTCTGTCTCCTTGCCGCTGCTTGGCCTTGCCGCGGCATCCTCCCCGGCCGGGACGTTTCTTGCTGGCTCCTCCAGCACCTTCCTGGGCCTTCTCCTTGTCGCGCCGCTCGTACTCAGCCTTCTGCTGTTCAACAAGCTGCTCGACCTTCTTGCAGCTCTGGAGGTCATGGCCCTTGGTGCGGTGGATCTTGCAGTACTGCTTGCCGGAGCCGTCCTGCTTGTCGGCGGCCGCCACAGACTGGTGGTTGGCGTCAGCGGCAACCTCCTTGCCGGAGCCACCAGCCTTGGCGTTCTTGTCGGCACCTCCGTTGTGAAGGAAATATGCCCTAGAGGCAATAATAAAGTTATTATTTATTTCCTTATATCATGATAAATGTTTATTATTCATGCTAGAATTGTATTAACCGGAAACATAATACATGTGTGAATACATAGACAAAGCAGTGTCACTAGTATGCCTCTACTTGACTAGCTCGTTAATCAAAGATGGTTATATTTCCTAACCATAGACATGAGTTGTCATTTGATTAACGGGATCACATCATTAGAAGAATGATCTGATTGACATGACCCATTCCGTTAGCCTAGCACTTGATCGTTTAGTATGTTGCTATTACATTCTTCATAACTTATACAAAGTTCACGCAACTATGAGATTATGCAACTCCGTTCTTTGGAGGAACACTTTGTGTGCTACCGAGCGTCTACAACGAATCGGGTGATTATAAAGGTACTCTACAGGTGTCTCCAAAAGTATATGTTGAGTTGGCATGAATCGAGATTAGGTTTTGTCACTCCGATTGTCGGAGAGGTATCTCTGGGCCTTCTCGGTAATACACATCACATAAGCCTTGCAAGCATTGCAACTAATGAGTTAGTTGTGAGATGATGTATTACGGAACGAGTAAAGAGACTTGCCGGTAACAAGATTGAACTAGGTATTGGATACCGACGATCAAATCTCGGGCAAGTAACATACCGATGACAAAGGGAACAAAGTATGTTGATATGCGGTTTGACCGATAAAGATCTTCGTAGAATATGTAGGAGCCAATATGGGCATCCAGGTTCCGCTATTGGTTATTGACCGAGAATAGTTCTAGGTCATGTCTACATAGTTCTCGAACCCGTAGGGTCCGCACGCTTAAGGTTTCGATGACAGTTATATTATGAGTTTATGAGTTTTGATGTACCGAAGGAGTTCGGAGGCCCGGATGAGATCGGAGACCTGACGAGGAGTCTCGAAATGGTCGAGACGTAAAGATCGATATATTGGACGACTATATTCGGAGTTCGGAAAGGTTCCGAATGATTCGGGTATTTTTCGGAGTACCGGAGAGTTACGGGAATTCACCGGGGAGAAGTATTGGGCCTTATTGGGCCCTGCGGGAAAGAGAGAGGGGCTGCCTAGGGCAGGCAGGCCGCGCCCCAAGGCCTAGTCCGAATTGGACTAGGGGAGGGGCCGCACCTTCCTCCCTTCCCTTCCTTCTCTCCTACTCCTACTAGGAAAGGAGGAGTCCTACTCCCGGTGGGAGTAGGACTCCCCCTTGGTGCGCCTCCTCCCTAGGCCGCCACCTCCTCCTTGCTCCTTTATATACGGGGCAAGGGGCACCCCATGGACACACAAGTTGATCTACGGATCGTTCCTTAGCCGTGTCGGTGCCCCCTCCACCATATTCCACTTCGGTCATATCGTCATGAGCTTAGGCGAAGCCCTGCGCCGGTGAAGTCATATCGTCACGGAGCTTAGGCAAATCCCTGCGTCGGTGGAGCATCATCATCGTCACCACGCCGTCGTGCTGACGGAACTCATCCCCGACGCTTTGCTGGATCGGAGCCCGGGGATCGTCATCGAGCTAAACGTGTGCTGAACACGGAGGTGCCGTACGTTCGGTACTTGGATCGGTCGGATCGTGAAGACGTACGACTACATCAACCGCGTTGTTATAACGCTTCCGCTTACGGTCTACGAGGGTACGTGGACAGTCACTCTCCCCTCTCGTTGCTATGCCATCACCATGGTCTTGCGTGTGCGTAGGAAAATTTTGAAATTACTACATAACCCAACAGTGGCATCCGAGCCTGGTTTTATGCGTTGATGTCATATGCACGAGTAGAACACAAGTGAGTTGTGGGCGATATAAGTCATACTGCTTACCAGCATGTCATACTTTGGTTCAGCGGTATTGTGAGATGAAGCGGCCGGACCGACATTACGCCAGACGCTTACGCGAGACTGGTTTCACCGCTTGAGCACTAGTTGCTTAAAGGTGACCGGCGGGTGTCAGTTTCTCTCACTTTAGTTGAACCGAGTGTGGCTACGCCCGGTCCTTGCGAAGGTTAAAACAGCACCAACTTGACAAACTATCGTTGTGGTTTTGATGCGTAGGAAAGAACGGTTCTTACTCAGCCCGTAGCAGCCACGTAAAACTTGCAACAACAAAGTAGAGGACGTCTAACTTGTTTTGCGGGGCATGTTGTGATGTGATGTGGTCAAGATGTGATGCTATATTTTATTGTATGAGATGATCATGTTTTGTAACCGAAGTTATCGGCAATCGGCGAGGAGCCATATGGTTGTCGCTTTATTGTATGAAATGCAAGCGCCATGTAATTGCTTTACTTTATCACTAAGCGATAGCGATAGTCGTAGAAGCAATAGTTGGCGAGGACGACAAAGATGCTACGATGGAGATCAAGGTGTCGCGCGCGGTGGCGATGGTGATCATGACGGTGCTTGGCGATGGAGATCACAAGCACAAGATGATGATGACCATATCATATCACTTATATTGATTGCATGTGATGTTTATCCTTTATGCATCTTATCTTGCTTTGATTGACGGTAGCATTATAAGATGATCTCTCACTAAAATTATCAAGAAGTGTTCTCCCCGAGTATGCACCGTTGCTAAAAGTTCGTAGTACCCAGACACCACGTGATGATCGGGTGTGATAAGTTCTACGTCCATCTACAACGGGTGCAAGCCAGTTTGCACACGCAGAATACTCAGGTTAAACTTGACGAGCCTAGCATATGCAGATATGGCCTCGGAACACGGAGACCGAAAGGTCGGCGTGAATCATATAGTAGATATGATCAACATAGTGATGTTCACCATTGAAAACTACTCCATCTCACGTGATGATCGGTTATGGTTTAGTTGATTTGGATCACGTGATCACTTAGATGACTAGAGAGATGTCATGCGAGTGGGAGTTCTTAAGTAATATGATTAATTGAACTTAAATTTATCATGAACTTAGTCCTGGTAGTATTTTTGCAAATTATGTTATAGATCAATAGCTCGCGTTGTTGCTTCCCTATGCTTTTATATGTTTGTTTTTGATATGTTCCTAGAGAAAATTATGTTGAAAAATGTTAGTAGCAATGATGCGGATTGGATCCGTGATCTGAGGTTTATCCTCATTGCTGCACAGAAGAATTATGTCCTGAATGCACAGCTAGGAGACAAACCGATTGCAGGAGCGGATGCGAGCGTTATGAACGTTTGGCTAGCTCAATATGATGACTACTTGATAGTTTAGTGCACCATGCTTAAAGGCTTAGAATCGGGACTTCAAAGGCGTTTTGAACGTCATGGACCATATGAGATGTTCCAGAAATTGAAGTTAATATTTCAAGCAAATACCCGAGTTGAGAGATATGAAGTCTCCAACAAGTTCTATAGCTAAAAGATGGAGGAGAATCGCTCAACTAGTGAGCATGTGCTCAGATTGTCTGGGTACTTCAATCGATTGAATCAAGTGGGAGTTTATCTTCCGGATAAGATAGTGATTGACAGAATTCTCTAGTCCCCCTCACTACGTTACTAGAACTTCGTGAGGAACTAGAGGATGCAAGGGATGACGCAAACGATTCCGAGCTCTTCGTGATGTTGAAATCGTGAAGGTAGAAATCAAGAAAAAGCATCAAGTGTTGATGATTGACAAGACCACTAGTTTCAAAAGCGGGCAAAGGGAAAGAAAGGGAAACTTCAAGCGGAATGACAAGCAAGTTGTCACTCCGTGAAGAAGACCAAAGCTGGACCAAAGCCTGAAACTGAAAGTGCTAACACCGCAAAGGAAATGGTCACCGGAAGCGGAAAAGCCACTGAATATTTGGTGAGTAAGAAGGATGGCAAAGTGAACAAGGGTATATTTGATATACATGTGTTTGATGCGTGCCTGATTAGTGTTTATAGTAGCCCCTGAGTATTTGATACTTGTTCGGTTGCTAAGATTAGTAACTCGAAACAGGAGTTACAGAATAAACAAAGACTAGTTGAAGGGGAAGTGACGATGAGTGTTGGAAGTAGTTCCAAGATTGATATGATCATCATCGCACACTCCCTATACTATCGGGATTAGTGTTGAACCTAAATAAATGTTATTTGGCGTTTGCGTTGAGCATGAATATGATTTGATCATGTTTATTGCAAAACGGTTATTCATTTAAAGTTAAAGAATAATTGTTATTCTGTTTACATGAATAAAACCTTCATGGTTAAACACCCAATGAAAATGGTTTGTTGGATCTCGATCGTAGTGATACACATATTCATAATATTGATGCCAAAAGATGCAAAGTTAATAATGATAGTGCAACTTATTTGTGGCAATCGCCGTTTAGGTCATATTGGTGTAAAACGCATGAAGAAACTCCATGCCGATGGACTTTCGAATCACTTGGTTATGAATCATTTGATGCTTGCGAACCATGCCTTATGGGCAAGATGACTAAAGACTACATTCTCCGGAACAATGGAGCGAGCAAATGACTTATTGGAAATAATACATCTTGATGTATGCGGTCCGATGAGTGTTAAAGCTCACGGCAAGTATCGTTATTTTCCGACCTTCACAAGATGATTTGAGCAGATATGAGTATATCTACTTAATGAAGCACAAGTCTGAAACATTTGAAAAGTTCAAAGAATTTCAGAGTGAAGTGGAGAATCATCGTAACAAGAAAATAAAGTTTCTACGATCTGATCGTGGAGGAAAAATATTTGAGTTCTGAGTTTGGCCTTCGATTAAAACAATGTGAAATAGTTTCACTACTCACGCCACCGAACACTATAGCATAATGGTGTGTCCGAACGTTGTAACCGCACTTTATTGGATATGGTGCGATCTATGATGTATCTTACCGATTTACCACTATCGCTTTGGGGTTATGCATTAGAGACAATTGCATTCACGCTTAATAGGGCACCATCTAAATCCGTTGAGACAACACCGTATGAACTATGGTTTAACAAAGAAACCTAAGCTGTCGTTTCTTAAAGTTTGGAGTTGTGATGCTTATGTGAAAAAGGTTTCACACGATAAGCTCGAACCCAAATCGGAGAAGTGCGACTTCATAGAATACCCAAAGGCAACTATTGGGTACACCTTCTATCACAGATCCGAAGGCAAGTTATTCGTTGCTAAGGTGGATCCTTTCTAGAGAAGAAGTTTCTCTCGAAAGAAGTGAGTGGGAGGAAAGTAGAACTTGATGAGGTAATTGTACCTTCTCCCTTATTGGAAAGTAGTTCATCACGAAATCAGTTCGATGATTCCTACACCAATTAGTGAGGAAGTTAATGATGATGATCATGAAACTTCGGATCAAGTTGCTACCAAACTTCGTGGGTCTTCCAGAGTAAAATCCGCACTGCAGTGGTACGGTAATCGTGTTACGGAAGTCATGTTACTAGACCATGATGAACCTACGGACTATGAGGAAGCGATGATGAGCCCAGATTCCGCGAAATGGCTTGAGGCCATGAAATCTGAGATAGGATCCATGTATGAGAACAAAGTATGGACTTTGATTGACTTGCTCAATGATCAGCAAGCCATGTTAAATAAATGGATTTTCAAGAGGAAGACGGATACTTGTAGTAGTGTTACTATCTACAAAGCTCGACTTGTCACAAAAGGGTTTTCGACAAGTTCAAGGTGTTGACTACAATGAGATTTTCTCAACTGTAGCGATTCTTAAGTCTGTCCGAATCATGTTAGCAATTGCCACATTTTATGAAATCTGGCAAATGGATGTCAAAACTACATTCTTTAATGGAGTTATTAAAGAAGAGTTGCATATGATGCAACCAGAAGTTTTCGTCAATCCTAAAGGAGCTAACAAAATATGCAAGCTTCAGCGATCCATCTATGGACTGGTGCAAGCATCTCGGAGTTGGAATGAACGCTTTGATAGTGTGATCAAAGCATATGGTTTTATCTGCACTTTTGGAGAAGACTGTATTTACAAGAAAGTGAGTGGGAGCACTACAAGATTTCGATAAGTATATGTATGACATATTGTTGATCGGAAATAATGTAGAATTATTCTGCAAAGCATAAAGGAGTATTTGAAAGGAGTTTTTCAAAGAAAGACCTCGGTGAAGCTGCTTACATATTGAGCATCAAGATCTATAGAGATAGATCAAGACGCTTGGTAAGTTTTTTCAATGAGTACATACCTTGACAAGATTTCGAAGTAGTTCAAAATGGAACAGTCAAAGAAAGAGTTTCTTGCACGTGTTACAAGGTATGAAATTGAGTAAGACTCAAATCCCGACCACGGCAGAAAATAGAAAAGAGAATGAAAGTCATTCCCTATGCCTCGATCATAGGTTCTATAAAGTATGCTATGCTATGTACTGCACCTATTGTATACCTTGCTCTGAATTTGGCAAAGGAATACAATTTTGATCTAGGAGTAGATCACCGACATTGGTCAAGAACATCCTTAGTAAGGACTAAGGAAATATTTCTCGATTATGGAGGTGATAAAAGAGCCCGTTGTAAAGAGTTACATCGATGCAAGCTTTTTACACCGATCCAGATGACTCTAAGTCTCAATCTGGATACATATTGAAAGTGAGGAGCAATTAGCTAGAGTAGCTCCGTGCGAGCATTGTAGACATAGAATATTTGCAAAATACATACGGCTCTGAATGTGATGACCCGTTGACTAAGCTTCTCTCAAGAGCAAAACATGATCATACCTTAGTACTCTTTGGGTGTTAATCACATAGCGATGTGAACTAGATTATTGACTCTAGTAAACCCTTGGGTGTTGGTCACATGACGATGTGAACTATGGGTGTTAATCACATACAGATGTGAATATTAGTGTTGAATCACATTATGATGTGAACTAGATTATTGACTCTAGTGCAAGTGGGAGACTGAAGGAAATATGCCCTAGAGGCAATAATAAAGTTATTATTTATTTCCTTATATCATGATAAATGTTTATTATTCATGCTAGAATTGTATTAACCGGAAACATAATACATGTGTGAATACATAGACAAACAGAGTGTCACTAGTATGCCTCTACTTGACTAGCTCGTTAATCAAAGATGGTTATATTTCCTAACCATAGACATGAGTTGTCATTTGATTAACGGGATCACATCATTAGAAGAATGATCGGATTGACATGACCCATTCCGTTAGCCTAGCACTTGATCATTTAGTATGTTGCTATTACTTTCTTCATAACTTATACAAAGTTCCTGCAACTATGAGATTATGCAACTCCCGTTTACCGGAGGAACACTTTGTGTGCTACCAAACGTCACAACGTAACTGGGTGATTATAAAGTTACTCTCTGTGTGTCTCCAAAAGTATATGTTGAGTTGGCATGAATCGAGATTAGGTTTTGTCACTCCGATTGTCGGAGAGGTATCTCTGGGCCTTCTCGGTAATACACATCACATAAGCCTTGCAAGCATTGCAACTAATGAGTTAGTTGTGAGATGATGTATTACGGAACGAGTAAAGAGACTTGCGGTAACAAGATTGAACTAGGTATTGGATACCGACGATCAAATCTCGGGCAAGTAACATACCGATGACAAAGGGAACAAAGTATGTTGATATGCGGTTTGACCGATAAAGATCTTCGTAGAATATGTAGGAGCCAATATGGGCATCCAGGTTCCACTATTGGTTATTGACCGAGAATAGTTCTAGGTCATGTCTACATAGTTCTCGAACCCGCAGGGTCCGCACGCTTAAGGTTTCGATGGCGATGCTTATATTATGAGTTTATGAGTTTTGATGTACCGAAGGAGTTAGTCCCGGATGAGATCGGGGACATGACGAGGAGTCTCGAAATGGTCGAGACTTAAAGATCGATATATTGGACGACTATATTCGGAGTTCGGAAAGGTTCGAATGATTCGGGTATTTTTCGAGTACGGAGAGTTACGGAATTCGCCGGGGAGAAGTATTGGGCCTTGTTGGGCCCTCAAGGGAAAGAGAGAGGGGCTGCCTAGGGCAGGCCGCGCCCAAGGCCTAGTCCGGGTGGACTAGGGAGGGCTGCACCTTCCTCCCTTCCCTTCCTTCTCTCCTACTCCTACTAGGAAAGGAGGAGTCCTACTCCCGGTGGGAGTAGGACTCCCCCCTTGGTGCGCCTCCTCCCTAGGCCGGCCACCTCCTCCTTGCTCCTTTATATAAGGGGGCAGGGGCACCCCATGGACACACAAGTTGATCTCTACGGATCGTTCCTTAGCCGTGTCGGTGCCCCCTCCACCATATTCCACTTGGTCATATCGTCATGAGCTTAGGCGAAGCCTGCGCGGTGAAGTCATATCGTCACGGAGCTTAGGCGAAGCCTGCGTCGGTGGAGCATCATCATCGTCACCACGCCCGTCGTCTTGTGGAACTCATCCCCGACGCTTTGCTGGATCGGAGCCGGGGATCGTCATCGAGCTGAACGATGTCTTTGAACACGGAGGTGCCGTACGTTCGGTACTTGGATCGGTCGGATCGTGAAGATGTACGACTACATCAACCGCGTTGTTATAACGCTTCCGCTTACGGTCTATGAGGGTACGTGGACAGTCACTCTCCCCTCTCGTTGCTATGCCATCACCATGGTCTTGCGTGTGCGTAGGAAAATTTTGAAATTACTACATAACCCAACACGTTGCCGGACTGCTCAACAGCTAGCACTTCTCTGCCTTTCTTCTTCTGTTGCCTCACCGCTGGCTCTTCTTTGCCGGGGCGGTCTCCTCCTTTGTCGAGATCCTTACGCATTCTCTCACGAGTCTCCTCCTTCCTCAAAGACGTGCACACTTGTCGGCCAAGGCATACAGCTCACTGACGTCCTTGACTTTGCACATTGCCATCAACTCCCTCATCCTGCGGTTCTGCATGTTCTGATGAAACGCGCTGATCACCGCGGCAGGGTGGACATCTGGGATGTTGTAGTGCACACGGCTGAATCTCTGAATGAACTTGCGCAGGGACTCTCCTTCCTTCGGGCGGCAGATGGAGGTCACTTTCTTGGCCATGAGGCTTGTGGCGCTGTGAAGGCGCCAACAAACTGATGGCATAGGTCCGCCCAAGAAGATATGGAGCTGTCCGGCAAGTGCATGAGCCAGGACCTGACGTTGGGCTTGAGTACCAGCGGGAAGTAGTTGGCGAGGATCTTGTCGTCCCGTCCCCCCGCAGCTTGCACCGCGATGGTGTAGATACTGAGGAACTCCGACGGATGCGTCCTGTCATCGTACTTCTCCGGCACGTCTGGCTTGAAGTTCTTGTTGCTGGGCCACTGGACTTGCCGCAGCTCACGAGTGAACGCAGGGCAACCTACCACGTACGGCAAGTCGCCTGGTTCCTCTGGCGCATGCATGTCAACAGAGGGCCCGGAGCGCTTGTCGGATTGACGTCGCGCTTCTCTTGGCGCCGGTGCGAAGTTCGAAGCGTCCTCTTGTTGTCGTTCATGGAGAACTTGGCGCTGATCGCGGCTGGACTCATGGATCTGACGACGCAGCGGAGTCGCCGTCGAGGTGGATCCGGCGAGTTGGCGACCACGGCCTTCGGGCGGGAGTGCATGGTAGTTGCACCCCACGGTCTCGTCGCCACCGGCTCGCGCTTAAGCGTTCTTGCAGCGGCAGCGACGCACTTTTCGGTTGCAGCGGAGCGTCGCCGTTAAGCGAAGCCGATGAGACTTCAGATGGTGGCCCTCCACTCGTCGACCTTGTCGGCCGTTGGAGGGTAGTCGAGGAGCAGCTGAGCTCTCGCCAGAGCTTCTGCTGGAGTAGTGGGTGGCAATGGTGAACGGTGCGAAGAGCGGGATACGCTCGGACTTCTAACTATGTTAGAAGGAGCAGCATCCCGTCTAGGCGACCGTATCTCGCTTGTGCCAGCGTGTTGGCGTGCACGCTGGTCTTGAGGGTCTCGATCCAAGGACCGTATGGTGTTGAGAGTACCATGATGCTGTTGGTCCCGCGTCTCCTGAGATGGGCGCGGGGCATGTGCGGACGCCGAGGTTTGCGCGGCCTTGTCTTTGGACTTGGCAGCGTCACGAACTCCTTCGCCGGCGCCCGTTCTTCCGCCAGCGTCTACTCCACCACCCGTTTGCTCCGGTGATGGTGGGTACGACGCCGACGGCTCCGCTGCCGCCGAAGCCTTCTTCTTCGGTGGCATGTTGATGAAGATGTTGAAGATGATGAAGACGCTGCTCGTGTGAACGCCGGATCAGGTTCACACAGCCTCGACGCCCCTACTGCGCGCCAAAGATGTCGGGGAGGCTGATCGGACCCACGAACACCTATGGGGCCGGCGGACCAGGCCCCTTTGTGGTTCGGAGGGGGGGCGGAGATCACACGAAGAGCGGATCGAGGCGAAGCACACGAGCAGTTTTACCCAGCTTCGGAGCTCTCCGGAGAGATAATACTCCTACTGCTGCTTGTCCGATTGTATCGTGTTCTTGCTAGGGAGCGATGAAACCTAGCGTGAGTGTCTCTGGTCTCGAATGAGTCGAACTGGCCGAACCTCCTCTACGTTGCGCATGTGCCTCCTTTTATATGCTCAAGGGGTCTCCGACAGGTGGCAACGTAGATGAGGGTACAAATGTAAAAAGCGATAGTTGGTACACCTACTTATGCGATTATGCGATTGCAATATACCTAACTCGACGGCAAGGGACAAAAGCATTAATTGCCCACAGCCGCCTAAACAAAGGCAATGAGGACCGTCGGGGCGCCACCGTTTGCCACGATGGTGGGCTTGTCAGCGCCGCTTATCGCTGCTCCCCGCTGGCTACACAGCCTCTTGACATGCGCGCATGGAATGGTCCCATGGCGACACGTTGATGGATGAGCTGGAGCGGAGATGAAGAGAGGTTGCCTGCCGCGGCAAGCGCCTTGCCGCGGCTGAATCCTTGTCGCGCCCGGAGGCTTGTCGCTCGAGCCTTCCGGTAAGCTCCTCTTGCGGGGTCTTGTCTTCTACGTGCCTTGAGTGGCCTTCCGGCAAGCTCCTCTTGCCGGGCCTTGTCTCCTTGGTCAAATACTTTGTTCTTGAATGGCTCCAAAGGAACCACCGAGGATCTTGGCGGTGACCGGGCAAGCCCTGCCATGGTGTCAGAATCGCCCGTGCACGAGTACGGGATACTAGGGTACCCCTACTCTAGTACACCGACATTACTATTGGCTTGGATGATATGGTTCATGAGTTTAATTTCTCTAAATTTAGTAAACAACATCGTGAGGAAGAATTGCCCAGTAAGGATGATATTATCGGTCTTGCTTCTATTGCCGTACCTCCTAGTGATCCTTTAGAACAATATTTGCTAGACCATGAAAATGGTATGTTTATGAATGAGAGAAGGAAATAGATGAAATATTCTTTAAACAGAACCTGTTACGAAACACAATTTACTGTTGAAATCCTAGGGCATCCTCCTCCACCCAAGGGTGATCCGTGTTTGAGCTTAAACCGTTGCTCGATAATCTTAAATATGCTTATCTTGATGAAAAGAAAATATATCATGTTATTATTAGTGCTAACCTTTCAGAGCATGAAGAAGAAAGATTATTGAAAACTCTAAAGAAGCATCGTGCCGCTATTGGATATAGTCTTGATGATCTTAAGGGCATTAGTCCCACTTTATGTCAACATAAAATAAATTTGGAAGCGGATGTCAAACCAGTTCGTGATCCTCAACGACATTTGAATCCTAAAATGAAAGAAGTGGTAAGAAAAGAAATACTCAAGCTTACGGAGGCAGGTATAATTTATCCCGTTCTTTGATAGTCGTTGGGTAAGTCCTGTCCATTGTGTCCCTAAGAAGGGAGGTATTACTGTTGTCCCTAATGATAAAGATGAATTGATCCCATAAAGAATTATCACAGGTTATAGGATGGTAATTGATTTTCGCAAATTAAATAAAGCTACTAAGAAAGATCATTACCCTTACCTTTTATTGATCAAATGCTAGAAAGATTATGCAAACATACACATTATTGCTTTCTAGATGGTTATTCGGTTTCTCTCAAATACATGTAGGCTAAAGATCAATCAAAGACTACTTTTACTTGCCCTTTTGGTACTTTTGCTTATAGACGTATGCCTTTTGGTTTATGTAATGCACCTGCTACCTTTCAAAGATGCATGATGGCTATATTCTCTGATTTTGTGAAAAAATTGTGAGGTTTTCATGGACGATTTTTCCGTCTATGGTTCCTCTTTTGATGATTGCTTGAGCAATCTTGATCGAGTTTTGCAGAGATGTGAAGAAACTAATCTTGTCTTGAATTGGGGAAAGTGCCAATTTATGGTTAATGAAGGTATTGTCTTGGGGCACAATGTTTCTGAAAGAGGTATTGAAGTTGATAAAGCCAAGGTTGATGCTATTGAAAAGATGCCATGTCCCATGGACATCAAAGGTATAAGAAGTTTCCTTGGTCACGTCGGATTTATAGGAGGTTCATTAAGGACTTCTCAAAAATTTCCCGGCTCTAACTAATTTACTACAAAAAGATGTACCATTTGTCTTTGATGATGATTGTGTAGAAGCATTTGAAATACTTAAGAAATCTTTAGTCTCTGCACCTGTTGTTCAGCCACCTGATTGGAATTTACCCTTTGAAATTATGTGTGATGCTAGTGATTATGCTGTAGGTTCTGTTCTAGGGCAAAGAGTTGATAAGAATTTAAATGTTATCCATTATGCTAGTAAGACTCTAGACAATGCTCAAAGAAATTATGCTACTATCGAAAAGGAACTTTTAGCAGTTGTATTTGCTTGTGATAAATTCAGACCCTATATTGTTGATTCTAAAGTAACTATTCACACTGATCACGCTGCTATTAAATATCTTATGGAAAAGAAAGATGCAAAACCTAGACTTATTAGATGGGTTCTCTTGCTGCAAGAATTTGATTTGCATATTGTTGATATAAAAGGAGCTGAGAACCCCGTTGCAGATAACTTATCTAGGTTAGAGAATGTTCTTGATGACGCACTACCTATTGATGATAGATTTCCTGATGAACAATTAAATGTCATAAGCACTTCTCGTAGCACTCCGTGGTATGCTGATTATGCTAATTATATTGTTGCTAAATTTATACCACATAGCTTCACATACCAACAAAAGAAAACGTTTTTCTATGATTTGCGACATTACTTTTGGGATGACCCACATCTTTATAAAGAAGGAGTAGATGGTGTTATTAGATGTTGTGTGCCTGAGCATGAACAGGAACAAATCCTACGCAAGTGTCACTCCGAAGCTTATGGAGGACACCACGCTGGAGATAGAACTGCACATAAGGTATTGCAATCCGGTTTTTATTGGCCAACTCTCTTCAAGGATGCCCGTAAGTTTGTTTTGTCTTGAGATGAATGTCAAATAATTGGTAATATTATTAGATGTCAAGAAATGCCTATGAATTATTCACTTGTTATTGAACCATTTGATGTTTGGGGCTTTGATTATATGGGACCTTTTCCTGCCTCTAATGGATATACACATATTTTGGTTCTTTGTTGATTACGTTACTAAGTGGGTAGAAGCTATTCCAACTAGTAGTGCTGATCATAACACTTCTATTAAAATGCTTAAGGAAGTTATTTTTCCAAGGTTTGGAGTCCCTAGATATTTAATGAGTGATGGTGGTTCACATTTTATTCATGGTGCTTTCTGTAAAATGCTTGCTAAATATGATGTTAATAATAGAATTGCATCTCCATATCACCCACAGTCTAGTGGTCAAGTAGAATTGAGCAATAGAGAGCTCAAATTAATTTTGCAAAAGGCTGTTAATAGGTCTAGAAAGAATTGGTCCAAGAAACTTGATGATGCATTATGGGCCTATAGAACTGCATATAGGAATCCTATGGATATGTCTCCGTATAAAATGGTTTATGGAAAAGCATGTCACTTACCTCTCGAACTAGAACATAAGGCATATTGGGATATTAAAGAGCTCAACTATGATTTCAAACTTGCGGTGAGAAAAGGTTATTTGATATTAGCTCACTTGATGAATGGAGAACCCAAGCTTATGAAAATGCTAAGTTCTTTAAAGAAAAAGTTAAAAGATGGCATGACAAAAGGATACAAAAGCGTGAGTTTAATGTAGGTGATTATGTATTGCTATACAACTCTCGTTTAAGATTTTTTGCAGGAAAGCTTCTCTCTAAATGGGAAGGTCCCTACGTTATCGAGGAGGTCTATCGTTCCGGTGCCAAACAAATCAACAACTTTGAAGGTACAAATCCGAAGGTGGTAAACGGTCAAAGGATCAAACATTATATCTCAGGTAATCCCATAAACGTTGAAACCAATATTATTGAAACCGTAACCCCGGAGGAATACATAAGGGACACTTTCCAGACCGTTTCAGACTCCGAAAAGGAATAGGTATGTGGTACGGTAAGTAAACCGACTCTAAAACAATTTCTAAGGCAATATTTCTCTGTTTTGGAATATTTAGAAAAATAGAAAAATAAGTGGCAGTCCGGGAAGGACACGAGGGCTCCACGAGGGTGGAGGGCGCGCCCTACCCCCTGGGCACGCCCCTCCTACCTCGTGAGCACCCCGTGTTCCCTCCGGACTCCGTTTTCTTGCACGATACGTATTTTGGTCGGTAAAAATTCATTATATATTCTCCCGAAGGTTTTGACTCTCGTATCACGCAAATCTCTCCTGTTCTTGTTTCGAGCTGTTTTTCTGACAGGTCTAGATCATTATGACGTCCCCAAGTGCTTCCAAGGACAAGTTCTTCGAGAAGGTGATCAACCCTTACCTCGCGGAGTCTTTGCGACACCCTCAAACCAATTGAGATGCGTGATGGGTTGCTGCACATCCGCGATCTTGAGGACCAAAGGGAACCCGAGCGTGGAGTCGAGGCTCAAGCAATGGAGCAACAAGTTTTCAAGTGCCGAGGATGGTGGAGGCGTGGAATCAACGCTAGCCACCACGATGCTCATGGAGTTCACCAACAACTACGAGCCGGATGCCAAGAACACCGAGAAGGCCATCTTCAAGCTACATGAGAAGATCGAGCACCTCCAAGCCCAAATCTATGATCTGCAAAATGAAAACTGTGAGTATGAATATAGATTCAAAAGGATGAGTTTGGCTGTAGATTTGAGGATTCCGGAGACTCGATCATCCTTCTATGATGGTGAGCCTATGCCATGGAAGGTGGACGACAAGCCCGCATCATCAACAACACCTCCACCTTCTTCGACAATGAAGGAGGCATAATCACATGGGTATGGGCACTCCCCTTGGCAACTGCCAAGCTTGGGGGAGGTTCCCCGGTATCGTATCACCATCACAACTCCTATCTTTACCGTTTTTCTTTGTTCGATCCTTTTAGTAGTATCTTGATCTAGTAGAATAAAGTTTATGGCATGATCTAGTGTAATTGAGTCTGTGAGCTATATATATATATATAATAAAGTTAGTTGAGTCAAGGGCTTGATTATTTTGCCATGATCTTGGGTGAGTAAAAGAAAAGAAAGAAGAAAAAGAATAAAAAGAAACAAAGAGTTCATATTGATCTTATTGAGAGTAATGACTTCACATAGAAAGGGTATGATGATTAAAAGTTGTTGGGAGTTGGGAAATATAGCTTTGGTCATCGTTGCAATTAATAGGAAGTAATAAGGAAAGAGAGATTTCACATATAGATATATTATCATTGACATCTTTTATGATTGGGAGCACTCATTAAAATATAACATGCTAAAGAGTTGATGTTGGACAAGGAAGACAACGTGATGAGTTATGTTTTCTTATATCTGAGATAAAGTATGTTGTCATGGATCCTCTAATATGTTGAGCTTGCCTTTCCCCTCATGTTAGCTAAATTCTCAGCACCAAGTAGAGATACTACTTGTGCTTCCAAATACCCTTAAACAAGTTTAGCCATGAGAGTCCACCATATCTACCTATGGATTGAGTAAGATCCTTCAAGTAAGTTGTCATCGGTGCAAAGAAATAAAAATTGCTCTAAACATGTATGATTGATTGGTGTGGGAGAAATAAGCTTTATACGATCTTGTGATGTGGAAGTAATAAAAGCGATGGACTGCATAATAAAGGTTCATATCACAAGGGGCAATATAAAGTGACGTTCTTTCGCATTGAGATTTTGTGCATCCAACCATAAAAGCGCATGGCAACCTCTGCTTCCCTCTGCGAAGGGCCTATTATTATTATCCTCTACCTTATGCAAGAGTCACGGTGATCTTTACCTTTCCTTTTTCATTTTATCCTTTGGCAAGCCCAGCATGTTGGAAAGAACATGATATATATATTTAATTGGATGTAGGGGAGCATGAATTATTATTGTTGACATTACCCTTGAGGTAAAAGGTTGTGGGGCAAAGCTATAAGCCCCTATCTTTCTCTGTGTCCTATTAAAACTCCGTAACCACAAGTATTGCGTGAGTGTTAGCAATTATGAAGGACTAAATGATAGTTGAGTATGTGGACTTGCTTTTAAGCTCTGACATAGACTCTTTCCGATGTTATGATAAATTTCAATTGCTTCAATGACTGAGGTTATAATTTGTTGGTGCTCAATAAGGTTTCTGATTCATACTTTTACATTGTGAAAAGATCGTCACTTGAACATAAGTAATCATTTGACAAAATATATATGTGTTGCTGTTATAAGAACAATCATGATGCCTTCATGTCCGTATTTTATTTTTATAGACGCCTCTACCTCTAAACATGAGGACATATTTATTGTTATCGGCTTTTAAGCGAGCACAAGCGAGGTCTAAGCTTGGGGGAGTTGATACGTCCATTTTGCATCATGCTTTTATATCGATATTTATCGCATTATGGGCTGTTATTTCACGTTATGTCACAATACTTATGGCTATTCTCTTTTATTTTACAAGGTTTACATGAAGAGGAGAATGCTTGAGTGGAATTCTAGGCTAGAAAAGGAGCAAATAATGGAGACCTATTCTGCGCAACTCCAAAAGTCCTGATACTCCATGGAATATCTTAAAATAAATAAAGAAAAAGCATCGACAAAGATGAAGGCCAGGGGGCCCACACCTTGCTCACGAGGGTGGGGGGCGCGCCCCTACCTCGTGGGCCCCCTAGTGGCTCTTTGACGCCCATATGCTCCTATATGAAGTCTTTCGTCAAGAAAAAAATAATAAGAAACCTTTCGGGACGAGACTCCGCCGCCACGAGGCGGAACCTTGGCGGAACCAATCTAGGGCTCCGGCAGAGCTGTTCTGCCAGGGACACTTACCTCTGGGAGGGGGAAATCATCACCATCGTCATCACCAACGCTCCTCTCATCAGGAGAGGGCAATCTCCGTCAACATCTTCACCAGCACCATCTCCTCTCAAAACCCTAGTTCATCTCTTGTATCCAATTCTTGTCTCCAAGTCCGGGATTGGTGCTAGTAGGTTGCTAGTAGTGTTGATTACTCCTTGTAGTTGATGCTAATTGGTTTATTTGGTGGAAGATTATATGTTCAGATCCTTTATGCATATTATTACCCCTCTGATTATGAACATGAATATGCTTTGCGAGTAGTTACGTTTGTTCCTGAGGACAAGGGAGAAGTCTTGCAATTAGTAGTCATGTGAATTTGGTATTCGTTCGATATTTTGATGAGATGTATGTTGTCTAGCCTCTAGTGGTGCTATGTGAACATCGACTACATAACACTTCACCATTATTTGGGCCTAGAGGAAGGCATTGGGAAGTAATAAGTAGATGATGGGTTGCTAGAGTGATGTAAGCTTAAACCCTAGTTTATGCGTTGCTTCGTAAGGGCTGATTTGGATCCATATGTTTCATGCTATGGTTAGGTTTACTTTAATACTTTTGTTGTAGTTGCGGATGCTTGCAATAGAGGTTAATCATAAGTGGGATGCTTGTTCAAGTAAGAACAGCACCCAAGCACCGATCCACCCACATATCAAATTATCAAAGTACCGAACGCGAATCATATGAGCGTGATGAAAACTAGCTTGACGATATTCCCATGTGTCCCCGGGCGCTTTTCCTATTATAAGAGTTTTTCCAGGCTTGTCCTTTGCTACAAAAAGGATTGGGCCACCTTGCTGCACTTTATTTACTCTTGTTACTTGTTGCTCGTTACAATTTATCTTATCACAAAACTACCTGTTACCACTTATTTCAGTACTTGCATGCCCTCCTCGTGGCTTTTCTGGCCCTCCCACGAAGTTTCGGGGGTCTCTTTTGTTCCAAAAAAGCTCGTCAAAAAGTTTCAGCTCATTTGGAGAACTTTCATTTCTGCACAAAAAACAACACCATGGTAGTTCTGTTGAAAACAGCGTCAGTCCGGGTTAGTTCCATGCAAATAATACCAAAACCATATAAAATTGTTGTAAACATGGCATGAATACTTCATAAATTATAGATACGTTGGATACATATCACCTGGCGGCGGCAGGTGTCGAGCTAAGGGTTTACCACCGCAATAGGCGGTGCCATGCATAGACGCAGAGGAGCTTGTGCAGGTGTGAATGGGACCGGAGGGGTGGCGGGCGGGGTGAGGGTCTTTGTGACATGGGGATGGTGAGGGTTTTCTTTTTTGTTTTTTGAATTGGGTGGTGAGGGTTTTCTGTCCCACAAAGAATTTCGGAGGCAACGGTTTGCTAGAGCCAACTGTGTGTGATTGACGCAACACGCAAAATGAAAGTCATTGCACACGGTTCCAATTTCGGGAACCGTGTGTGATTGACGTACTACCTCCATCCTGGTTTATTGGTCCCCTTTGTAATTTGTACCAAATTTTGACCAAATATTTAACTAATAAATGTTTATGCATGTCATAAAAATTTATATCATTGAACACTATGCTCAAATAAGCATCCAACGATATAATTTTTTCTGACCTGCACTAACATTTTGGCAGCTAAATATTTGGTCAAAATTTAACACAAATTACAAACGGGACCAATAAATCAGGACGGAGGTAGATTCCATCAACCGAACTGATTGCATCCATATCCCACAATTAGACATATGTGAACATAGATTAAACATATCAGACATAGATAATAAGCATACACGTACACAAGCATAGTTCAACTGTCGTTAAGCATACTCAAGCGTACATAGTTTGATCCCACATCTCATCTCACATGCCGGCACGATCCTGAAGCTCCTCCAGGTACTCGGCGTACGCGTCGTGTGCCACCCTGCGAGAATACTTCTGCTTGAAGGAGCCAACAACCTGTCCTCTTGCATGCGCCAGAACACTTCGATACGCGTCATGAAGCTTGTGGTTACAAAATGGGCATCGATAGCCGCCGTTCCAGGTCCTAATACACCTGTTATGCATTCCCGCATAAAGCTCCCTCAGGATTTGCCTCTTGTACCTCCTCTGGCCATCTTCATCCTTGCTATCCACATCGTCAGACAACACCTATACAAATAGTAAAACAAATTTGGCATCAAATCAATGATTACATGTCGTGAGGTAGGATTAGGAATTTATGGCTATTTATTTATACACATCCAGAGATTATGGTTCAATTTTTAAGCATGATCATCTATGTACAGACCAATCTGGAAGAAAATAATGGCACAAACATATGTAGGTCATTCAAAATCAATTGTCAAGTCCTGGCTAGGAATTATTAGCACGGACACTAACCCTAGTCAGATTACTAGAAGAAATCATTTGCACAGATGAAACAACTAATCACTTTTCACCCGTACCATTCAAACAATCAATACACTACACGGATCTAATGAAACATACTCAGATTTCATGGATTGGGAGAACATAACCGTAGGATTTCTATTCCAAAAAGGGGGAGGCATCAGTAACCAGAGAAACCCTAGGATTTATTTGACACATAATGGGTATATATGACTAACCAGTTGTCCGTCGGAGTCGGAGTCATCGCCGGAGAGGTTGTCGGAGTGGTCGTCGGGGTCGTCGCCCGAGTCGTCACCAAAGTCGGTGTGGAACTCCGCCTCCGGCTGTGGATGCTCGACGCCGTCGACGACGTCATGGTGAAGTGATAACTTGCCAGCGGTGACGGCAACCTCTCAATCTCCACGCCATGCTCCGGTGCTTCAGCGGCCCCGGTGTCGCCACTCCCTCTGGTGGGTCGCTTCGGCGGCATCCTCATACACTGACGGCTTTGAGGACCGAGAGCGGCGTTGAGGATGCAAGCGGAGAGAGAGGATTGTGTGTGTGGCAAGGATGGGGGGTGCAGCCGCTCGGGCGCACCATTAATATGGAGTAGTGGGAGAGAGGCGGGTGGCGGTCAAACCACTGGCTCGCCTCCTGGTGAGCCTGCGCACCGATATGCTGGCATGCCTACCATCGTTTTACACACCTACTCGCACGCCTCCCGATGACACTGCGCAGCGAGCACGCCTTCGTCAATTCACACACCTGCACGCATGCCTCCCGGTCTGCTTGTGCGGCGGACTGCTCGCATGCGTCCTGTCAACTCACGCCTGCTCGCATGGCACACGGGTCGCGTGGCAGCACGTATATTGTTTTTCTATTTGGATGATTAATGTTGCCGCTTTATTGCTTAACCGAAGCATGGCACATATCCATTCTTGGTCTAACGCTCACTGTTCGAATAATTAATCCATTTGGGATATTGGTTCCCAATTATTAATAATCTCCCGTTTGTAATTAGATAAAGATTACATCAAAAGCGGGTCTCAAATTTGACAAAAAAGAGGACAATGCCACTTTGTATTGGTGTCCATATGACAACATGATAAGTTTCATGAACTTCAAATAAGTTTTGGATGAACTAGAATTTAAAAATCAAGATTCTCAATGTTTGAAATTTCTTGCACGGGGAGTAAACATGCACCCAGCGAGACACATGTGTTTTTGCAATCCATTTAGGTGCACTGTCACGTGTGCATGTAGCTCAAATTTGATTTTTGCACATTATACCCGTAGAAAATCAATCAATTAATGGACTAAACCATCTTAATGATCTCTATTTTTTAAAATTAAAACGTCCCCCCTTTGGTAACATATGTTCACCGCGGGATAATTTAACATGCATCATAGTTGCGGTGGATTCGCGGTGTGTATGTGGGTGTGTGCGTCTGGGGGGTGGCGGGTGGCTCGCAGTACACTACGTGGTGTGATCCACCGTGTGGGTTGGCCGTTTTGTTAGGCAGGTGCCACATCAGAGTCATGAATTCGTTATTTAAAACATTACACAACCCTTTCATACATACATGTTTTGGCCACATGCAGTCGATGGTTGTCCTACACGACACTCGATACTCGTGTGTGACGCTTTTTGTGGGCCCGCGAGGTCGTCATCCATCACTTTAACGAACAACCGGCAATGAGGTTAATTTGACCAGCAAAGGTAGAATCTTTTTTGTTTGTGTTATGGTGGTATATAGTACGCGTCGAAGAGGTGGGAGGGGAATAGTATATATACTATACGTACGCGTCCGTGGAAAAGTACACCTCACAGTGTCGGGACTTTTCGGTTTCCGAGGCACATGCCACATCAATAATGTGAAATTGGCTATTCAAACATCACACAACACCTCTTTGGGCCACATGCATGCAGGTGGTGGTTATCCTAGCTAGGACACTCATGTGTGACGCTTCCATCTATGGGCCCATGAGGCCACCGTCGATGCATGCATCACTTTGACCTACATCAGGAGAGGTTAATTAATTTCACCATCGATGAGGATTCTTTTTGGGTTGTATTGCGGTAGGAGCATATAGTATGCGTCGAAGAGGGGGAAGGGGACCATCATATGTAGTACGCTTCATGAACCTCGCTCTTTGTGGGGGGTTTACAGATTTTTAGGCATGTGGCACATCAAAGTTGTGCATTTTGGGTATTCAACATATGTTTGGCCCACATGCAAAGCGATGGTGGTTGTCCTCTCGCACCCACTTAAGCGGTTATCAGCGATATAGATGCTTTCCATCTGTGGCCCCGCTTGGTCCATCACTACCTTTTGCCTGACAACGAGAGAGGTTAATTTGACTTAGGAGGGGATTATTTTTTGCTTGTAATACGGTATATATATATATAGGTCATGCTCTGGGATGACATGATACAGTTTGAGCACACACACATGCATGTGTATGCATGAATCCCTCCCATCGAGTCGAAGTGGCTAGTACAATGACACGTCATGAAGCGATCTCGCTCTGTGTGGGGACTGTACAATTTTCGATGCATGCGCCACGTCAATGTTGTGAAATGGTATTCAAACCTGCATGCACGCATCACCTACATACATATGCATGTAGTGGTTGTCTTCAAATGGTACACTCCCTCGCGTGGTTATCAGCGAGAAGCCTATATATTAAATGCGGCCCGTGGACATCCATGATCACCTTGATCGACAACAAGATAGGTTACCATGGCGGATTCTTCCTTTCGTTCGTGTTATCTTAGTATAGGTGATGGTGAGATTCAGACCTAATTAAGTTTGAGCGCATATACTATGCACGCATGCATGCATGAATCCCCGTCGTCGGCTTGAAGTTTGGTGTAACATACATATGCATCGTCAACCTACCCCTCACTCAGTGTGGGGATTTCTAGTTTGAAATCACGGTTCCACATCAAAGTTGTTCCATTGTGTATTGAAAAACACACCTCTCCATACATATGTTTGGGCCACACGCATGCAGTTGTTGTCTTCGGGGACTAGCTACTTGCGTGATTATTGGCGAGCTAGCCCATCTCTGGGGTCGCATGGATGGCCATCACTTTGACCAACAACAAGAGAGAGGTTGTACGACTAAGGTGGATTATTCTTGGTCCATTTTACGATCCATCTTGGTGAGACGCCTCTTTGGCCCGCCGACTGAAAGTGTGTGTGGGGGCTACTACTTCGCACTTTGCTAGGTGAACCTCGGTTGGGGGGGCATGCAATCATAGCTTAGGAGTCCCTTCGTGCTGACATGAGGGGGGCTATTAGCTACTTTGTACTTTGCTAGGTGAACCTTGGTTGGGGGGGGCATGCATTCATAGCTTAGTATTCCCTTCGTGCTGACACGAGAGGGGGGGGGGGGCAAGCAATACCGTGAGCTTTGCGAGATAGGTGCCACATCGAAGTTGCATTTGATATTTGAACATCAAACCACCATTTTCATACATAAATTTGTTCCACATGCAAGCGTGTTCGTGTTCTGACCCTCTCCCGCGTCATTTTTTGCCAAATTTATGAACATTAGACAAGTCGGATGACGCAACAAACAGGGTTCACTCAAACTAACCATGTGCCACGCCGGTGCGCCTATCACGCACACATCCGCACAGTACATTGGGCTCCACGAGGCTTCACCTCTAAAAAATATCTACCCGCCTGGATCTCTTTCTCTTTGATAACACACAATTATTGTGTTTCGACCATGTGTGATGTTTCTTGTTCCCAATCCCTCCTACGTCCCTCGAAAATATCTGCCCGCCTTGAGGGTTTTTCTGTTTCATAACACACGGCTGTTATCTCCGGACCGTGTGTGATGCACCATCACCAAAATTTTCAATAGCCCCGGCATATCACTCCCGCGTAGTAAATTTTTCAGTACCTGCGTCATTTCCTCAAACACCCCCTGCCCCCCTCCACACACACACACACCAAAACCTCCTCGGGCACGCACGCACACACACACACACCCTCCCTCACTTGAAACCCTAGCAAGGTCCCTGCCATCGCCGCCGCCGCAAGGCCTCCATTGTCAACATCTCCCGGTTTGCCCGTGCAGCTTACCCACCGATCTCCATACCTAGGCAAACCTGAGTTTCTTAGATGACGCCTGTGAAACGCCCCCTTTCCCATAGATCCCCATCCCCCACTCTAGAGCGTCGCAACCTAGGCCTGACTACGCTTCTCGTGGAGCTCGAGGAGCGACTGGCCCAAAAGAGGTGTATCACGGTGTCTTCGCCCGACGTCGCCGAGGAAGCGGACGACCATTACTAGCCACAGGCACTCAATCAGCGGGCTAGAGTATGCGGGTATGTCGCGGACGCCGGCTACAACATCGAGGTTATCGGCATCAATGACCAGAGGCGGGCTATGTCATAGGTTAAGTGGCCCGCCCCCAACAACTCGGGTTCAACCGCCATCGATCTCATCCATGGCCCCACCGCTGATCTCCTCTGGCTCGCTGTCAAGAATTTGCCATCCTACATCGCCATCGAGCCCCTTTTGTCATTTCTGAAGGACACGTTCTATGATGCTAGCTTGGGATCCACAACTTCCAAGTCAGACCTCATCGACGGCGACCACGAGGAGGGCACCCTCTCTGGCTCTTCCAAGGGGAAAGAGCCCATCTGCTCTTCCAAGGGGAAAGAGCCCGTCTGCGAAATCAAGGTGGGCACTCTGCAGCCGTGCTCTTCCAAGGTGAAGGAGCCCATCTGCGACAACATGGAGCGCATCCAGGGTCCGTGCTCTTCCCACGGGAAAGTGCCCATCTGTGACAGGTGAGGAAACCCATGATTTGTTTTGTCGTGCCTCTTCACAGGGGGAAACCCATTGTTTTGTCGAGTCCCTTTTGTAGTGTAGTGAGAATATGTCCAATTTTAATTGCTATATTTGGTTGTTTGCAGTATGCCTTGTTTATTTCAGTTGTTCATAATGTGATGCTCTATATGTGCAATTATTTACTGTGCAGTACATTTCATCAATCCAGTTTTAAATACACCGATAGGAATGCATATATTTTCTTGTTGTTAGGCATGTTATAGCTAGCATATGCCTCTTATAAAGTTTTTTTATTCTTCGGTTGTTTGTAGTTAGCATATGTCCAGTTTCAAATGCTATCTTTGGTTGCTCATAGTATGCCTTGTTTATTCCAGTTATTCACAACGTGATGTTCTATATCTGCAAGTATGAACTATGCAGTTCAATTTCATCAGTACCGGTTTCAACAATACCACTATGAATGACTACATTTGGTTGTTGCATCTTGTAGTTAACACGCCTTTCCATTTTTATTTAACAATGACTAGTGTACTTAGACCGGCACAATACCAGTTTGAATGACTATGTTTGCTTGTTGTTAAATGTTAGGCCTGTTGCAATTAACACACCTTTCAACTTGTTTTGCTTTACTAGCGTGCTTAAACCTGCACACTGAAGCTATCTTTTGGAGATTATTTTGTTTACCATGGATAATTTTGGTTGATGTTTAGCCTGTTGTGCTTAACATGCCTCTCGATGTACCTACACAGGATAATTTTGGGAATGACTGTTGTTTTCCATCGAGGTTAGTTTCATCTCATGGCTTATATATACTCATTGTTCAGGATGTCGGTAGCTGGTACCATATAGGTCGGGGCTGATAAGGGATTAATCGATGAATCAGACTTTTAACTGAATATATATACACTACTGCAGGATGCTGCTAACGCGACACTACGATCAGAGACCCTTCGATGAAACTGTATCCGATGCCATAATCGCAACGGTGGTGTAAAAAACCGTCAAAAAAGGTGCAAAATGTTTGCGATGGAGGATGCATCAAACACAATTCAGATTTAAGTTGCGTGTGCGATGCAGGGCATATGGTTCAGTCCACTTAACTGTTTGCGATGAGGAGGAACAAAAGAAACGGGCAGCTAGATGAAGTGTGTGCGATATACAGCATACGGTTCACTCGGATGAACCGTTTGTGATTAGGCAACACAAAAGAAACGGTCAGCCAGATTCAAGGTGTGTGCGATATACGGCATGCGGTTCACACTGATGAACTGTTTGTGTTGAGACAAGAGAACAGAAACGGTTCAATATAACAAGATGTGTGTGATACGTGGCAAACAGGTCTATAATCAGAAATGTGTGCGAAGACCAATAATAACACAGACGGTTGCTGCTAATAAGACGTGTGTGTTGTGCGATGGGATTTCATACAGAACAACAACATTATATACACACTTATAAGGGCATGGTTGCATAACCAAATTAAACATCCACTTACATAGGTGGCTACTACAACCATGGCATTTGCACACACCAAAGTAAACTATTACATGCATAATTACATAGGTGGCTACTACACATGACATTTCCACACACCAATAAAGTAAACTATACATTACATGCATGATTAACTAGCATAAACGATCATCTGATCATCATTTACTTCTTGTGACGCTTGCTCTGCTTGTGGCTTGATCTGGGCTCGTCGATTTGGGTAACGAGGCACTTCCTCATGTCAACGATCCGCCTGTGCATCTCGTAGCATGTGTACACGCTCTTGGCCGCGAACCTGAGGTGAGGTTCATCCAGTGCCGCATCTAGGCCTTGTGCCAGGATACGGGACTTGTTCTCTGGGCATCCTGCTTCATCTTTTCATAGTAGGGGTCGATGATGGCCGAGGCGAGTTCGACCAGGGAGTCCTGCTTCGTGCTGCCCCAGACCCTGTAGTGGTCACGGATTTCGACAAGGTTCTTGCAGGCCAAGCCCGTAACACTGAGCGCTTTTACATCGTCTTTGGTTTCCACCGTGGCGAACTTGTAGTCGGTGCTATTGACGTCGCAAGGCACTGTGGCCATGCAGTAGTGGTAGATGAGGAAATGATGGCGCACGCACAACTGGGCGATAGCAACCTTTTGATCTATGCCGGGACGACCGGCGGTGTACTGGAGGTCGATGCTGACCACCTTATACTTGTATCGAGCAAGCAACTGCTAAACGCTGTTGATGTAGTCGTCCACCATGACCGGGTTGATGGTGTACACCACCGAGAGATCCATCTCCCTCGCATGGGTCTCCACTCTATGCTCGCCGAACTCCATTGGAGCACCGCTAGACATCCCCTCTCTATGTGTCGTCGTGGGTGTGATTGTTGTGTTGTGGTGCGCGATTAAAAGGTTGAAGAGACTAAGGTTATAATGGCCGCGAGAATTAAAGGGGAAGCTGGATGTCCGGGAATATCGGCAGGCCCTGATGGAAGTTCTAATTTGCAGCGCATAACTCCATCATGCCGCACGTAACTGCATCGCGTGGCAACGCGCGCGGCGCAACCGCATGCATATGGGGGGCCCAACATGATCGTGCACACGCCCAACCGCTGGCAGAGCGCGCACAGAGGGACGCGAGCAGAGTGCTCCGCGGTCGCCTCAACGGCGAGCAACCATATATATATGCATATAGTAGTTAAACGCGCAAGGAAAAGCTGTCCCCAAGCCGAGCACGCCGACGGACGCGAGCAGAGCACGCCGCGGTGCCTAACAGCGAGCACAGCGCGCTCCGGCGCCTAACGGCGGGATAGACCTTCATTCAAGCCAATCAACATGTGTTCAAAAAACAAACAAGATCAAAAAGTAACAAGATAGACACCGGCAGCACAACTTATAAATTGACGGATGGAGTGCTAGTTATAGTGATGCATATAATTAGGCAAGAAGAAAGATGCATCCATTAACGTACGACCTCCTCCTCCTCAACTCAGTGCGCTGGGCCACCGACCGGCGGCTAAGGAGCGGCGGCTTTTGTGCCGAGGTCAAGGTGCTTCTCAACAATGGCATCCAAGGATTCCAGTCGGTTGAAGAAGGCCAACGTCGTAGTGTCCTCATTGGCCTTGTATATACCTATGTAAATGATTCGCTCGTACGCATGGATGTGTAGGTCGATGGTTTCTTGCAGGGTGAGGTTCCTCGCGGCGAGCACGACCTCCAGGTGGACATTCTTCGTGGCGTCGGCGGGCAGTTGTAGGGCCACCAGTGCTTGAAAGAGGTTTCAACCATGGAGGCCGATTAGGGTGGCAGGCAATGAGGAGCCCGGGCGCGTGGGCTGGATGAGTACGGCGATGTCGTCCGCGAGCTTCTTGACGACGGTGAACCTGTTGGTGGTGCGAACGATCATCTGGTCGTACTGAGAGTCGTAGCTGGCGTCGACGGCGGCCATCCACCAGCCGGTCGCCAACACCGTGTGGAGACGATCCACGGTGCCATGCCGCAGGCCGGCGTCGTGGACCATCTGGCACAACCGCTGGCCACTCGCGCGCATCGCCACCATGAGTCTGGAGTGAGCACTTTCGCGCTTATTAGTGTAGGTGCTGAGGCAAATGCTTAGGTGCGTACATTGTGGTAGATGCATTGGAATGGAGGGGCGCCTTTATATGAGTGCAAACTATGTTGCATTCACATCGTGCTGCCTCTTTTCCCGGTCATCCTCCCATTAGTTCTGAGGGAGTCCTGGATTAGGGGGTGTCCGGACAACCGGACTATATCCTTTGGCCGGACTGTTGGACTATGAAGATACGAGATTGAAGACTTCGTCCCGTGTCCGGATGGGACTCTCCTTGGCGTGGAAGGCAAGCTTGGCAATACGAATATGTAGATCTCCTTCCTTGTAACCCTAGCCCCCTCCAGTGTCTATATAAACCGGAGGGTTTAGTCTGTAGACCAACAACAACAATCATACCATAGGCTAGCTTCTAGGGTTTAGCCTCTCCGATCTCATGGTAGATCAACTCTTGTAATACTCATATCATCAAGATCAATCAAGCAGGAGTAGGGTTTTACCTCCATCGAGAGGGCCCAAACCTGGGTAAAAACATCGTGTCCCTTGTCTCTTGTTACCATCCGCCTAGACGCACAGTTCGGGACCCCCAACCCGAGATCCGCCAGTTTTGACACCGACATTGGTGCTTTCATTGGGAGTTCCTCTGTGTCGCCATCGTTAGGCTTGATGGCTCCTTCGATCATCGATAGCGATGCAGTCCAGGGTGAGACTTTTCTCCCCGGACAAATCTTTGTATTCGGCGGCTTCGTACTGCGGGCCAACTCGCTTGGCCATCTGGAGCAGATCGAGAGTTACGCCCCTGGCCACCAGGTCAGGTTTGGAAGCTTAAACTACACGACCGACATCCGCGGAGACTTTATCTTCGACGGATTCGAGTCCCTGCCGAGTGCGTCACACGGTCACACTGAGCATGATTTAGCTCTGCCATCGGACAGTGTTCAGGAGATCGCACCGGCAACCGCTCCGACCCTCAATTCAGAGCCAATTGCGCCATCCACGGACGGGTGGCTAGACCCTGCCACAGGGGCCGCATTCACAGCGGCGGTCGAGCCAAATACCAACCTTACCTTTCACGAGAGTCGTGACTCCAAACTGTCGGATTCTTCTCCGGCCACGGACTCCGAACCGCCTGCGCCCGTGCCTATCGAATCCGACTGGGCGCCGATCATGGAGTTCACCTCCGCGGATATTTTTCAGCACTCGCCCTTCGGCGACATACTGAACTCATTAAAGTCTCTCTCCTTATCAGGAGAGTCCTGGTCGAACTATGTCCGGTAGGATTGGGATGCGGATGACGAAGAAATTCGCCGTCCACCCACCACCCACTTAGTAGCCACTATCGACGATTTGACCGACATGCTCGACTTCGACTCCGAAGACATCGATGGTATGGACGACGATGCAGGAGATTTAACAGAACCATCGCCTACGAGGCACTGGACAGCCACCTCATCATATGATATATATATATATATATATGGTGGATACACCCAAAGAAAACGACGACGAGGAATGGAAGGACGCAGCGAAGGATCGTTCCCTCGAGAAGCAGTCAAGGCAGCGTAAGCGCCGCTCCAAATCCCGCCTCGGCAGAAACAGCGATCATACAGACCCAGCGATAGAGCAGGGTGAGCCAGCGGACGACGAACACGGCATTGAACCACCTCCGACCAAGGCAACACGGAGTATGAAACCGAACAACCCGGCTCCGGCGGGGATAACAGTCCGGATGACATCACATCGGACAAGCTCCTGGAGCAGAAGAATCTCCATCAAAGGCTTGTCGCCACTGCACGGAGTCTGAAAAAGCAGAAGCGAAAGCTCAAGGCTGCACAAGATACACTCATAATTAGGTGGAGTAAAGTACTCAACACCGCAGAAAAGTATGGCGGCAGTCGCCACAAAGAGCTATCCGAAGCGAAAGCTACTACCTGAATTTGATGATGAGGCCTTAGAGCCCCCGCAATCAAAAAACAAAACAGCTATCCGGTCGGATAGACGAACTCGTGGCCAACATAGAGCGGCAAACGACGCCGCACATAAGCTAGTACGCGATCCACGTGGGGACTCGCATCAAAAGGACGGCCCAACCAAATCCATCTACGGGCCAAGAAAGCGCGCTCCAGCATGCAATACAACACAACAAATATCCGAACACCACGTACACCCAAATACAGGGGTGCCGCACACCCCCTATGTTTCACCGATGAGGTGCTGGACCACGAATTTCCAGAGGGATTCAAACCCATAAACATAGAGGCATACGACGGAACAACAGACCCTGGGGTCTGGATTGAGGACTACATCCTCCATATCCACATGGCTCGAGGAGACGATCTCCATGCCATTAAATACTTATCCCTCAAGCTCAAAGGGCCAGCTCGGCACTGGCTTAAAAGCCTCCCCGAAAACACCATTGGAAGTTGGGAAGAGCTCGAGGATGCTTTTCGGGCAAACTTTCAAGGGACCTATGTCCGACCACCGGATGCAGACGATTTAAGTCATATAACTCAACAGCTCGGAGAGTCAGCCCGAAAGCTTTGGAACAGGTTCCTCACTAAAAAGAACCAAATAGTCGACTGTCCGGACGCCGAAGCCTTAGCAGCTTTCAAGCACAACGTCCGAGACGAATGGCTTGCCAGACACCTCGGCCAAGAAAAGCCGAGAACAATGGCTGCATTAACAAGCCTCATGACCCGCTTCTGCGCGGGCGAGGACAGCTGGTTAGCCCGATGCAGCACCAGCGACCCAAGTACATCCGAAGTTAGGGACGGAAACGGGAAGCCACGACGCAGCAAAAGCAAGCGCCGGAATAAAGAAGACAACCCGAAGAGCACGGCGGTAAATGCCGGATTCAGAAGCTCTCGGCTAAGTCAGCAAAAGCCGCCCCCCAAAGGCAACATGGACGAACTGTCCAGCCTAAACAAGATTCTGGACAAAATATGTCAAATCCACAGCACCCCTGATAAACCTGCAAATCATACCCATAGAGAATGTTGGGTCTTCAAGCAGTCCGACAAACTCAACGCCGAACACAAGGGGCTGGGAAGTGAAGATGAGGACGAGCCTCGCAAACAAAGCACTGGGGAACAGAAGAAATTCCCACCATAAGTCAAAACAGTAAACGTGTTACACGTGACTAAGGGGAGAAACAAAGCGGCGCTCCTAGAGACACATGCCCCAGGGCCCGTTACTGCGGAGTTCTGCCACTGGTCGTCCCAACCGATCACCTTCGACCATCGGGATTACTCGGCCAGTATCCGACATGCAGGATGGGCTGCCTTGGTGTTAGACCCAATAATTGACGGATACCACTTTACACGAGTCACGATGGACGGCGGCGATGGTTGAACCTGATATATCGTGACCACGATGCAAAATGGGGATGGACCCAACAAAAATCAGCCATAGCAATACTACCTTTAAAGGAGTAACGCCAGCCCGAAGCCCATTGCACGGGCTCCCTGCTACTAGAGGTTATATTCGGCTTTCCTGATAACTTCCGCAGCGAAAAGTTAACCTTCCACATCTCTCCGTTCCAAAGTGGCTATCAAGCACTACTCGGACGCGAAGCTTTCGCCTGCTTTAACGCAATACCGCATTACACTTCTCTCATGCTTAAGATGCCCGGTCCACGTGGCATCATTACAGTAAATGGAAATATTGAGCGCTCCTTGCGCGCGGAAGATCGTCTTGGCTGCCTTGGCGATCGCACACTAAACAACCTCACCAACTAGAGCATCGGCAGTCGTTAAGACCACGGACACGGCTAGATGAGTCTAGTGTAGCTATATATAATTGATACAGGTTTGATGGCCATACCCCTATAATGATACAAGGGGCTCAACGCGTGTAAACAAGTGACAATTAGGCTCAACTTTACTCATCTTGAACTGTATATGGTTTATTTAGTATAACCTTCCTTTTACACCACAACTTTTCAGCTAAGTTCCTCTCTTTTATAGATGACCGTCGTGCTACACCGTCCAGGATATGGCACAATGGAGACACAGGCACAGACATGCAGCAGGGACCCGTCCCAAGGATTCTTTTTAGATTAAGACCCTGCGTCAACCTTTTTTACTGTCTCTTGTTGATACACATCCCCCGGAATCTCAGTACAACTAAGAAGGATGCTGACGTATTGGCACGTGGCCACATCAGAATATTGCACGTACCTAGACACCAGGGGCTTATTACAAAGGGCACTGTTTAGCCCGGTTTACATCATAAAGACCGAATACCTTGGGGAGTGTTCGGCGTCGCGAGTTTGGCCTTATATGCATCAGCTCCGAATCATGTCTTTGGTCAAACGTTGGGTTTGCCCGGCTCCTGTGTTTTGCTGCCTTACGTTCCGCTCTATCGGCTAAGGCGGCACCAGGAGAACTCTCTGCGATTGTGCCCTGGTTCATCCGGACGAGCACCTCGAGAGAAAGCCGAACCGACCGTCATGATATAGCGTGAGACTGGTCAACCAATCGATGACCTAAGCGGAATCTTGAGATTCCTCCGCCTTAACGAAGGGCCGTTTCGGCCGGGCATGTCTGGCGCCCGAATTCGGATGAGCGCGGAGCCACCAGGGGCTATATAGTAGCCCCATTGTCAAACTCCTCTAGCTAAGTGAAAGTGTTAAAGCATTATAGTCTGATTGCCTAGTTCGCTGCGGTATCACCTCCTTACTGGACCAATACGTTGGATCAAGTGTGAACATGCGTCTTCTGCGAGCAACCCCGCATTATATGCGTGGGGGCTGAAGCCGGCGACTGCCATCTTTTAGGTTATATACATATATACATGAACGGCCGCACATGAGGTATTATAATTCTTTTAGGCAAAAGTATAAAATAGCCTTTACAATTCAGCAAAACATTGTTTTTCAATGGGAATACATGTCCTTAAAACATAATATTCTTCGAGCACTGCGCTTCTATTGAACGAGCGCCCTCAAGAACTTCTCGAAAGTAGTGCTCGGTAGGTACTCGGCTTTAGTCCGAATCTTGGGCTGCAATGGCGGTGGCCTCCATCTCCGCCCAGTATGTCTTCACACGGGCAAGGGCCATCCGCGCACCCTCTACGAATGCCGACCTCTTCATCACATTGATATGCGGCACTGCACCAAGGAACTGCTGCACCAAACTAAAATAACTGTTCGGCTTTGGCCTTCCCGGCCACAGATGCTCCACAACAGACCTCATGGCGAGTCCGGACAATCTATTCAGCTCAGCCCATTCGGCCAACCGATCAGTCAATGGAAGCGGACGCTCTAGAACATTAAATTGTGACCAGAACAGCTTTTCCACTTCGTGACCTTTTTGATCTTGAAAGTATTCGGCCGCATCGGCAGCACTCGCCACTAAATCTAGATATGCATCCGCGGAACTCCACAGCCGGTCCAAAGGAGCATACTTAGGATCTCCGAACTTCATCCGCAGCATAAAGGGCTTCCCAGCCGCGATATCTCCGGCTTGATGCAGCTCCTCCTTCATCGCTCTCATTGCAGAGCAGGTGTCTTTGGCCGCCATCGTGGCCTTCTCCAAGTCTGTCATCTTCGCTTGATCTTCCTTTTCAAGAAGCTTGCAACGGTCAGCGGCATTCTTCAATTCCATAGCCATCCTGGCTATTTCCTCCTTGCTTTGGTTGTGAGCAGCCTGTTCGGCTTTCAGCTCCTCGATTGCCTTTAGGGCAGCCGCATCGCTTTTCCTGACTTGTTCTTTGGCTCAGGCAAGTTCTGCCCGAAGATCCTCCACGGCCGCAGCTCCGTCTGCATTCACACACACGTTATAGATACTAGCATAATGCTTCTCTTCCAATGTGTCACCGGAGGAACCACATACCTTGTGCCTCGTCAAGCCGCTTGTTGACAAGTACGATGTCGGCATCTGCCACGTCAAGCTGCCGCTTTAACTCGGCAAACTCGTCAGTCCGGCCGGCCACCGGACACTTCGCCACCTTCATATTGAGGCGGCAAGATTATTCCTGGGACTATGATCCTCTGTGCGCCGTCGTCTTCGACAGCACCCAGAGTCTCAGGGGCTACTATCCACACAGGGCGTATCAAAAAATGCGCGGTACTGTCAAAAATGTACATCATTTCGCGTACCTCAAAACCCATCAGTAGACTCGTAAAGGCTTCATGCAATCCGCTTTCGGCGGACGAGATCTTTCAATCACCGTACCCATCAACGTGCGGTGCTCTTCTGAGATAGCTGCTTGCTCTAATAGATCCCTCAGTATGTCCGACCGCACACCAGACGGTGCCGGACTCTTTCGATTGCTCTCTTCAAGAGCCGGATACTGAGGACTTCGGGTGGCCATACGATTACCTTCCGGCCTTGCCGGGTCAGGAGAAACCCTCCGCGACGACACCTCGGGGTCGCCCGCCTCATGAGGCGGTATGGCAGGGGGAGGCGTTTCGCTCTCCATCATCTCTGGAAGAAGATCCCCCGAAGACGAGCTCTGCTGAAAATCCGAACTGCAAAATAAAGGCTTTGGTTATTTTCCTCAGAAGTAAAGCAAGATATTTTCATTATTAAGGTACCCTTTTACTTACAGCTCGGTGGAGGGCTGATCCCCTTGAGGGAATAGTGCGGCCGGGTATTCCACTGGCGGGACCCTCGGTGAAGATTTCTTCCCCGTTTGGAGACCATTGTCTCCGGGTCCTCGGGCCGGTCCTCTTTCTTCCACAGGGAGAGGAAGTTTTAGTTCCTCCTCCGCGGCTGACCTCCTTTGCGGAGGCGCTAGCCTCCTTGTTCCCCCCTTTACCTTCTCCTGAAGGCGCTTGATAAGGCGCGATCTCCAGCATCCTGGTTAACACGGGATCTGGTGAGGTCTCAGGGTGGGGGGCCGGACACCTAATCAACTTTGCCTTCGCTATCCAATCCTGGTTAAAGAGCGGCTTTTTTAGGGCGACGTTGTGATAAATAAACGGACAGTGTGTTCGGTTGCGGGACTACTTACTTGGGTATACGGGCGATTGCAGCTCAGACCTGCATCCTCAATGGTGTCCGGGCACATTATTTGTGGTCCGAAGAACAATTTGTACATCTCCTCGGGCGTCATACCGAGGAAGTGTTGAAGAGCTCGCGGTCCCTCCGGATTGAACTCCCACAGGCGGAGGGGGCGACGTTTGCAGGGCAGGACTCGGCGAATTAACATGCCTTGAATCACCATGACCCGACTGACATCTCTCTCTAGGAGATCTCGGATGCAGCTCTGCAATGTGGGCACATCCTTTACTGGCCCCCAGTCCAGCCCCTTGTTGACCCATGACGTTAGTCGTGGTGGGGAACCCGAGCAAAAGACAGGTGGGGCCACCCACTTGGTACCCCTGGGAGCTGTGATATAAAACCACTCTTGTTTCCATAAGCTAGGCACCTCCTGGAAAGAGCCCTCGGGCCATGGGGCGTCAGCATTTTTGCTTATTATGGCGCCTCCGCACTCTGCGTGCCGCCCCTCGATCATCTTCGGCTCCACTTTGAAGGTCTTGAGCCACAGTCCGAAGTGAGGGGTAATACGGAGGAAAGCTTCGCACACGGCGATGAACGATGAGATGTGGAGGATAGACTCCGGAGCTAAATCATGGAAGTCCAGCCCATAATAGAACATAAGCCCCCTCACAAAGGGATCTGGGGCGAAACCTAGCCCTCGGAGGAAGTGAGATACGAACACGACGCTCTCACCGGGCTAGGGAGTGGGAATAACCTGCCCTTGAGCATGCAGCCTATGCGGGATTTCGCTGGTCAGGTACCTGGCCTCCCTTAGCTTTATTACGTCTTCCTCCATGACGGAGGAAGGCATTCACCGACCTTGAAGGTTGGATCCGGACATAATCGGAGTTCCAAAGTGCCTAAACCTGAGCTTTGGGTATTGGAACTCAAGGCGGGAGGCGGATTCGATTGAGATCGAAAGAAAAGAATAGGCCTTGGTCTCTTTATAAAGATATTGAATACCAAGTGTCCTCCTCGTGACCGTTTGGGACTTACCTCCAATCGAGGAGTCATACCAACGGGCACGATTGGGTTACCCACGTCCGTGTTGATGAGAATCCCGTAATAAAGGGGACACGATCTCCACGATTGGTTATGAAAAACAATTCGAATAAAGACCTGGCTGTGGTGTGCTGTCACACTATGGGGTACATCAGGAGATTAGATTTGTGGAAATATTATTCTCTCTACGGTGGTATCTGGAACTTGTTTTGCAGAGCCTGACACGATCCTCGTGTTCAAAATCTTCTATGAAGTATTTGGAGGAGGAACCCGCCTTGCAATGCCAAAGACAATCTGCGCGGCGGACTCATCGTCATTGAAGCCTGGTTCAGGGAGACTCTTGAGGAGTCTGGATTAGGGGTGTTCGGACACGGACTATATCCTTTGGCGGACTGTTGGACTATGAAGATACAAGATTGAAGACTTTGTCCCGTGTCCGGATGGGACTCTCCTTGGCGTGGAAGGCAAGCTTGGCAATACGAATATGTAGATCTCCTTCCTTGTAACCGACTCTGTGTAACACTAGCCCCCTCCAGTGTCTATATAAACCGGAGGGTTTAGTCCGTAGGACCAACAACAACAATCATACCATAGGCTAGCTTCTAGGGTTTAGCCTCTCCGATCTCGTGGTAGATCAACTATTGTAATACTCATATCATCAAGATCAATCAAGCAGGAATAGGGTTTTAGCTCCATCGAGAAGGCTCGAACCTGGGTAAAAACATCGTGTCCCTTGTCTCCTGTTACCATCCGCCTAGACGCACAGTTCGGGACCCCCTACCCGAGATCCGCCGGTTTTGACACCGACAACTTCGCTCATGCATTCACACGATGCTAATTGAAGGAGGATGCATCATTGGTCGTTCAACATTTCAGGAACCGCTACCCTCTCCCTCGTCTGCATTAAAGCCGTATCAGGAACTGCGCCGCCCGCTGTCAAATCGAATAGTACTGCACCGCCCGCTGCATGCCCGGCTGAACACGCCTTCTTGCCTCCATCTATGCTTAATTACTGAATTTTTGTTGCAAAAATTAGATACTGCTAGTGATTTTTAGCTTCATATTTTGACATCGCAGTGTTACAAGGTTGGCAAATGGCAATGTTACTAGATCAACAAATGTCAATCTTTCTAGTTTGAAAAATGGCAACATACCCAATATGACAGATGCAAACCGCACCAAATTGTTTGTAAATGGTTCACACGGGTCATCCAAAATAACCGTTTGTGTTCAAGAGATGCACAAATCCCGCTCTCACTTTGCATACGGGTGTTCTATCTAAAACATTTGCGATCAAGAGCCATTAAAACATATAGCCATTAAAACCAAGACACGTGGCGTCACGTGAATGGTTAACCGAACGCACACGGTTTGAATTATACAAACGTTTGAGATATTAAAGTGGCAACTATTTTTTTAAGTACCTTTGTTGGCTGTCATTATTTGAGTGCACCTTCTCTCAAAATGGACACGAAAAATACCACAGCATGTCGGGTGCCCTTCCATGATAGCATGCCAAGTTTCATGAATTTTAGACGAGTTTTAGATTTACTAGAATGAAAAAACCAGGCATCTCAATGATTCGCCGGCAATCAACGGTGCCCCGGTGTTTGAAATTCATTCCCATTTCTTGCATGGGACCTAAGAATGCACCCAAGGAGACAGATTTGATTTTTCAACCAATTTATATGCACTGGAGCATGCACATGTAGTTCAAATTTGAATTATGCACATAAATGCATTGAAAACTCTGTTAATGCATAAAAATGTCCAAACGAACCCCGAAAAATCACAAAAATTCACACAACACTCCTGTTGTTCTATGTTGACACGAGAAAAAAAATGAAAGCAATAAGAGGCAAGGGATATCGTTTCGTCCCCAAAGGTGGGACGTTCCCTACCGAAAACCATGATGCTTGTTGTGACAAGCTCTGGTTTGTGAGAAGCATAGACCCAAACCTGCCCCAAATGGGACAAAATTTGTACCACGGCATGTTGATGGCGCTCCATGATAGCATGCCAAGTTTCATGAATTTCATACGAGTTTTGGATTTACTAGAATTTAAAACACAGCATCTCAATGTTTTGCTTAGGCAATCAACGGTGCCCTAGTGTTTGAAATTCATTCCCATTTCTTGCATGGGACCTAAGCATGCACCCAAGGACACATATTTGATTTTTCAACCAGTTTATATGCATTGGAGCATGCGCATGTAGTTCAAATTTGAATTATGCGCATAAATGCATTAAAAACTTAGTTAATGCATAAAAATGTCCAAACGAACCCCAAAAAATCAGAAAAATTCACACAACACTCCTGTTGTTCTATGTTGACACGAGAAAAAAAATGAAAGCAATAAGAGGCAATGGATATCATTTCGTACCCAAAGGTGAGCCTTTCCATACCGAAAACCATCATGCTTGTTGTGAGAAGCTCTGGTTTGTAAGAAGCATATACCAAAACCTGCCCCCAATGCGACAAAATTTGTACCACGGCATGTTGATGCCGCTCCATGATAGCATGCCAAGTTTCATGAATTTCACACGAGTTTTGGATTTACTAGAATTTAAAAACCAGACATCTCAATGTTTTGCCGACAATCAACGGTGCCTTGGTGCTTGAAATTCATTCCCATTTCTTGCATGGGACCTAAGCATACACCCAAGGACATAGATTTGATTTTTCAACCAGTTAGATGCACTGGAGCATGCACATGTAGTTGAAATTTGAATTATGTGCATAAATGCATTGAAAACTCAGTTAATGCATAAAAATGTCCAAACGAACCCCGAAAAATCACAAAAATTCACACAACACTCCTGTTGTTCTATGTTGACACGAGAAAAAAAATGAAAGCAATAAAAGGCAATAGATATCGTTTCGTCCCCAAAGGTGGGACGTTCCCTACTGAAAACCATCATGCTTGTTGTGAGAAGCTCCGTTTTGTGAGAAGCGTAGACCCAAACCTGCTTCAAATGGGACAAAATTTGTACCACGGCATGTTGTTGCCACTCCATGATAGCATGCCAAGTTTCATGAATTTCAGATGAGTTTTGGATTTACTGTAATTTAAAAACCAGGCATCTCAATGTTTTGCCGGCAATCAACGGTGCCCTAGTGTTTGAAATTCATTCCCATTTCTTGCATGGGACCTAAGCATGCACCCAAGGACACATATTTGATTTTTCAACCAGTTTATATGCACTGGAGCATGCACATGTAGTTCAAATTTGAATTATGTTCATAAATGCATTGAAAACTCAGTTAATCCATAAAAATGTCCAAACGAACCCCAAAAAATCACAAAAATTCACACAACACTCCTGTTGTTCTATGTTGACACGAGAAAAAAATGAAAGCAATAAAAGGCAATGGATATCGTTTCGTCCCCAAAGGTGGGACGTTCCCTACCGAAAACCATCATGCCTGTTGTGAGAAGCTCCGTTTTTTGAGAAGTATAGACCCAAACCTACTTCAAATGGGAAAAAATTTGTACCACGACATGTTGATGCCACTCCATGATAGCATGCCAAGTTTCATGAATTTCAGACGAGTTTTGGATTTACTAGAATTTAAAAACCAGGCATCTCAATGTTTTGCCAGCAATCAACAGTGCCCTGGTGTTTGAAATTCATTCCCATTTCTTGCATGGGACCTAAGCATGCACCCAAGGACACAGATTTAATTTTTCAACCAGTTTATATGCACTGGAGCATGCACATGTAGTCAAAATTTTAATTATGCACATAAATGCATTAAAAACTCACTTAATGCATAAACATGTCCAAACGAACCCCGAAAAATCACAAAATTTCACACAACACTCCTGTTGTTCTATGTTGACACGAGAAAAATACTTGAAAGCAATAAGAGGTAATGGATATCGTTTCATCCCCAAAGGTGGGACGTTCCCTACCGAAAATCATCATGCCTGTTGTTAGAAGCGAAGGTTTGTGAGAATCATATACCCAAACCTGCGCCAAATGGGACAAAATTTGTACCACGGCATGTTGATGCCGCTCCATGATAGCATGCCAAGTTTCATGAATTTCAGACAAGTTTTGGATTTACTAGAATTTAAAAACCAGACATCTCAATGTTTTGCCGGCAATCAACGGCGCCATGGTGCTTGAAATTCATTCCCATTTCTTGCATAGGACCTAAGCATGCACCCAAGGACAAAGATTTGATTTTTCAACGAATTTATATGCACTAGAGGATGTGCATGTAGTTCAAATTTGAATTATGCACATAAATGCATTGAAAACTCACTTAATGCAGAAAATGTCCAAACGAACACTTAATAATTCCAATTCTTTTATGATCGCTGCAGATAAAAGGTCTAGCAATTCAAACATTGTCCATGGCCGCAGTGACCCCATTATGTAATTCAAATCAAGACCAAAAATCAAGTAGATCCCACACAGTTTATTATAACCAACCGTGTGAGATGCATCACAAAATATCTTCGGACCGTGTCTGAATAAGGGGCTGTAATACGATGAAACTTTCTTGGCAGTTTTTTTATGCGATGCAATTCCAAATTTTAAACTTCATGGAAATATCTACCTCCCCGCCCCCTCCCTCTTACCAAAAGCCACATTCCCCCCTTTCCGCCTTCCTTTCCAAGTTGAAACCTTCACTCCTTGCTTGCAGCGCCACCGCCTCCTCGCCGGCGACCCTCCTTCACGTTGCTCGGCCTCGCCTATCCAAGCAGGTAATCCACACCCGACCCCCATCCTCCTCCTCCTTCCACATCCCACATGCCCCGACTGCCGGCGCGAGCGCGACACTTTCCACCCAAATCATCGAACCCTCCACCAAATAAGCGCCGCCCTAAGGCATGGTGCATGCAGTATAGCCAGGACCTCAAGGAGTATTTGGTAGCAGAGAAGAAAATCGTGTCCGCACGCGCGAATGAGGTCGCGATGGCTGCCATTCGTGCCGACCCCCAGATCTTGGAGGAGCACCTCACTATCGAGGCCACCGTTGACGCCTCGCGCGCCGACGCCACGACGCGGTTGGCTGCTTTAAACAACAGCTCGTGGCGCTTTCTCGAGGCCACCATCGGTGCCTTCGACAAAGACTACGAGGTGTTTTCTCAGCGTGCACGAGCTTACCTCATCTCGAGAGCCAGAATGTTGGTGTCCGGAGCGGCTCAGGCAACTCACCAATACAACGATGGCACCCACGATGCGGAGGCCTCACCCTCTTCCATGTCCAAGGAGCCAATCGTCATCGATATCTCCGACAGTGAGGAGTAGCTTATCTTATTAGCTCACTATAAGGACCCATGTTCAGTTTGCTAGCTACTGCCTTTCCTTAACAAATTCTAGTGAATTGTGCAATCTACTTTCACCATGCAATCTTCTTCTATAGTGTATATGGTCTATATGTCGTGCAATGTGGTGTTCAATTAACTGCTTGGTTCAATTCTGCAAATGTGATGTTCAATTCCTCAGGGTGCAATATTTCCAAGTTGTTAAGCATGCTTGGTTTGGTTAACTCTCTGATCTTCTATTAGGAGTATGTTATATTGTTCAATTGGTGTTTAGTTAACTGCTTGGTTCATTTGTTGTGGCTTGGTTCACTTGTTGTGGTGTTTAGTTAACTGCTTGGTTCAATTACGCAATGTGATGTTCAATTGTTGTGGCTGCATTACATTATTGTATACCATGTGAGGAATAAATTGAATTTGGCTGTACTAAATACATGAGAAACAAATACAATTGCTATATTTCCAAGTTGTTAAGCATGCTTGGCTTGGTTAACTATCTGATCTTCTATTAGGAGTATGTTATATTGTGCAATGTGGTGCTTAGTTAACATTTGGTTCATTTGTTGTGGTGTTTAGTTAACTGCTTGGTTCAATTCTGTAATGCGATGTTCATTGTTGTGGCTGCATTCTCTTATTGTATACCATGTGAGGAATAAATAGAATTTGGCTATACTAAATACGTGAGAAACAAATACAATTGCTATATTTCCAAGTTGTTAAGCATGCTTGGTTTGGTTAACTGTCTGATCTCCTATTAGGAGTATGTTATATTGTGCAATGTGGTGCTCATTTAACGTTTGGTTCATTTGTTGTGGTGTTTAGTTAACTGCTTGGTTCAATTCTGTAATGCAACGTTCAATTGCTGTGGCTGCATGCTCTTATTGTGTACCATGTGAGGAATAAATCAAATTTGGTTGTACTAAATACATGAGAAACAAATACAATTGCTATATTTCCAAGTTGTTAAGCATGCTTGGTTTGGATAAATGGGTTTTCCATGTGGCTTGAATTAATCTGATGAATCTGCAATGTGCTTATTTATCATCAACATATTTTACTGATAGCATGCGAACCCTTACTTAACCTGATGACTAACTGCCTTATATGTGTTGCGGGGAAACAATGGGAAGCACTGTGGTTTACAAGATGGTACTAACTATTATACCTTGCCTTTTGTATTCCTTTTCCCCATTTCCAATATCTGAGAAGATATTTATGCACATCCTTGTTTTCGGGCTTCACTAATGATTACCTCTCAAACCACCTCTTGTGGTCGGAGGCGAGGAAAGTTTTCATACAACACCCATGGTTCAATATTGAAGTGTTCTGAAGAGGTCGTGGGGCCAGACGGACAATCATCCACAGTCTTGGCCTAAAGTTGCAAAGACCTTCAACATGAATGAAGGCTCAATATTCGCCTTTCCGCTTCAAAGCAGTTTTCCGAGATGAGATGCATCTCTCTATGTACCGTCTATGATGCTAATTTGAAAGGTTCTAGATGTTGCATGTGTAACTTGCTGCTAGTGCAATTGTGTAATGGGGTAGCCGAGTCTTTGAAGCTATATCATGTTGTACTCGATGTATTGCAATTATGAAATCCTGCTTCCTTAATATGGAAATGGAATATATTATGTGCTTAATATGAATGTCAATTAGATTAGTAAATGGATTATTAATAATAGGGCAATTAGCGCGCTAATTGGCCAATTAGCTTGCTAATTGGGTTTTCCTATTGCAAACGGTTAATGAGAAACCACCGTGGGCGATGACCTCACGCAACGCACATAGTTTCTAGGAATAAACCGTGTTGGATCAATGAACAATCACACACGACATTCTCTTCAAAACTATTTGCGTTACGCCACCTTGCGCAAACGTTTTCCTTGTAGTGAGTGTGTGGGATGTATGAAATGACGGAAGCGTTTAGTGGTGACCGTTGTGTGGGATGTAATTACGACCGGAAATGATTTCGCCTGTATAATTGTATTTTTGAGCACTATTGTATGTATTTCTGTATTTGAGTGCTCGCCGGTCGCACACGGCCTCATTTTGCCGAGCGTTTGTGCTAGGAGGGCATATCCCCAACGGTTTCTGGGTCATGTGGGAAGGACCCCCTATCGCCCACACTCACTTGGCGATGGTTCCGAATGCCGTCGCGGAAAGGGGTTAAAACCGTTTGTTTAGGACCGACGCGCACTAGTGATATTTGTAACCCATTTATCTTAGGTTAACTAGGGCCATATGTAATATATGTGAGGCTACATAGCAACATGCATTGTACTTAATGTCTAAATATGCAATCCTAGGCTACATAGCAACAAGCAAGAGTGTTACCTTAATGTTCTGCTGATGTCTAGATATACGTAGAAGAGCAGCAGCAACAACAACACAACCTTGTTTGGATACTCAACTTAGCTAGAGGTTGGAGTTAGTTTCTAGCTCATGACTAACCCTGAACTAACTCCATTCAAAGAGGTGTTTGGATGATAGGGTTAGATTGACAATAAATGCACTAGGAGAACTAGCTCCGATTAGCACCTCTTGGGTTGGATAGTTTTTTGGGTGGGTTAGATGCAACTAGCTCAAACTAGCCCTCATGTTTGGATATACTTTAGGGCTATTTGAGCCCGAACTAGCTCAAACTAACTCTAACCCATGGATACAACAACAGTTAATCAGCCGATAATTTGTAAGAATGCAATGAACTCCTTCCGGTCCATAATATAAGATGTTAATTCATCTAATATGTGAGTATATTGGATGTTATAAGATATTATAAAAGAGTGTTGTACTACATCATTGTGCAATTTCTATTTAGCTTCTAATATTAACTTGGTGCTTTTAGTTACATATGTCATTGGTAAAGATTCGCGCTTCGACCCTTTCTGCGTATGGGGAAATGAGATATCGATGAACCAACATCAAGTGAGGAAGATGATAAAGATTGTTAGTAAAATGGATCAAAAGATGGCAATTAAACTATTTGTTTACACTTTATCCAAGACAACAACGAACTGCAGGATGGTAAGTAAGAACTCTGCAGCCTTCTTTTACTGCCCTAATGAGTTGTGTTAGATGACAATGTCTGAATCTTTTTCCTTTGCAGTGGTTCCCAAAGCAGTTTACTCAAGATTACTTCTCAAACTACATGATTGGTGGGCATGCAAAGTTTAAAGTATTTCTACCAGAACACGGTGATTATCTAGATGTTTTCATGAAGACCGTGATGGATGGGCGGTCGGCCATCACAAGGGGTTGGACTAGAGTCGTGCGTGCCTTCTGCATGGAGGAGGGCACAATATGGGCATTCCGCTTCACCTTGTTCAGCAACCAGAAAGTATTTCACCTCTTTCTTTACTGTCTTTAATAGTACAAGTATACAATTGTGGTTCATCATTCTTTATTTGGTTCTTATGTAATTATTGAACATATGTACCTATGAATTGAATAATGCATTGGTTGTTTGAACCTGATGGATATGAATAAAGCTATAGCGTACATTTAAATTCAAATTCAAATCTGATAGAATTTGAAATAGCAGCAATTAAATTGCGGTGAAATTATGCTCTCCAGGTTGTTACGGCACACACGGTTGGTAAAACACAAACGTTTGCGATATACACCATAATCCGACACGGTTCACAGAGAGGAAACGTGTGCAAGCATGCACACAGTTGCCATTTTGCAAAGCGTGTGCGTTGTTAGAAAATATCACAAACGGTGCGGGCAAACTAAATGTTTGTGATACTTGCCTTATCGTACACGATTCACAGCCATGAACTGTTTCTGATGAAGTATGCATCGTAAACGTTGCACCACAGAATGGCGTGCGCCATAGTTTTCATGTACGACGATGTTACGATGGTCCGACGTTTCATAATCCTGTCTAACACTCGTACGACGATTAGCTAATCTTCTTATATAGTTATCGCATATGGTTTGAGAAAATCGAATGTGTGTGATTGTATGCTTATCATACACGTTCTATAATAGTGAACCGTTTGTGATGGGCCGCGCATCGTAAACATAACACCACCAAATATGATGGCAATGCGAGCACAAATGAGTAGGAGTATTGTATATGCATCTTGGCTCCCTATCCCCGACGGTTTCTGGGTCGTGTGGGAAGGACCCCCCTATCACCCACTCACTTGGTGACGGTTCCAAATGTCGTCGCGGAAAGGGGTTAAAAACCGTTTATATAGCACCAACATGTACCAGTGCTCTCCTCTCCACCTCACCCGAGCGCCGCCGTCGCCATGGCTCTGGCGTAACCGTGGCCACCTCTGTCGCCATGGCTTAGGCGTAGCCATGGCCACCGCCGTCCCCACTCCTTGAGACTGTGCCCACGAGCGCCACCGTCGCCCCTGCTTCGTCTCTGCCGACAAGCTGGAGCCGGGGGCACCCGCATCACCGCCCTGTCCTCTTCTTCCTCCTCGGATCGCGGGAGCTACATCGCCTTTGATTTGCCGCCTTCTACAACTCCTAACCCCCCGTCCCCCAACGGCCATCTTGTGCCACCCGGTGAGCACCTACGTCGATCCCCTCACTCCCCTTCTCTTCTCCTTGCCCGTAGCCGCCGCCCTGCTCATGACCGATGCTTGCCGCCGCCGCGGTCAGGACGAGCAAAGCTCGCATCCGAGCACTCCAACATGCTCCTGGCACTGGCAGGAGGTCGCCGAACCCTCCAGCGCCTGTTGTCGTGCCCCGCAACCCTCCTTTCCAGCGAGCTCCCAAAACCACCTCAGCCTCTGCTCGTCGTCGGCGTCGTTTCCGGCCACCACCGGACAAACCACCACCACCACTCGATGCGGATCGTCACGATCGTTTGAACGAGCCCGACTGCGCTCGATTTGGCACGCCCACAGCCAAATCCTGGAGGATGCCCGAGCTCCTCCGCCGCGTTTTGTGGTCGCCAGCGGTTAAATGTCGGTGGTCCGACATGGCGCTGCCACGTGGCCCTCACCGGGTCAGTGACCAGTGGGTCCGGCGGGCCTAGTTGACTGAGTTGACCTAGTCAACTCTGCTGACTGGGCAGCCCCAGCCACTAACCGGTGGGTCCCAATTGGTCAACTGTTGACCGCTGACTCAGCAGGCCGGGAGCACCAGTCAGCCTTTGTGTGCACAGCTAGGTGCACTGCACCTAGTGGACCTAGAAATTTCATATTTATTTTCGAATTTGTATTCATTCCAGAAATTGTTTAAAACATTTAAATTTATATAAATTCAACCATAACTCGGAAGTTGCTCAAAAAAATAAGATGAATCCGAATATGCCATCCACATACCTGTCATATGGCCCCAACACTGCAAACATGGAACCTTCCCCTTTGAATCGTCTGACTGATAAATGCCTAGAGCCGGGAAAATATTTCCATTTATTTTCCCGCTCCATCTATTAGCACTGCATTAGGTCACTCCTAGCAATGCATACTACTATGTCATGCATCGTGCTGGATATGTGTACTTTATATTTATTGTTTCATCCCCCTCTTCTCTCCGGTAGACCTAGAGACCGACGCTGACACCGCTGGTTACGACCACACCGCAGTCGACCAGCCCCTTTCAGCAGAGCTTCCAGGCAAGCAAAACCCCCTTGATCCTTCATATATCACACATTCTTTCTCTCTCATGCTTGCATTAGATTTTGTTGCTATTGTTTGATAGCTCCTATTCTGATGCATAGCCTGCTTTTGTAACATGTTGTTCTTGCTTTACCTGTTATCCTATATGCCTAGTATAGGTTGGTTAGTGATCTATCATTGGCACCGCACCCTTGTTCGTGTTGCCATGCTTTGCTTCTGGATAAGTTGATCGATGTGATCGACTTGAAGAGACCGAGCACACACCAGCACCCCCTTAGTTGTACGACTCTGCAGAGCTACTATCGAGTGCCGAGGGTGATTCCTCGTATCCCACTTAGAATGATAGCTCTGTAGTCTAGCATATTGAGTGTGGTTAGCCGAGGGTGATTCCTCACTCACCACTCTCGATGATGTCTCTGTCGTGCAGCTCTTCAAGCGTGAACCTACTGAGGCTGATTCCTCCAAGTTCACCTTAACATTTCACCTCTGGTGTGAACCTACCGATGGTGATTCCGCTGAGTTCACCTTGATGGTAAAGACACAATGTTACCTTTAACTGTTCCCCGTTTACTGTTACTAGGGACTGAAGGGACAGGTGGTACCACCCTGGTAGAGGCGGACCTGAGTTCCCGACAGTCTCTTGATAAGTCGGGTTGACCATGAGGGTAACCGCGAGATAATGACGCAGCACGACCGGGCAGGCAGAGACCGCCCTAGGGGAGGGATGGCCCTGGCCCTTGTTGTAAGTCTGCAAGACGGGGCAACAGGATCATTGATCGTTTTCGCGAGCTCCCAATACACTAACGGGTTTGGATATGTGATCTGAGTAGGCCTCTTGGCTTTTTGCACTAACCACCACGGGGGAATAAGTATGGTCACTCGGCGTCATACGTTCTCCCAAAAGCTCTTCGGACATCAGCAATTGAGTGGCACATGCTCGGTTGGAGAGTAACCGCCTGCGCTTGTATAAGGAGGTGGGTCTGCTCCAGGTCGCGTACGCAACACGCAGGTGTGCAAAGGGCGATGGGCCCAAGACCCCTGGGCGCTTAGGATGTAGACCGACGTTCTGACCTCTTTGCTGAGCCTAGGTAGGATTACGGCATGTCAATCAGCCGAGGCCGGGCATGACCTGTTAAAGTGTGTCTGGCTGAAGTTAATCGAGCGCGTTGGGTAAGTTGGTGCGCACCCCTGCAGGGAAGTATATCTATTCGAATAGTCGTGTCCACGACAATGGACGCTTGGAGTTGTATCCCGATCTACTACAACTAGAACTAGATACTTGTTACACTAAACTGATATGATGGCTCCGGGATCGCTTCCTCGCAGGGTAGACGAGGAAGGATCTCTGGGCATTGCTAATATATACTTGTTACTATATGACAAATTACTCTGCTCTCTTCTGTTGCTGCAAGATGCTAGTCTTTGATAGGCTAGGCCTACCCCTCTACTCTGGCATTCTGCACCATGGTCCACAAATACAGTCCCTTCCCATTGATATTGATGCATACTTAGCATAGATCTGATGTAAGTCTTATGAGTACTTTGTATGAGTACTCATCGTTGCTTTGCTACCTTTTCCCCCTTTACCTGATTGCTGCGATCAGATGACGGAGCCTAGGAGCCAGCTGATCCCGCCAAGGACTATGATACGTCTCCAATGAATCTATAATTATGTTATCTGTTTTGGATGTTTTATATGCATTAATATGGTATTTTATATTAATTTTGGGACTAACTTATTAATCTAGAGCCCAGTGCTAGTTTCTGTTTTTCCTTGTTTTTGAGTCTCGCAGAAAAGGAATACCAAACGGAGTCCAAACGGAATAAAACTTTCGCGATGATTTTTCTTGGACTAGAAGACACCCCGGAGATTTGGAGTTCAAGTCAAAAGAGCCACGAGTCGGCGACAATGGGGGAGGGTGCCCCCAGGGGGTAGGGCGTGTCCCCTACCTTGTGGGCCCCTCAGTGACCCCCTGACCTAGATCTTCCTCCTATATATTCGCATATATTCCCAAACCACCAGAAGTATTCACGAAAACACTTTTCCACCGCTGCAACCTTATGTTCCCGTGAGATCCCATCTTGGGACCTTTTCTGGCATCCTGCCGGAGGGGGATTCGATCATGGAGGGCATCTACATCGACCCTATTGCCCTTTCGATGAAGCGTGAGTAGTTTACCACAGACCTACGGGTCCATAGCTAGTAGATAGATGGCTTCTTATCTCTCTATGATTCTCAATACCATGTTCTCCTTGATGTTATGGAGTTCTATCCGATGTAATCTTCTTTTTAGTGTGTTTGTCGAGATCCCATGAATTGTGGATTTATGATCAGCTTACCTATGAATATTATTTGAATCTTCTCTTAATTATTTTATGCATGATTTGATATCTTTGTAATTCTCTTCAAACTATCGGTTTGGTTTGGCCAACTAGATTGGTTTTTATTGCAATGGGAGAAGTGCTTAGCTTTCGGTTCAATCTTGTAGTATCCTCACCCAGTGACAAAGTAGGGGTAGCGAGGCACATATTGTATTGTTGCAATCGAGGATAAAAATATGGGGTTTACATCATATTGATTGAGTTTATTCCTCTACATCATGTCATCTTACTTAAAGCGTTACTCTGTTCTTTATGAACTCAGTACTCTACATGCAGGCAGGAGTCGGTCGATGTGTGGAGTAATAGTAGTAGATGCAGGCAGGAGTCGGTCTACTTGACACGGACATGATGCCTATATTACATAATCATTGCCTTGGATATCGTCATAACTTTTCCCTTTTCTATCAATTGCTCGACAGTAATTTGTTCACCCATCGTATTATTTGTTATCATGAGAGAAGCCTCTAGTGAAACATATGGGCCCGGGGTCTATTCTTCATCATATTAGTTTCCAATCTGCTATTTTGCAATCTTTTATTTTCAGATATATAAACCAAAAAACCCCAAAATATTTACTTTATCTTTTGTTTAGTTTTATATATCTCTATTAGATCTCACCTTTGCAAGTGACCATGAAGGATAGTGTTGTAGGGTGAAACCCTAGGGTAGGATGTTTTCACACTTGGAGGGGGAAAAGAGCAAGACCACAAGAACACAAGAACACAAGAGGGGAAACACTCAAACAAACCACAATCACACATCCACTAGAGTAGCATACAAGAGATCCACAAGCATACAAGATCAATCCAAGGAAAATAGCACTATGGTGAAGTTCCTCCTACTCCTAAGGAGGTGAGGTCTTGATGATCCTATGATGGGTATCCTTCTCCAAGAGAAGGCCTTGATATCCACAATAGGATCTTCTCCCTTTGGAGGCCATGATCTCCAAGAGGAGGAAGATGAGCAGAGCTCTCTCAATATCTCACGTATACTTTGCTAACCTAAAGAATGAGCTAGGGGAAGAGTTTATATAGGCTAGGGATGAAATTGGGGGAAAATGGGGGTACAAGGGTCTTTTTCCCATAGTGCACGCAAGCACAACCAGAGGGGTCCGGGCACCCGGGGTAAAGTGGCCCAGGCACCCGGGGGTAGATGCATCAAGGGGGACCGGGCACCCGGGGTGCAAGGGACCGGACACTCGGTCTGGTTAGAGAGGCCGCGGCCTAGCGGCTATAGAGGCCGGGCACCTGGAGGTTGATGGCCAGGGCACCTGGTGTTGGCTCGAGCGGCGCCCAGGAGGAGGCCGGGCACGAGGGGTTAAGGGCCCAGGCACCCGGGGGCGGCGGGGGCAGCGCCCAGGCAGGGGGCCGAGCACCCGGGGCCAAATGGTCGGGCACAAGGGGCGGCCAAGGCCAGCTCCCTGGTTGGGGCAGGGCACCCGGGGCCTTCCATGCCGGGCACCCGGGGTGTCTAGGGGTGGCTCCCAGCCCGCGGCCGGGCACCCGGGGGCATAGGGGCCGGGCACCCGGAGTGTCCAAGTCCTCCGTGTCTTCGCCCTTTCTGTCACGTCCCTCTTCTTCCTTCTCTATGGTCACTTGGATCTCCGTCCTTGCCTCTTCACGGTCTTCTTCTTGGTACCTAAGAGTGCATATAGTTTCCATTTGAGGTAGAATCCGACTCTCGTGTGACTCCAAATGAAACTCGAAGAGGAAAGAGTTAACCTTGGTTTAGACGGCACATGCGTGTGCTCTTGTCATTGGTTCCCTTCGTGCTTGTAGTGGTGATGGAACATCCATGGGGATGAGCGAGGGATGCTCTGCATCATCCCCCCCTTGGGATGGATCCGTCCACGGATCGTGATCTTCATCACCGCGGGAAAGAGAGGGTGTCGTCGTGTAGACATGGACGACCACCAAGAAATTATCATGTTGAAATTTGAAATGGGCACCCTCCAATGTTGCATTGTCTTGTGATTCCTTCAAAAGTAGCAAGTACAACAAACACTTGGAAAAACAAATGTGGTTAGTGTTAGTGCAAAACCAAGCACTCAAGAGGTGATTCACCAAACAAGTGTCGTCATCAAGCATAGCATATGGTGTGACAAGGGATTGTGACATGTCATGTAAGCACATAAATTGAGCCAAATCAAGGACATCATGGAAACAGGCATGTAAATGTGAGGTAGCGATGGAAATATGTGTGTGAAGAGAATAAGCATCTACATCAAGCTCATAGCAAGCATGCATAAGGCACTCAACAAATGGTCTATGGTATACATATGAAGCATTCCTAATACCCAAATAAATGAAGTGTCTAAAGTGCAAGACAATCCAAGCGTAGCGTGCATGGGTTGTAGTGAATATAGTGTGGTACTCAACACACAATAGAAAGAGCAATTGTTCATCATGTGTGAGGCAATCAAGTCATTCAAGCTAGTAGTGCAAAGATGCAACATACTATAGGTAATCATGGCAATCGTGTCATGTGTGCAAATAGTAGGCATAGGCAATGCACATGGCATATCACAAGCATAATTACAAATCAAGATCAATGTATCATCATAGGAATGGATCATAAAGGAAACATGGCAAGAACAAGCAATATCTCCACCAAGCTTACAAATACATGTACAAGTAGTAGAATCAATCATCGTGTGTAATGCAAAGCATGGGTCACAAATGCATGGTAAAGGCAGAGGAATAAGCATGTCGTGCAAAGTGAACATGGCAAGATGGGCATAGAATATGTAATGGACAATAACCCATAACCATGTGAGGGCCAAGTAGAAGAAATGCGTGAAGTCATTGTGCGGAGGGAGAGGTGGGAATGAGAATCCATGGTATCCCAAGTCATCATTGCTCTCTAGAGCTCATTTTGTCAACTCATGGGATTGTGAGGTTGATAAGTATGCATGGGTACCTACACAACAAATACACAAGCGAAAGAAATTGTGTGTGCGGTAAATGTACACATCATCCATCATGATGTGTATGTGCACGTGTGAGTTAGCACAAGATAAGCATCGCTCAAAGAAATTTGATGCATGGTATAGGAACATGTCGTCCATCATGAAAGAATAATTGTTATGTATAACATGATGCAGACACAAATTGAGCGTACTAGTATATGACACAACAATATCATGTTCATTCATGGGGAACATATTGTGCACATAATTATTGGGATCATGCAACAGATGGGATGAATCAAAATCTCCTAAAATGTACGAGGAAACTATGGGGGTCTCCTCATGAGCAATAGCGGAAGCATAACATGGGGAAAAGTGAAAACATGTCAAACAATGCATGTCCGAAGCTAGGTGGTCATGGCATGGCATATGAGATAAATGATGCAAATCAATATCATCAGAAGAAAAAAAATCCAATAACCATGGGCTTGTCATCTATGTCATATGTGCAAATTGGGTTTATTTTAATAGCATATGCATAGTCACTATGATGAGATTGGAAATATGACATATTGTTGATCTCATGCATAGCATATGACAAGTCAAGCGGATTGGCCAACATGATGTGACCGAGAGAATTATCACAAGAAATCCTATGTAACATGGCATCACAACTAATAGACTCCACATGGCAATCATCAAACTCATCATAAATGGGTAAATCATCGCATGGGGAAGTCGAACTAGCATGAAGCATGACAATAGGTGGATCAACATCATGCAAGCAATCAATGTCAAGAATGCCCACTAGTGGGACTCGAGCATCACCTTCACCTATGTTACCTTTTTCATTCCACTCAAGTGGTGTAGGTGAGGTGGCAAAGACCAAGTCGTGGTCAATAAGAACAAAGTCATCAAGGATCGGCACGTCATCATAAATGGGACCTAGCACAAAATGAGAAGACACAATAGAGGTAGATGTTAAGTTGTTAGAAATTGAAATGGCCTCACTCTCTCTATGTGGTGGTGGCTCACTCACTCCCTCAAGGTAGGTGCACTCAATGTCACATATGGTGGATTCACTCAAATCACTCAAGTGGTTGTGGTGGTGGCTCTCCTCACATGGGAATTGGGGAAAGTTGTCATATATGGGGCTAGTGGTGAAGTCACTCTCACTATCAATATGGTGGCAAAAGTCACTCAAGTCATCATACGTTGCCGTGGTCGTAGGTAAAATCACTTGCTCAACCGTCTCGTAGTCGTCGCCGTGGATGAAGGCCGAAGATGGCACATCATCACTCTCACCATGGATGAAGGTCGAAGATGGCACATCATCAATCTCACCTCCAAAGATGGAAGCATCATCCTTGCTCTCCAGCATGTCGCTCGCCTCCAAATCTTGATCTTTAAGTTGCTCTGTAGTCGTAGTCGTCGCCGCACTGTCTTAAAAAAAGAGTCATAGTATACTTGACATTTTCAATGCCACAAAGAGGGACGGCGGTGAAGTCGAACTTGGGAACGTCATATTGGAGCTCCTTGGGCTTGGACATCTCAGTGGCACTATTCTCATGCTTGTTGTTGTGTAGCTTGGTCATCGTGAAGTTTGCATGGTATCGAGTAGACTTGGACTTCATGAGTTTTCGTTCCGCCTTTAGAGCACCAATGTAGTTCTCGTCGAGGGACTTGTAGTTCTTGAGGAAGATAGTCTTGGAGATGTCGTTGTTCAATCCCATCATGATGTAGAACTTCATCCAAATGGGGTCGTCCACACCAGCTCATCGCAAGGCTTCCTTCTTGTTCTGGAAGTACTCGTCCAGAGACTTGGATCCTTGTATGGTGTTCTCTAATTGGCATTGAAGATGTTCCGTGTAGGTGGAAGGCACAAATTCTTGTTGCATCCCTTTATTCATCTTGGGCCAACTCATGTCGAAGGTCTTCGGCGTATGAAGCCACCATGTCGACGCATAGTCGTGGAAGTTACTTGTGGCGCACTTCGCTTGGTCTTCGGAAGGGACTTGATGTAGCTTGAGGTAGTCGTCCATCTTGTGCTCCCACTCGAGACACTCCTCGGGGTCTTGGGTCCCATAGAAAGGAAGCTCATGGTCGGTGTTGAGGTCGTAGTAGCTCGTGGAAGTCGCGGAAGTGAGCTTGGGGATCTTCTCTAGAGCGTAGTCTTGGGATGCTTGTTGGCGAAGATGCCAAGGTAGATGGTGAAGTTGTTGAGCGTTTGTTGGTGTTGAGCGCTTGACCTTTGTCGGTGTCAAAACCGGCGGATCTCGGGTAGGGGGTCCCAAACTGTGCGTCTAAGGCGGATGGTAACAGGAGGCGGGGGACACAATGTTTACCCAGGTTCGGGCCCTCTCGATGGAGGTAATACCCTACTTCCTGCTTGATTGATCTTGATGATATGAGTATTACAAGAGTTGATCTACCACGAGATCGTAGAGGCTAAACCCTAGAAGCTAGCCTATGGTATGATTGTTGTTGTCCTCTGGACTAAACCCTCCGGTTTATATAGACACCGGAGGGCTAGGGTTACACAGAGTCGGTTACAAGGGAGGAGATCTACATATCCGTATTGCCAAGCTTGCCTTCCACGCCAAGGAGAGTCCCATCCGGACATGGGACAAAGTCTTCATTCTTGTATCTTCATAGTCCAATAGTCCGACTAAAGTATATAGTCCGGCCGTCTGAGGACCCCCTAATCCAGGACTCCCTCAGTAGCCCCTGCCAGGCTTCAATGACGATGAGTCCAGCGCGCAGATTGTCTTCGGCATTGCAAGGCGGGCCCCTCTGAATACTCCATAGAAGATTTTGAACACAAGGATAGTGTCCGGCTCTGCAAAGCAAACTCCACATACCACCGTAGAGAGAATAATATTTCCGCAAATCTAGTATGCTGACAACTTTTCATGATGTGACATCACACCATGGCCTGATCATTATTCAAACCGTTTTTTCTCAATCAGCCTGCCACTGCACGTCTTGCGAGGCGATTTTATTGGCACGTCTTGTCGAAGCAGAGATCGTGTCCCCCTTATTACGGGATTCTCATCAATACGGATGTGGTTAACCCAATCATGCCTGTTGGTATGACTCCTCGATTTTAGGCAAGTCCCAAACAACCACGAGGAGGACGCTTGATATTCACCCTCTTTATAAAGAGGCCAAGGCCTGTCCTTTTTTCTTCTCGTACTCAATCGAATCCTTCCCCCGCCTCGAGTTTCAACACCCAAGGCTCAGGTCAGGCGCTTCGGACCTTCAACCATGTCCGGATCCAACCTTCAAGGTCGGTGGATGCCCTCCTCTGTCACAGAGGAAGACATCAAGAAGCTAAGGGAGGCTAGGTATTTGACCGCCGAAATCTCGCACATGCTACCTGCTCGAGGGCAGGTCATTCCCACTCCCGAATCCGGCGAGAGCGTCATATTCATCTATCACTTCCTCCGAGGGCTAGGGCTTGTTCTAGATCCCTTTTTTAGGGGGCTCACGTTCTATTACGGGATAGATTTCCATGACCTGGCCCTGGATTCCATCCTTCACATCTCGTCGTTCATCGTCGTGTGTGAAGCCTTCCTCTGCATTACCCCACACTTCGGCTTATGGCTTAAGACCTTCAATGTGAAGCCGAAGATGATTGAGGGGCGACACGCAGAGTGCGGAGGTGCCGTAATAAGCAAAGGCACCGATGTTCCGTGGCCAAAGGGTTTCTTCCCGCATGTGTCCAGTTTATGGCAACGGGAGTGGTTTTACATCACGGCCCCCCGTGGTACTAAGTGGGTGGCCGCCCCTGCCTTTCCCTCGGGCCCTCCACCACAACTGGCGTCATGGATCAACAAGGGGCTGGACTGGGGGCCAGCAAATGATGTGTCGATATTGCAGAGTCGCATCCGAGACCTCCTCAAGAGAGATATCAGCATGGTCACGGTAATGCAAGTCATGCTAGTTCGTCGAGTCCCGCCTTGCAAACATCGACCCTTCCGTATGTGGGAATTCAACCCAGAAGGACCGTGAGCTATTCAGCACTTCCTCGGCATGACGCTTGAAGAGATGTACAAATTGTTCTTCGGACCACAAACAAGGTGTCCGGACACCACCGAGGATGCGGGTCTGAGCTGCAATCGTCCAGATACCCAAGTAAGTAGTCCTTCGGCCGAACACATTGTCTCTTTATTTATCACAACATCATTTTGAAAAGTCGCTCTTTGACCAGGACTGGGTAAAAAAGGCAAAGATGTCAGGTGTTCGGCCCCCCTTCCCGAAGGCTCAGCAGATCCGATCGGCGAATGCTTGAGCTGGCGCCTTATCAGACCCCCTCAGGGGAAGATAAAGGGGGAATAAAGAGGCTGAAAGCGGGCCTCACTCATTATTCATCCAAACCAAAGGAATTAGCGCCTTCGCGAAGGAGGATAACCGGGGAGAAGAATATGAAATTCCCTCTCCCCAGGGAAGGAAGAGGACCACCTCTGAAGACTTGGAAATAATGGTTTCCAAACGAGGGAAGAAATCTTCGCCAGAGGGTCCTGCCCCGGAGTGTACCCCTGCCGCATACTGCCCGCAAGGGGATCAGTCCTCCACCGAGCTGTAAGTAAAAATGTACTTAATAGTAAAAATATCCTGCTTTACTTCTGAGGACAATAACTGAAGCATATATCTTGTAGTTTGGATCATAGCCCTTCTCGACAGAGTTTGTCTTCGGGGGATCTTCTTCCGGAGATGATGGAGAGAGAAACACCTCCCCATGCCTCCCCGCCTCATGAGGCTGGCCACCCTGAGGTGTCGTCACGGAGGATTTCTCCTGATCCGCCTAGGCCAGAGGTAATCCTTCGGCCACCCGAAGTCCGGAGTATTCGGCTCCTAAGGAGAGCAACAAAAAGAGTCTGAGACCGTCCAGTGCGTGACCCGATGCACTGAAGGATCTTCTGGAGCAAGCGGCTATCTCAGAAGTGCATCGTACGCTAATGGGTATGGTGGTTGAGAGGATTTCATCCGCCGAAAGCGGGCTGCATGAAGCTTTTATGAGCCTACTGAGAGGCTTTGAGGTACGCAAAGTAGTATATGTTTTTGATGGTACCGCACACGCTAGGTGTGCCATATACAGATAGTAGCCCCTGAGACTCTGGTTGCTGTTGAAAATGGCGGCAAACAGAGGATCATAGCCCCAGGTAATAATCATGCCGCCTTCATATGCAGGTGGCGGAAGGTCTGGTGGCTAGCCGGACTGATGAGTTTGCCAAGTTGAAGCGGCAACTTGATGCGGCCGATGGCGACATCATGCTTGTCAACAACCGGCTCGACGAGGCACATGGTATGTGATTTCTCCGATGATCAACACATAGTAAGAGGAGCATGATACTAGTATCTTTAATATGTTGTGCCTGCAGATGGAGCTGCCGCCGTGGAGACTCTTCGGGCGGAACTTGCCCGAGCCAAGGAACAAGCAAGGAATAGTGATGCGGCCGCTCTAAAGGCGGTCGAAGAGCTGAGAGCCGAACAGGCTGCACATTGCCAAAGCAAGGATAAAATAGCCAGGATGTCCGTTGAGTTGAAAGATGCCGCCGACCGTTACGAGCTTCTTGAAAAAGAAAGCCGAGCGAAGGAGACGGACCTGGAGAAGGCCATGGTAGCGGCCAAGGATGCCCGCACTAAAATCAGAGCGGCGAAGGAGGAGATGCGTCAAGCCGGGGATATCGCGGCTGGGAAGCCCTTTTTGATGCGGACGAAGTTCGGAGATCCTAAGTATGCCCCTCTTGATCAGCTATGGAGTTCTGCAGACGCATACATGGATTTGGCGGCAAGTGCTACTGATGCGGCCGAGTATTTCAAAGATCAAAAAGGTCGTGAAGTGGAAAAGTTGTTCTGGTCACAGTTCAATGTTCCAGTGCGTCCGCTGCTGTTGAATGAACTAATGGCCGAGTGGGCCGAGCTCCATAGGTTGTCCGGGCTTGCCATGAGGTCTGTTGTGGATCATCTGTGGCCGGAATGGCCAAGGCCGAATAGTTATTTTAGTTTAGTGCAACAGTTCCTTGGTGCTGTGTCACACCTTGACGCTATGAAGAGGCCGGCGCGCATAGAGGGTGCGCGGATGGCTCTTGCCCGTGTCAAGACATAATGGGCAGAGATGGAGGCCACCGCTATTGCAACCCAGAGTTCGGCCGTGGGCCGAGTATCGGCCGAGCACTACTTTGAAGAAGTCCTTGAAGGCGCTCGTTTAATAGAGGCTCAGTGCTCGAAGAATGTTATGTTCTAGTGACATGTATTCCCATTGTAAGAACAATGTTATTAAATTATAAAGGTTGTGTTTATACTTTTGCCTGAAAGTATTATGATGCCTCATGTGCGGCCGTTTATGTATATATGTATATAACCTGAAAGTTTGCAGCCGTCGGCTTCAGCCCCCACGCATATAATGCGGGGGTGTTCACAAAAACGCGTATTCACACTTGATCCAACGTCTTGGTCCATTAAGGAGGTGATAAGCGCGTGACGAGGCAATCAGACTATATTGCTTTAACACTTTCACTTAGCCATGGGAGTTTGACGGTGGGACTACTATATAGCCCCTGGTACCTCCGCGCTCGTCCGAATACGGGGCGCGTACATACACGACCGGGAAACGGCCCTTCGTTAATGCGGAGGAATCCCAAAGATTCCGCTAACTCATCGAGTGGTTGACCAGTCTCGCGCTTTATCATGATGATCAGCTTGGCTTTCTCTCGAGGTGCTCATCCGGATGAACCAGGGCACAATCGCAGTAGTTCTCCCGGTGCCACCTTAGCCGATATAGCGGAATGTAAGGTAGCAAAATATGGGAGCCGGGCAAACCCAACATTTGACCAAAGACATGATTCGGAGCTGATGCATATAAGGCCAAACTCGTGACGCCGAACACTCCCTAAGGTATTCGGTCTTTATAACATATGTCGGGCTGAGCAATGCCCTTGATAATGAACCCTGAGTGTCCAGGTACGTGCAATGTTCTGATGTGGCGAAATGCCAATAACGTCAGCATCCTTCTCAGTTGTACTGAGTATCCGGAGGATGTGAACAACAAGAGACAGTAAAAAAGGTTTACATAGGGTCTTAATCTAAAAAGAAACCTTTGAGTGGGTCCCTACTGCACGTATGCGCCTGTGTCTCCGTTGTGCCGTATCCTGGAAGAGTGTAGCACGATTATTATCTGTAAGAGAGAAGAACTTAGGTGAAAGTTGTCGTGCGAAAAATTGGTTATTCTTAATAAACCATAAAAATTCAAGATAAGTAAAGTTGAGCCGAACTAGCCTGTTTACACGCGGGAAGCCCCTGGTACCGTCTATGAGGGTATAACCATCAAACCAATCTCGGTTTTATCTAAGCTGTTATAGCTAGTAATGCGCCAGACTCGTCTAGTCGCGTCCGCGATCTTGACAACCGATCCTTTATTCTGGTTGGAGGGGCCGTTTAGTGTTCGGCTGTTAAAGCCATCGCACATTCTTCCGCGCGTAAGGAACATTCAATATTCCCGCTAATTGTGATGATGCCACGTGGACCGGGCATCTTAAGCTTGAGAGAAGCATAATGCGGTACTGCATTAAAACGAGCGAAAGCTGTTCTTCCGAGTAGTGCGTGATAGCCGCTTCGGAATGGAGTGATGTCGAAGGTTAACTTTACACTTCGGAAGTTGTCGGGTGAACCGAATACAACCTCTAGAACTAGAGAGCCCGTGCAGCGGGCCTCTGAGCCTAGTATTACTCCCTTGAAGGTCGTGTTACTGTGGCTGATTTTTGTCGGGTCTATCCCCATTTCGCGGACTGTGTCTTGATATATCAGGTTAAGACAACTGCCGCCGTCCATAAGGACTCGTGTGAGATGGAATCCATTTATTATTGGGTCTAACATCAAGGCGGCCAATCCTTCATGCCGGATGCTTGTCAGGTGATCCCTTCGATCAAAAGTGATCGGGCAGGCCAACCAGGGGTTGAACTTAGGGGTGACGGGCTCTACGGCGCATGTGTCTCGGAGTGCATGTTTGCTTGTCTTCTTCGTCACGTGGATCATGTTCACTGTTTTGACCTCTGGTGGGAATTTTTTCTGTCCTCCAGTGCTTTGTTGGCGAGGCTCGTCCTCGTCTTCACTTGGTGTCTCCCTTCCCTTGTGTTCGGCGTTTAGCTTACCGGCCTGCTTAAAGACCCAGCATTCTCTGTGGGTGTGATTTGCAGGTTTATCAGGGTGCTATGAATCTGACATAGTTTGTCTAGAATCTTGTTTAGGTTGGACGGTCCATCTCTGCTGCCTTTGAAAGCCTTTTTCCGCTGACCCGGTCGAGAGCCCCTGAATCCGGCGTTTACCGTTGTGTTATCTGGGTTGTCTTCTTTATTTCGACGCTTGCTTTTACTGCGTCGTGGTTTTCCATTGCCATCCCTGACTTCGGATGTGCCTGGGTCGCTGGTGCTACTATGGGCTAGCCAGCTATCTTCGCCCGCGCAAAAGCGGGTCATGAGGCTTGTCAGGGCTGCCATTGTTCTCGGTTTTTCTTGGCCGAGGTGTCTGGCGAGCCATTCGTCTCGGACGCTGTGTTTGAAAGCTGCTAAGGCTTCGGCGTCCGGGCAGTCGACGATTTGGTTCTTCTTAGTGAGAAATCTGTTCCAAAGCTTTCGGCTGACTCTCCGGGCTGTTGAATTATATGACTTAAATCGTCTACATCCGGAGGTCGGACATAGGTCCCTTGAAAATTAGCCCGAAAAGCATCCTCAAGCTCCTCCCAACTTCCAATTGAGTTTTCGGGGAGGCTTTTCAGCCAGTGCCAAGCTGGTCCTTTCAGCTTGAGGGGCAAGTACTTGATGGCGTGGAGATCGTCTTCGCGAGCCATATGGATATGGAGGATAAAGCCCTCAATCTAGACCCCAGGGTCTATGGTTCCGTCGTACGCCTCTATGTTCACTGGTTTGAATCCTTCTGGAAATTCGTGGTCCAGCACCTCATCGGTGAAACATAGGGGCACCCCTATATTTGGGTGTGTCATGGCATTCTGACGGTTGTAGTGTTCGGTTTTGGTTGTGTGCTGGAGCGTGTTTCCTTGATCCGTAGATGGATCTGGTCGCGCCGGTCTTCTGATGCTAGTTCTCACGTGAAGCATGCGCTGACTTATGTGAAGCCCTGTTAGCCGCTCTATCGCGGCCACAAGGTGGTTGGTCCGACCGGTCGGCCGTTTTATTTTTCGGCTGTGTGGGCTCTAAGGCCTCATCATCAAATTCAGGCAACAGCTTGCGCTTTGGGTAGCTCTTTGTGTGGTAACTACCACCATACTTTTCTTCATTGTCGAGCACTTTGTTCCACCTACTGTTGAGCATATTATGCGCGGTCTTAAGCCTTTTCTTATGCTTCTTCAGACTCCTCGCGGTGGCAATCAGCCTTCTATGGAGGTTCTCTTGTTCCAAGTGCCTTTCCGGGATGATGTGTGTATCTTCGTCCGGACTGTTTTCCTCTCCGGAGGGAGGTTGATGAGCTTTATCCTCGGCGTCGTCGTGTTCGGACAGTGGTTCTGTACTATGTTTGCCATTTGCTGGTTCATCCTGCTCTGCCGCCAGGTCAATGTGGTTGTCGTTTCCTCTGGAGTCGACTGGGGTGTTATTTTCTCTTGTGCTGTTATCGTTGTTTTTGCCGAGGCGGGATTTGGAGCGGCGCCTACGCTTTGTTTGCTTCTCGAGGGAGCTATCCTTCTCTGCATCCTTCCATTCCTCGTCATTGTTTTCTTTGGGTGTATCCACCATATATATATCGTGTGATGAGGTGGCTGTCCAGCGCACTGCAGGCGGTGGTTCCTGATCGTCTCCTGCATCATCATCCATACCGTCGATGTCTTCGGAGTCGAAATCGAGCAAGTCGGTTAAATCATCTACAGTGGCTACTAAGTGGGTGGTGGGTGGGTCGCGAATTTCTTTGTCGTCCGCATCCCATTCTAGCCGGACATAGTTCGGCCAAGGTTCTCCTGACAAGGAGAGGGACCTTAATGACTTTAGCACGTCGCCGAGAGGCGAGTGCTGAAAGATATCCGCGGAGGTAAACTCCATGATCGGCGCCCAATCAGATTCCATGGGCACGGACACAAGCGGCTCGGGGCCCGTGGCCGGGGACGAATCCAATGATTCGGCAACACGGGTCTCGTGGGAGGCGAAGTCAGTATTCGGCTCTATCGCCACTGAGAGTGCGGCTTTCGTGGCAGGGTCTATCCACCCATCCTCTGATGGCGCAATTTTTTTCGGATTAAGGGCAGGAGTAGTTGCAGGCGTGATCTCCCGAACACTGTCCGACGGCAGAGCTAAATCATGCTTGTCATGATCGTGCGGCGCACCTAACATGGGCTCGAATCCGCCGAAGATCAAGTCTCCGCGGATGTCGGCAGTATAGTTCAAGTTTCCAATCCTGACCTGACGGCCGGGGGTGTAGCTATCGATCTTCTCCAGATGGCCAAGCGAGTTAGCCCGTAGTACAAAGCCGCCGAATACGAAGATCTGTCCGGGGAGGAAAACCTCACCCTGGATCGCATCGTTGCCGATGATTGAAGGAGACATCAAGCCTTACGGTGACGGCACAGTGGAACTCTCAATGAAAGCACTAATGTCGGTGTCAAAATCGGCGGATCTCGGGTAGGGGGTCCCGAACTGTGCATCTAAGGCGGATGGTAACAGGAGGCGGGGGACACAATGTTTACCCAGGTTCGGGCCCTCTCGATGGAGGTAATACCCTACTTCCTGCTTGATTGATCTTGATGATATGAGTATTACAAGAGTTGATCTACCACAAGATCGTAGAGGCTAAACCCTAGAAGCTAGCCTATGGTATGATTGTTGTTGTCCTATGGACTAAACCCTCCGGTTTATATAGACACCGGAGGGGGCTAGGGTTACACAGAGTCGGTTACAAGGGAGGAGATCTACATATCTGTATTGCCAAGCTTGCCTTCCACGCCAAGGAGAGTCCCATCCGGACACGGGACGAAGTCTTCAATCTTGTATCTTCATAGTCCAATAGTCCAGCTAAAGTATATAGTCCGGCCATCCGAGGACCCCCTAATCCAGGACTCCCTCAACCTTCATGTTCTTTTTGGTGATGGTGTCGATGCTGATGTGACCTTGCCGGAGATGGTAGCTTGGAAGGATGTGCACTAGAGCGTCTTCTCAAAGATGAGGAAGATCGCTTGTAGGACTTGATGAGGGCTTTGATCTCCTCCATTTGAGCATCCATCTTGGCGGCCAAGTTGTTGTTCATGGCACTAAACTCGTCGTTGTTGTTGTAGGCCGAAGGAGGTGTGCTTTGCCTATCCATCACAAGTCTCAAGTAGACACTACTGTAGGATGCTGCTAACACGACACTACCATTAGAGACCCTTCGACGAAACTGTGTGCGATGCCATAATCGCAAACGGTGGTGTAAAAAACCCGTCAAAAAGGGTGCAAAACGTTAGCTATGGCGGAGCCATCCAACACGGTTCAGATTTTAGTTGCGTGTGCGATGCAGGGCATACAGTTCAGTTCAATTAACCGTTTTCGATGAGGAGGAACAAAAGAAAGGGCAGCCAGATGAAGGTGTGTGCGATGTACATCATACGGTTCACTCGGATGAACTGTTTGTGATTAGGCAACACAAAACAAATGGTCGTCCAGATGAAGGTGTGTGCGATATATGGCATGCGGTTCACTCGGATGAACTGTTTGTGTTGACACAAGAGAACAGGAACGGTTCAACTTAACAAGACATGTGTGTTGTGCGATGGGATTGCATACAGAACAACATACACACACACACACACACACACACACACACACACACACACACACACACACACACACACACACACACACTTATAAGGACATGCTTGCATAACCAAATTAAACATCCACTTACACAGGTGGCTACTACAACCATGGCAGCTGCTCAACGATGTTGATGTAGTCGTCCACCACGACCGGGTCGATGGTGTACACCACCGAGAGATCCGTCTCCCTCGCGTGGGTCTCCACTCTATGCTCGCCAAACTCCATTGGAGCGCCGCTGGACATCCCCTCTCTATGTGTCGTCGTGGGTGTGCTTGTTGTGCTGTGGGGCACGATCGAAAGGTTGAAGAGACTAAGGGGAAGCCAGACGACCAGGAATATCGGCAGGCCCTGATGGCAGTTCTAATTTGCAGCGTGTAACTCCATCGTGCCGCACGTAACTACATCGCGTGGCAACACGCGCGGCGCAACCGCATGCATACGGGCCCCCCGATGTGATCATGCTCACGCCCAACCGTTGGCAGAGCGCGCGCGGAGGGACGCGAGCAGAGCGCTCCGCGGTTGCCTCAACGGCGAGCAACCATATATATGCATATAGCCGTTGAACACGCAAGGAAAAGTTGTCCACAAACCGAGCGCACCGACGGACGCGAGCAGAGCGCGCCAACGGACGCGAGCAGAGCGCATCGCGGTGCCTAACGGCGGGATAGACCTTCATTCAAGCCAATCAAAATAAGACTGGGACGGACATGCCTGTATTGAGCAAAGGGATCGCACATATCTGTATTGACTGGAACGAGAATGCAATAGCAAAATAAGAATTAAGGCCACGATGATGCAATCGCAGTGGTGGTTACAGGAGGCAAGAAGAAAGATGCATCCATCAACGTACGACCTCCTCCTCCTCAACACAGTGCACCGGCCGGGCCACCGACCGGCGGCTAAGGAGCGACGGCTTGTGTGGCGAGGTCAAGGTGCTTCTCAACTAAGGCATCCAAGGCTTCCAGCCGGCTGAAGAAGGCCAATGTCATAGCGTCCTCACTGGCCTTGTAGATACCTATGTACACGATTCGCTCGTACACATGGATGTGTAGGTCGACGGTTTTATGCAGGCGGCGCCTCGCCGCCGACCTCCAGGTGGACATTCTTCGTGGCGTTGGCGGGCAGTCGCAGGGCCACCAGTGCTTGAAAGTTGTTCCGACCATGGAGGCCGATTAGGGTGGCAGGAAATGAGGAGCCCGGGCGCGTGGGGTGGAGGAGTATGGCGATGTCGTCCGCGAGCTTCTTGACGACGGTGAACCTGTTGGTGGTGCGAGCGATCATCTGGTCCAACTGAGAGTCGTAGCTGGCATCAACGGCGGCCATCCACCAGCCGGTCACCAACACCATATGGAGACGATCCACGATGCCATGCCGTAGGCCGGCGTCGTGGACCATCTGGCACAGCCGCTTGCTGCTCGCGCGCATCGCCGTCATGGGTCTTGAGTGGGCACTTTTGCGCTTATTAGTGTAGGTGCTTAGGCAAATGCTTAGGTGCGTATGATGTGGTAGATGCATTGGAATGGAGGGGCGCCTTTATATGAGTGCAAACTACGTTGCATTCACATCGTGCTGCCTCTTTTCCCGGTCCTCCCATTACTTCCCTCATGCATTCACACGATGCTAATTGAAGGAGGATGCTTCATTGGCCGTTCAACATTTCAGGAACTGCTACCCTCTACCTCGTCTGCATAAGCCGTATCGGGAACTGCGCCACCTGCTATCAAATTGAATAGTACTGCACCGCCCACTACACGCTTGGCTGAACACGCCTCCTCGCCTCCATCTATACTTAATTACTGAATTTTAGATGCAGAAATGAGATACTGCTAGTAATTTTTAGCTTCATATTTTGACAAATCGCAGTGTTACAAGATTGGCAAATGGCAATGATACTAGATTAACAAATGTCCATCTTTCTAGTTTGACAAATGGCAACATACCCAATATGACAGATGCAATTGCACCAAATTGTTTGTAAGTGGTTCACACGGGTCATCCAAAAGAACCGTTTGTGTTCAAGAGATGCACAAATCCCGCTCTCACTTTGCATACGGGTGTTCTATCTGAAACCATCATGCTTCACTACAAAAAAATACACTTCCGTGATGATACGAGTTTGTCACAGTAGGTCACGTTTTCTGTCATGCATGTACATCCATGACAAATTTATGACAGAATGAAGATAGTCATACTTGTGCTGTCGTAGAAGTGTTCCATGACATTACCAAAATTATCATCATGGAAGTGCTTTCGATAAGGGTGACCGACACGTGGCATCCACCATAACGGGACGCTGTTAAGCTATCGGGTCCGGTTTTGGATCCGATAAACCGCTAACAGCCACGACCAATGTTGATTTTCCACGTGTAAAATTCTCATTGGCCGACGGAACCACGCGTCAGCTCCGTGTTGGCACAGGTGTCACTCATCCAACGGTCGATATGGGCCTATGATATGTTGACATGTGGATGGGCCCAAAAGTGGCCATAAAGTTTAAATGGGTCGGCCCAACTAAAGGCCCACAAGATTTTACAGACCATAATGGGCCGGCCCAGCTAAAGGCCCACAAGATTTAGCAGACCACAATGGGCCAGCCCAGCTAAAGGCCCACAAGATTTTGCAGAACATAATGGGCCGGCCTAGCTAAAGGCCCAACATTCTTAGTTAAGGCCCGCACAACTAGTGTCAAATCGGCCCGTCAACGGCATGTCCTAAACTTTTCATCATCATGGCCCATGGTCACTTCTGGCCCGTTAACAGTCCGCTAAGTATATGGGATGAATTACGGCCTGGTGTATTTCTGGCCTGTTAAAGGTCCTGCTTCATTTGGGCTCATTTACAGGCCATTGAAACTTTCAGCCCATAAACGACCGTGAATGATTTGGGTCATATTCGGCCATGTCTGACATTCGGCCTGTTAGAGGCCCACTATAGATTTGGGCCACTTTCGGCCTGTTAACATCAGACGAAATCCATGGGCCATATGTGGCCCAACGTCACATTGGGCCCATTAACGGCCCATATAAAAATGACGATAATCTAGCCCGACCGAACTTCCGGCCTGTTAAAGGCCCATGTATTAGGTCGGCGCATTTACGGCCCGTTCGAATTTCAGCCCGTGAAAGATCTGCATCGTAAATGGGCCACCATTTTGGCCTGCTAAGACCAGTGGTTTTTTTGGCACAATCAGGGCCCAATCTCACTTTCGGTCTATTAAAGGCCCATGTTTTTTATGGGCTCGAGATATTTACACCTGTAAACGACCTATTGTTACTGAGGGCCCAAATTATGTTTAGGCCTGTTAAAGGCCCACTATGGGCACAGGCCTACCAGAAAAATATGAAAGCTTATGCTGATTTAGGCCCAGATATTTTTAGTGGGCTACATGCAAATTTCAGCCCATAATCGTTTTTAGCCCAACCGAATGGGCCCATTTAATGTTGGCATGTTGGGCTCCTATGAAGCTTTCGACCGAATACATTACTAAGATAAACCTACACTATACAAAAATAGCGTCGTAATTACTGCAGCCTTTGGCAGCATCATAAATGTTGTATTACAACAAAATAAATTTCAACCATACAACAAAAGGCTTGTTGGCATAAATTTTACAGTTCTTGCAGATAAAGCACCATAAGATGTATAGAAGCACAGATCATTTGACCTGAGTGCTAATGTTTCAGGCTGTAGAATCTGATGGAGCAGCATGATCTTCACCTTTTTTCCGTCATTGCTCTTGAACAATGAAGCGAATGTCTGATAGTCTGGTTTCAAAACCATTCATATCTTGGCGACATTTCTCAACCACTATTCTTGTTTCCAAAAGCAGCGTCCATTAGGGATTGGACTTGTGTATGGAGCATGATATATCACTGCCTAGCAGGAAGATTTTTGTTCAAGATGGCGATTTGGACGAGGCTACCTTGACAACCAACCCAGAATTACGCAGGAAGGTGCTTTTTTGCACTGTTAGTGGAGAGATACTGACGCACTGCAGCAAGAGTTGACATTGTGCATGTGGTAGCCTCGTCACCTTCAGGTGGTTGTGGCTGTTCAATCATTTGTTCCATAGCTTCCTGAAAGTTTGAAGTTGTAGATTAGTGTACCAGATAAGTTACTAATGAGACAAAAACAAACAAATTAGGTTACACGCTTATACATAACTTATTTTGGTGAACTCTTGTAATACATTAGCATGTATTGTAGTGCCAACTACATAATAAAATCACTTTCGAACATATGTCCATGTAGCATGCCCATCAGTATTGTCTATTTCCTCACATTCGTTGACATCTAAGGATAAAGAGACATGGTTTAAAGTAGGATGAACATAGTATGACATCATTCATATCATGGGCAAACAGATATAAAACAAACAGGCTATTTTATCATTGTGTGCGCACGTGAACATGACAACTAGATTATAGATCAAGACCAAAATAATATCCTTCATCTCTTTTAAACCATGTAAGGTGAAATGATACATTAAGACAACTCTGTATAAAAGTGAACAGAGTAACTGTCATTGGTTGGAAACCAAGTTGTTAAATGAACACATTACAGTACCAATCAGTTCAAAGGCAGGAGGAGTAAGGACTTACAACAGCGGCTTGAACTGGTGTGCTCATGCCCTTCATCTTGCCGGTGTGGCAATCCTTGAAGATTTGCACTGCATTCAGTCCAGGTTCTTTTTGGTCCGCACAGGCTTTCCTCTGTATTTGGAACAAGTCAATATAGATACAATAATATGGCACAGAAAAAAGAAGGAAGTAGCAGCTATTTACAAGAGCCTCGCAGTGTGCAACATAGCTACGGGATCCTGTTGTCTGTTGGGATTTCACTTTAGAACGGTTGGTCTTGTTCTTCAAACAGTTAGCCTAGAAGAAGATACACTTGTAAGGCACATACATAAATACAAGTTCAATATATAGTCTGATCAAATACATATAGCCTACCTGATACTTTGGATCAGACCAGTGTTTAACGAGGGCTGTCCATTCTTCATCTGTAATATATTCCCCTTGAGATGTTTGGGCGATTTCAATGTTAGCCTTGCCTTCAAAGTGAGATTTTCTAAGGTGGTACCAATCTTGTCATGCAGAAAGCGGTGAAAAACATGAGTGCATGCTTGTTTAGTTGCATCATCTTTCGGATCCAACTTGAACCTCATCTGTTGTAAAAAGAATGTGAGTCTTATTAGGGGGAAGCTAGAAAGTATGGGACAGAGCAAGACAATATTACTAATTGTGATGAATAACATTACTTACGGATAAATGGTCAAGGAAGGTGTTAAACTGGTATTGTCTTTCTCATTCCTGTCTTTGGATCCACGTTAGAGCATACATGCATGACACCTAACGGCAACGGCTGCCTCGATACTAACTTGGCTGACTCTGCAAGCATCACGTGGCCTTTTAAACCTTCCTCAAAATGGATCTCCATTCTTCCTCCTTTAGATTTTGTTAATCACAAGCATTATCCCGATGTCTATTTCGCTTGCGCCCGTGGTGCTAGTTCAACAACGAATATGGAAAGTGTTTGTGTACATCAAACTGTGAGAGTACATATAAAGGAGCATGCAAGCGCAACTTGACTCGGTCAGTACCGTCTTGGTGTTGATGCTCATGAGGTTCATCTGATCTTGCCAAGTCCTGTTGTGTCGGTGATTAGCTTCAAGTAGTGCTAGGTGTGAAGGCAGCTTGGGAACTGGCGATTCAAGAAGAAAGCGAACGAGTAACTCGTTGAGATCTTTGGTACAATTGAAGCGGATGTCGCAATGGTGGAGCAGGTGATACTGTGTTTGTAGATTTAGCCGGTGGACTTGGACCTTCTACTGCACTAGTACCAGCAGAATCTGGACGGCAGATCCTTTTCCGTTTAACCCGACGAGTAACACCACTCCCTACTATATTATTTTCCTTGCTCTTTTTTGACTATGCCATGTCACGCCGTACCCACAACACAAAAGAATAAAATCGCTCTTCAGAACTCATTGATGCATGATACAGACAAGCAATACTTTGATGTAAGACAACCGTATGAGGATGTAATATGTAAGAAAAACAAGACGGCATGACATATTCACAGCTACGATGTGTAAACTAAGCAGAAGGATTTTCAAGAAAATAGAAGTAATGCTAGACACCATATGAAAGATGCAACCAATATTACTCTGCCAAGTTAAAAGTGTCTTGTCACAAGTGGCAATTCGAAAAATTAGAAGCAGTACAACGTAGAAATCAATGCAAGATGCAACCACTATCAAACTGCCATGTTAAAAGCGTCCAATCAGGAGTCACTGATGCAGGATACACAACAGCAGTACTTTGATGTAAGAACATGGTATGATAGATAGATGTAGCGTATTCTAGACGCAGAACGCCATGTCATATGCATATGTATAACATATAAACTCAGCGGGTGCTATTTAATCAACATAGAAGAAATACAGGTTAGACAACATATGCAACATGAAACAAATTATCACACTGTAAACTTAGAGCAAGCACCTGCGATGGTGGAGTACGGGAGATGAACTCATCATGTAGACTTGGGACTTCAACTTCATTAGCAGTAGCAGTGGCAAATCTAGAGAGTCTCTATTTGCGTCGATGCGGGGGACCACCAACAACCCCTAACTTACTCTTTTCCTTCCTATTTTCTGATATTGCCTTATGAAGTCAAAACCACAAGAAGATGAATAAAGTTAGCTCTGCATAACTGGTTGATGCATGATACAGACGAACACTACTTTGATGTGAGGCAAGCGCATGATAGGAGGATGGAATATATATGAAAAAACAGTAAGCGGGAGGCATTTCAACAAAGTTAGAAGAAATGAAAGCTAGGGACCATATGAACATGCAACCAATATCACTCTATCAGGTAAAAAGTGTCTCAGAAGTGCCATTTCAAGAAATTAGAAGCAGTACAAGCTAGAAGACAATACAAGATGCAACCAACATCACAGTCCCAAGTTAAATGTGTCTTATGGGTAAGTGATCGTTGCAGGTATAAGTTGTAAGCTACGCAGATGCAATTCAACATAATCAGAAGCAATACAAACTAGACATCATACGGAAAACGCAACCACATATAACAGTTCCAAGTTAGAGCAAGCACCTGTGATGGTGGAGTAGGGGAGATGTGCTCATCATGTACATGTATGTTTTAGAAACAGGAACACGTGTCATATTCACAGGCATTATGTGTAAAGTAAGCAGATGCAATTCAACAAAGTTAGAAGCAATACAAGCTAGACATCATACGCAACATGCAACCACATATAGTAGTGCCAAGTTAGAGCAAGCACCTGTGATGGTGGAGTAGGGGAGATGTGCTCATCATCATCTACACGACTACGTTGACTGTCCAGCCTTGTGTTGTCTTGTGAATCTTGTTGGGAGGATGGCGGAGTAGAATCTGTAGAGATCCCCTGTTTGAGTTGCTCCGAAGGACCACCATCATCCACTGCCGGACTAATTTCATTCAGCTGTAATGATTTTGCATTGTGAAGTCAAACTGATAAGAAAAAGGAATAAAATTCGCTCTTCAGAACTCATTCATGCATGATACTGACGAATACTACTCGGATGAAAGGCAAACACATGATGCAAGGATGGAATATGTATGAAAAACAGGATGGCGTGACATATTCACACCTATGATGTGGTAACTAAGCAGAAGGCATTTCAACAAATTAGAAGCACTGCAAGCTAGACACCATATGAAAGATGCAACCAATATCACTCTGCCAAGTTCAAACTGTATGGCGTTTCAACAAATTAGAAGCAGTACATGCTAGAAATCATATGCAAGACACAACCAATATCACAGTGGTGACGTAAAGGTGCCTTATCATAAGTGACTGATGCGGGATATGCAAGAACAGTAGTCTAATGTAAGAACATCGTGTGATCAGATATAGTATGTTCTAGAAACAGGAACATATGTCATATTCATAGGCATTAGGTGTAAAGTAAGCAGATGCAATTCAACAAAGTTAGAAGCAATACAAGCTAGACATCATATGCAACATGCAACCACATATAATAGTGCCAAGTTAGAGCAAGCACCTGTGATGGTGGAGTAGGGGAGATGTGCTCATCATCTACACAGCTACGTTGACTGTCTAGCCTTGCGTTGTCTTGCGAATCTTGTTGGGAGGATGGCGGCGTAGAATCTGTAGAGAACCTCCGTTTCAGTTTCTCGGAAGGACCACCATCATCCAATTCCTTGCCAATTTCCTTCGGCTTTATTGATTTTGCATTGTGAGGTCAAACCGACAAGAAAAAGGAATATAATTTGCTCTTCAGAACTCATTCATGCATGATACTGACGAACACTACTCTGATGAAAGGCAAAGTCATGATACGAGGATGGAATATGTACGAAAAAATGGACGGCTTGACATATTCACACCTATGATGTGGTAACTAAGTAGAAGGCACTTCAACAAATTAGAAGCACTGCAAACTAGACACCATATGAAAGGTGCAATCAATATCACACTGCCAAGTTAAAACTGTCTTGTCATAGGTGGCGTTCATCAAACTAGAAGCAATACAGGCTAGAAATAATATTCAAGACGCAAACCAATATCACACTGCCAACTAAAGGTGTCCCATCATAAGTGACTGATGCAGGATACACAAGAAGAGTAGTTTCATGTAAGAACATGGTGTGATAGACACATATAGTATGTACCAAAAACAGGAAAGCGTGTCATATTCACACGTATCATGTGTAAGCTAAGCAGATGCAGTTTACACTAATTAGGAGCAATACAAGCTAGACACCATATGCAACATGCAACCAGATATCACACTGCCAAGTTAGAGCAAGCACCTTGGATGGTGGAGTAGGGGAGCGGAGACTTGGACCTTGCTATGCACTATCAGTACAAGGAGAATCGGTACAGATGCTCCGTTTATGTTGCTGCAGAGGACCATCATCACCGCCTTCCTTACTCTTTTCCTTCCTCTTTCTTGATTTTGCCTTGTCAAGTCAAAACCACAAGAAAAAGGAATAAAATTTGCTCTTTAGAACTCATTGATGCATGATACTGACGAACACTACTTTCATGTAAGGCAGCCGCATGATAGGGGGATGGAATATGTATGAAAAATAGGACGGCATGACATATTGACATGTATGATGTATAAAGTGTAAACTAAGGACAAGGTGCTTGAACTTGTTAGAATCAATGCAAGCTAGAAACCATATGAAAGATGAAACCAATATCACTCTGCCAAATTAAAAGGGTGCCCTAACAAATGTATTTGACCAAATTAGAAGCAATACATGGCAACAAGCTAGAAATAATATGCAATATGCAATAAATAAAGGTGACTCATCGTAGGTGATTGATGCAGGATACAGAAGAGAGGTAGTTTCATGTAAGAACAAGGTTAACACATAGATGTAGTATGTACCAAAAATAGGAAGGCATGTCATATTCACATGTATAATGTGTAAACTAAGCAGATGCAATTTACCTTAATTAGAAGCATTACAAGCTAGACAACGTATGCAACATGCAACCACATATCACACTGTGAAGTTAGAGCAAGCACATGTGATGGTGGTGTGGGGGAATTGCGGTCATCAACTAGAGAGCTATGTTGACTATCTTCATTTAGCCTTGCTGTTTTGAGAATCATGTGGGGAGGATGACACTGCACTCTTTAAACGATTATGGTGTCTCAGAGTAACCCACTTGGGTGACTGTCTCATCATAAGTGATTAACGAGGGATACAAAAGAGCATTAGTTTGATTTACGAACATGGTTAATAGACATATGTAGTATGTATCAAAATCAGGAAGGCATGTCATTATCAAAGGTATAATGTGTTGTAGCGACCAGACCTCAAACAGTCTGATCTCTGTGCTCAGTGTCATCCCTGGATCAGTAATGCTGACACCACACAGTACTCGGAGGATTTATAACAGAGTAGCAATCACACACTTACTACAATCGAATGTCTCAAGAGAGAACTTAGTAAAAATAAATATGGCTTAAGGCCATCTAATATGATAACAGCGGAAGGCTTGGAAGAATAAGCGAGTCCATCAACTCCAACGGCATCACTGAGTATAGAACCACGACCTAAGCACCTTACTCGTCGTTTGAAAAGTCTGCAACATGAAACGTTGCAGCTCGAAAACGGGTCAGCACATGGAATATGCTGGCAATGTAACACATAAAGAATAATGAAATGATAATCCTATACTACATGCATATATGGCTGGTGGAAAAGCTCTATGGTTACAGTTTTGCAGAAAGCCAATTTTCCCTACTGCAAAGGAATAAAATTTACTTAACTATCATGTGGTTGTTAAACATTGAGAATGGTTGACAACATTCTCAATCTCAATTAAAAGTACTCATTAACAACCCAAAAAATATTAATTAAAATAACATGATGAGATTCACATGATATCCAAGTACTAGATACTCAAGATGTCCATAACCGGGGACACGGCTAACCATGATTAGTCTATACACTCTGCAGAGGTTTGCGCACTTTTCCCCACAAGACTCGATCGCCTCCGTTTGATTTCTCGCACTACATGGTGTTTGAGAGACGGATGACAGAGACATAGTCTTTCAGAAGCGCTAGCACCTTACATGTGGGTAGACCGTACCAACCTACAACCCCTACATCTGCTAGTCTACCCAGAAGAGTTTGCACAACTTAGTCAACTACGCCAGAGCCCATAATGGCTTGTGGCTGCACACGAAGTTTCTAGTTTGAAATAATCTCATGATCCCTTTGAGCACGGGTGGCGGTCCAAGAAATACAGGGCAAGTCCTGATAGAAACCAGGTGCCTCAATCCACCCAGATGTGTGTTTAAGTTACCACCTTAAATAAACCATTCAATAACAATCTCACATCTGTCATGGATACACTCACCCAATCCACGTCTACTAGCATAGCATGGCATGATCACTACACCACGACACTTTATTCCCTACTGATGTGTGTTGGCAAAAGTCATTTTCGCCGACCGACGGTTAGTTGAAGAAACTTCTAAGTGATAGTTGGTCGGGAAAACATTTGTACAGCGAGAGACGGTCGGTCGGGAATACAAAAGTCTCTGCTGTCGAACAGTCGCTCGGGAAAGATCATATCCTCATCCAACGATCGGTCGGCAAATAACGCCGACCAACAGTAGGTGGTAAATGGGCTGCTACATGACGAAAACATTTGGCGCGGCCCAGCCCACGATTTTTCTTTTTTCTCTCAAAACCTAGAACTGCCCAGGGCGCCTCACTCAATCCCCTTTCTCCCTCGTCTCAATCCACCCCTCTCTCGTACGGCGCCACCTAGGGTTGCGACTCACGCCGCCGCCCGCCCGGCCATCGCAGGGCCATCCCTCCTTCCACCACCAGCCATCCTGGGCCAACAAGGAAGGCCCACCTCCCCTCCATCCCATGGCGCCATTGCCCCAACCCATGCCCAGCTCCCTCTTCCCACCTTTCCATGGCAGCAGATCTGAGGGGTGGGGGTGGGGGAGGGGCAAGGGCCCTTCGCTCCCGGTGGTCTGAAGCGAGGCAGGCGGCCTCTGCTTCCTCCACGTCCAACGAAGTAGGAACAGGGCGGCAGGTGGCCCCAGCTCTCCCATCTACTTTCAGTGACCACGAGTAGCCACCCATGGCAGCAACGACATGGGTAAGATCTTTCTCCCTCATATGGTCTCCATCCTCTCCTCTCTTCCTGTAGTATACATATTTCAACCCCCAGCGATGGACCCAGGCACCACGTTGGTGCAACAATTTTATCTTAAGAAAACTAACTCTGCTTTGATTCATGGCTTGGTTTTGCTATGAGGAGCAGTGTTTCCTTCTTTCAACATGTTATCTATTCAATATCTATTTTACTTGTGTGAATCCTTTGTTTCAGACCTAAAATGTTTCCTCGGAATGAATAATTTGTGCCACAGTGAATCATTGCTGCCATTATCTGAATAATTCGAGATTGATCTTTTATTCAATGCCATTTAGTGGATGTGTGTCAGCTTATAAGATTACAAATACATGAAACATTTCTCCTCTTGTTATTGTACTTAGCTTTCCAGTGATGACAAAAACAAGGCCGTTCACAAGACTACGACCACTGGTGACAAGAGGCTTCAAAGGACCTTGAAAAGGGTAGGAGCGAACATCATTCTTTGTATCGAAGAGGTCAACATTGCCAAGGATGACGTAGTTATCCAATTTCAGAATTCAAAACGTGAAATGTTGACATGTTAAACAATTAATGCTATAGAACTGAGGATCTTCTTACAGATTTCTTCTAACATTGGTGATTCTTGATTTCCCCTAGTGCAAGCATCCATCACTTCAAACACATGGGTTGTCACTTGTCAGTGGAACACCACAGACAAAAAGTAAGTCTTTTCTTTAGAATTTCATGGCTTAATTGTTTCATTAAGTAGCTTTCTTTCTCTGGAGCAACATAAATATCTTTAAGATATGTCAAAAAGCTTTGGCAGTGGTCCGATCATTATTTGTACATCTGGTTTTAAGTTTGATCGGTATGTATATATTATTAATGTAGATGGCATATGATATCAAATTGAACTGCTTGTCCATCTAAATCAGTCCGTTATGTTTTCAAAGTGAGGTTGCAGTGTACTTTTGCTAATATCAGAGTTGAATATGTACACCTTGCCTCAAACTCCAGTCTTAGTTACTTTGTAGTTTATTTATATATGCAATAAAAGTAGTTGCTAACCAAACTATTAAATTCCACTTGTACCATATATGTTCTTTCAGAGCAGTACTACATTCTTTGACTTGACATAACTGCAATTTCACCTTTGGCTCTTTACTTTTTACAGAGCTGCAAGATCTGCAGGCAACACTTATCAACCAACTTCTGTAAGGTCTGACTGGTTTTGGATAGGTGAGTATTTTGACACATCTTGAGTTTTGTCATACTATTTGACTAGTTTTTGTTTCACTCTTTTTTCTTATTCTCACTTCCGCTGTGTAATTGAGGTTATGCCAGGTTGCTTGTTTTTCCTTATCTGGTCATATCGTCATGAATGATATGCCAAATCTTATTTTTTTGAGCATGCAAGTGATGAAACCTAGATTTGATTATTGTTTTGTCTTTGTGGTCGGTATCTAGCTGAAATAAATTTTGCATCATAGACATTAGCCACTAAAGATGGCCAACTCCTTGATTTATAAGTGAGTCTGCATACTTTGTTAAGTTTGAGGATTGGTAATAAAATAGGTACTTACCATGATACATGAATTTGGTGGTTCCAGGGTAAGTACCTATTTTATTATTTCAGCAGCATACATGATTAATGCTGTTATATTAAGTGTAATGAATACATGATTGATGTACGCGCATCCATTATTATTTTATTTGGGAGATACTATATTTTTCTTTATAATAAGTGTAATGAATACATCCATTTCTGTGTGATGGCATTGCAGAAATATTCGATAGAGAACTCAGTAATCAAACTTGCCCACATGTTAACATGTGAGGGTGCAACTGAATTGCTGTACATGAATGTGGAACAAGAGAGGAAGAACTGAGGATTCTTCAAGAAGCTGCTTCTATTTATGCACAATGGCATTGTAGCCAGGTAAGATGTACATAGGCCTTTTCTGGTTGCTTGTCTATCGATCATCCTTAGTCATTTGTGATTAGCATATGAAAGCACAAGTACGACTGTACTTTTCTTATATGAATAGAAGAACCACACCATCGGTGGACGTACATTCATACTACTATATTGCGGTCCATTTCGGATAATAAGATAGGTTACAAATTGAATGTCAAAGAGTTGGCTGGTCATTTTGCATCAGTCCTGATATAATTTTGCATCATTTCAGATGATTTTCTGAAGTTTTAAGTGTGTACCAAACCAACTGGATATTATAGATGCACTTGTTACTTTTACTTCAAACCATTGACACCCTGAAGTTTGTAGGGTTCAATAGACACATGGTGTGGTAGCATTTGCCTATCTACCTGAAAGGTTTGCGTGAGGTTACCAATATCGATTATTGTCGTGTGCTATAGAAATGGACTTTCCGATACCAGCAAGTGTGTGGACTTACCATGTAGTATTTATACACTTGAATTCACAATAGCTAGACCATCCAATTGGTACATAAGTTTATCATTGTTTTACACTTTTAGTTCTTGGTCAGCATTGATTTGTTCTCTCCATCAAAAGAACTAATTGCTCAATTGAAAGAGAAGTGAAATAGAGTCGTTGTCAATTTTTTAACAATGTTCAGATTATTTAATTGGTTTCCCTGTGTTCTATTGAAGACTAAAATATGATTTATGGTATACGGGTACAGAGCCTACTTTCTGCAATTAGTACAGAACACTGCTAGTTGCTCTTAATAATAGTTAAATTTGTCAGAACATTATATCTTGTTTACACTGCTAGATGATTATTGCTTAATAGTAATAGTTAATTTGGCATTACGTAACACTCCAATTAGCACATCCATAGTACGTAATGTAGCTTAATACATCGCTAGTTGCTTTTAAAGTGGCTATTTATTAATCCTGGTTCTAGGCCAATATAGTACATGGTATCTTTATCAAGATCTTGACTAACTATCCAGAAAAAAAGATCTTGACTAACTATATTTCAATATGGCAAGACGCTGTAATTTTTCCATTCTACCCAGCCATGAAGAAGGCGCCCACCCATGAGCTATTAATCAGCAAGTATCGGGAAAAACCTAGTATTTATAATCTGTATGTACAGATTAATAAGCGATGTACATATATTTAGTTATCATGCGATGCTGGTTATGCCTTTATAAATTGCAAAAGAAATGTGTAAACTGGTTCTACGTTTGAGATACTAATTCTATATTTCCGATATATTTTTCCTTGTATGGCCTGAATAGTAAAGCAAATGTTGGTCATTCGCACAACTCATTTTTGTTACTCTTATACCTATGACACTGTATTCCCTACGGACATTTTTTTTGGAAACAAGTGTTGGAATATTGGCTGCTGGTACCTATGCAAGAACTTAAGTATGTCCCTAGGAACACTAAATGCTCAAGAATAAATGCAGAGGGATTCTATGCCACACCCATGGCCACTGCTGGGAGTCGATTGGTGGTCTTCATGTTCCGCTACTTTTATAGATTAGATAAGTGTATTCCTCATTTTGTGCTCATGTGTGTGCACAGTGCAGATATGAATTCTGCCTGTATTCAATTTTATAAATTAATTGAACATTCTAATAATTGAGACTTCTTTATCTTCTGTAGGAAGCAAACATAAGGAAACCATGAAGCCGACGATCCGCATCAACAGGATGTTTTAGCTTTCATTTTGTACAACTGATGTCTCATAATTGTGTTTTTTTGATGTCCTTATGTAAACCTGATGTATGGTATCTTGTCTTGCTGGTTAGAACAGATTGAACTGTATGTATGTCGCAATTAGTTAATGGAATAAAAATGGTTTGGTGCACCTGATGTGAACCCGATGTATGATGTCTTGTGATTATGCTTAGAACACATGAACTATATGTATGTTACAATCAATATGATATGCTAATTAAAGTTATGGTTGGCTAAACAAAATGTTGAGGAATTATTGGTCGGGAAAAGAAAACGCCATCAGATTGTTGGTCGGCAAAAGAAACCCCATCAAACAGTCGGTCGGGAAAGGCTAACACAAGGCCCAACAAAATGTTGGTTGGGAAAGAATACCCATCCGATAGTCGGTCGGGAAAGGCCCATGGTTACCCTAACGGACTGTTGGTCGGGAAAGGCCCATGGCAGGCCCAACAAACTGTTGGTCGAAAAATACCACTTAGCCATCAAGCAGTCGGTCGGCAAAGACATGTCGGTCGGGAAAAGGCTTTCCCGTCTGGACTTTCCCCAACAGACAACATCGGTCGGCAATAGTCTTTCCCAACCGACTGTCTATCGGCGGACGTTGTTTTTCCGACCAACTTGTGTGTCGAGGATGTAGTGTTGTGGTGTAGTGGATAATCAAACATAGAAGTAACTCCCAAGGGTTTGATAACAAAACAGGTAATAGGTACTACCTCATCTACTTCCCATCCCACAATTTAAAAAGATCCTAAATCAATGCAATGTTTGAGGATAGATCTAATGCATAAAAACTGGGTAGTAGAAAATGTATGATCAAAGTGTTACTTGCCTTGCCGATGATCCGCGGAACCTAGAGACTCGAAGTAACAAGCGGCGCACTCCGGGTATTCTATCGCAGACAAACAAATAAGCATACAATAAGTACTCATCTAATGCACAGGTAAAACTCAAATAGATCTAACCAGATAGATCAACTTAAGAACACCGGTTTGCAAAAAGAATCAAATCAAACGAAGCAACGGAAGTCAAACGGCGGAAGAAAACAGCTTCGTTTTACTAATCTGGATCTAATTCCAATTTTAAAGAAGCAAAAACTTGTTTAAGTAGATTATTCGGAAAGAGGGTTTCGAGACGAAACTCTAGGCGCTTGAATCGCCTCATTCCGATAAACGAGCGAAAGGTATACTAAAACGAAAATCGGATCAGGAATCGCGATCAGAAAAATCACGGATTAAATCCGAGAAAAAGAAAAACGACGAACGGGTTAACGAACAAACGTTCGTTAACTAAACTAATCTGACGAACGCGTTCGTTAAAAAGAATGAACGAACGAACGTTCGCTATTTAACCTAAACCGAAAAAAACGAAACTAATAAAAAAACGAAAATAAAAAAACCAAAAAAAACCGAAATAAAAACCGAAGAGAAACCGCCCGGTTTTCTAAAATAAACCGGTGGCACGTGGTTCGAGGCGGCGGCAAACCTCGTCGGCGGCCGAGTCCGGGTCCGTGGCATGGCGGCGATCCGGCGGCAAGGCTACTGGGCGGTTCGGGCTAGGGTTTGCCCCGGGTGGGCTGCCCCGACTTCTAAAGCCTGCCGGGCCAGAGTCCCGGACGGACACGGCCCGGTTAGGTCGGTGGCGCGTTTTTTTTAAATAATTACGCGCAGAAAAAAAAGAAATACTAAACGGACTCCAAAAATCCCGAAATAAATTTTCCCCGGCTTCTAAAATCAAGCCGGATTTAATGAACATTTATTTGGGGTCTAAATGCAATTTTGAAAAACGCGCATTTTTCTAAATTCAAATAAAAAGGTGAAAAACTCCAAAATAAAATCTTATTTGATTTTATTATCAAATCTTCTTTATTTCTTTATTTTGGGAAAGTCATTTTATTCCCTCTCTCATATTTTGGTAGTAGAAATAATTGAAGATAAAATAATTAAAATGAAATGATCCTATTTTCAAAATTTGAGAAAACTCAAATATGAAAATAACGAAAATCCCCAACTCTCTCCGTGGGTCCTTGAGTTGTGTAGAATTTCTAGGATCGAGCAAAAATGCAATGAAAAATATGATATGCAATGATGCTCTACGTATAACATTCCAAATTGAAAATTTGGGATGTTACAAACCTACCCCCTTAAGATGAATCTCGCCCTCGAGATTCGGGTTGGCTAGAAAATAGGTGAGGGTGGTCCTTAAGCAAATCTTCCTCTCGCTCCCAGGTGGCTTCATCCTCTGTGTGGTGGCTCCACAGAACTTTGCAAAACTTAATGACCTTGCTGTGAGTAACTCGACTGGCAAACTCGAGAATCTTAACTGGCAAATCATCATTCAACTGAATCGTTTCTAGTGGCACGGTATCTCTCAGTGGTATATCAGCCATCTCTGCGTGACACTTCTTCAACTGAGAAACATGAAACACATCATGAACACCTGTCAATCCTTCGATTAGTTCCAACTTGTACGCAACTTCTCCCATACGTTCCAAAACACAATAAGGTCCTACAAATCGGGGTGCTAACTTTCCTTTAACACCAAAACGCTTAACTCCTCGAAGTGGCGATACTCGAAGATAAACTCGCCTCCGACTTCAGATTTCTCCTTGCATTTTGAATCAGATAACTCTTACATCTTGGTAGGCTACCTTGAGCCTATCGCGAATCAACTTTACTTTCCGTTCGCACTCCTTAATCAAATCTGGTCCAAACAATGGCGGTCTCCAACTTCATCCCACAACAACGGGTCCTGCACCTCCTTCCGCATAAGGCTTCGAAGGTGCCATCTTCGCACTGGTGCAGTAATCGTTGTTATAAGAAAACTCCGCATACGGCAAGTTGTCATCCCAACTTGATCCATAATCCAAAGCACAAGCTCTAAGCATATCCTCCAAAATCTGGTTAACTCTCTCGGTTTGTCCATCTGTCTGTGGATGAAAAGTTGTGCTAAACTCCAGCCTGGTTCCCAAAGTTTCGTGCAACTGCTTCCAGAACTTTGAGGTAAATTGGGTTCCTCTATCTGATACGATAGTTCTCGAAACTCCATGCAAGCATACAATCCTTGTCATGTATATCTTAGCCAATTTGGCACTGCTGTAGGTAGTCTTTACTGGAATGAAATGAGCTACCTTTGTCAAACGGTCGACTACCACCCAAATCGAGTCATAGCCTGAACGAGTCCTGGGCAATCCTGTGATGAAATCCATACCTAGTTTATCCCACTTACATTCGGGTATAGGCAATGGCTGTAACAATCCTGCTGGCTTCTGATGTTCTTCCTTCACCCTCTGACATACATCACAAACTGCTACATACTCTGCAATGTCCTTCTTCATTCCGGTCCACCAGAAAGTATTCTTCAAATCCAAATACATCTTGGTATTTCCTAGGTGAATCAAATATGGTGAATCATGTGCCTCTTGTAGAATCAACTTCCTGATCTCCGGGTCATTGGGCACATAAACACGGTCTTCAAACCATAGGGTATCGTGCTCATCCTCATGAAATCCCTTAGCTTTTCCTTCGCTCATTTTCTCTTTTATCGAGGCAATCTCTTTGTCAGTCTTCTAGGCTTCCCTGATCTTGTCCATCAAAGTTGACTGAATCTCCAATGCTGCTACATAGCCTCTCGGAACTATTTCCAAACATAGCTCTCGAAGGTCCTCGGCTAACTCCTTTGGTATTTCTCCCATCATTAGTGTGTTGACGTGACTCTTACGGCTCAATGCGTCTGCTACAACGTTAGCCTTTCCGGGGTGATAATGCAATCTCATATCGTAATCCTTGATGAGTTCCAACCATCTCCTCTGCCTGAGATTTAGCTCCTTCTGCGTGAGGATGTACTTCAAACTCTTGTGATCCGTATACACCTCACAATGGTTCCCAATGAGGAAATGTCTCCATGTTTTCAACACATGCACTACGGCTGCTAACTCCAAATCATGCGTAGCATAATTTAGCTCATGAGGCTTAAGCTGTCCTGAAGCATACGAAACAACTCTTCCCTCCTGCATAAGCACTGCTACAAGTCCTCTACGTGAAGCGTCGCAATACACCTCATAATCCTTGGTCTTATCTGGCAGAATTAACACTGGCGAGGTAACCAAACGTTTATTCAACTATTGGAAACTAGCTTCACACTCCTCAGTCCAAATGAACTTGGTATCCTTTTTCAACAATTCTGTCATAGGCTTCGCAATCCTTGAGAAATTCTCAATGAATCTCCGGTAGTATCCTGCGAGTCCAAGGAAACTCTGGATCTCTCCAACTGTTGTTGGTGCTTCCCAGTTTGTTACAGTGACAACTTTTGTGGGGTCTACTGCTATACCTTCTCCGGATATAACATGTCCAAGAAATACAACTTCCTTCAACAAAAACTCGCACTTGCTGAACTTGGCATATAACTGATGTTCTATGAGCTTCTCGAGTACCAAACGCAAATGCTCCTTATGTTCCTCTTCATTCTTCGAGTAAACCAAAATATCATCTATGAACACCACGATGAACTTATCCAAAAACTCCATAAACACTTTGTTCATCATGTTCATAAAATAGGCGGGTGCGTTAGTCAGACCAAATGACATAACGGTATACTCATACAGCCCGTACCTGGTGGTGAAAGCCGTCTTAGGTATATCCCGCTCTCGAATCTTCAATCGATGGTACCGATCGCAAATCGATCTTGGAAAACACCTTAGCTCCTTGCAACTGGTCAAACAAGTCATTGATCATCGGCAACGGGTACTTGTTCTTAATGGTCACTTCATTCAATCCTCGATAATCAACAACCATTCTTAATGATCATCCTTATTCTCCACTAGAAGTACTGGTGATCCCCAAGGCGAAAAACTTGGGCGAATAAAACGTTTATCCAGTAACTCCTTAATCTGCTTCTTAATTTCCTCCAAATCTTGGGCTGGCATCCTATACGATCTTTCAGATATCGCCCAAAGGCTCGGGCAAGAGTTCAATCAGGAACTCAATGTCTCTATCCGGTGGCATGCTTGGCAACTCTTCCGGAAACACGTCCGGGTAATCCCTTACCACTGGTACTTCTTCCTGCACAACTCTTGTTAAGGAATTTACATGTGTTCTCCTCGGCTCATGCCGTGATACATACTTGATTCTCCTCCCCTCTGGGGTGGTAAGCAAAATCGACTTACTGGCGCAATCTATGTTCCCTCCATACTTCGATAACCAATCCATGCCTAATATCACATCCAATCCTTGCGATTCCAGAACTATTAGGTCCGAGGGAAATACATAGTGTCCAATCCTTAATGGCAGTCGATCACACCATATACTAGCCATGTATTCTGCTCCAGGTGAGGTTACTAACATGGGTGACCTAAGGGCTTGGGTTGGTAGTTTATACTTATCCACAAATCCCCTTGATATGTATGAATGCGATGCACCAGTATCAAAAAGAACAACCGCAGAAAAGTCTTAACCAAAACTTACCTATTATCAAGGCCCTGGCTGAGCTTCAACCTCCTCCACGGTAACGTGGTTCACTTGTCCTTTGTTGAAAGGGTTCAGCTTCTTTCCGGAGCTCCCATTACCATTACCATTTTGGCCTTCTGGACAATCATTTGCATAATGCCCAGTCTTGCGGCACTTAAAGCAAGTGATGTGGCTCAGGTCTACCTTGGATGGTGTTGACGGGTTGGTGCGGTTTTGTCCATTGCTTCCTCCATTCCCGTTTCCATTCTTGGTGCCATTATGGTTGTGCGAGCTACCTCGTCCATGGGTATGCTGAAACTGTCCTCCTGTCTTTGGGGTAAATCAAAGTTCCTACTGTGCTCCAGAGTTATTCTTCCCCTGTCCATACTTCCTCTTGCGATAGTCAATCTGCTGCTGCTTCCCTTCAATCATAAGAGCACGATCTACCAACTCCTGGTAGTTATTGTAGGTGGCTACCATCAACTGCATGCTCATCTCATCATTCAGTCCTTCTAGAAACTTCTCCTGCTTAGCTGCATCTGTAGCAACATCATCTGGGCATAATGTGCTAACTTACTGAAATCATCTACATACTGGCCAACTGTCCGTCCTCCTTGGCGCAAGTTGCGAAACTCACGCTACTTCATGGCCATAGCTCCTGCTGAAACATGGGCAGTACGGAAAGCATTCTGAAACTGATCCCATGTGACAATGTCTATAGGGTAAGTGGCTGTAAAATTCTCCCACCATGCTGCTGCGGGTCCTTCAAGCTGATGTGCGGTAAATTTAACCCTTTCTCCATTTGTACATCCTGCAGTGGTCAAGTCCCTCCCTATCTTACGGAGCCAATCATCTGCAACAATCGGCTCGGTGCTACTCGAAAACACCGGCGGATTCAGCCTTAAGAAACGGGTCAAATGGTCAATGTGGTGGTGGCGGTGGGTTGTTGTTGTTGTTGTTGCCTTGGTTCTGTACCAATGTTTGAATCAAGGCATTCTGCTGCTGAATCAACTAAGTGATCTCTGGCGGGAAAACAAATCCGGGGTCGCGTCTCGGAGGCATCTGAGGGTTTAAAGAAAAGACGAGAGTTAAGAATAGAATGGGGTCTAGAGAGAAAACACTACCCATATGCACATGAGACAAATCACACAATATCACTCCAATTAATTCAAACAAGGGCATACAATGGTCTATCTATCGTTACAAAGTGCTGAAACTAATACTAATTTAAAATGGGGGAAATCTACTACTGTTATGGTGGTCAACTAGAAAAACTGCTCCGATGAAGACTCCATGATATCTGCTCCAGCTTCATCTTCGAAATCATCATCACTAGGATCGGAATCGGTGTCGTCGATGATGATGTAGTTCTGGACAGGTGCTATCTTCATCTTCTCCTCCGGGTGCTGAATTTCCCATGAGTTCTTCAATCTTCTCCTTAAGATCGCCGTTTTGTCCCACTAGATCTACAATCTCCTCCATGTAGTCCTTGCGAGTTGCCTTCAGTTCTCCTTCTAATTCGATAATCTTGGCTTTTGCTGTCTTCAACTCCATCATGTCTGCGCATATCTGTCCGGTTCTCCGGCTTCGAATGTGTGGTTTAACTCGGATGAAAGCTGCAATGGATCGATCCTTCTTAGTGCCAACTATCTCCCATTGTTCATCTCGGCACCCGCAAATCTGGTAGATAGTATCCTTGAGGTCTTCTTTGTAAACTTCTCCAATGCGCCCCATGGTTATGTGAGCTGCCATACTCTTTCCCAGACTCCAGGTTGGTGCATTGAAAACACACTCTATGGGCTTCGTGATTGGCGCAAACGTCCTTCCGGGAACTTGAGCTTGAATCTTCCAGCTCTTCTTGGGTAAAGTGGAATTGTAGGTCCCGGTGAAGCTTGGTAATCCAATGTTTAGGTACTTAGTGACTTCCTTCAGGTGTCGTCCAAAGGGTGTATCTTCATCCGGCTGGGTGAACTTGATCCTCGCTTCCGTCATCCTAAAAGAGTAGAAAAGATGAGGAGTTAGAAATGAGAAGAGAGAGTAGTGGTCTAGGGCTTTAGCTTAGTGGTCGTGTCCTGCAGTCAGCATGTTCTCTGATACCATCTTTGTAGCGACCAGACCTCAAACAGTCTGATCTCTGTGCTCAGTGTCATCCCTGGATAAGTAATGCTGACACCACACAGTACTCGAAGGATTTATAACAGAGTAGCAATCACACACTTACTACAATCGAATGTCTCAAGAGAGAACTTAGTAAAAATAAATATAGCTTAAGGCCATCTAATATGATAACAGCGGAAGGCTTGGAAGAATAAGCGAGTCCATCAACTCCAACGGCATCACTGAGTATAGAACCACGACCTAAGCACATTACTCGTCGTTCAAAAGTCTCGCAACATGAAACGTTGCAGCCCGAAACGGGTCAAGACATGGAATATGCCGCAATGTAACACATAGAGAATAATGAAATGATAAGCCTATACTACATGCATATATGGCTGGTGGAAAAGCTCAGGTTACAGCTTTTGCAGAAAGCCAATTTTTCCCTACCGCAAAGCGAATAAATTTATTTAACTATCATGGTGGTTGTTAAACATTGAGAATGGTTGATGTGATTCTCAATCCCAATTAAAAGTACTCATTAACAACCCAACAATATTAATTAAAATAACATGATGAGATTCACATGATATCCAAGTACTAGATACTCAAGATGTCCATAACCGGGGACACGGCTAACCATGATTAGTTTATACAATCTGCAGAGGTTTGCGCACTTTTCCCCACAAGACTCGATCGCCTCCGTTTGATTTCTCGCACTACATGGTGTTTGAGAGACGGATGACAGAGACATAGTCTTTCAGAAGCGCTAGCACCTTACATGTGGGTAGACCGTACCAACCTACAACCCCTACATCTGCTAGTCTACCCGTAAGAGTTCGCACAACTTAGTCAACTACGCCAGAGCCCATAATGGCTTGTGGCTGCACACGCAAGTTTCTAGTTTGAAATAATCTCATGATCCCTTTGAGCCTGGGTGGCGGTCCGAAGAAATACAGGCAAGTCCTGATAGAAACCAGGTGCCTCAATCCACCCAGATGTGTGTTTAAGTTGCCACCTTAAATAAAACATTAAATAACAATCTCACATCTGTCATGGATACACTCACCCAATCCACGTCTACTAGCATAGCATGGCATGATAAGCAAACGTAGAACTAACTCCCAAGGGTTTGATAACAAAACAGGTAATAGGTACTACCTCACCTACTTCCCATCCCACAATTTAATTATATCCTAAATCAATGCAATGTCTGAGGATAGATCGAATGCATAAAAACTGGGTAGTAGAAAAGGTATGATCAAAGTGTTACTTGCCTTGCTGATGATCCGCGAAACCTAGAGACTCAAGTAACAAAGGCGCACTCCGGGTATTCTATCATAGACAAACAAACAAGCATACAATAAGTACTCATCTAATGCAGGTAAAACTCAAATAGATCTAACCAGATAGTTCAACTTAAGAACTCCGGTTTGCAAAAAGAATCAAATCAAATGAAGCAACGAAAGTCAAACGGCGGAAGAAAACAGCTTTGTTTTACTAATCTGGATCTAATTCCAATTTTACAGAAGCAAAAACTTGTTTATGTAGATTATTCGGAAAGAGGGTTTCGAGACGAAACTCTAGGCGCTTGAATCGCCTGATTTCGATAAACGAGCGAAAAGTTATACTAAAACGAAAATCGGATCAGGATCGCGATCAGAAAAATCCCGGATTAAATCCGAGAAAAAGAAAAACGACGAACGGGTTAACGAACGAACGTTCGTTAACTAAAATAATCTGACGAATGCCTTCATTAAAAACGAACGAACGTTCGCTATTTAACCTAAACTGAAAAAAACGAAACTAATAAAAAACCTAAAATAAAAAAACCGAAAAAAACCGAAATAAAAACCAAAGAAAAACCGTCCAGTTTTCTAAGAAAACCGGCGGCACGTGGTTCGAGGCGGCGGCGAACCTCGTCGGCGGCGGCGGAGTCCGGCTGGTCCGGCGGGCGGCGGGCGGGATCCGGCCAAGCGGCGGCCGGGCGGCGCGGTCAAGCGCGAGCGCGGCGGCGGCGGCTTGGGCGGCTCGGGCTAGGGTTTGCCCGGGTGGGCTGCCCCGGCTTATAAAGCCTGCCGGGCCAGAGTCCCGGACGGACACGACGCGGTTAGGTCGGTGGCGCATTTTTTTAAATAATTACGCGCAAAAAAAGTAAAAAGAAATACTAAACGGACTCCAAAAATCCCGAAATAAATTTTCCCAGGCTTCTAAAATCAAGTCGGATTTAATGAAGATTTATTTGGGGTCTAAATGCAATTTTAAAAAATGCGCATTTTTCCTAAATTCAAATAAAAAGGCGAAAAACTCCAAAATAAAATCTTATTTGATTTTATTATTAAATCTTCGTTATTTCTTTATTTTGGGAAAGTCATTTTATTCTCTCTCTCATATTTTGGTAGTAGAAATAATTGAAGATAAAATAATTAAAATCAAATGATCCTATTTTCAAAATTTGAGAAAACTCAAATATGAAAATAACGAAAATCCCCAACTCTCTCCGTGGGTCCTTGAGTTGTGTAGAATTTCTAGGATCGAGCAAAAATGCAATGAAAAATATGATATGCAATGATGTTCTACGTATAACATTCCAAATTGAAAATTTGGGATGTTACATGTGTAAAGTAAGCAGATGCAATTTAACCAAATTGGAAGCAATACAAGCTAGACACCATATGCAACATGCAACCACATTTGACAACGCGAAGTTAAAGCAAGGACCAGGATGGTTGTGTGTGGAAATTGAGATCATCAATCGCCGAGCTACGCCATCGTCTCCAATCACGACACTACACCCTTTAGAGCGCTGAAATGCTTAGTGCTTATCTTTGAATTACACTGGAGCGACTTCTGTCTTTTCTTTTCTGCATTCATCAACACCACGTCAGATTCTGAAATGCCCATGCATAAAAAAACAATAGTGTGAGTATGTGTGAAGTGTGTGCACAATTAGTACAGTGTAAAGGTAGCAGATAGCAGGTCGGTGAGAAATAAATGACGGGAGACATATGATAGCTCTACAACATGCATGACACATTAAATTACTACAGGATTCTATGAAAATACCAGCCGACTGAAAACAAATAGGTCAGTCCATTTTTTCTACACCGTGCGATGTACAAAGAACGGGCATATCGCCTTCATCTACCTCCAGCCAGTCAGTGTTGACGATCTTCCTCGAAACGCCAGCGACCACCGGGCCAGTCCCCTGCCTGCACCCTCCCCTCGACCTCACCGCACCGCCGTGCTTGGCACCCCTCGGCCATCCATTCAAGCCCTGCAGACCTCCAGATCGGGCGCAAACAGCTCCTGCGCCCCACACCCCTATGATAGACATTGATGCGTCGCTTCCCCGGCGAACAGATGGACTAGGTGCTCCGCGTGCCTAAGCGGGTGCTGCTTCTTTTAATTGCGGTTCGACTGACCCTGAATTGAAATCCAGGCGGGCTACTGACCTCTAGCAAAGGTGAAATAGTAAAGGGAGGAAACCTTGTGCATTTATTATCACGAATAAGATGCGAAGAAGCGCTCAACTAGTTTCTTTCGTGGGATGAATACGGTGTGAGCAGAGACGTAAGGTTTGCATGAATAAGGGAAGAGGAGTACCTCTTCTCATTGGCAGTGTTGTGTCCTCCTTCTGTTTTTCCAACGATCTTCTTGTGGTTCGCTGGAAACGAGAAGTTGTGGAGGACGGTGGAGCCTTGGACGAACCCATGGACAAGTTGTTGAGTGTGGTGCGGTAGCCGTCTGTCGGCGGCGGGGAACCAGATCCGAGGCGGCGAACGACGGCGTAGCGGGAACAACTTCGGTGCTGTGGACGGTTGTGACAATGGAGCGGCAACAGTGAGGCGCATGATGGCGTGGTCGGAGTGGTTCTGGTACGGCGCACGCCGGCGTTGGCATCGTGGAGGCAGCTCTACCTCGGCTTCAGCTGCTAAGTCCTTGAGGGTGTTGCGGTTGCGGTTGCGTTGGACGACAACGTCGGGGTACCGGCTCCGGCGTGGTGGAGGAGGGCGGCGGTGGATTGGGCGCTATGGGGTGGAGGACGAAGGAGGGTGGGGTTTTGCGGCTGGTGGAGGGGGCGTTTTGGCGCCCATGGAGTATGAATGGGGAAACGGAGGGAGGCGGGGAACTAAGGGGGAAGAATGTTTCGGTTTGGGACGCGCTTGTTTGAAATTTGGGGAAATTTACAAACTTTGCCCCCATCTAAAATTTCGGACATATTGCGGGTTGGGGGTAGGATAGTAATCTCAGGTGTCACAAATGTGGCCGGGATAGATTTCGGCTGAGCGCATGGGTGTTTAGGCGCCCATAGCGTATGAATGCTTCTCGGAGGCGGTTGAGACTGGCGTCTTGGTGAAGTTACAAACCTACCCCGGTTTAGACCTTTGGACATCGGGCCGATAGGCTACACGGGCCAGAGTTAGGACAGTAATTTCCTACCACCAAACATTAGTCTCGCGCGGTTTCGGGTGACCAGAGGCCTATTTGGCGCTTCGTTCAATATTTGGGAGCAGATGCATTAATGTTTTCGGTTCTCTTGAATTGAACTTTCAAGATTTGTCAAACTTCACAAATCTTTACTCTTGAAAATCCTAAAGCTACGATTATTTTGGAATGGAGGGGGTACATTTGAATATACATTGTATACGAGTATATATTAAAAATATGCAACTTACCTCAGTTCATGCATGGTTCTAGATATAATCTCCTTGGTTGCAAAAAAAAGTTAGACATGCGTATGAATATATATAGCATGTTCAAACGCACAACAAAGATTGATGCCCCCTTTTACATTTGATTTACAAATGCCATTTTCTCGGGTTCAAATAGATGAATGCACTTCCTATGAATTCAAATCTTTGAAACCCCCTTTATGTTGAATTCGACATGTATTCTATTTCGTAGCTAGCAATTTGGAATGTATCCATGCAAGTGACAAATGTATAAAGTGCTTCACACTAACAACATGGAGTGCACTAATTAATGTTTATATATGAATTGCAAAAGCACCCATTGCCTGTATTTCAAACCGCTCTCACCCTATGGATCGATAATATGAAATAAACACATGCACATGCTAGAATTCAATAGAGTATGGGTGTCTGATAGATCGATTTTCGTCCATACGCAATTTTCAAAATTCATGATCTCATCCAAAAATAATAATGCCATTTATATCTTAATTTAATGCGTAGAACCGCCTTTTACACGTAGATGCACTATGCCTCGGCCCGTTCTCACAAAGGAGCTATATATCTCTCTATCTACCGCATAAGTGCACACACTTTATATGCATCGGCATTTCTCTTTCACACATGCTCACAATCTCTCTCAGGTGTCGGGGAGTCTCACACACATGCTCTCTCTGTATCTCTCTCTCTCTCTTTCTGAATACTATGTACCACTCTTTTCACTAATCTCAGTTGGAAAACACTATTTCTCTCCCATGCATATATACACACTCACGGTCTCTACTAGCCCTCTATACACACATATATGTGCCTACGTGTCTCCCGCACGCACATTATCTTTAGGCCTCTCTCGCACACATTGCCCCCCCCCCCGCCCCAGACACACCTCTCTCTTGGTAGTTGGCAGATATGATTCCATCATATCATTCGGTAGGATATCCCTGACTGGTAGGTTGGATGGTAATACGAGGCAAAGTTTTACCCTAGTTCGGACCCTTGCGGTGAGGAAAAAGCCTACTCCACGGTAATCGTATATTAGTGATAGGGGTGTGTACAAAGTACAGGTGAATACCAGGCATTGTGCGTGTGTGTATACTATTGACGAACTAGCCCCCAAGCTTCTATAACATACTGGGGGCCTAGGGTTACAAATCATATATAGTCGGCTTATCACCAGTGGGGATAGAGTCCTCCGCAACTCAGGTAGCTAGCTTCGTGTTGTACGCCGAGTCCTCCACATGGGTCTTCATATAACGCATCTCGGTCCAACCTATGTGGTGCAGAATGGAACCGACCCATGAGTCCTCATGTTGACCCACCACAACTAGAAATGATGTGCCCACCACACCACACACGCAATCGACCACTAAGAAAATAAGCATATACAATAGTGCAATGTTATACATGAAAGTTAATTGCATGGTGCATCCAAAAATATTTGTTCTGCATTGTGAATGTTCATATATTCTCCTAAAATATTAGTCACGGTAAAGGGGAAAGAGAAACGAAGGGCATATCTCTCCTTGTCTCCACCGGACACCCCCTCTTTCTACACCACTTTCACGTACGCACACAAACTATCTCTCGACCCTCTAAAAGTATGCATGCCCACGACACATTCACGCGTGACGGGCACTGTATTTCAAGCTAAAGCGCTATACGGTCACTGGACTTCAGAATATGCTTATTGCGGTCACCGTATACATTCTCGTGGTGATCATACGGTATCTAGCTCACGATACGTCTCCGTATTTTCTTGATGACACTGAGGTACTTTGCATTTGATACGTGCTCCGTATTTTGTTGACGACACTTACGATCATTGTATTTGAAGCGAAAGCCCGATATGGTCACTGGACTTCAGAATAAGCTCATCATGGTCACCACATACATTTTGTCGTGCTAACCAACATGTGGTTGGATGGTTAGGAGGACAGTGGTTTCTCGAGCCCACCAGGGTTAAAGTCTCGGTGCTCGCATTTATCCTGGGTTAATTTCAGTATTTTCTGGTGATGCGCATTCAGTGGGAGGAGACGTTCCACTCGACTATGAGGCACCTATGGTGACTTCGTAAAATCTCAAGATCATATGTTGGCTAACTCTCTCGAAGGTGCTCATAGGGGTAGGTTCTGCGTGTGTGCGCTTATAGCGGTGAGTGCCTGCACGTATATATGAGCCCTTGCGTCTGTACCATGTTAAAAAATACATGTCATGATTATACGGTCACTGGCTCACCCGTACAACTCAGTATTTTGTTGATGACACAATCAATTGACCGGTCAAACGTTCCACGTGGCACCACTAGTGTTGCACCATCGGGGTGCGTAACCGTCGGGCCCACCTGTCAGCCCGTATATGAAAGAAAGAAATGGTAGATTGAGCCTGTATTGTGTTAATAAAATACATTTTAGGGTGATCATACGGTCACTGGCTCACCATACAGCTCCGTAATTTGTTGATGACACGATCAATTGACCAGTCAAACGATCCACATTTAGCAACGCACATTACCATAGGGCACACCCGTCAGCGCATATATGAAGGACAGAAATGGTAATAAATTGGTGGTCGGTGGGTACTCGAAGCCGTGAGACCTCTGGTTGGCAGTCGCCGGTGATGGGGGGGCGCGTTGATTGGGCGGTGGGGTGGGGATCGCTAAGAAAAAGCCCGGCACGGGGGGCCTAGAGGGATGGCTGGTGCGGCAGCGGACCGACGATGGGGAGTGGTTTCGGGGCGGGAGGGGCGGCATGGCGGCGCGGGCCGGCCGCGGGCGGTGGGGGCCAGCGGTTCTGCCGGTGGTGGCTGGCGGCTCAGGGGGTGGAGTTTGATGATAAACTGAAGGCCCTTGATTTCGTATCCAACGGCTGGAAAATCTAATGAACAGAGATGAAAAAGTCAGTCGACTGACGTGTAGCCTCACCCCGCACGTACACATGCACGCATGCATGCATGCAACACTGACACGTACACATAACGAACACACACACGCATGCAGGCGTGCAACACTGACACGTACACATGCACTTACAAATGCATGCACGTACGCACACATGCATGAAACACTGAAATGTACCCTTGCACGCACGCAACACTCGCACGCCTGCATGCACATAGAACACGACGCAAGACAGATGCTCAACCTATACGTGCATGCACCCTTTTTTAAGGACATGGATTGTTATAGGTATTAATCAATCTTATCTGTGATAAGCAGAACATTGATGTTTGCAGCGGTATTTATGAATCACAATGTATCGAACGGGCTATCAACATAGTAGGCTTATCTACATGAAAAGGATGACGTCACACTCAATGAACAATCATCGGTTTATGAAATGCCCGCTTCTGACCGTCCTGGCCCATCAAAGGTTCCTCTACTGTGCGCTGCCTGCGTTGGGTCACTGACATGCAGGCCATGTACCCAAAGAGCCCACACGTCAGTGGAAGAACGGCGCGGTGTCCTACGTCAGAGTCGAGGGCGCCACTAGCTGCATGCCCGGCTGAACACGCCTCCATGAAACCCACCTGTGTGGAAGCCGAGAAACCCACTCTGGACACACGTCCGTTCATGACCGGGCCGACATTAAACGTAGCGCCGGCCGAGCTCCTCCCGTCCATCGTCTATTAATCTCCTATTTAAAGGAGGCCAAACGCCGGCCAAGAATCGCACACCTCCGCCGCTCCCCTATCTCCTCCTTCACCATTTTGTCCACTCTTACAATGGCTTATGAAGAGTAGTTATTCCGCACAAGCCATTTGTCTAGGTTTGTATCTCTCACACACACCGACGTAGGTGGGGGACGTGCACGAAGAGAAGAGGTGCACGCACGGCGCACGTACTCCCGTCTCTTTCCCAACCACACCCGCGCGGGTACACGGTGGAGCTCATTTCTGTACGAAAAGGCAGCCCACGTGGTAATTTGACCGTGTACTAGTTGTCCACTTGGTGGAGGGAGGATCGTCTACCACGGGTGAACAAACAAATTGCGACTTGACGCGTTATGTTAAAAAAGAGGCAAACCATGTGGGGCCTGAGGGAGTCCTGGATTAGGGGGTATCCGGACAGCCAGACTGTGTACAACGTCCGGACTATAGAAGCGTGAAGATACAAGACTCGAGACTTCGTCCCGTGTCCGGATGGGATTCTCCTTGGCGTGGAAGGCAAGCTTGGCGATCCGGATGTTGTATTTCCTTCCTTGTAACCGACTCCATGTAAACCCTAGCCCTCTCCGGTGTCTATATAAACCGGAGAGGTTGGTCCTTAGAAGGCCGATCACAATTACAATCATACCATCATAGGCTAGCTTCTAGGGTTTAGCCTCTATGATCTCATGGTAGATCTAATCTTGTACTACCCCTATCATCAATATTAATCAAGCAGGAAGTAGGGTTTTACCTCCATCGAGAGGGCCCGAACCTGGGTAAACATTGTGTCCCTTGCTTCCTGTTACCATCAGCCTAGACGCACAGATCGGGACCCCCTACCCGAGATCCGCCGGTTTTGACACCGACATTGGTGCTTTCATTGAGAGTTCCTCTGTGTCGTCGCTGCAGGGCTTGATGGCGCCTTCAATCGTCAACAACACGGTCCAGGGGGAGACTTTTCTCCCCGGACAGATCTTCGTGTTCGGCGGCTTTCAAGACTGGGCCAATTAAGCAGCCATCCGGAGCAGATCGACAGCTACGCCCCTGGCCACCAGGTCAGGTTCGGAAACTTGAACTACACCGCGAATATTCGCGGAGACTTGATCTTCAACGGATTTGGGCCTGCGCCAGGAGCACCGAACAGTCACGATGAGCATGGCTTAGACCTGCTGTTGGACGAAGCTCGGGGTATCACCCCTGCAGTAGCCTCGGATCTAAATCCGGAGCAGGCTGCGTTGCCTAAGGACGGAGGGATGGACCCCGCCCCGCAGGCCGTACCCTCATCGGCGGTGGAGCCGAACACATGCCTCACTTCTGAGGAAGCCTGTGACTCCGGGCCCCCGGACTCGTATCCGGGTGTTGGTTCCGGTCCGCACACCCTCGAGCCAACCGAGCCAGGCAGGGCTCCGGTAATGGAGTTTACCGCTGCGGACATCTTTCAAAACTCGCCCTTTGGCGACATGCTAAACTCATTAAAGTCTCTCTCTTTGTCAGGAGGCTCTGGGCCGAACTATGTCCGGCCTGAGTGGAAAGCAGGCGACGAAGGAATTTGCTGCCCACCCACCACCCACTTCATTTCCACGGTCGATGATTTAACCGACGTGCTTGACTTCGACTCCGAGGACATCGACGGTATGGACGACGACGCAGGAGAATTACAGGAGCCACCGCTCACAGGGCAGTGGACGGCCACCTCCTTATACGATACATACATGGTGGACACTCCGAAGGAAACCAAGGGCGACGAGGCAACGGAGGATAACCCCTCAGGAGGAAAAGCAAAGCACGGGCGTCTTCGGCGCCGCTCCAATCCCCGCCAAATCAACACCGGCCCCGGAGATGAAAGCAATCCGGATGCTTCCAAAGAGGAATACATCCCTGATCAGCCTATCTTCAAACAGGCCGGACCGGCCATGGTGGGATACTTGGAGAGGGACAACTATACACTCCCCTCCGAAGATGAGGTAAGCCTCGACAATGACGAGTTCGGCGTGCCTGAAGATCCAGTGGAACAAGTTTGCTTCAAGCGACGGCTCATGGCCACGGCAAGGAGCCAGCAAAGGAAGCAAGAACAGCTTAAAGCTGACCAAGATCTGCTAGTGGATAGGTGGACCAAGATCCTGGCCACCGAAAAGTACGGACTCGACCACCCTCATAAAGGGCATACGCGGAACAACTGGTTACCTCAACCTAAGCAGAAGAACCAAAGGCACACACCCCGACGTCCACACATCAATACGGTCCAAGACAGTAAGAAGGATACACGAAGAGGCATCCTCAAGCCTCGGTGCAATGGTCATAAACGTCAAGTCAGGGAACTGGTGCCAAGTCCAGCAACTCTCAGTCCGGTAAACGGACAAAGAACAGCTCAAGCCTATTCGGCCCAAGCCACACACTCGATCAACCGTGTGAAATTCACGGTACTCCTAGAAGGACGGCAAAGCATAGCAATAGAGAATGTCGGATCCTCAAAACAAAGCGGCTGGTCGTGTGCCGGAAACAATAAGGGGAGGCGTCTAGTCAAGAGACCCCCCCCCCCCCAGAGAATAAAAGTACGGCCGATCGCCCATGATCACATCAACCACAGCAAATCAATTGCAGTACCTCTAGACCTAGTAGTCCGGGGGCTCCATAACACATAAAGCCCCCACGGGTATGAAGCCACAAATAACATCTTCTAAAAGATGCCAGGCGCAAAGGCCAAGTTTTATTGGCCCACCACTCTAATGGTTGTCTTTGGATCACCAAAAAATTCTACGCCAAAGAATAAATCTTCGGCACCTTCCCACCACGCGGTAATTTACGGTACGCTAACGGGATGAACCATGTTGACTAGATTCCACGTGGTAAATCACTCAGGCCAACACAGTGTGATGTAATCACGCCCACTGGCAAGGCCGGACCCCGCCCTTAGAGCGGAAATCATACAGCTGCCGGAGTTGCGAGTCGCGCATGCCTATCAAAATTTTGATATGACAGCCAACTATCCGGACACCAACTGAGGAGTCCGCGCTACCTCACGGTATAACGGCTGGGTTTACCAAGGTCCGATCAGGAACCCTTAGACCAACCACAAGAGGACGTTCAACTGCCTCCAAGCATTTGCCTTTATAAACTAACTTTGACGCAGAATAGGATTGGCGGCGTGGAATCAGCCCGGACACACAATGGTAGGAACATGCAGGTAGAAGGCAGTTCGGATTCACTCTTGATCCACTCACAACCCCCTCCAGTCCGGCCATCACAGGTTCCGCCAAAAAACACCTCTTTTCATAATCATACATCGTACTCATATGCATAGACATAGCATCCCACTACAATGTGTAGACTTAAATAACACTTACCGGCCGTCGTTTATCGCCGACGCCTCTTTGCGAAAAAACGGCAGCCACGTTTCGTGTTTCGCCCGGTTATGCCAGGGGCTTCACAGTATGGCAATAAAGTCCGACCACCTTTTCGGTCGCTCGGCACCCCGAACTTATAGCATTATATGCATCAGCTCCAAATCTTGTCTTGGGTCATTGGTTGGGTTTGCCCGGCTCCCATGTTTTGGTACCTTACGTTCCGTTCTATCGGCTAAGGTAGCGCTGGGAGAACTACTGCGATTTTGTCTTGGTTCTGCCGGACGAGCACCTCAGTAGAGAAAGCCGAAAACCGACTGTCATGATGCAGCGAGAGCTGTTCAGCTGTTCGACAGGTTATAAAATCCTTAAAGATTTATTCCGCACAACGCCATTATAAATGCATAGTGCGACGGATCGATCTTCTGATCAGGCGCCAATAGAGCCCCTAGTTCGGACTTCCGAACACTAGGGGCTGCGCCGACCATACTCGAATTCCTATGGCTAAGTGAGAGTAATAAAGCCTTATAGTCCGATTGCCTGGTTCGTGGTGAGAAACACCTCCTTAAAAGGACCCAACTATGGGATAAAGAGCGTTCAGATATATCCCGAACACCCCCGTATTCTTTTTACATGGGGGCAGAAGCCAACGACTGGCCAACTCTCAGGATTTGCATACAATAAACAGCCGCACAGGAAGAACATATGTTCAAACAAAACAGGCAATATATAATAAAAATGCCATTATCCCATATTACAAAAAGTGGCAAGAATGCCCTCAGGGAAATATAATGTCTTTGGCACACTTATCCGCCGCAAGGCGGGCCCCTTTCAGTACACCTTCATACTACAGTTCGGGCTTGCGATGCTCCTTACCCTCCGGCGGCCCCTCAGTCATCAGCTTCTCCGTGTCAAGCTTCCCCCGATGCAGTTTTGCACGGGCAAACGCCATGCATGCACCTTCTATACAGACTGATCGCTTGATAGCATCTAGCCGAGGGCAGGCGCCCACAATCCGCTTCATGAGTCCGAAGTAACTGCATGGAATCAGCTCCGCAGGCCACAGCCGGACAACTAAGTCCTTCATGGCTAGTTCGGCCGCCTGGTACAGTTTGACCAGCTGCTTCAGTAGATCGATAAAAGGCACCGGATAGTTCGGCGCCAAATACTGCGACCAGAACTCCCTCTCCGCAGACTTCTTCTCCTCGGTTCGGTAGAATTGGGCGGCATCTGATATGCTGCGAGGAAGATCCGCAAAAGCCCCTGGAAATATAAGAATTCAGCTTGCCGCTTAGAATTCTTCCCATTATCATGTACAAATGGCTAGAATACAGAAGGCCTTACCAGCCGCAACTTTCCGGGCCTCCTGAATGTCCCGCACAGCACCTCGGGCTTCTTCCCGAGCACCTTCCGCAGCCTCGAGAGCTTGGGCGAGTTCGGATTCTTTCCCTACTAGACTGCTCCAATCCCTCGCTTTTCTGTACAGCCTCCTGGAGCTCCCGTTCAGCTGCGATGACCCTGGCCTCGTGTTTTTCACGAAGCGCCTGTTCGGCGGCAGCCTTCTCGTTGGCATCAGCCACAGCCTTCTTCAGTGCCTCGTATTCGGCGCTCGCTCCTAGAGCATACAATACAAATACTTTTCACTAAGCACAACTATTCATTCGTGCCAACTTCAAGACAAATGTTTTCAACATACCTTGCTTGTCTTCCAATTGCTTCTTCACATGGCCAAGTTCTTCCTCGGCCCGTGCAAGGCTCTGCTTCAGTTCGGACACTTCCGCATTATAAGCGGCCGTCCTCTCTGCAGACGCTTGTTTTCACATAAAAGAGTATACGTCATTCACATAGGCTCCTGCGAAAGCAGAGGATTTGATCCCCTGCCCGGCTCCATCTCCTCCGCCGGACAGTGTATCAGGGGCTACTACTCATATTATGATGATTCCTCAAAGGTTTCTTAGGAAACATACCTCAAAGGCCTTTATAAGGCCAAGGCAGGACTCGTGCAGCCCGCTCTCGGCGGACTGAATCTTTTCAACCACCGCACCCATGAGGGTCCGATGTTCACCGACGATAGACGCATTCTTTAACGCTGTCGACAGACCGCCTGGCAGCTCTGCTTGGACAGAGGTTGCCGGCGGAGTAGGCAAGCCTCCCACCGTTGAAAGTGGCTGCTCGCTCGATTTGGGAGCCTTAGAGGTCTCCTGGATCTTGTCCGGTTGTGGGCCGAACCTAAGATCGCCCCCGCTGTCGGCACGCTCGGGGGCCATCGGTCCCGTGTGTCCGGCTCCACTGATATGCCCCCCTAGTTCAGGTCCCGTTGAGACGACACCTCAGTGTCGCGCCTGGACTTTGGGGAAGGGGCCTCTAGAGGCGTCTCGCTTGCCAAGGCGTCTAAGCTCAGTGAACCCTCCGATGAGGACTGTCCGGCGCGAGACCTTGCCGGACTGTGCAAAATATGGCAAACAATTAAAACTACTATTACCCAAAAACAATCTCGGACGCATATGCCTGTTCGGATTTCGTATACTTACGACTTCTCCACGGGCCGGGCCCTGGGATCCCACTCCGGGCTGCTATCGGCAACCGTGGTGGATGCCTTTGGGAAGGAACCTTTCCCCCTCTTGGGTGGTTCGGCCTCCAGGGATGAGGAGGCCATCCTTTTCTTCCCACCTCCAGAATGAGGCTCGTCCTGCTCTGCTTCCTTCTCTTCTTCAGAAGAAGAAAGATCGTCACTGGAGTCTTCGGATTTGGCGTCCGAAGCCTCGCGACGACGGAGGCCACTCCAGGTCTTTTTGGCCTTCTTGGAGGCCTCTTTCTTTGGTGCCTCGTAAGGCCCGGGACCAGCATCTTCGTCAGAAGAGGTCCGGCCGGTTCCTCCGGCAGCGGAGCCGGGCAATATATTCACTCCACCTTTTTTATCCATCCCTGAGGGTCGGGACAAAGCATGATTAGAATGGCTCCCCCAGGACATGACAACCGAAGCGCGAATGGAAAGAGCACAACAATAACTTACCGGGCTTGCAGAATGGGACAATTGATACCCACGGTCCTCGGAGGAGCCTGGCCATGATTTGCCGGACTTGAAGAGCACCTTCCAGATATCCTCGTGGGAGGAGTCATAGAGCTCCCGGAGGGTTCGGTGCTCGGTTGGGTCATACTCCCACAAGTTGCAGGCTCGGCGCTGGCAAGGGAGAACCAGGCGAACTAGCATCACCTGGACTACGTCGACAAGCTTGACGTCCTTGTCGCTCTGGACGCGCGTCTGGAGCAGCGACAGCTCATCGGACGAGGACCAATTCGGGCCCTTCTTGGGCCAGGATGTGAGCCGCAGTGGGGCTCCGGATCTGAACTCCGGAGCGGCGACCCACTTTTTGCCGCGTGGTTCGGTGATATAAAACCACTGCTGCTGCCACTCCTTGACGGAGTCGTTGAAGGCACCCTTCGGCCAAACGGCCTTGGGCATCTTGCTCACCATGGCGCCGCCGCATTCGGCGTGTTCGCCGCTCACCACCTTGGGCTTCACATTGAAAATCTTCAGCCATAGGCCGAAGTGAGGAGAAATCTGGAGAAAGGCCTCGCATACGACGACGAACGTCGAGATATTGAGGAAAGAATTAGGGGAAAGATCATGAAAATCAATCCCATAGTAATACATGACTCCGCGAACAAATGGGTGAAGGGGAAACCCTAGCCATGGACGAAGTGGGGAAGGAACACGACTCTCACATGGGACTCCGGAGTAGGGACGACCTGTCCCGCCGGTGGGAGACGGTGGCCGATCTTCTTGGCCAGATACCCGGCTTCCCGGAGCTTCTTGATATCCTTCTCCAAGACGGTAGAGGCCATCCATTTGCCTCCTGCTCCAGATCCGGACATCTTTGGAAAATCTCTCTTTGATGGAAAAGGAGAATGCCTGGGCGTTAGGGCTCGGACAGAGGGGAATGGGTTAACGAAAGGAGAAGGCGTGGGTAAGGGGGAAGAGACCTTGTCTCCTTATAGAGACGGGAAAAGCTTTTTGCGCCTCCCCACTTTCCTGGTGGAACCCGCTCGTTCCCCACTCGCCATGATTAGCGGCGCGGTTGGATCACCCATACCCGCATTGATGAAGATCCCGTAATGAGGGGACACAATCTCTGCTTTGACAAGACGTGTCAAGGAAACCGCCTCGCAATATGCGGTGTGGCTGGTTGTAGGAAAACGGTTCGAATAATGACTCGACCATAATGACACGTCGCGTTGTCTAAAAAGTTGTCAGCAGATTGCATTTGTGAAATATCATTCTCTCTACGGTGGCATGTGAAGATCATTTTGTGGACCCGGACACGATTCAAGTGTTCGATAATTACTTTGGAGTATTCGGAAAAGGAACCCGCCCTGCAATGCGAAGACAAGATCGCGCTACGGACTCATCATCATTGAAGCCTGGTTCAGGGGCTACTGAGGGAGTCCTGGATTAGGGGGTATCCGGACAGCCGGACTGTGTACAACGTCCGGACTATAGAAGCGTGAAGATACAAGACTCGAGACTTCGTCCCGTGTCCGGATGGGATTCTCCTTGGCGTGGAAGGCAAGCTTCGCGATCCGGATGTTGTATTTCCTTCCTTGTAACCGACTCCATGTAAACCCTAGCCCTCTCGGTGTCTATATAAACCGGAGAGGTTGGTCCTTAGAAGGTCGATCAGAATTACAATCATACCATCATAGGCTAGCTTCTAGGGTTTAGCCTCTACAATCTCGTGGTAGATCTACTCTTGTACTACCCATATCATCAATATTAATCAAGTAGGAAGTAGGGTTTTACCTCCATCGAGAGGGCCCGAACCTGGGTAAACATTGTGTCCCTTGCTTCCTGTTACCATCAGCCTAGACGCACAAACCGGGACCCCCTACCCGAGATCCGCCGGTTTTGACACCGACAGGGCCTACCTTAGAGGCAAGGCTCTATACACTGGAGTACTTTTGATGTGTCCCGTCAACTCACAGAACGAGGAGAAGCTTGCTTAGTACGCCGTCTCCCTCACCACGCGCGGTGGCTCGCAGGATGAGGTGAAGCTTTCTTACTAGTAGTAGTACTGTACGCCTTACGCCCGCTCCCTCGCCCACGCGCGCTGTGGCTCGCAGGACGAGGAGAAAATTTTACTACTCCCTCCATTTACTCCTCGTCCCTACTACCTTGGTTAGAGAGATTATCATATTGTTTGGAATATATATGTCCTTTAGTACTCCCTCCATTTACTTACACAAGGCCACTATAAAAAAATACATTTTGCATCTATACAAGGCCACAAATAGTAATAGAGACAAAAGTTACTACTCCCTCCTTTCCAGTTTATGGCTCAATTTCGAAATCTCTCCAACCAAGGTAGATGGTGAGTGGTCGAATTAATTTCGTACTCCTAGTTTGCACAAGTAATTAGTACGCTCGTTTTTCTCAAGAAGTTATGTTTACCGATGCATTAATTAGAATGAATGCATGAATGACCACTAAATTTCCATGAACTTCTACATGCATTGGTGAGTTTTCTCTTGACACTGCTTGCATGGGGTGATCTAACGCACCTCGAAATCCAACATGTGATGGTACTACTACTAGTAGTAGAATTGGGACTATAAAACGGAAAAACGAATGTTTTTTAGATGAGCCCTATAAACCCTAGTGGTACGTGCATTACTCCGGAAAATCAGATTTTCCCAAAACTAAGTCGCTCAACCTTTATTTGCTTGTTTCCCTTCCTGCCTCCTTGCCTCGAACAGACTATGCCAAACTCCCCTGCCTGCCGCGCGGGAAAAGACCCGCCCTCGCATTTTTTAGACCGGGTTTGTATCGATGGATCGCGCGAAGCAGCAAAAACCCAAGCCGTGTCTTGTACTCCTTCGTCGACGCTCGCTTTCATGAATTCTGTACTTCCTGTCGCCGACATGTGGGACATATAGCAACCGGGTCGACGTGTCAAGCATGAAATAACAGTGCAGAACAGCAGGGGGGACGCACCCTAGTTGTACCGCCCCAGTAGTAGTAGTAATGAGCAACGAGACGTCAAATCACAATGCCGCACCTTCCCAGACGGATGAAGCAACCATTATTTCATACTTCGGTTTGCCATCATCTCAAACCACGTAGTATTGCTTCTGCCTCAAGAGGGACACGCGCATCGCCTTGGTACATCATGACACGTGGGACCACATGACAGGCCATGCTCCCCCGCCGATCGCTCGGTAAAATCACCTCATTTTTACTACTATACTTCCTCCGTATCGGTTTACATGGCATGCACATCGTTCAAGGTTGGGAATTTAACTGGCTTTATATGTGATGAACAGTATATGTTTAGAAACTACATCCGCTTAATAATCCAATGATATACTTTTTGTGACATAGTAACTCATATTTAGTTAGTCAAATGGATGACCTAGAACTACGTGCACGCCCTATAAACCGAGATGCCTAAAAAAACGAGACAGAGAGGATAGTTCAGTACGTATCTTTTTAGATCAATATAGTCGGGATTCACCAAGGAGCAAAACCAAGTGGTAGGCTACACCTGCCATGTTGGCGTAGCAACTCAAGCAGGGTCAGTCCGCACACAAAATGGTGACACACTTAACAGGACCCCTTTGGCCGACAAGTGGCTCATCCACCGTCTTGTTCCACGTGCGATGCACCAAATTACAGTTCAGAGCAACGGTTGGAATTGGAGGCACCCCGGTCGTAGCGCCGCAGTAGTAGAAAATGAGCGATGAGGGGTCAAATCAAAAAGCCCCACCTTTCTCGCATTAAGCTGGACGGACGAAGCAACCATCATTTCACTCTAGGGCGCAAGAGCATAAAGAGAATAGAAAACCAAAGATGCGTGCGGCAGCTACCTAGGGCACCCTAGGGTAGGGGTCTCCACTACATATCATTTTTTTTGAAAGCACCTCCACTACAAATCGGCTTCTCCCTCGCCCTCTTGAAGAAAACTGATGATGCGTGCGGTGGTAGGGTTTGTAGGAGTACTACTACGGCGTGTGGGGCCACGTCGTAGTAAACGGGAGAGGGATTGAGTTTGAGTCAATGCCTTAAATATGTGTGGGCCGCTTGGTTTTAGGGGAACGAGGCAGCATTTTGGGTTCGGGGACCAGTGGACATATAGTACTACGTACAAAAAATTGTGGATGTAGGTTCGACTGAAAGGCAATGATGCATGGGCCCTGCATTTTGATATACCCGGGGCCGCGTGAAATTGGCTACTCTACTCAAAACTAGTAAGGTACACATGCATTGAACGCATGAGATTTCGAAACCAAATTATGAATAAATACACACTATAGCATGTAAAGCTTTGAGTCATATATGCATGATGTAGATGTTTGTTTAGTTCTTATAGTTCATCTCATTCAAAATCAATTAGTTTTATAAAAATGTTAAGATTCATGGGGTTGTGCATTGTAAAGCATAAAGTAAAAAACAAATAATGGCCATTCATTTAGAAAAAAACTCAATTATGATACGGAAGATTCTAGAACAAAGCCGAAGTGCTTGTGTTTTGAGGTTTGTGCATTATGCTTAAGTTCAACCATGGAGTCTTCTAAATTGTACATGTGGCAGATCTGGTGGAATGTTGATGATATCCAACGGCTAGTAGTGCTCGGATTTGCCATCTCTGCACTGTCGGATTAGCTTCATCCAACGACCATCTTTCAAAGTTATTCTCACACTATATAGTTCTTGTGCCATAGTTTCTTGTCTTGGAAAAAAGCTACTAGTGGGTTGTACTAGCTATTTAGGAATAGAAGATGTATACATGGAAGTTGTAGGGAAAGAGATGACATGGAGTATCTCAATTCCTATGAGTAGGGATTGGAAAAGAGATGTCATTTGGTTCACATCATAGGAACTTTTCTATTGAATCTAGAGATGACATGTATCTCAATTCCTATGAGTAGGGATTGGAAAAGAGATGTCATTTGGTTCACATCATAGGAACTTTTCTATTGAATATACGCTAATGTTTATTTTCCTTTGAAATTATGGGAGTATAGGAATCCATTCATATGAACCAAGTGGCTCTAAAGCTATAGAAATGATATCATGTTTATTTCCTTTGAAATGTGGAGTATATGAATCTATTCCTATGAACCAATTGGCTCTAAAGGAAAAAATCATATCATATAGAGTTCCTATGATATTCCTCCACACCAAAGGATCTTTGAAATTGCTGCAGGTGATACGATGGTCTTTCTTTGTAGACTCCTCCCCATCTTTATAGTTACCTCTTGAAGATGAATGAAATGATATATCTGAGGTATTCTACATATGCAATTTGGTACACGAAAACTTGGTAAAAATTTGCGAGGTTCGAATTTTCAATAAAGCTATATACCTTGCATTTTGGAGCGGAGGGAGCATCTGGCGATTGCTAACACTCACGTGGAAGATTTGTGTGTAGGAGGAGTGGCTGTTCTGTTAAATGACATGGAAAAACTGACACTGTCGGATGCCTATCTAACGGTTCTTACGACATTCGTCGGGAAAAGGCTTGTGGGGAACGTTTGTCGGATAATGATTTACGGACACATGCATTGCATTGATACGTGCCCCCTCTCTCTCACGCACACGCACCCTCACAAGTCACGACTCTCCCGAGTCCTCTCGCACCCACCATCTATCTGCAGGTAGACGTCACACGCATATGTGCTCTTCACACCCTACCCTCAGAACTTCTAAAAAACAGAAGACGTCGCGCACATTTTATTTTAGCTCACATGTCACACACTTATACTATTACTCTTGTGGCGAACGTTCTTTGGGCACAGTATATTGTACTCTCACGAAGAGAAGCGGTGCATGCACGCACTAGTTCTCTCACACCCACTCGGGGGTACACGTAGGAGCGCATTTTTTTGAAGTTGGTACACCAAAATCACTCCACTATATATATAAGCAGGAGCATCAGCGCTTGCTTTACTAGGGTTCCTCTCGTTCACTCTCTCATGCTCTCCAGATCTAAGCAAGACATAGGTTTCCACGTTCTCTCTCAGCTCATGGCTGGTCACAAATCCGGCCAGACAACCTCGACCGGGGCAGGGGTGTAGGTGCATCGTTCACGCTGTCGTCAGCGGCGAGGAAGGAGACCAATGGCTGCCCGCACGTCCCGATCGGCGGCCGTGTCGTTCTCTCCAAGAGAGCACCGGCTCGGGAGGGCCTCCGACCCCTTCTTCCTCCTTGTGGTATTGTGGCCAAGATGCGGCCTCCTGACGCCGTCTTTGCCACATGCCGACGACCCTTAGGTATATATTCCTTCAAAACCTGCCTTGCTCTCTTGACTCCCCACTTGGCTTCGTGTGGATCTTTTTCTACTTCCGTCTGCTGTTCCAAAGCCACCTAGACTTTTACTATTATTAGAGGTAAAGCTAGTTCATACAGTCGACTCTAAGAGTTGGTTCAAACAGGGAAGAAAGTGGCAAAGCTGTAGCATGAATATAGGACTTGGTTCTAAGAGGAAACAGGGGAAAGTAGTAGATACTGGCTACCCCAACCGGTCTCTTGGTTGAAAAGACGAAGAAAGCATGGTGGATGGCGAAGGGTGGGGGAAGTGGACCTATCTCTTGGTTGAAAAAAGGAAAAAAAGTGACGGGTGTTGGGGGACAACGCAAATGAGAATGAGCAGGTCTAGATTTCCTGTGCTCACATAGGAAAATGTCGCCGAGGAGATAAAAAATGGGACAAATGCAGACATGCTGGCTGAGTGTTTGCCGCTCTTGGCAACCACATCTGCATCACCACTTTATGCCCATGCTGTCCCTACGCCCACATCGCTACCGTTAATGTAAAATCACATGAAGCATTAAGCAATGCCACCTAATGTCACTATAAGTAATGGTCTAGTGCCATCGATAAATTGAAGCAATGCCACCACAATTTTATGAAGTGCTTCCGTCTTGCTTTATTTCCCATGAATTGTGTTTTTGCAGTTACACTTAAATCTCACACCGCTAATATTGCTTCATCCCAGTGGAACTGCACAAATTTGATTGCACATTTACTGACCTTGTGCTACTCGCATGATAGTAATACTAATGCTATTGTTCTGCATGTTAATCTAGTGGCAGTGTTGAAGTGATGTGATGCTACTTACTTAAGGACACTTTCATACTGTCAATCTAGTGCCAATTATAACACAATAGATGCTTCTGTTAATCATACGCCACTGCAAATATCTGTCATTGTTTAAATAACCGTATTTCATATTTTCGCAAACAGGGATGGCTATCTCCATATCGTTTCGGGATGTCTGTGTATTGTTTCTATCCGCGCAATCAAAAGCACACCTCATTTTTAGTAGAACTGCGCAAAATGAGATGGCTATCCCTCGTTGCCGTCGTCTAACCACTCGTCTTCCAGGTACTCCTACATTGGTAGTTACTAGGTAGAATGACCAACGCAATATAAAAGAAGTTGATTTGTATGTTTTATTTCCTGATTGCGATGTAGGGACGGCGAAACAACTGCATCCTAGTCTGGAATGCACTTTCTACCGGTTCATCCATGGATCGAGGACTAGTCAGCACGGCTACACGGCGGTTTTTGGACAGGTGCATGGACAAGAGGCATTGTGGTGCCTTATTTCTGCAAATAGCGGTGCTTAAATTTAGTGGAATGCACAAGACTTTCAGCTGGTCAGTACACTACATGGTTCAGTTCAGCATTCCAGCTGAGAACACAATTATAATTCGTTATTCTGGAATGACTAACCCTGGATGGTGGCAACAAGAAAAAATCAGAGTGAACTCCAGGAAATTTAAGTCTGCCGGGAGGCCCTTTGCTCAGAGAAGCCTTGCTTGTTTTTTCCTGATTTGTAAACCTTCTCACAAGTTTGTCTTTTGCTGTGAACTAGTATATGGTTGTTATGTTCTATGAATCATTGAGATATATAAAATTGCTTAACTTATGCTTTTCAAGTTTTTTATGAAGCCGAGTTTAATGTGAGTGTTCCACATGAACGCTGGACTAGCGTGTGAACGTTTGGAATTTACATTGTGGCCTCAGTTAACTGCATGAACCACTGTAACAAGATACATAGTTGCTTATATGTCGAATGACAGATTGTTGATTGTTAGCTGGTCGATAGCCTAGTGTTGAAGCGAGCTGAGCCAATGTGTCGTGTTTTGCACAACTTCTTACAAGTGGGGTAGCACCAACAGTGTTTACAAGTACTTATGTATACGTCAGCGTACAGTTCTCGAACGAGTACTCTATTTCATCAAAACACACACTGCACGTATGATAAACCGTGACAACTTATGTCTCACCATGCCATATTCATGAAAAAACTAGTGAGGACGCATCTGTTTCGGCAACAATTACGATCGTTCTCACATGATTCACGGGCACACAAAAGTAGCAGCAGTTCCCATAGACGGATTCAAACAGAGTACTAGCCCCAGAGGGCTTGATAACAGGCACGGTTCGGATAATTAGACACAATCCAAACTACTAGTAAACACTAGCTGGGGCAACTATTTCATGCCTCGATCTAATTTGGGCTGGACACAAGACGAACCTTGCCATGAACTTCATCGAGGACGTCCGGCAGCAGCTCAATCTTGTGAACCTTCATGAAGACAACCTTGTGGCCTTGCCACTCATAAACTTGTTTGTGGAGGCATGCCACGTCATCTTCCTGCGTAAGCTTGACAAGAACAGTATGCCTCACAAACGAAGGAGTAGCTTTGAACTTCTTGTGATTCAGTACACCCTGGACAACACGCCTGACAACAGTGAGGCTGGAACACAACTCTTCATTGGTATAAGCGCAAATGGCTTCCAGGATCCAACAGCCTAAAAACTCTGTTTTCCCAGTGCGTACATTCAGGTCATCCGCCTCATAGCGAGTGACATGTACAACCACACAATCCTTGTCTGCATCAGGGCTCTAATTGAAAAAGAAACAAATTCTGAATTACTTTCCATTATAAGAAACACAAGTTATTTAAACCACTATGTATAGCATGGCATCGAAGCTAATAAAATTTTGCATTATTCATCACCACATACTTCGATGAAAAACCACAATCAAGATCGGCAAAGAAGAAAATCACCTTGGGCAGCTCAGAGGGGGGGGGACACATCCTCGAAGGGGGAAAACTGCTCCTGCAGTGCCACGGGGGCTGTAACCTCGAACGGGGCGTTGACCATCTCAGTAGTGGCCGTGGCGTGTCACGGGGTCGGCTCGGTGGCTGCCTCCATCTTCTTGGAGCTCTCTGTCTCGTGGGGATCAGCCTCCCGCGTTTGCTCCAATATCGGCAGATCTTTGCCTGGTTCTCCTTGGTCCATCATGAAACTGATGAATACTAGGAGACCACTGAAAGGAAAACACAATCACAATGACAATGAAACAAAAAAGATAGTGAGGACCGGTTACTGCTTTGCAAAAGTTATTTTTTTTCTCTGAACGAAAATATACCAACATCACGGATCCGCTTACCTTCCCTTCATTGGGAGAGAAGAACAGTGGCAGATGCGAGTGTTGCCTTTCTTGAAGACGGTGAGGGAGAAGGGGATTCAGCGAAGAGTGAAATGATGTTTGCTTCATCCGTCAAACTTAGACTACGGGGAGGTGGGGTTTTGTGATACGACGGCTCATTACTGCCGCGCTACGACCGGGGTGACTCTCCGCTTTGCATACGCCTTCTAATTTGGTGGATGACATTTTGGGACATGTTTGCATGGCCCGCATGTCGGTGAACAAAAGTATAACGACATTCAGTAGAGGGAGACGTTTCGATGACCTAGGAGGAGCCAGAAGCGGTATTGTATCCAATGTACTAGTAGTAATTATTTTTCTGGGTAGCTGTAGAGTGTCTCCACTGTACTAGTAGTAATTGTTTCTCTGGGCCCAAGACAAAACAACCCATCCACCCTAGTAAATAGTCAAATCAGTTCAAAAGTCCATATATTTACTAAATGAGAGGCGCTACCCACACCGAGCACACCGCCCCCCCAAAAAACCTGGGTGTTCTTCTTCCTCCTCACTCCCACCCACCTCACGTCAGCTCGTTCCACTCGTACCCCCAAATTCCTCACCTCACTCCTACAGAAAACCCCAGCTCCCCTTCTTCCTCACTACTACAGAAAAACCCCAGCTCCCCTTCTTCCTCACTACTATAGAAAAACCCCAGCTCCCCTTCTTCTTCACTCGCACTACAACTAGGCTCGTCATTCGTTACTCTGCTCAAATCAGTGAGCGCGACGCGATGCCCTCGAGGAAAATGGAGTCAGCTGACCCCAGCTGTAAGATGAGGCTCCCTTGACAGCGATACTGTTGTAGATCCGCCCAGCAGCCGGGAGAAGCGACGACCCCGCCCCCACCGGATCCCAGGAACCCATAGAATCTCGGGTGGACCGCATCAGCGATCTCCCGCACGCCGTCCTTGGGGAGATCATCTCGCTTCTCCCCACCAAGGATTGCTGCCGCACCAAAGTCCTCTCAATTCGGTAGCACCCTCTATGGCGCGTCGTGCCCCTTAATCTCGACTGTTGTCGGTTATCTCTCTTCAATGATTTTGAAATCCCCAGAGCCATCATCTCCTCCCACCAGGGCTCCGTTCAAAGCCTCTGCATCCCGTCATGCTACCTGAGCAAGCATACCATGCCCGGCCAGATGGGCCTTTGGCTGAAATCCCCTGAATTCACAGAACTATAGCTGCTTGAGTTCTACTATTCCCCTGGAAATCACCTACCAGATACCGAACGCCATCTACCTGTGCCCTCAGCACCGATGTCCATCTCGCGGTTTTCCTCCTCTCTCCACACAGCCACCTTTGCGTTGTGCGACCTACCAGACAATCTGGTACTAAACCTTTGACTCCCATTTCTCAAGAAACTTTCACTTGTGCGGGTTCATATATCGGAGGCCCCATTGCACAACATCATCCACTCAAGTTGCCCTGCCCTGGAGTGCTTGGTGCTTGTTTTCACAGTTAGAATCGGTTATCTCCAAATAAAGTCGCCTAACCTTGTAAGAATTGGAATTTCTTTTGACGGAAGGCAGCTCATCATCCAAGATTCCCCTTCACTTCAAAGGTTGATCCTTGATTATAGTTATTCACCGTTGCAAATAACCGTCCTCTCTGCGCCTAAACTAGAGACCTTGGGTGGAATACATGATCTCTGTGCTCATTTCAATATGGTGTTTGGCTCCACAGTTCTTCAGGTACTTTATTATTATCATCTACACTTGTAACCATAAGTTGCATTTTAAATTTCTGCGCATAAGTTATATGTCATCTTGGAGTACACATTTTGTACTAATATTATGTTCTATGCTCAAAGAAGAGTTTCTCCATGGATGGCCTATCAATGGGGCTGGATTCTGTCAAGATCTTATATATCTAAATGAATAGTTTTGATCTGAACTAGATTATTGGCTTGCTGCAATGCTTCCCATGTTTGGAGAAGTTGTATATAAAGGTGATAATTTCACGCACATTGGAAGCCCGCATATAGTGTACTAGAATTAACCGTTCAACTATTGCTCTTTCGACACTCTTTTTTTAGACCTTAATTCTTTTCAATCTTCATGTCTATTTAGGCAACAGGACGAGGTAAGAAAGTTATAACCAATCGGTGGATTCGTAAGCATCGGGATTTTCTCACTTCTCATGAGATTCGATTGAAGACAATAACGCTAGAATGATATGTAGCCAACCGTGCAAACACTAGATTTGTCACATTCTTCCTGCTAAATGCAAGGTTACTATTGTCCATCAGGCTTAAGTTTATCAGGGAGCATGGTTTTGACGGATGGGTATGTGGAAGAGCATAAAAAGGAGTTTCAGGTGGGCAAAAGAGCTTCTGAACGTGTCGGGCTTCTATTTACAACATATTGTGGTCATAATCCGGTAAATTTTACGACCCAGGATGTTCATTCTATGGACCTGACCGATCCATTTGGCTGTGACTGCGAAAACAAAGGCTTGAGTTAGATGTTGTTGCCCTTTTCAACACTGGTTTTTTTGTAAACCTGATGAACAATTAACCCTCGTGCTTTTGTACAGTTTGTAAGCTGGAGTTGGATGTTCTTGCCTTTTTCAACTCGGCTGTGACTGTCATATTTTCTTTGAAGCAAGGCAAATGGCTTGCCAGTCATTTAATTTAGAGTGAAATATTGTAACAACTAACAAACCCCAACCAAGGGAAATAACATCACTCTACTTGTTGCTTGAGCTCACTGTGCATTCTGAAGCCAAGTGATTAGCCCCACCGGCACCCACAAACTTATTTGAACTAGAACATCAAATGGGCTGTAAATTTTCATAGTAAAGGCTGCATGACCGTGACAGATTCTGATTCTGACATTTGGGACACGCGAGGAAATAGCCTATCCAAGGTGGTGTCGACTTACTAGCCAGTCAACAAACGATTCTGCCTACCAGCCGTTGTATTGACATCCAACATCTGTCGTGTATCTTCTATCTCTTGTCTTCTTCTTCCTCCAGCCACCCAAACCAAACCACCCCGTCGGCTTCACCTACTCCCGCCTCCCATGGCTGGCTGCGCCTCCGCCGCCCTACCGTACGTACCCTCCAATGTTGGCTAGTCCCTCCCTCTATTCCCCCATACGTCCTGTTATTCTCCGGCGACGTCAGCCCCAACACGCACCCGCACCCAAACCAGTCAACCCTCGTACTCCCCTCCGCCCGCGACTGGACCGGCACATCTTCCATGGCTCCTGTTCGTTCAGTCTGAGGCCTCGCCGTCGTCCTCCGCCTTATGGCCTTGGTTCGCTTGCTGTGCACGGTGCACCGCCCTCTTGCGTTGTCAACGTCATCAACAACCAAGAGGAACAAGGAGATGACTGTACGTGGAGAGGATGACGATGAGGGACCCACCATTCCACGGCGATGCAAGCAAGTGCCTCTATATTACAAGCCCAAAATTATGGTTCCTCCTAATGGTTGGACATCTGGGGCTCATGACATTGTCAACGTAGTCAATAAACGATAGAATTACACTACGAGCGGCTAACAGCAGGGACCCAGCAGGTCACGCGGTTTTTTTAGGAACAAGCAGTTGTTATTTATACTAGTTTTAGTGACGGATCAGGGTAACAACGGGGCTGTGTGGGGGCTGTGGCCCGTCTAGCCAGGGTTTTATTTATGTTTACAACATCATGAGCCCAGTTGTGTTTTTTTCTTGCTGAAAATGGCAAGCCCAGTTCAATTTTTTCACAGAAATACCCAAACGAGGCCTACTTGCTTTATCAGCCCTGTTGGGCTGCAAATCTTTCAAGACGAGGAGAGTTTCATTCAGTTTGGCCAGAAATGGGATGTACATTTTTAAAACACATCAAACCGGGAATTAGTTTCAATTTTTTTCATTACAAGATTTTAAATTCCATTGATTTTTATGCGTGGACAATTATTTGGATTTTATATTTATATAAACTGTTTTTCAAAATAGTTTGAATGTGAATCGATATTTTAGGATTAAAAACAGTTGATCGCACCGAAATATGCAAAATTTCGTATACTTTTTAATCGTGGCCACAATATGGGGTGTAATGCTAACAAAAAGAAGATGGGATCCAAAAAAATTCTTAAGAATTAGCAAATGGGATGTACATTATTAGAAATAATGCACACGAGAGGCGATGGTGTTGGATGTCAATCCAACGATCGTCGTCTTCTTCAATCTCTGCTCTTCTGCTCGGCCCGCTCAAACAAGTGCCAGCGGGACTGCCTGCTCCCTCCTCCCACGGCCGGCTATGCTGTCGCGCAGGCCTCACCGCCCCATCGTACTCCCATCGCTGGCCTAGCCATCCCTCTACTCACCCACACCTGTTGTTATTCTCCGAGGATGGCAGACGAACCAGTAGACCCTCGTACTCGTCCGCGTGGGAAACAACTGTTGAGTCTTCCCTGGCTCCGTGTCGTTCCCTTCCTAGGCCTTGTCATCGTCCACCGCCCTGGTGCTCTCGGTGCGGCCTGGACAACGTGGCCAATGAATGACATCCATCGGAAGTGGACTGTCTGGAGAGGGCGGCAATTTGGGTCCATGGCCGCCGCAAGGAAATGCCTCCTTATTACGCCGAAAATAATGATTCCTCCACCGACAGCAAGGACCCACAGGAAGGGCTTACGTATTTCGCAAAAAATGTCCCCCGACAGGTCGGACCCACCAGCTATATCTTCGCACGCAAGGAAGTGCCTCCTTATTACGCACAAAAAAAATGAATACCCCCTGCTAGCTGGGACCCACCATAGTGGGTGGCTGACTTGTGGGCCTACTAAGTTGACTGGGACGGAGGGCTTTGTCAACTTAGTCAATATGAATGATTCTAGCTCCAGTGAATGTATGATGTCCATCCAACGGCCATAGTGCTTCTTCAACCTCTGGTCTTCTTGCTCCAGCCACCCAAAGCAGCGCCGGTCGTGCGGCCTGCTCCTGCCTCTCGTGGCCAGGTCTTTGCCATGAGGCCTCACCGCCCCCATACTACTCCCACCGCTGGCCAGGCCATCCCTCTACTCACCCACACCCCCGGTTATTCTGCAGCGACGGCAGCCTCACACCACAGCGAACCAGTGAACCCTCATACACCTCTACACATGGGCATCCACTGCCGCGTCTTCCATGGCTCCGCGTCGTCCCCTTCCTAGGCCTCGCCGTCATCCACCGCCCTGGTGCTCTCGGTGCGGATGGTCAACGTGGTCAAGGAACGGCTTCCATGGGACGTGGGTACATGCGTGGAAAGGCTAACAGTGGGTCCTGACGCCCGCAAGGAAGTGCCTCCTTATTACGCGCAAAATAATTATTCCTCCACGGCGGCGGGGACCCACCGGACGGGCCACCGTATTTCGCGAAAAAAACATTTCGCCCCTGACTACTAGGACCCACCAGCTACATCTTCACACGCAAGGAAGTGCGTCCGGGCAAAAAAGCGATTCGCCCCTAAGCTGCTGGGACCCACCAGCTACATCTTCGCCGCAAGGAAGTGCACGGCGGTCGGGACCCACCTGGTGAAGCGTCACGTAGCATTGTCATTACAGTCGCGAGCGATGTGCGTACATACGGTCGATGTAAAGCGCGCCGTGTCGTAGTAGAGCGCGCCGCGTAGCATGTACGTCGTCGCATACAGCGGCGATGTGCAAGAAAGAAAATCTGACCCGCGTCACGTACATACTGGCGGGGTCTCGAGCAGCCTACTACGCTTTATCGTCTGGCGGGGCTCGTGTACATGGCTGGGTCGGAACGGAGAAACAACATCGTCGTCATGTTCATGGGGAGCCAACCGGCTGGGTCGGAACGGAATGCGTCGTCGTGTTCATCGGGAGGGCTTGGATGGAACAGCCGATGGAAACGAGGCCTGGCGTACAGCAGAACGGAGGAAATGGCCTTGTGTTCGACCGGCCACGTTCGTAACAGGATCCTGTTCATCGGGAGTGGTCTGGCGTACCGCAAAATGGAGTAAACGTACCTCCTACGGTCGAAACAAGGTCCTGTTGATCGGGAGGGGTGTGGCGTACCGCAAAACGGAGGAAACGGACTTGTGTTGGAGCGCTACGGTCGAAACGGGGGTCCTGTTCATCGGGAGGGGTGTGGCGTACCGCAAAACGGGACTCTAGGGGATACTGTTCATCTCCACCGTCGACCCCCTCCAGCCTCCACGGGGTACTGTTCATCCACCGTCGACCTCCTCCAGCCTCCACCTGCGACTGTGCATCCAGCCTCCACCGCGCGCTACTCCACCGGCTACTGTTCAACCAGCCCTCTCCACGGGCTCCTGTTCAACCACCCATCCACGCGCTATTGTTCATCCAGCCCTCCACCATCTATTGTTCATCCAGCCCTCCACGGGGTGGTCCTGTTCATCCAGCCCTCCACAAGGTCCTGTTCATCCAACCCCAACCGGCTCGATCGATCGGGGTCCTGTTCATCCAGAGGCAACACCACGGGGTCCTGTTCATCCACCCCCACCAGGAACTGTTCATCCAAACCCCCCAGCAACGCTCACTGTTCATCCAGAGGCAGCATCGATCGGCTTCAGTTAGCAGCAGTAGTGAAGAAATCGCTCTATCGGGTTCAGTTAACAGCCATCGATCGATCCCTCGGGTTCAGTAACGCGTAGCTTGCAGTGCAATCGCTCGGGTTCAGTTAGAGCCCAACGCCTCACACCCACGCGCGTGAGTGTACAAGAGAAACGCGGATAGCTCGGCCCCGACCACCCATCGTAATCGGGAACACCCCGATATTTTCCTCTCCCTTGCTTCTACCACGGTTTTATCCATCATGGGCGGCCCAAAGAGTGTCATGCAGCTGCGTCTCCGACCCGCCCAGACGAAAAGCCCATTTTCATCATGATTTGTTGTCATAAGTAGGAGCCCACCACATCTATGATGATACCGGTTTTGTCACAATTATCGTCATAGAAGTGTCATAAGTATGACAGAAAAAAATTTCGTTCGGCCCAAAATGTCACGGATGTGTCTTTTTTTTGTAGTGCTTGTTGTGAGAAGCTCTGGTTTCTGAGAAGCATATACCCAAACCTGCCCCAAATGGGACAAAAAATTTACCACAGCATGCTGATGTCGCCCATGATAGCATGCCAAGTTTCATGAATTTCAGACGAGTTTTGGATTTACTAGAATTTAAAAACCAGGTATCTCAATGTTTGCGGACGAGTGACGGTGGTAGGGTGTTTGACATTCATTTCCATTTCTTGAATGGGACCTAAGCATGCACCCAAGGACAAAGATTTGATTTTTCAACCAATTTATATGCACCAGAACATGTGCATGTATTTCAAATTTGAATTGTGCACATAAATGCATTGAAAACTCACTTAATGCATAAAAATGTCCAAACGAACCCCGAAAAATCACAAAAAAATAACACAACACTCCTGTTGTTCTATGTTGACACGAGAAAAAAATTTGAAAGCAATAAGAGGCAATGGATATTGTTTCGCCCCCAAAGTTGGGGCGTTCCCTACCGAAACCATCATGCTTGTTGTGAGAAGCTCTGGTTTGTGAGAAGCATATACCCAAACCTGCCCCAAATGGGACAAAAACTTTACCACGCCATGTTGATACTGCTCCATGATAGCATGCCAAGTTTCATCAATTTCAGACGAGTTTTGGATTTACTAGAATTTAAAAACTAGGTATCTCAATGTTTCTTGACGAAAGTGGCGATGGCGGGGTGTTTGACATTCATTCCCATTTCTTGCATGGGACCTAAGCATGCACCCAAGGACAAAGATTTGATTTTTCAACCAATTTATATGCACCAGAGCATGTGCATGTAGTTCAAATTTGAATTATGCACAGAACTGCATTGAAAACTAACTTAATGCATAAAAATGTCCAAACGAACCCCAAAAAATCACAAAAAATAACACAACACTCCTTTTGTTCTATGTTGACATGAGAAAAAAATTGAAAGCAGTAAGAGGCAATGCATATCGTTTCGCCCCCAAAGTTGGGGCGTTCCCTACCGAAACCATCATGCTTGTTGTGAGAAGCTCTGGTTTGTGAGAAGCATATACCCAAACCTGCCCCAAATGGGACAAAAACTTTACCACGCCATGTTGATGCCGCTCCATGATAGCATGCCAAGTTTCATGAATTTCAGACGAGTTTTGGATTTACTAGAATTTAAAACCAGGTATCTCACTGTTTGCGGCCGAGTGATGGTGGTAGGGTGTTTGACATTCATTCACATTTCTTGCATGGGACCTAAGCATGCACCCAAGGACAAAGATTTGATTTTTCAGCCAATTTATATGCCTTTGGAGCATGTGCATTTAGTTCAAATTTGAATTATGCACATAAATGCATTGAAAACTCACTTAATGCATAAAAATGTCCAAAGCGAACCCCGAAAATCACAAATAATAACACAACACTCCGGTTGTTCTATGTTGACACGAGAAAAAATTTGAAAGCAATAAGAGGCAATGGATATTGTTTTTCTCCCAAAGTTGGGGCGTTCCCTACCGAAATCATCATGCTTGTTATGAGAAGCTCTAGTTTGTGAGAAGCATATACCCAAACCTGCCCGAAATGGGACAAAAACTTTACCACACCATGTTGATGCTGCTCCATGATAGCATGCCACGTTTCATGAATTTCAGACGAGTTTTGGATTACTAGAATTTAAAAACCAGGAATCTCCATGTTTGCATTCGAGTAACGGTGGCAGGGTGTTTGACATTCATTCCCATTTCTTGCATGGGACCTAAGCATGCACCCAAGGACAAAGATATGATTTTTCAACCAATTTATATGTAGCAGACATGTGCATGTAGTTCAAATTTGAATTATGCACATAAATGCATTGAAAACTCACTTAATGCACAAAATGTCCAAATGAACCCCGAAAAATCACAAAAATAACACAACACTCTTGTTGTTCTATGTTGACACGAGAAAAAATGGAAAGCAATAAGAGGCAATGGATATCGTTTTGCCCCAAAAGTTAGGCGTTCCTCTACCAAAACCATCATGCTTGTTGTGAGAAGCACCTTTGGTTTGTGAGAAGCATATACCCAAACCTGCATAAATGGGACAACAAATTTACCACGCCATGTTGATGCCGCTCCATGATAGCATGCCAAGTTTCATGAATTTCAGACGAGTTTTGGATTTACTGGAATTTAAAAACTAGGTATCTCAATGTTTTCTTGACGAGTAATGATGGCGGGGTGTTTAACATTCATTCCCATTTCTTGCATGGGACCTAAGCATGCACCAAAGGACAAAGATTTGATTTTTCAACCAATTTAAATGCACCGAGCATGTGCATGTAGTTCAAAATTGAATTATGCACATAAATGCATTGAAAACTCACGTAATGCATAAAAATGTCCAAACGAACCCTGAAAAATCACAAAAATAACACAACACTCCTGTTGTTCTATGTTGACATGAGTAAAAATTTGAAAGCAATAAGAGGCAATGGATATCATTTAGCATAAAGTTGGGACGTTCCCTACCGAAACCATCAAGCTTGTTGTGAGAAGCTCTGGTTTGTGAGAAGCATATACCCAAACCTGCCCCAAACTGGACAAAAACTTTACCACGCCATGTTTATGCCGCTCCATGATAGCATGCCAAGTTTCATGAGTTTTAGACGAGTTTTGTATTTACTAGAATTTAAAAACCAGGTATCTCAATGTTTGCGGCCGAGTAACGGTGGCAGGGTGTTTGACATTCATTTCCATTTCTTGCATGGGACCTAAGCATGCACCCAAGGACAAAGATTTGATTTTTCAACCAATTTATATGCACTGGAGCATGTGCATGTAGTTCAAATTTGAATTATGCACATAAATGCATTGAAAAACTCACTTAATGCATAAAAATGTCCAAACGAACCCTGAATAATTCCAATTCTTTTATGATCACTGCAGATAAAAGGTCTAGCAATTCAAACACCATCCATGGCCGTTGTGACCCCATTATGTAACTCAAATCAAGACGAAAAATCAAGAATATCCCACACACTTTATTATAACCAACCGTAGCACAAAATATCTTGGAGCACCGTCGGAGTATAGTACGCATACGGCTTACAAGAGAAGGTGCGACGGCTACAGTCCATAGCCCGCTCTGGATAAGGGATCGTGTCTGATAACACTTTGTCGCCAGATTTTTTGGCTGAAGTGATTGCAAATTTTCGGCATCATGAAATATCTACCTCCCGCCCCTCACCCTTACCAAAAGCCACATCTCCCTATTTTCGCCTTCCTTTCAAAGTTGAAACCTTCACTCCTTGCTTGCAGCGCCTTGTCGGTATCAAAACGGCGGAACTCGGGTAGGGGGTCCCGAATGTGCGTCTAAGGTCGATGGTAACAGGAGACATGGGACACAATGTTTACCAGGTTTGGGCCCCTCTCTATGGAGGTAATACCCTACTTTACCTTGATTGATCTTGATGAATATGAGTATTACAAGAGTTGATCTACCAGGAGATCGTAATGGTAGAACCCTAGAAGTCCAGCCCGTATGACTATGATTATGATTGTTCGCCTCTACAGACCTTGCCCTCTGGTTTATATAGACACCGGAGGGAACTAGGGTTACATAAAGTCGGTTACAGAGAAAGGAATCTTCATGTTTGGTCACCAAGCTTGCCTTCCACGCCAAGGAGAGTCCCATCCGGACATGGGTAGAGTCTTCGGTCTTGGTATCTTCACAGCCCATCAGTCCGACCCATGGCTAACAGGCCGGATGCCCGAGGACCCCTTAGTCCAGGACTCCCTCAGTAGCCACCGAACCAGGCTTCAATGACGAGGTGTCCGGCGTGCAGATTGTCTTCGGCATTGCAAGGCGGGTTCCTTCTCTCATGACTTCAAAGTGATGTATTCGGCTTTCCATTTAATGTCGTACCCCTCAGCTTCTGTGTATCAACAACTTCAGCTTCCACGTGTCGAGCGAATACGAGAGGTCAGGGTGTTTTTACACATAACACCCCGACCATGTAAGGAGGAGTGTCTATTTAAAGAGATTGGATCTCAGATCCATTCAGCACCATGCGGAAAATATCCTCAGAGCTTGCTAGAAAAGACCACTCCAACATGGCTAGCACTCCCAGCTCCTCCTCCCGTCCCTGCGCCCCAGAAAAAGGTGACTGGGAGAGATGTTCCGTATCCCACAGACAGCTAGTGAAGCTGCAAACACAGGGATTTCTTCCCCCCGCGGATCTGGTCCCTGTTCGGGCAGGGTTGACCTCCTTCAATGATGAGGTCCAGACGGAGAATTTCCCCAATCCATCTGGGGGGAACGAGTGTGCTTCGTCCCTTATTTGCTAAGAGGTGTCGGATTTCCAATTCATCCATTCCTCCGAGGGCTTCTGGAGTATTATGGCCTCCAACTACACAACTTCACTCCCGCCTCCATCCTGCACATCGCGGGTTATGTTGCTCTTTGTGAGCTGTTCCTGGGTTGTGAGGCCCATTTTGAATTGTGGAGAAATCTATCCTGCCTCGTCCCGCATAACCACGAGGGATCCATATTTGAGGTGGGTGGAGCCAAGGTGTGGAGCATCGCCGAGACCAGATACTTGTCCGGCACACCAAACAAAGCATCCGAAGAATGGCCTTCCGAATGGTTCTATATCGAGGACGTCGCCCTTCCCAACCCAGTTCGGAGGGGTCTTCCCAAGTTCACAATAGTTCCTTTGAAGAAACGCCACAGCTGGCGCCCTCGAAGCCTCGAGGAGGAAGATAGTGCGGAAGTTCGTCAACTCATGAGCAAGATAAAGGCGCTTCGCTCGATTCGGATTATCAATCGTCGAGGTAATGGCGACTTCCATAGTGCGGGGGGTTCGGCCACTCCAATATAGAGGGCTTCCCATGTGGCACTACAATGGGGAGGATGACGCCTCCCACTGCGGCCGGAAGGGTCTGGACAACGGTTTTCTTCATATCAAGCGCAGAGATGGATTTTCCATGTAAAATCCTCCTAGCTGGGTAAGTCCCAACCCCTCTGCTCTACTTACTCCACTCCCTGAGCTACTTTCAATGAATTTTAATCCGTCCATCTATAATAGCAATGGAGAAAGATATCCGAGGGGCTTCACAGCCCCGCCCCGTAGCCGGAGGTCCACAACCAGGACCTCGACCCCGGATTCGAAGAGGACCCGGATATATTCATGGTGCTCAAGGACGGGGTGTTTTACCAGGCGAGCTATGATGGCACGGAGGTGGCCATCACCACCGACTATCCCGGCCTTCTCCCTACTCCTACTTCACACGTAAGTAATCAGGAGACATCTCCTCCGAAAGAGTTCCCTCGTTCCGCCTCACCCACCGCACTATCTCGTGCTCAAAAGGGGAGGCGTTCGGCGTGCCATGCTACCCCAGAGGCAACTCCAAAGAGAGCGGCCCCCATGCCGGGCAAGCCTCCGAAGAGGAAGGCAAACGAAGACACGGCCGAGCGTTCATAAAAGAGGTATGGATTTGCAAATATACCCCTCGGCAGTCGCATCCAACTGTGACTTTTTTGTTTGTCCTGTATCAGGAAAAGAGTTCGCCGGACTATGTCCGGGGGTTCGGCCGGTCATACTCCCCACAACCGGGGTCTAGATCCTGCCGTAAAGACAGGGGCTGATACAGGGGTGACGCCGGATTGTCCTCCAGCCGAGGATTCGGACGATGTATCCGTCACAAACTTGGAAGTGGAGAGCGCCATGAATCATCGGCGCCGGAGGGCCGTTTTATGAGACCCCAGCTTTACAGAAGAGGCATTTAATGCCTTCAGCTCGGCTGATGCATACATCTGAGCTGCTTGAGATGGGCTTAACAGAGCCACAAATCAACATTTAAAAGATGTGCAGGTAAGTTTACATTGTCCCAATATGCTAATTATATACCAGTATCCCCCGAGACTTAAAGCAGTTGATACAACTGATTTAAGGATCATTGTATAACTCAGTGCTTACGGAGAAGAACAACCTGTTGTCTCAAGAGCTAGAAAGGTGTCGGACACGGTATTTCTTTGTTACCGCTTGAATGGAGAAATCCAAGAAGGTGTCACCTGGTAATATTCCCCTCCATCGAGGAATGCTAATTATATGCCAGCTATGCTACTGTTGTTGCTTATCTCATGACAGGATCATCAGATCAACTGGAGGAGCAACTGAAAGCCGCTCAAGCGGGAGAGAAACAATCCAAAAGACTACTCGTCGCGGGTGAACGTGTGCTGACCCGAGCCAGGGAGGAGAAAAACAAGCTCCAGGATTCCAACACCCCGCTGGGCGAAGAACTAAATATATGCGGGCCTAGCTGACTCCGTGAAGGAAAATAAAAGGCTGCGAGGCGGCATATTCAGTATGTGGTCAAATTTACCTTCGAGTAATTCGGAGATGAAAGGAACTGATAGAGTTGTGTTTGTAGGTATGCTGAAGGCCGTCCTGAAGAGGAGATGTCCGGATCGTCGGGTGATCTGCTGCAAGAGCTGTCTCAAGTGCATTAGCAAGCTTGACAGGAGATGCGAAGTGTTGCCAAGGCCTTATGGCCATCCGCCTCCCCTCCAGAAAGTATGGAGGAGCTTGTACAACTATTCAAGGGAGCGCGGTGGCGTTTTCGATTATGGAAAATATCGGCCTGCCGGGAAGGTGCATGAGAGGCCTGGGCCATGGTGAAAATACGGTATACCAGGCTTGATCCGAATCATATGGCCCGGGTCGGACCTCTAGGGTCAGATGGAAAAGAAGTTCCTGTTAATTTGGTATATGACTAAGTAGAAGTAGCCGCCAAGTATTCCCAGCAGGATTGTATGTTAGACAGCCTGCTAGACGGTATAGAGGAGGACAATTTTTAGTCCAAGTGACTATGTACTTTCCTTGATATATGTAACTCTAGCTGAATTGTAAAAGCGATTGTCATGGCGAGACCTTTTCGCCCGACCTCTAGACCCGAAGGTGCGGAGTGTTTCCGAATACTCGAGCGGCAAAATAGACTGGGGTATGCGTGGAAACCAGGCGTAGGGGTCATAGTTGCTTGAACAGACAAGTTGTATCCGGCTAGTTGTGCTATATTACATTATGAGTGTAAGAAACATCTTCCAGAGAGAATAGTTCCGTTAAGGGTTCCTTTCCCTGGGTGTGCATGCATTAATGTGCATGTCCGGACTGTGATTGAAAGAATCGCAGTATATATAACATCTGGGGGTTCACAATGGGGTGAATGCAAAAACATCTTTAATCCACCGACCGAATATTCCCTTAAGAACGCTATCTTTCGGCTTCACCCAGTCTGAGGTACACATCCGGATGACCCGACAGTAACAATCGCAGAGGTGCTCCCTTTATGCCCTAGCCGAATTAACGGGAACGTAGGGCATAAGCACAGGAGCCAGGCAACCCAGCTTGGCCAAAACTTAAGTCATATCGATGCATATAATGGCGAAGAAAAGGTACATATGGAAAAAAACGTTTATGTGATGAGATTGATGCTCGGAAAATAATAATAATAAGCTTTTGTCCTGGAAGCCCCCAGGTACAGTGAACGTATATGTTCTAGGATGTGTACTTCACAGGTGCACGATTTAGCCGCGCGAAAGATTTAAGGCAAGAGAAAAAAGGAAAAAAGGAAAAGAGAGGAAAAAATAATGGAAACAATAGGGAGAAGGAGACGAACAAATAGTTCGGCGCTAGGCATAGAATCTTCGGAGTCTGGCCGTGTTCGAGGTTCGGCTCTAGCGATTGTCGATGCATCCCAGCGGTGATGCAGCTCCTCCAGTGAGAACTTCGTCAATGATGAAGGGACCCTCCCTTTTGGGATTGAGTTTGTCCTTTTTCTTCTCCGGCAAGCGTAGAACGAGTTCGCCAACATTATAAGTCTTGGACCGTACTTCTCTGCTTTGATATCTGCGGGCCTGTTATTGATAAAATGTGGAACGGGCTTTTGCAACGTCGCTCTCCTCCTCCAGGGCATCTAGGTTGTCCTGCCGATCAAGCTCGGCCTCTCTCTCTCTCTCTTCGTACATGCGCACTCAAGGTGAGTCATGAATAATATCGCAGGGCAACACAGCCTCCGCGCCGTACACCATGAAGAAAGGTGTATATCCAGTAGTGCGGTTGGGCGTGGTCTGCAGCCCCAATCTGATCGAGCTCCTCAACCCAGTGCTTGTCTGATTCTCTCAAAGACTGCACGAGTCTGGGTTTAATGCCGCTCATAATAAGACCATTGGCCCGTTCGACTTGACTGTTTGTTTGCGGGTGATAGACAGAGGCATAGTCGAGCTTAATGCCCAGATTAGCACACCAGGTTTTCACCTCATCGGCTGTGAAATTGGAGCCGTTATCGGTGATGATGCTGTGTGGAATACCACAACGGTGCACAACGCCGGATACAAACTCTATCATTGGCCCGGCCTCGGCCGTTTTAACTGGTTTGGCCTCTAACCACTTAGTGAATTTATCTACCATGACCAGCAGATACTTTTTCTTATGGCTTCCTCCTTTAAGGGGTCCGACCATATCGAGCCCCCAGACCACGAAAGGCCAAGTGATGGGGATCGTTTGTAGGGCAGTGGGTGGCATATGGCTTTGGTTGGCGAAAAGCTGACATCCGACGCAGCGTTGGACAAGGTCCTGTGCATCTTCTCGGGCCGTTGGCCAATAGAAACATGTATGGAAGGCCTTGCTTACGAGGGCCCGAGCGGCGGCGTGGTGACCACCAAGACCAGCATGAATTTCGGCCAAGAGCTGCTGCCCTTCTTCCTCAGAGATACATCTTTGAAGTACTCCAGTAACGCTTTTCTCGTAGAGTTCTCCGTCGTGAACCTTGTAGGCTTTTGAACGCCGGACAATGCGGCGAGCCTCATTCTGGTCCTCAGGGAGTTCTCGCCTATTAAGGTAGGCCGAGAAGGGTTCAGTCCATGGGGCAATGACTGCCATGATGAGATGGGCCGATGGTGTTATTTCGGTGGCTGACCCCAGATGGTGTCAGTGTGTTCGGACTCTGGGGATGTGGTCGGATCCGGACATTGCCGCTCTCCCCTTGCCACGCCGCGGAAGGCTTAAAAAGCCTTTGTAGAAACATATTAGGTGGAAGGGGTCGCGCTTGGCCCCGATGTGAGCGAGGACATCCGCTGCTTGATTGCTTTCTCGAGCCACATGATGGAACTCGAGCCCCTCGAATCGAGCTGACATTTTGAGAACGGCATTACGGTAAGCTGCCATCTTTGGATCTTTGGCATCGAAATCTCCATTTATTTGAGATATTGTGAGGTTTGAGTCCCCGCGCACTTCTAGGCGTTTTATGCCCATGGAGACAGCCATCCGAAGACCATGCAATAAGGCGTCGTATTCGGCTGCGTTATTGGAGTCTGTGTATAATATTTGGAGTATGCACTGGACTACGTCTCCAGTGGGGGACGTTAAAACGATGTCTGCTCCTAACCCAGCCAACATTTTGGAACCATCGAAATACATAACCCAGTTGGAATATGTGCCATACTCTTTAGGGAGTTCGGCCTCTGTCCATTCAGCGACGAAGTCAGCCAGCACTTGGGATTTAATGGCTCGACGCGATTTGTATGTTATGTCGAATGGAAGGAGCTCAATGGCCCATTTGGCAATCCGGCCCGTAGCATCATGTTTGTTTATTATGTCATTGAGTGGTACTTCGGGAGCCACCATGATCGAACACTCCTGGAAGTAGTGTCGTAGCTTCCAGGATGCCATGAAGACCGTGTATGCTATCTTTTGATAATGAGGGTACCGGGATTTGCATGGTGTGAGGACAGTTGATACGTAGTATACCGGTTTCTGAAGCGGGAATTTGTGTCCGTATTTCTCTCGCTCAATGACGGGCACGGCGCTCACCACCTGGTGTGTTACCGATATGTATAATAACATGGGTTCGCCGACGTTTGGTGTGGCCAGGATTGGGTTGCTCGCTAGAAGGGCTTTTATTTCTTCCAGTCCGGCCGTTGCCGCATCCATCCACTCGAAGTGATCGGTACGCCGGAGAAGGCCATAGAGTGGCAATGCCTTTTCTCCCAATCTGGAGATAAAGCGGCTCAAAGCTGCCACGCATCCGGCGAGTTTTTGGACCTGTTTGAGGTCCATTGGCGTAGCCAATTGTGACAAAGATCGGATTTTGGCTGGATTTGCTTCAATTCCTCTATTGGAACAATGAAGCCCAGCAGTTTTCCAGCGGGGACGCCGAAAACACACTTTTCCGGATTGAGCTTGATGTCATATGCACGGTGGTTGTCGAATGTGAGACGTAAGTCGTCTATTACTGACTCGACGTGCCTGGTTTTGATGACAACGTCGTCCACGTATGCTTCAACTGTCTTGCCGATCTGTTTCTCCAGGCATGTTTGAATCATGCGTTGTTAGGTTGCCCCGGCGTTTTTGAGTCCGAAGGGCATGGTGTTGAAGCAGAATGGCCCATATGGGGTAATGAATGCTGTTGCGGCTTGATCGGACTCCTTCATTTTAATTTGATGGTATCCGGAATATGCGTCGAGGAAGCATAGCGAGTCATGTCCTGCAGTAGCGTCGATGATCTAGTCGATGCGGGGGAGGGGAAGGGAACCTTAGGGCAGGCCTTATTGAGGTCTTTGAAATCGACGCACAGCCGCCAGGATTTATCCTTCTTTGGTACCATCACCAGGTTTGCTAGCCAGTCCGGGTGTTTTATTTCTCTAATGAATCCGGCCTCGATTAGCTTGGCTAGCTCCTCTCCCATAGCTTGATGTTTGGGTTCGGAAAAGCGCCCCAGTGTTTGCTTGACCGATTTATATCCCTTAATTATATTGAGGTTGTGTTCGGCCAACCTGCGTGGGATTCCTGGCATATTAGAAGGGTGCCAGGCGAATATATCCCAGTTCTCGCGCAGGAACTCTCGTAGCGTGGTGTCAACGTTGGGTCTAGATGTGCTCCGATAGATGCTGTCTTCTTGGGGTCCGTTGGGTGGACTTGGAATTTGACTATTTCTTCTGCTGGTTTGAAGGAGGTGGATTTGGGTCGTTTGTCTAGGATTACATCGTCCCTATCCATCGTGGAGCGCAGTGCGGTTAATTCTTGACTGCGAGGGCTTGAGATAATGCCTCAAGGGCGAGGATGCGGTTTTATTTTGGTGCGGAGTGCTATGTCCGGATCACTAGCGAGAGTGATTATGCCGTTGGGACCGGGCATCTTGAGCTTCATATACCCGTAGTGAGGTATAGCTTGGAAGCATGTAAACGCATCTCGCCCCAATAGGGCGTGATATCCACTGTTGAAAGGGGCCACTTGGAAGGTTATTTCTTCAGACCGATAGTTCTCCAGTGTGCCGAATACCATGTCGAGTGTGATTTTTCCCGCGCATCGCGCCTCCCGACTGGGAAAAATTCCTCGGAAGGTCGTGCTACTTTGCTCGATGCGGTTTATTTCTATTTCCATTTTGATGAGTGTATCCTCGTAAATGAGGTTTAGTCCACTGCCGCCGTCCATGAGAACCTTGGTGAGCCGAACGCCGTCCACAATCGGACTGAGGACGAAGGCGGCTGGTGCCCGGACTGTCCTGAATTTTGGTTCGTCACCGGCATTAAAAGTTATAGCCGTGTCATTCCAAGGGTTTATTGCTGCGATTTGGTAGACTTCGGCGAGGTCGCGGAGTGCCCTTTTTCGCTTGTTGTTTGAAGCGAAGGACTCGAAGATCATCAATACTCTGAGGTCATCGTCTTGTGGGGGGTGTTGCTCTGGGGTGTTTTTGGCGAGGATATCCTCGCCGCTCTTGGCCACTTGCCGGAGTATCCAACATGCTCTAAGGCTGTGGGTTGATATGGTATCCGGTGTTGTGTGTATTTTGCATGGCCCATCGAGCTATCCCTCCAGAACGGTTCTGTACCCCGTAACGGGCTTATATTTCTTTACTATTGGGCCGGGCGTGCCACGAGTGCGTCCTTTTCGCTGAGCGAGGGTTGGGTGGAAACCGGTAGTTTCCGGTAGGCTGCTGAGTTTTCTAAGTGCTTTCCATTGCACTGATGCTTGTGTACTATGGTTGCCAAGTCTGCAAAGTGTGATACGCGACGGCGATTGATGGCGTTGAGGCTTCCTTCATCCGTGCAATTGTTGCGAAACGCTGAGATCACGTCTCCGTCGCGGCAATCTTTAATCTTATTTTTTACAAGGAGGAATCTGGCCCAGAAGTGATGGACCGTTTCCTGAGACTGCTGTCGTATGCCCATGAGAGCGCTTATATCTGGGTGGGTTGGTGGATTTGAATCCGAATCCTGACCCAATTTGGAATCTGGAGTCTGAAGAACTTCCGAACTTAAGAGTTCGGGCTCCGAGATGTCAACTGATTTTTTAGGCTTGTCGTCCGATTCTATGTTCGGAGAATAGGATGTGTCTTTCAGCAGGTAGGTGTCCGGCTCTTTAAGCTCGGAGATCCAAACATAGTTCTTCCTCGGTCTGAGAGGAAGAGTTGTCGTCTTGCTCTTCTACCACCGCTGCTCGATGGGTGATCGATGGAGTTTTAATTTCTCTCTGGTCGGGTTTAAGCCCAATCCGATCATAGTCTGTGGCGACCCCCAGGGAGGCGATGCGATCTAGGAGCTCGTTTAAAGACGACAACTCCGCCGGATCCATCGGCTTGGAGTATTTGGAGTCAACATGGAGGGAATTTTCGATGACCCGAGAGGTCATCATCGGCTTATCGGCCGAACGGGCGGTCATGGTAAAGCCGCCCAGCCGGAGGGTTTGGCCTGGGGCCAGTGCTCCTCCGGAGGTGACATTGTCTTTGAGAACAAGGCGAGCCATCGACCTTATCTTTCGACGTCACAGCGGAACTCTCAATGAAAGCGCCAATGTCGGTGTAAAAACCGGCGGATCTCAGGTAGGGGGTCCTGAACTGTGCTTCTAAGGTCGATGGTAACGATGAGCGGGGGACACAATGTTTACCCGTGTTTGGGCCCTCTCTATGGAGGTAATACCCTACTTCACCTTGATTGATCTTGATGAATATGAGTATTACAAGAGTTGATCTACCACGAGATCGTAATGGCTAAAACCCTAGAAGTCTAGCCTGTATGACTACGATTATGATTGTTCGCCTCTACAGACCTAGTCCTCCGGTTTATATAGACACGGGAGGGAACTAGGGTTACATAAAGTCGGTTACAGAGAAAGGAATCTTCATGTTTGGTCGCCAAGCTTGCCTTCCACGCCAAGGAGAGTCCCATCCGGACACGGGTAGAGTCTTTGGTCTTGGTATCTTCACAGCCCATCAGTCCAGGACTCCCTCAGCCGCCGCCTCCTCGCCGACGACCCTCCTTCATGCTGCTCGGCCTCACCTACCCAGGCAGGTAATCCACACCCGACCCCCATCCTCCTCCTCCTTCCACATCCCACATGCCCCGACCGCCGGTGCGAGCACGACACCTTCCGCCCAAATCACCAACCCCTCCACCAAATAAGTGCCCGCCTAAGCCATGTCGCACGCAGTATAGCCAGGACCTCAAGGAGCATTTGGGAGCGGAGAAGCAAATCGCGGCCACACACACGAATGAGGTCGCGATGGCTGCCATTCGTGCCGACCCCCAGATCTTGGAGGAGCACCTCACCGTTGACGCCACCATTGATGCCTCGCGCGCCAACGCCATGACGCGGTTGGCTGCTTTAAATGATAGTTCGTGGCATTTTCTCGAGGCTACCGTCGGTGCCTTCGACGAAGACTACGAGGTGTTTTCTCATCATGCACGTGCTTACCTCATCTCGAGAGCCAGCAGGTTGGTGCCCGGAGCGGCTTAGGCAACTCACCACTACAACGAGGGCACCCACGATGCGGAGGCCTCGCCATCTTCCATGTCCAAGGAGCCAATCGTCATCGATATCTCCGACAATGAGAAGTAGCTTGTCTTATTAGCTCACTATAAGGACCCATGGTCAGTTTGCTAGCTACTGCCTTTCCTTAACAAATTTTAGTGAATTGTGCTATCTACTTTCACCATGCAATCTTCTGCTATAGTGTATATGTTCTATATGTCGTGCAATGTGGTGTTCAATTAATCGCTTGGTTCAATTCTGCAAATGTGATGTTCAATTCTTCGTGGTGCAATATTTCCAAGTTGTTAAGCATGCTTGGTTTGGTTAAGCTGTCTGGTCTTCTATTAGGAGTATGTTATATTGTTCAATTGGTGTTTAGTTATGTTATATTGTTCAATTGGTGTTTAGTTAACTGCTTGGTTCATTTTTTGTGGCTTGGTTCACATGTTGTGGTGTTTAGTTAACTGTTTGGTTCAATGCGATGTTCAATTGTTGTGGCTACTGAGGGAGTCCTAGATAAAGGGGTCCTCGGGCGTCCGACCTACGTGACGTGGGCCGGACTGATGGGCCATGAAGATACAAGACAGAAGACTTCCTCCCGTGTCTGGATGGGACTCCTTTGCGTGAAAGGCAAGCTTGGCGTTCGGATATGAAGATTCCTTCCTCTGTAAACCGACTCTATACAACCCTAGGCCCCTCCGGTGTATATATAAACCGGAGGGGTTAGTCCGTAGAGGCAATCAAAATCATACAGGCTAGACATCTAGGGTTTAGCCATTACGATCTCGTGGTAGATCAACTCTTGTAATCCTCATATTCATCAAGATCAATCAAGCAGGAAGTAGGGTATTACCTCCATCAAGAGGGCTCGAACCTGGGTAAACACCGTGTCCCCTGTCTCCTGTTACCATCGACCTTAAACGCACAGTTCGGGACCCCCTACCCGAGATCCGCCGGTTTTGACACCGACATTGGTGCTTTCACTGAGATTTCCACTGTGTCGCCATCAGAAGGTCCGATGGCTCCATCAGTCACCTACAACAATGCCGCCTTGAGGGAGGTCTTTCTCCCCGGCCAGGTCTTCGTATTCGGCGGGCTTTGCGATCATGGGCCAACTCAGCCGTCTAGAAAGTAGATCGACTCTCGCCCCAGGTCACCAGGTTAGTTTTGGAAATCTGGACTATGTCGCTGATATCCGAGGAGACTTGATCTTCCAAGGGTTCACGGCCCCAACCTCCGCTCTGGCCTTAGATCCGGAGCGCATCGCCGGGTCCGAAGACGGGATACCTGAGCTCGCCGGACTATCTGCGACAACTAAGCCCAGTACGGGAGAGCCAGAAGAAGTAGTGTCGCTGGCAACCATCATGAAGCCGAACTCTTCTCCGGACACTGGCTCCTAAACCTCAAAGTCAGCATCATGTGAGCTCGGCCAGGGAATCCCCTTCCCGCCGTAATCCACGGACTCTCTTCTCCCTGGCCAAACCTCGTTTAAGCAAGGCTCTGGACTTGATGCGATCCCTCATCATTATAGAGGAGCAACGTTCGAACTACGCCCAGCCCAGACTAGGGGCTGAGAGCGGGGAATTTTACAACCCACCACCCACTTCATAGCCACTGTCGAGGACTTAAATGACATGATCGACTACGGCTCCGAAGACATCGATGGTATGGACGACGATGCTGGAGAGGAGCAGGCCCAAAACCCGCCGTTTACCGGACGCTGGACGGCCATCGCTTCGTATGACGTGTACATGGTGGATACACCCAAAGAGGGTAACGGCGATAACGAGAAGGATCCAGTCGAGGATAAACCTCCTGAGATACAGCCAAAGCGCCAACGTCAACGGCGCCGCTCTAAATCACGCCGTGGAAAAGACAGCAATACCGGCACGAGAGACAACAATACTCCGGACGATGCCGAAGACGAAGAAGAACCCGTCGAGCCAACCTCCGAACAGGACGATCGGGAAGATATGCAAGTTAGCCCTGATGAACAGGTGGTAAACGAAGACTCGGAGGACAGCTATTATCTTCCACTCTCCGAGGATGAGGTGAGCCTCGGCAACGAAGACTTTATCATGCCTGAGGAACCTCTCGAGCAGGAGCGCTTTAAGCGCTGGCTAATAGCCACTTGCAAGGAGCACGAAAAAGAAGCGGCCAGCAGCTTCAAGCTGATCAAGATCTAGTCAACAACAGGTGGACTAATGTCACGGCAATGAGGAATACGGCCTCGAGCGCCCAACCAAAAGTTACCCGAAGCGTAAACTTCTACCCTAATTTGACGACGAGGCACTGGACCCTGTATCATCAGCGTGTAACGCGGCTGACCGACCACCACGTGGCCGGGACAAAACGGCAATTCAAGCCGAACACCAGCCCATACCACCTCGCCGTAAAGGTAGAGACACAACAGCTCGGGGATATACATATGATCTGCGGCAAGACCTGGAAAATAGAGCAGATCTGACCAGATCGATCTACGGATCGCGGGAGCGTGCCCTGACGCGCGACGACGGCTATCTAGCCGGACGTGACAAGCATAACCACATCCAGGCCGAAAATCGCAGATGGACTCCATCCGAGCTATGACGCGACTTGGCCCGATATAGAGGCGCCGCACACCCCCTCTGCTTCACTGATGAAGTAATGGAGCACGAATTCCCAGAAGGGTTTAAACCCGTGAATATCGAATCATATGATGGAACAACAGATCCCGCGGTATGGATTGAGGACTTTCTTCTCCATATTCATATGGCCCACGGCGATGATCTTCATGCCATCAAATACCTCCTGCTAAAACTCAAGGGACCAGCTCGGCACTGGTTAAACAGCCTGCCAGAGAACTCTATTGGCAGCTAGGAGGACTTGGAAGATGCCTTCCGCGACAACTTCCAAGGTACATACATCCGAGCTCCGGATGCCGATGACTTAAGTCACATAGTTCAACAGCCGGGAGAGTCAGCCAGGAAATTCTGGACTAGGTTCCTAACTAAAAAGAACCAGATCGCCCGGATGCCGAAGCCCTAGCGGCCTTTAAGCATAGCATCCGTGACGAATGGCTCGCCCGACACCTTGGCCAAGAAAAGCCCAAGTCCATGGCAGCCTTCACGACACTTATGACCCGCTTTTGCGCGGGCGAAGATAGCTGGCTAGCCCGTAGAAATAATAATGCAAGCGAACCTGGAACCTCTGATGCCAGAAATAGCAACGGCAAGCCCCGACATAACAGACACAAGCGTCGAAGCAACGGTGACAATACCGATGACACGGTGGTCAACGCCGGATTCAGTGGCTCCAAGTCCGGCCAGCGGAAGAAGTTATTTAAAAGAAACAATCTGGGCTCATCCAGCTTGGACCACATACTCGATCGTCCATGTCAGATCCACGACACCCCCGATAAACCAGCCAATCATACCAACAGAAGTTGTTGGGTCTTTAAATAGGCCAGCAAGTTAAATACCGATAACAAGGAGAAGGGGTCACAAAGTGTGGACGGCGACGAGGAGCCCCATCCGCCGAACACAGGGGGGCAGAAGAAGTTTCCCCCCGGGTTAGAACGGTGAGCATGATATATGTTACCCATATCCCCAAGAGGGAGCACAAACGAGCGCTCATGGACGTCTACACGATAGAGCCAGTCGCCCCAAAATTCAACCCATGGTCATCCTGCCCGATCACCTTCGATCGCAGGGACCATCCGACCAGTATCCGTCATGGCGGTTCAGCCGCACTGGTCCTCGACCCAATCATTGATGGATTCCACCTCACGTGAGTCCTCATGGATGGTGGCAGCAACCTCAACCTGCTCTATCAGATACGATGCGCCAAGATGGGCATCGACCCATCAAGGATCAAGCCCACAAAAACTACCTTTAAAGGAGTAATACTAGGTGTAGAGGCCCGCTGCACGGGCTCAATCACATTGGAGGTCATCTTCGGATCCCCGGACAACTTCCGAAGCGAAGACTTGATCTTCAATATCGTCCCCTTCCGCAGTGGCTATCGCGCACTGCTCGGACAAACTGCATTTGCTCGATTCAATGCGGTGCCACACTATGCTTATCTCAAACTTAACATGCTCGGACCACGCGGTGTCATAACAGTCAATGGAAACACGGAATGCTCCCTCCGTACCGAGGAGCACACCGCGGCCCTGGCAGCGGAAGTACAGAGTGGCCTTATCAAGCAGAATTTTAATTCAGTGGCTACGCTCCCGGACACTGTCAAACGAGTCCGGACTACTCCGCAGTAGGACAGTCCAGCTCGTCAGGAGTTCGAGTAGCAATTCAGCCTCCGTCTCAGTCCCGACCAAATGGCAGCGTACGTACCACGCGTATATAACTACGCACTCAAAATACCATGGGCAAAGACGGAGGCATATCTCAATTGTGGTCCATAATACGGCTCGACCTTCCCTGGGCACACATACTTTTCCTTTTCTTTTTATCCTTTTTTTGGTTTCTTTTCCACAGGCCCCTCACGACGGCCTGATCATTGATCCTTTTGAAGGATGGATATACTAAGGCGGAAAGCAGCATAGACGTATGAGGGAATCTCTAAGTGGTCTTCTTGACGACCACTCTACCTGTTTTCAGGACCCGCACGCAGCTCCCCCTTGGTCTAGGCAAGTTAAATAGCCCTGTTGCTTATCGCATTATTTGTACAAATACGCTTTGACGTATTAATAAAATTATAATGAAAACAATTTGCGGCCCAACTTATGTGGCACTGGCTTACTACTTCGCTATTCTATCGACTGCACCCATACACTTCGCCACGGGCTTCATTGCGCTCCATACTACGGCAACAAAGTCCGAACACTTTTTACAGTATAGTTCGGCACCCCGAATTTAGCAGTATATGCATCAGCTCCGAATCATGTCTTTGGTCAATAGTTGGGTTGCCCGGCTCTTGTGCTTGCTACCTTACGTTTTGTCCTATCGGCTAGGGTAGTAAAGGGAGAACTACTGCCATTGTGTTTCTGGTTTATCCAGGTAAACACCTCAATAGAGAAAGCCAAAAACTGACTGTCATGATGCGGCGAGAGTTGGTCAGCTATTCGGAGGTTAAAATCTCTTGCGATTTTTCCCCGCATCATGCAACGGATCAGCCTCCACCCGATCAGGTGTCTACAACACCCTAGTCCGGATTAACAAATACTAATTAGGGGTTGTTCCTACATCTCTATTGTCAAACTCCTATGGCTAAGTGAGGGTGATAAAGCTGCATAGTCCGATTGCCTGGTTCGCTGTGCTAAACACCTCCTTCACGGACCAAACTCTTGGATCAAGAGTGTTTAGGTTTCAACCCGAACACCCCCGTACTACCTATGTGGGGGCTAAAGCCGACGACTGGCCAACTCTCAGATTTAATAAAACCTCCACACAAGAGGCAATTTTTTTAATAAAAAACAAGCATTATATTACATATTGGTTTTGTTTCATGATACAAGACGGGATAACATGAATGTCTTCATTCAAAAATATTGTCTTTTGCACACTGGCCCTCTACAATGCGGGATCCCTTCAGGACATCATCAAAATACCGCTCAGGCGTGCGGTGCTCCTTGCCCGCGGGCGGTCCCTTGGTCGCAAGCTTGACGGCGTCCATCTTCGCCCACAGCACCTTGACACGGGCGAAGGCCATCTGCGCACCTTCGGTGCAGACTGGCCGCTTGATGGCATCAAGCCGAGGGCAGGCATCAACCAGCCGCTTCATGAGCCCGAAGTAGCTGTTGGGTATGGCTTCGGCAGGCCATAGACGGACTATCAAATCCTTCATGGCCAATTCGGCCACCGTATGCAGTTCGGTCAGCTATTTCAGCTGATCGCTAAAGGGCACCGGATTCTCTGGCGGAAGGTATTGCGACCAGAACAGCTTCTCCGTGGAGCTCCCCTCTTCTGCTCAAAAGAACTCTGTAGCATCAGCAACACTGCGCGGCAGATCCGCAAACACTCCTGGAGAACGCCACATCCGGGTCAGTAAGAGGTACCTTTTCTTCACATATTTACTCTGCATAATAAAGGCCTTACCCGCCGCAATTTTTCTGGCCTCCTGGATTTCCTGGAGGGCACCCTGGGCTTCAACCCGGGCCTCTTGTTTGCTTTGGAGGGCCTTGGCAAGTTCGGAATCTTGGTCTGCAATATTGCATTCCAAGGACTCACATTTCTTTATGGCCTCCTGGAGCTCCTGCTGGACCTCCTCGACTTTGGCCTCGTGTTTTTCGTGGGCGGCTTGTTCTTTCGCCGCGTTCTTCTGGGCCTCGGCCAGCGTGTTCTTGAGGAACTCCACCTTGGTCGCAGCACCTACGAAATATCATGATAACATGATCAACACAGACAATTCATATCTTTTTAGATCTGAATAGGCCATTGCATACCTTGCTTATCCTCTAGTTGTTTTTTCACATGGCCGAGCTCTTCCTTGGCCCGCTCCAAACTCTACTTCAGTTTGGAGACTTCAGTGGAGTGGGAGGTCGCAGCCAGCATCAACTCCTACTTATTTACATAGACATGTATGGTAGTCTCCTGCTAAAATTATTTGATCCTCTGTCCGACTTTTCTCTTCGAACACCGGACAGAGTCTCAGGGGCTACTGTCTATACTATGACATTATTTTTGCATAAATTACGTCGCATACCTCAAAGCCTGTTAGAAGGCTGGTGCAGACTTCGGTCAGTCCGCTCTTAGCGGACTGAACCCTCTCAACCACCGTACCCATGTGGGTACGGTGTTCCTCAACAATGGAAGCACTTTGCAGTGCTTCCAGTAAAGTATCATGTGCCTCTGGATGAACAGAGGTCACCGGCAGAATAGGTGCACCTCCTTCTTTTGAAGGAAGCTGCTTGCCTGATTCTGGAGCCGTATGGGCCTCCAGAATAGTAATCGGCTGGGGGCGAATTGGATATGGCCCCCAACGCCAGTCTCTGGGGGGATTTGCTACCCCATGTGTCTGGCGGCCGAGGTATCACCCTCTGGCGCCACCCTGACGGCCTCCTGTATCTTTCCCTGGCCAGGGGAGGTCCTTCGGGACAGCACCTCGGCGTCGTCCATGGCCTTGGGAGAGGAGGCCGCCGGAAGTGACCCGCTGTCCATCACCTTCGGATCCAGCGAATTCCCCAAAGATGAGGATCGCTCGGGGCAGGCGTGGGCCGGACTTCAGTGCATGATTCGACATATTAAAACCACGAAGTAAAGAAGTTGGATATATGTGTGTATAAGTGCCTTTGAGTACTTACGATTCGGCCAGGGGCTTCTCCCTGGGGCGCCACTCAGAGCTGCTATCAGTGTCCAACGCGGAGTTGTCCCTGAGGGAGACCTTCCCATTCTTGGACACCTCTGCCTCCAGATCCATGGAGGACGCCCTTTTCCTCCTTCCCCCCTTGGGGAGAGACTTGCTTTCCTCCTCCTCCTCCTCCTCCTCGGCGGCGACAGAGGAGTGGGTTTCGGTGACTTCGGACGTCACGTCCGAAGTGCCTTTACGGCGGAGGCCACTTCTGGTCTCCTTGGCCTTCTTCTCCGGCGCCTGGTAGGGCGCCGGAACCAGCATCTTCGTCAGAAGTGGGATTGCTGGGTTTTCGGGCAGCGGAGCCGGACACTGGATCCGCTCCGCCTTCTTTGTCCAGCCCTGAAAAGACAGATAGGGAAGCTCAGATATCTTCCTTGAATGTACAGGTGAAGGATACACCTTGAAATATGAAAAGCTTACCGAACTAGCGGGATGGGTAGGGTTATACCCACGGTCCTCGGTCGTCTGCGTCCATGTCTCATTGCCCTTGAAAAGCACCTTCCAGATGCCTTAGTGCGTGGAGCCGAAGAACTGCTGCAAGGTCTGGTGCTTGGCCGGATCGAACTCCCATAAATTGCAAGTCCGGCTTTGGCAAGGAAGGATCCGGCTAAAAAGCATCACCTGGATCACATTGACAAGCTTGATGTTCTTGTCCACCATGCTCTTGATGCGCATCTGCAACGCTGACACCTCATCCGACAACGCCCAGTCCAGGCCCTTCTCTAGCCAGGAGGTAAGCCGCATTGGGGCCCAAGACTTGAATTCGGGAGCCGCGGCCTAGGTGGTGTCGCGGGGCTCTGTGATGTAGAACCACTGCTGCTGCCACCCTTTGACGGTCTCCACAAAAGTGCCTTTGGGCCACGTGACGTTGGACATCTTGCTCACCATAGCGCCTCCGCACTCTGTGTGTTGACCACCCACCACCTTCGTCTTCATGTTGAAGGTCTTTAGCCACAATCTGAAGTGGGGTGGGATGCGGAGGAAGGCCTCGCACACGACAATGAATGCCGAGATGTTGAGGAAGGAGTTGGGGGCCAGATCATGGAAATCTAGCCCATAGTAGAACATGAGTCCGCGGACGAAGGGGTGGAGAGGAAACCCTAACCCGCGGACGAAGTGGGGAATGAACACCACCCTCTCATGGGGCTTCGGGGTGGGGATGATCTGCCCCTTGGCCGGAAGCCGGTGGGCGATTTCCTGGGCCAAGTACCCCGCCTCCTAGAGCTTTGTGATGTCCTTCTCTGTGACAGAGGAGGCCATCCACTTTCCTCAAGGCCCAGATCCGGACATGGTCGGAGTGCTTTTTTGAGGCGGAAAGGAGGGAAGCTTGGGCGCTGGAGCTCGAGAATGGGTGGGCAGAGAGAAAGAAGGTGTGGGTGAAAAGGTGGATCCTTATCTCTTTATAAAGGAAGCGAATATCAAGCGCCTCCCCATTCTCCTTAAAACTCGCCTATTCCCCACGGGTCATGCTGATGACGCGGTTGGATTACCCACGCTCGTATTGATGAGAATCCCTCAATAAGGGGACACGATCTCTGCTTCGACAAGATGTGCCAATGGAAACCGCATCTCGAAACACGGAGCAGGAGGCTAAAAAACGGTTTGAAATAATGACCGAGCGGAGACGTGGCGTCTCACTACAAAAGATGTCAGTAGATGCGACTTGTTAAAAATTATACTCTTTATGAGCTTATTTTGCAAGCCGGACATCGTTATCCGTGTTCAAGACTACTTTGAATATTCGGAGGAGGAACCCGCCTTGCAATGCGAAGACAATCTGCCACGGACAGATTGTCATTGAAGCCTGGTTCAGGGGCTACTGAGGGAGTCATGGATTAAGGGGTCCTCGGGCGTCCGGCCTATGTGACATGGGCCAGACTGATGGGCCATGAAGGTACAAGACAGAAGACTTCCTCCCTTGTCCAGATGCGACTCTCCTTTGCATGGAAGGCAAGCTTGGCATTCGGATATGAAGATTCCTTCCTCTGTAAACCGACTATGTACAACCCTAGGCCCCTCCGGGGTCTATATAAACCGGAGGGGTTAGTCCGTAGAGGCAATCACAATCATACAGGCTAGACATCTAGGGTTTAGCCATTATGATCTCGTGGTAGATCAACTCTTGTAATGCTCATATTCATCAAGATCAATCAAGCAGGAAGTAGGGTATTACCTCCATCAAGAGGGCCCGAACCTGGGTAAACACCATGTCCCCTGTCTCCTGTTACCATCGACCTTAGATGCACAGTTCGGGACCCCCTACCCGAGATCTGCCGGTTTTGACACCGACAGCTGCATTATCTTATTGTATACCATGTGAGGAATAAATCGAATTTGGCTGTACTAAATAAATGAGAAACAAATACAATTGCTATATTTCCAAGTTGTTAAGCATGCTTGGTTTGGTTAACTGTCTGATCTTCTATTAGGAATATGTTATATTGCGCAATGTGGTGCTCAGTTAACGTTTGGTTCATTTGTTGTGGTATTTAGTTAACTGGTTGGTTCAATTCTGCAATGCGATATTCAATTGTTGTGGCTGCATTCTCTTATTGTATACCACGTGAGGAATAAATCGAAATTTGGCTGCACTTAATACATGAGAAACATATACAAGTGCTATATTTCCTAGTTCTTAATCATGCTTGGTTTGGATAAATGGGTTTTCCATGTGGCTTGAATTAATCTGATGAATCTGCAATGTGCTTATTTTTCATCAACATATTTAACTGATAGCATGCGAACCCTTACTTAACCTGATGACTAACTACTTTATATGTGTTGCAGGGAAACAATGGGAAGCACTGAGGTTTACAAGATGGTACTAACTATTATACCTTGCTTTTTTTGTATTCCTTTGCCCCATTTCCAATATAGAGAAGATATTTATGCACATCCTTGTTTTCGTGCTTCATCGATGATTACCTCTCAAACCACCTCTGTGGTCGAGGAGAGGAAAGTTTTTTATAACACCCACGGTTCAATATTGAACCGTTCTCAAGAAGTCGAAGGATGGACGGTCCAATCATCCACGAGCACCGCCTAAAGTTCCAAAGACCTTCAACATGAATGAAGGCTCAATTCGCCTTCCGCTTCAAAGAGCTTTTCCAGATGAGATGCATCTCTCTATGTACCGTCTATGATGCTAATTTTGAAAGGTTCTAGATGTTGCATGTGATACTTCTTCTTTGATGCGGTTGTGTAATGGGGTTTCTGAGTGCTGAAGCTATATCATGTTGTACTATGATGTATTTCAATTATGAAATCCTCCTTCATTAATATGGAAATGGAATATATTATGTGCTTAATATGAATGTCAATTAGATTAGTAAATGGATTTTTAATAATAGGGCAATTAGCCTGCTAATTGGCTAATTAGCTTGCTAATTGGGTTTTCCTATTGCGAACGGTTAATGAGAAAACACCATGGGCGATGACCTCAGGCAACGCACACAGTTTCTAGGAATAAACCGTGTTGGATCAATGAACAATCACACACGACATTCTCTTGAAAACTGTTTGCGTTACGCCACCTTGCACAAACGTTTTCCTTGGAGTGACTGTGCGGGATGTATATACGAACGGATACGTTTAGCCGTGACTGATTGTGTGGGATGTACTTACGATCGGAAATGATTTCACCTGTATAATTGTATTTTTTAGCACTACTATACGTATTTCTATATTTGAGTGCTCGTCGGTCGCACACGACCTCATTTTGTCGAGCGTGTGTGCTAGGACGGCATATCCCCGATGGTTTCTGGGTCGTATGGGAAGGACCCCCCTATCGCCCACACTCACTTGGCGACGGTTCCGAATGCCATCGCGGAAAGGGGTTAAAAACCGTTTGTTTAGGACCTACGCGCACCAGTGAGAGGTGAGTAGGTAATGGGAGAACAATACCAAGTTACCTTTTCCGAAGATTGATGATGTATCGAGTATCACTCATTGTAGTGCTACAATAGTAGAGTTGGTACCGAGTTTGTGATACATCCATTTTGCATCATGCTTTTATATCGATATTTATTGCATTATGATCTGTTATTACACATTATGTCACAATACTTATGCCTATTCTCTCTTATTTTACAAGGTTTACATGAAGAGGGAGAATGCCTGCTGGAATTCGGGCCGAAAAGGAGCAAATATTAGAGACCTATTCTGCACAGCTCAAAAATTCCTTAAACTTCACGGAGGCTGATTTTGGAATTAATAAAAAATATTGGCGAAAGAATCAACCAGAGGGGGGCCACCCACCATCCACGAGGGTGGGGGCGCGCCCTACCCCGTGGGCATGCCCCCTGCCTCGTGGGCCCCCTGGCAGGCCTCCGGTGCCCATCTTCTGCTATATGAAGTCTTTTACCCTGGAAAAAATCATAAGGAAGCTTTTGGGATGAAACACCGCCGCCACGAGGCGGAACCAATCCAGGCTTCTATGAGCTGTTCTCGCCGGGAAACATCCCTCCGAGGGGGAAATCATCACCATCGTCATCACCAACAATCCTCTCATCGGGAGGGTCAATCTCCATCAACATCTTCACCAAAGACCATCTCATCTCAAACCCTAGTTCATCTCTTGTATCCAATCTTTGTCCCAAAACCTCAGATTGGTACCTGTGTTAGTTTATTTGGTGGAAGATCATATGTTTAGATCCTTTATGCATATTAATACCTCTCTGATTATGAACATGAATATGACTTGTGAGTAGTTACGTTTGTTCCTGAGGACATGGGAGAAGTCTTGCTATAAGTAGTCATGTGAATTTGGTATTCGTTTGATATTTTGATGAGATGTATGTTGTCTCTCCTCTAGTGGTGTTATGTGAACGTCAACTACATGACACTTCACCATTGTTTGGGCCTAGAGGAAGGCATTGGGAAGTAATAAGTAGATGATGGGTTGCTAGAGTGACGTAAGCTTAAACCCTAGTTTATGCGTTGCTTCGTAAGGGGCTGATTTGGATCCATTTGTTTCATGCTATGGTTAGGTTTACCTTAATACTTCTTGTGTAGTTGCGGATGCTTGCAAGAGGGGTTAATCATAAGTGCGATGCTTGTCCAAGGAAGGGCAGTACCCAAGCTCCGGCCACCCACATATCAAATTATCAAAATAACGAACGCGAATCATATGAGCGTGATGAAAACTAGCTTGACGATATTTCCCATGTGTCCTCGGGAGCGTTTTCCTTCATATAAGAGTTTTTCCAGGCTTGTACTTTGCTACAAAAAGGATTGGGCCATCTTGCTGCACCTTATTTACTTTCATTACTTGTTACCCGTTACAAATTACCTTATCACAAAACTATCTGTTACCGATAATTTCAAAGGCTTGCAGAGAATACCTTCATCGAAACCACTTGTCATTTCCTTCTGCTCCTCGTTGGGTTCGACACTCTTACTTATCGAAAGGACTACGATAGATCCCCTACACTTGTCGGTCATCAAGACTCTTTTCTGGTGCCGTTGTCGGGGAGTGAAGCGCCTTTGGTAAGTGGAAATCGGTAAGGAAAAATTTATATAGTGTGCTGAAATTTACTCTCACTTGTTACTATGGAAAGTAATCCTTTGAGGGGCTTGTTCGGGGTATCTTCACCCCGACCAGTCGAACAAAGAGTTACTCCTCAACCTACTGAACCTACTGAAAATGTTTACTTTGAAATTCCTTCGGGTATGATGGAGAAACTTCTAGCTAATCCTTTCACAGGTGATGGAACATTACACCCCAATTTGCACCTAATCTTTGTGGGTGAAGTTTGTAGATTATTTAAGCTTGCAGGTATGCCCGAGGATGTCATCAAGAAGAAGGTCTTCCCTTTATCTTTGAAGGGAAAGGCATTGACATGGTTTAGGCTATGTGATGATATGGGATCATGGAACTACAACCGATTGAAATTGGAATTTCATCAGAAGTTTTATCCGATGCATCTTGTTCATCGTGATCGTAATTATATATATAATTTTTGGCCTCGCGAAGGAGAAAGCATCGCTCAATCTTGGGGGAGGCTTAAATCAATGTTATATTCATGCCCCAATCATGAGCTCTCCAGAGAAATTATTATTCAAAAAATTTATGCTCGGCTTTCTCTCAATAATCGCTCCATGCTCGATACTTCTTGTACTGGCTCTTTTATGATGAAGACTATTGAATTCAAATGGGATTTATTAGAAAGAATTAAACGTAACTCTGAAGATTGGGATCTCGACGAAGGTAAGGAGTCAGGTATAACATCTAAGTTTGATTGTGTTAAATCTTTTATGGATACCGATGTTTTCCGTGAATTTAGCACTAAATATGGGTTTGACTCTGAGATAGTAGCTTCTTTCTGTGAATACTTTTCTACTCATGTTGATCACCCTAAGGAGAATTGGTTTAAATATAATCCTCCCGTTGAAGTAAAAGTAGTTGCACCTATTAAAGTTGAAGAAAAGACTATCACTTATAATGTTGATCTTGTTGTTCCTACTGCTTATATTGAGAAACCACCCTTCCCTGTTAGAATAAAGGATCATGCTAAAGCTTCAACTGTGGTTCGTAAGAGTAATACTATAACACCTACACCCCCTGAGTAAATTAAAGTTGAACCTAGTATTGCTATGGTTAAAGATCTCTTGGCTGACAATATTGATGGGCATGTTATTTATACTGCGATGAATTTGCTAGAATTGCTAGACCGGATACTAAAAATAAACATAGACCTGTTGTAGGCATGCACATCATTTCGTTAAAATAGGAGAACATTGTTATCATGGCTTGTGTGATATGGTGATAGTGCAAGTGCAATACCTCATTCCTTATACAAAGAAATTATGCATGATATTGCACTTTTCTTTGAGAAAGAAGAAATTGATGTTACAATTAAGCTTGCCAATAGAGATACTATTTCACCAGTTGGGATTGTTAGAGATGTTGAAGTCTTGTGTGGGAAAGTTAAATATCCTGCTGATTTTCTTGTTCTTCGTTACCCACAAGATAACTTTTGTCCCATTATATTTGGCAGACCCTTCTTGAATACTGTTAGTGCTAGGATAGACTGCAAAAAGGATGTTGTTACAATTGGTCTAGGGGATATGTCTCATGAATTTAATTTTGCTAAATTTCGTAGACAACCTGATGATGAAGAATTGCCTAGTAAAGATGAAATTATTGGTCTTGCATCAATTGACGTGCCTCCTAATGATCCGTTAGAACAATATTCGCTAGACCATGAGAATGATATGTTTATGAATGAAAGAAGGGAAATAGATGAAGTATTCTTTAAACATGGACCTATTTTGAAACACAACTTGCCTATTGAAATCCTAGGGGATCCTCCTCCACCCAAGGGTGATCCCGTATTTGAGCTTAAACCATTACCTGATACTCTTAAATATGCTTATCTTGATGAGAAAAAGATATATCTTGTTATTATTAGTGCTAACCTTTCAGAGCATGAAGAAAATAAATTATTGAAAACTCTGAAGAAGCATCGTGCTGCTATTGGATATACTCTTGATGATCTTAAGGGCATTAGTCCCACTCTATGCCAACACAAAATAAAATTGGAGAAAGATGCTAAACCGGTTGTTGATCACCAACGGCGGTTAAATCCTAAGATGAAAGAAGTGGTAAGAAAATAAATATTAAAGCTTCTAGAGGCAGGTATAATTTATCCTGTTGCTGATAGTGAGTGGGTAAGTCCTGTCCATTGTGTCCCTAAGAAGGGAGGTATTACTGTTGTTCCTAATGATAAAGATGAATTGATCCCACAAAGAATCGTTACAGGTTATAGAATGGTAATTCATTTCCGCAATCGCAGAGGTGCTCCCTTTACCGCCTAGCCGAACAATCGGGAACGTAGGGGTAAGCACAGGAGCCAGGCAACCCTGCTTGGCCAAAACTTAAGTCATATCGATGCATATAATGGTGAATAAAAGGTACATGTGGAAGTGTGACACATGTGTTGGGCATGAAGCCCGTATAAATAAGCTTCTGTTAAAGAAGCCCCTAGGTATAATGAGCGTGGTTAGCGCGTCAATTGTGTCTTGAACAAAGGCGCCAAGCAGGCCCTTAAAGGCTGTAAGAGAAAAGGAGGGAGAAGGAGAGAAATAAAAGATAGCTAATGTGTAAAAAATAGACAGAGGAAGGAGACAAACACAGTAGTCCGGGCGCTAGGCGTAGAATCTTCTGGAGACGGGCTGCTCCATGGGTTCGGCTCGAGTCGGTTATCCGATGCATCTCGCAGACGCAGACGCTCCACCACCAGACTTGGTCAATAATAAAGGGACCTTCCCATTTGGGCTTGAGTTTGTCCTTTTCTTGTCCACCTGGCGTAGAACTAACTCGCCAACATTGTAAGTTTTGGCCCGTGCTTCTCTGCTTTGGTATCTTCGAGCCTCTTGTTGATAGAATGCGGAACGGGCTTTTGCCACGCCACGCTCCTCCTCCAAGGCGTCCAAACTATCCCTGCCGATCGAAGTTCGGCTTCTCTTTCTTCGCATGCGCATCGCCGAGGTGAGTCATGAATTATGTCGCGAGGCGTAACCGCCTCGCTACCGTATACCATAAAGAATGGTGTGTATCCGTGGTGCGATTCGGCGTGGTCCGCAGCCCCAGTACGGAGTCGAGCTCCTCTACCCAAAGGTATGTTAGATTCCTTGAGGGACCGCACTAATCTGGGTTTGATACCGCTCATGATTAGACCATTTGCTCGCTCGACTTGACCGTTAGTTTGTGGATGCCCATGTTTTTGCACCAGAGTTTTACCTCGTCGGCCGTAAAGTTCGTGCCGTTATCAGTGATGATGCTATGGGGGACGCCGTAACGGTGTACGACCCCTGATATGAAGTCTATCACCGGTCCGGATTCGGCCGTCTTAACAGGCTTGTCCTCTATCCATTTGGTGAATTTATCCACCATGACCAGTAGGTATTTTTGCTTGTGGGTTCCTCCTTTAAGGGGTCCAACCATGTCAATCCCCCAGACCGCGAAGGGCCAGGTGATGGTATAGTTTGGAGGGCGGTGGGTGGCATATGGCTTTGGTTAGCAAAGAGCAGCAACCGACGCATCATTGGACTAAGTCCCGAGCACTGCCCGGCCGTCGGCCAATAAAATCTCAGACGGAAGGCCTTGCTTACAAGGGCCCGGCTGCGGCGTGGTGCCCGCCGAGTCCGGCATGAATTTCAGCCAGAAGATTCCGCCTCTTCCTCTTCGGAGATACACCTTTGAAGGACTCCGGTGGTGCTTTTCTTATAAAGCTCCCCCTCATGGACTTTATAGGCTTTAGATCGCCGCACTATGCAGCGTGCCTCGTTTTGGTCCTCGGGAAGTTCCTGCCTGGTTAGGTAGGAGGGATGGTTCTGTCCACAGGGCAATGACTGCCATTATTACGTGGGCTGAAGATGTTGCTTCGTTGGCAGAGCCTCCTGTTGTGTCGGAATGTTCAGTGTCGGGCAGTGCGGTTGGGTCCGGGCTATTATTTCCGGATTCCCCTTCCCATAATACGGATGGCTTGAACAACCTCTCCAAGAAGAAGTTGGGGGGGACGGCATCGCGCTTTGCGCCAATGCGTGCCAAGACATCTGCTGCCTGATTGTTTTCCCGAGCTATATGGTGAAATTCGAGCCCCTCGAACCGGAAATGACATTTTAGGACGGCGCTATGCGATAAGCTGCCATTTTCGGATCCTTGGCATCAAAGTCTCCATTTATTTGGGATATCACGAGGTTCGAATCGCGCACCTCTAGGCGTTGAATGGCCATGGAGATCGCCATCCCGGAGACCATGTAGAAGGGCCTCATATTCGGCTGCGTTGTTGGAGTCCGTATACATTATCTCGAGTATGTATTGAATCAGACATCTCCTGTTGGGGACGCCAGAACGACGCCAGCCCCAGACCAGCCAACATTTTTGAGCCGTCAAGTGCATGATCCGGTTGGAGTATGTGCCATACTCTTTAGGGAGTTCGGCTTGATCCATTCGGCGACGGTTCGCCAGAACTTGCGACTTAATAGCTCGCCGTGGCTTATAGGTTATGTCGAACGGGAGGAGCTATATGGCCCATTTGGCAATCCAAATTTGTCAAGGTCGCGGTTGTTTATAATATCGTTAAGAGGTACTTCAGAGGCTACTGTTATCGAACACTCTTGAAAGTAGTGTCGCAGCTTCCGAGATGCCATAAATACCGCGTACGCTATCTTTTGATAATGCGGGTACCGCGACTTGCATGGAGTGAGGACAGTGGACACGTAGTAAACTGGCTTTTGAAGGGGGAATTTGTGTCCGTCCGTTTCTCGTTCGACGACCCGATCGCGCTTACAACTTGATAAGTTGCCGCAATGTATAATAGCATAGGTTCGCCGATGTTAGGCGCGCCAGGACCGGGTTTGTTGCCAATATGGCTTTTATTTCTTCGAGTCCGCCGTGGCGGCATCCGTCCACTCGAAGTGTCTTGGTCGCGGAGGAGGCGATAAAGGGTAATGCCTTTTCTCCCAAGCGGAGATAAAGCGGCTTAGAGCCGCCACGCATCCAAATAATTTTGTATTTGCTTGAGGTCCTTTGGGATATCCAATTGCGACAGAGCTCGGATCTTGGCCAGGTTTGCTTCAATTCCTCTACCGGATACAATGAAGCCCAAGAGCTTTCCTCGCCGGTACCGAAAACGCATTTTTCCCAAGTTAAGCTTGATGTCATATGTTGGAGGTTGTCGAATGTGAGCCTCAAGTCGCCTACTAGAGTTTCGACATGCTTGGTTATGACGACCACGCCATCTACGTATGCCTCCACCGCTTTGCCGATCTGGTTTGCTAGACATGTCCGGATCATGCGGCGATATGTTGCGCCAAAGCTTTTTGAGCCCAAAGGGCATTGTGTTGAAGCTGCATGGGCCGTATTGGGTGATGAATGCCGTTGCGGCTTGGTCTGGCTCTGCCATCTTAATTTGATGGTAGCCGGAGTATGCGTCGAGGAAACACAATGAATCGTGTCCTGCGGTAGCGTCGATAATTTGATCGATGCGGGGGTGGGGGAAGAGATCCTTGAGGATTCCGTTAAGTCAGCGAAGCGTGCAATTTCACGGAGACTTATGGCGTTGAGGATTCCGTTGTCCGTGCAATTATTGCAGAAGAATGAAATTGCATCCTCCTCGCGCAGTCCTTTATCCTGTTCATGACCAGAGGAATCAGCCCAAGAATGGTGTACTGTTTCTATGGGCTCTTGCCGAATTTGGGATAGATTGCTTATGTTTGGGTGGGCGGGTGGAATTAAATCCGGAACCTCGCCCAATCTGAGACTCAGGGGCCAAGGAGTTTCCGAACTCGGAAGCTTGGGTTCTTGGATGTTGTCCAATGAATCTAGCCCGTTGCCTGACTTTAGGTTCAGGGCTTGAGTGACGTCCTCCCCTCCGCGGGTATCCGGCTTGGAGGGATCGAATCGGACATAACTAGTCCTTAAGATAGATGAAGGCTTTCCGCATTGTTCCTCCACCACCGCAACATGATGGGTGACCCGGGAGAGTTAATCTCTCGGATCGGGTTTAGGCCCAATCTGATCGTAGTCTGTAGAGACTCCTCAGGCGCGATGCGATCCAAGAGCTCGTTTAAGGAAGAGAGCTCCATCGAATCTAACTGCTTTCGGCGAGTTCCGAGTTGGCGTGAAGATTGCTTTCGATGACCCGAGAAGTCATCATCGGTAGCGACGGCCGAACAAGCGGTCATAAGAAAACCGCGTCGTTGTTGATGATCGGCGAGCCATCGGGCCTATCGGTGACGCATACGAGGAACTCTCAATGAAAGCACCAATGTCGGTGTCAAACCGGCGGATCTCGGGTAGGGGTCCCGAACTGCGCGTCTAGGCGGATGGTAACAGGAGACAAGGGACACGATGTTTTACCCAGGTTCGGGCCCTCTCGATGGAGGTAAAACCCTACTCTCGCTTGATTAATATTGATGATATGGGTAGTACAAGAGTAGATCTACCACGAGATCGTAGAGGCTAAACCCTAGAAGCTAGCCTATGGTATGATTGTTGTTCGCCCCACGGACTAAAACCCTCCGGTTTATATAGACACCGAGAGGGCTAGGGGTTACACGCAGTCGGTTACAATGGGAGGAGATCTACATATCCGTGTCGCCAAGCTTGCCTTCCACGCCAAGGAAAGTCCCATCCGGACACGGGACGAAGTCTTCAATCTTGTATCTTCATAGTCCAGGAGTCCGGCCAAAGGTTATAGTCCGGCTATCCGGACACCCCCTAATCCAGGACTCCCTCAGGGTGGTTGTTCATTTAATGGAGGGACTTGTACCACACTTGAACGATACAAAGTGCGACCTGGCACACGTAACACCACTTGGAACAAGCGGGCAGCTATCTCAAAAAACAATCAACAACTAAAAAAATGGCAACCTGGCACGTAGTACACAATTTTAAACGATTGTTTTGATGGAGTGAAAAAGGAAAACTACCCCACTACGTATATATAGGCCGGAGCCTCCGCGCTTGCTTGCTAGGGTTGCTCTATTCACACACTCTCATCCTCTCTAGATCTAAACAAGACAGGGGTGGTAACACTGTCTTTCTATCCTCACCACTGGTTACAGATCCGGACGTATCCCCCTCCGCCAGTGAAGGGGAGGAGGGGCAGCGTTTAGGCCGTCGTCGACAGCGAGGGAGGAGACCCACTGCCGGCCGCACCATTATCTTTGGCCGAGCACCGGCACGGGAGGTCCTCCGATCCCTTCGTCGTTGCCCTAGTGTGGGCGGATCCTGCCTCCCTCCGCCCACCTATCCACATCCCGACGAACTTCAGGTATATCTTCCTTTGAAACCTCCTTAGCTCTACTTCCCCGGCTTGCTACGTTGCTGCATGTGCATCATTTTCTACCTCTCAGCCCCTCTCGATCGGATGGTCCAACGTCACCTATTTTTCTTCTTCTATTGTTAAAGGTAAAGCTACTTCATGGAGTCGAATCTTGTACTTGGTTCAAACAAGAAATAAAGTGGGGGTGGGGGAATTTAGTATGTAGTACATCGGACTTGGTACAAACAGGAAGGAAAGGGGGTGAAAGTAGTACAGACCGGTCATCCAACCGGTCTCTTGGTCGTAAAAGGAAATATAGGGGTAACGCTGTACACAAGTGGTATGACCAGGACTAGATTTGCTATCCAAACATAGGAGTATGTGGCTAGAGTGAACAAAAATGGGACCAACCCAGATATGTTTCTTGGATGTTTGTTTCTCGGGCAACAAACTATGAATCACCACTTTATGCCCCTGTTTAGGTACATGGTGCCGGATTTGCTGGTGCACCCACCGGCCCCATGCCCTTATACCAAATATTTAGTCGTTTCTTAATCTAATGCCCTCGGTAAAAATGAAGCCATGCCACTGTTATAAGCCATGACAAGTTTAGCCAAATGTTTTTGCCTATAATTGTTTGAGACTCCATTTGTTTCCTCTCAGAAGCTTTTTGTGCAAACAGGATATCCATTTCACCGGTTGTCAAGTTGTGACCTTTTATGCCTTTGCACAAAACTCTTCTTAAAAGAAGTGACTTTTGTGTTGTTTAACCGAATGTCGAGAATGGAACAGCTTGGTTCATTTCGTGGAACCGCACAAAGGGAGATCTGTGTTCCAATCCTCATCATCCATATTGGCACCATAACCTTCCTTTAGGTAAGAATGATATTTAATGCATGTGTTCATCTCTATTTTACATCGCCATGAGAAAATAATGCTATTTTTTACTAGTACACTTGTACTCCCTCACTTACAAAACCAATTCTGAAATAGAAGGCTAATCATGTACTTGGTTTCACCAACTGGTGAGGAGAATGAGAAACAGAGCATGAAGAGGAAGAAGAAGAAGAGTAAACAATGCAAGGCGATCTTGCCGAAGCCAGAGGCCTCAGTCGAGGCCATTCAAGGGCTCCGGCAACGACTACCTTACATGTGAGACGATCCTCTAGGGAGCCCTTCCACTTCTGCTGTCTCACTTAAGTAATTTGGAGTACTTAAGCACCACTAATTTATTGCTGCCTAATTTTCCTGTCGGAGTTAAACAAATCTTTAGTAGCACCATATGCTGAATCATGTACGTGTGTTCGTTTGTCTATGGAGGTGAATCATGTGGTGGAGCAGGGAGGGCATGCTAACTTTACCCATTAACATAATGAGGGCGCTTCTATTTGTTAGTGTATGTTTCATCAACTAGTCTCACTATTACAGTAATCTCACTCTCTCAATATATGTGCCAATAGGGATGCTCGATTTTGGTGGAACTGCACAAAAACTTTGGGTGCTTCATTGCCTCGACAGCTTCCTTCCTTTCTTGTTAGTCGCTAATCTCGACGCATTCTTCCTTTCCTTTGTCAGTTTGTCTTGGCTTATCTCCAAATCAAAGGAAATAGTAATTGATATGATACCTCACGTAGGTTGGTAATTGGTCTTTATCCCGATTATTGTGCTTGTCATATGTATTGGTAATTTGGTATTGTGCTACTGTTTGCCGATTTCATAAAGGAGTAACTTGGAGCCTAAACTCGCAGGAAAATCATTACATCGTGTGATTTCAGAGAACTGCACAAAAAGATCGGATGGACAGTGTACTTATGTCTTTGCTATGTACTCCAAAGTTCACTCGCATAAGCATTGATGTTGACAAGAAGAAGTGCCTATATTCATTCGGTATCAACCGTCGTCAAACTCCAAGTATTAGGAGAGTGAACGCTAAAAATATTGCTTGGCGCATAGCCTAGAAAAACGCAGTCCAGCTTTTTGGTCCCAACTTGTGCCTTTTGGTTATCGACATATAGTAGCGAATCGTATGGCATGGAGTCTAAAGATTCCGGACATGTTGGTTCACGCAGATATTCATGTGGCACTTAATCAGTCTGCACGCCGTGATGCTCCATTTCGGTTGAACTGCACAAAAATTTGGGTGGTTCATTTTCTCAACCGCCTCCTTTCTCGCTCTGCGCAATGTAGGATTTTGGCGAGCTACAGGACCATGATGAGCCGGTAAACTAGTTGGATGAAAGTAGTGGCCAAGTTGCTCAAACCTCCCTTGGCACGAGGCCACTATTTGAGGATAAACCTACAAGCAAAGTTCAAATTGTCTGTGCTACCTCTTCTGTACTCGAAAAGTTTACTCTGCATAAGCATTCATTTTAGCAATAAGTACCTCCATTGAACACCATTTACCGATGCGCAATGTAGAATTTTGGTGAGCTACAGACCAAGATGAGCCAAGAACTAGTTGGATGAAAGTAGTGGCCAAGTTGCTCAAACCTCCCTCAAAGACGAGGCCACTATTTGAGGATAAACCTACAAGCAAAGTTTAGATTGTCTCTTTGCCTCTTATGTACTCGAAAGTTTACTCGTACCAGAACTAATTTTAGCAAGAAGTACCTCCGACCGAACACCATTTACCAGTCTGTACCCTAGGTAATTAAAGTTCGTCCATGGATCATATTGGCTGTGATCTCAATCATTTGGATGCATAAACATACTGAACATGTGTATATCTGAATCTTTTTGTGAATTATCTATGAATATTGTTGTGTGATCTATCAATCATTTGGATCCATAGACATACTGAACTTGTGTATATATGAATCTTTTGAGTTGTTGATAGTGAATGTTGGCTATGAATATGAACGTGTCCTGTGAACCTAAGTTTGATACGAATGTTTACCTTTTCTGTTGTGCTTGTGTGTGAACTTGTTAGTATGCCTACTGTGGGGTATGGGACGTGTGGGTGCCAACGGCACACCTTCTTCCCGGGAAGAATTGCACTTGCTTTGTTAGGGTAGCAACGGCGCATCAGCTATTTTTAATCTTTTTGCTCGCCTTGCCCCTCCCCCGCACAACCCCTGCCGTAAAGTTTTCGGCCTCAAAACAAACATAGTAAAGCGTTGTTTTTGGGCTTGATGAAAAATTGAGTCTTGGTTTACAGAGGTTGGCCTGCCCAAGAAATGGGTCATTGGTCCACCACGGATTGGGAGGCTAAAATACAAGTTGTATGGTGCGAGGCAAGTAAAAAAACGCCATCGAGAGCCATCCATCAAGAAAAAAATCGCTCTGATGTGCTTCTTCAATGTGCACGCCCCCTCTTTAATCCAGTTCGCTCGGGGATCTATTATCATTTTTTTTCCGGAGGGAGAACAAGTATCAGCTAGGCCTAGGTTTTGTATTTTAACATGCGTAGCCCACGACATACGGTGACAGTGGTTTCAACTTATTTTTTGAGGTCCATACCGGCCTATGGGCTTTTTCTTAAAGATCGGCAGCCTAATGTATTTTTTAACCACATTATATATATTTATATTATTACTATTATCGTATATTTTATAGAGACTTATATATACACTATAAAAACATCCCACGTGTTATTAACTCATAAAAGTAAATGTTTAATGAAGTTGGCAAGGAAAATCCTGGTTGTTTTTGACTCACGTGCAAGGAAAATCCTGGTGATTGCGTATAAAAGCTTGCGAAGATTTTAAGGACCAATGTAATAATAACGCTCATTTTTATTTTGAGCAATAACTTGCTAATTTGTTAATTATGTATATAAAAAATGTGCCTCTCCGGTTTATTTTTGATACTAATTGCTCCTTCTAACATAACATTATATATATAACGAACCCAGCTAATTCGTGTATTTGAAGGAAGAGCAAATGGGCTGGGATTTCTTAGATAATATAAATGGTCCGCATAGACGCGAAATTATTTGTTCACCCAGCCCAAAGAAATGGATCACATTCTAGAAAACATGGGTTAAATATATGCCACATTTTTGCGGTGACATGTGGGCCAATAGGTCGAAGCCTCACGTGAGGGCGTTGTCAACTTGGTCGGCATGCACCTTAAATCTCTCGTCTTCTTCCTCCATGGCCGCCGGACACTGGGTCCCGGCCTCCGCCAAGAAGCGGCTTTGCTTATAGCATCGCATCGCCTGCGAGCGCTACCCCACCGCCGGCAAGGCTATCCTCCACCCTCCACACCTCCTGTTATTCTCCACCGATCGCAGCCCCACGCCCGCACTAAAAACCAGTTATAACCCTTCTCCTCCACTCAATCTGCGACTCCACTGCCGCGTCTTCCCATCTCCGAGTCATTCCCGTCCGGGGCCTCGCCGTCGTCCACCGCCTCGCTGTGCTCGGTGCGGCGTGGTCAACAAACGTGAGTCATCGGAAGAGGATTGTACGTGCAGAGCCTGACGGCTGGGACCCATGAGGTCCATGGTAGCACGCAAGGAAAGTTCCTCCTTATTAAGCTAAAAAAATGTTTCCTCCACCTGACAGCTGGGACCCACCGGCTATATCTTTGCACGGAAGGAAGTTCCTCCTTGTTATGCTAAAAAAATTATTCCTCCGTTGACAATTTGGGACCCGCCAGTTGGTGGCTGACTTGTGGGCCTACTAAGCGGATGTGTACGCAGGACTTTGTCAACTTAATCAACAAATCATTCTAGCAGCTGGACCATTGGATGTTAATCCAACAGCCGTGCTCCTTCTTCAACCTCTGTTCTTGCTCCTGTCTCCATTGTGCACCATGGCTGTGTTGCCGCACTCGAACCAGATCAAGTTTCCCACTCCTCTCCATCTGCGACTCCACCGCCCCATCTTCCCCATCTTCGGTCTTTCCACTGGGCCTCGCCGTCAGTCCACCCGGCCTTTGGTGCGCCTCGGCAGTGTGGTCAACATGGTCAACAACCGAGAGTCATCGGAAGATGACTGTACGTGAGAGGCTGACAGTGGGGACGCACCACGCCCATGGACGCATGCATGCAACGGAACGCGGCGTGGTTGATAACCCACAAGTATAGGGGATCACAACAGTTTTCGAGGGTAGAGTATTCAACCCAAATTTATTGACTCGACACAAGGGGAGCCAAAGAATATTCTCAAGTATTAGCAGTTGAGTTGTCAATTCAACCACACCTGGATAACTTAGTATCTGACAAAGTATTTAGTAGCAAAGTAGTATGGAAAGTAACGGTAATGGTAGCAAAAGTAATATTTTTGGGTTTTGTAGTGATTGTAACAAAGAGTAAACGGAAAAGTAAATAAGTGAAGAACAACATGTGAAAAGCTCGTAGGCATTGGATCGGTGATGGAGAATTATGCGGATCACGGTTCATCATGTAACAATCATAACATAGGGTGACACAGAACTAGCTCCAATTCATCAATGTAATGTAGGCATGTATTCCGAATATAGTCATCGTGCTTATGGAAAAGAACTTGCATGACATCTTTTGTCCTACCCTCCCGTGGCAGCGGGGTCCTAACGGAAACTAAGGGATATTAAGGCCTCCTTTTAATAGAGTACCGGACCAAAGAATTAACACATAGTGAATACATGAACTCCTCAAACTACGGTCATCACCGGGAGTGGTCCTGATTCTTATCACTTCGGGGTTGCCGGATCATAACACATAGTAGGTGACTATAGACTTGCAAGATAGGATCAACAACTCACATATATTCATGAAAACATAATAGGTTAAGATCTGAAATCATGGCACTTTCGGGCCCTAGTGACAAGCATTAAGCATAGCAAAGTCATAGCAACATCAATCTCGTAACATAGTGGATACTAGGGATCAAACCCTAACAAAACTAACTCGATTACATGATAAATCTCATCCAACCCATCACCGTCCAGCAAGCCTAAGATGGAATTACTCACGCACGGCGGTGAGCATCATGAAATTGGTGATGGAGGATGGTTGATGATGACAATGGCGACGGATTCCGCTCTCCAGAGCCCCGAACGGACTCCAAATCAGCCCTCCCGAGAGAGACTAGGGCTTGGCGGCGGCTCCGTATCGTAAAACGCGATGAATCCTTCTCTCTGGTTTTTTCTCCCTGAACACAAATATATAGAGTTGGAGTTGAGGTCGGTGGAGCTCCAGGGGGCCCACGAGGCAGGGGGGCGCGCCCCCCACCCTCGTGGACAGGGTGTGGCCCCCCTGGCCTTGATTCTTTCGCCAATATTTTTATTATTTCCAAAAATAATCTCTGTGAAGTTTCAAGTCATTTCGAGAACTTTTGTTTCTGCACATAAATAACACCATGGCAATTCTGCTGAAAACATCATCAGTCCGGGTTAGTTCCAGTCAAATCATGCAAGTTAGAGTCCAAAACAAGGGCAAAAGTGTTTAGAAAAGTAGATACGACGGAGACGTATCAACTCCCCAAGCTTAAACCTTTGCTTGTCCTCAAGCAATTCAGTTGTTAAACTGAAAGTGATAAAGAAAAACTTCTACAAACTCTGTTTGCTCTTGTTGTTCTAAATATGTAAAGCGAGCATTCAAGTTTTCAGCAAAGATTATGACTAACCATATTCACAATAACATTTAGGTCTCATGTTTACTCATGTCAATGGCATAATCAACTAGCAAGCAATAATAATAAATCTCGGATGACAACACTTTCTCAAAACAATCATGATATGATATAACAAGATGGTATCTCGCTAGCCCTTTCTGAGACCGCAAAACATAAATGCAAAGCACCTTTAAAGATCAAGGACTGACTAAACATTGTAATTCATGGTAAAAGATATCCAATCATAGTCATACCCAATATAAATTAATAGTAATGGATGCAAATGACAACTGTGCTCTCCACCGGTGCTTTTTAATAAGAGGGTGATGACTCAACATAAAAAGTAAATAGATCGGCCCTTCAGATAGGGAAGCAAGGATTTTTAGAGGTGCCAGAGCTCGGTTTTTGAAATAGAGATAAATAATATTTTGAGCGGCATACTTTCATCGTCAACATAACAACCAAGAGATGGCGATATCTTCCATGCTACACACATTATAGGCGGTTCCCAAACAGAATGGTAAAGTTTATACTCCCCTCCACCAACAAGCATCAATCCATGGCTTGCTCGAAACAACGAAGTGCTTCCAACTAACAACAGCCCGGGGAGTTTTGTTTGCAATTATTTCGATTTGATTTGCATAAAGCATGGGACTGGGCATCCGGTGACCAGCCATTTTCTCGTGAGTGAGGAGGCGGGTCCACTCCTCTTGAGAATAACCCGCCTAGCATGGAAGATACAGACAGCCCTAGTTGATACATGAGCTATTAGAGCATACAAAATAGACATTTGAAGGTTTGGAGTTTGGCACATACAAATTTACTTGGAACGGCCGGTAGATACCGCATCTAGGAAGGTATAGTGGACTCATATGGAATAACTTTGGGGTTTATGGAAGTGGATGCACAAGCAGTATTCCCGCTTAGTACAAGTGAAGGCTAGAAAAAGACTGGGAAGCGACCAACTAGTGAGCGACAACGGTCATGAACATGCATTAAAATTAATAAACATTGAGTGCAAGCATGAGTAGGATATAATCCACCATGAACATAAATATCGTGAAGGCTATGTTGATTTGTTTCAACTACATGTGTGAACATGTGCCAAGTCCGATCACTTGAATCATTCAAAGGAGGATACCACCCTATCATACCACATCACAACCATTTTAATAGCATGTTGTACATAAGGTAAACCATTATAAACTCTTAGCTAATTAAGCATGGCATAAGCAACTATAATCTCTAATTGTCATTGCAAACATGTTTATTCATAATAGGCTGAATCAGGAACGATGTACTAATCATATTTACAAAAACAAGAGAGGTCGAGTTCATACCAGCTTCTCTCATCTCAATCAGTCCATCATATATCGTCATAATTGCCTTTCACTTGCAGGACCGAACGATGTGAATAATAATAATAGTGCACGTGCATTGGACTAAGGTGGTTCCTGCGAGCATTCAATAAACAGGAGAAAACAAGGCAATATGGGCTCTTGGTTAAATCAACAATAATGCATATAAGAGCCACTTCAACAATTTCATTATGGTCTTCTCCTATCGACCCCCAAAGGAAAGAAAAGAAATATAACTATTTACACGGGAAAGCTCCCAACAAGCAAAAGAAGAACAGGAAATCTTTTTGGGTTTTCTTTTAGTTGTTACTACTACAGCAAGAAAATAAGCTAGCTAAAAGCTATTACTAATTCTTTTTGTTTTTCTTAAGGTTTATCAAACACACAAGAAGAAAGCAAGAAAAGGAAAATAAACTAGCATGTATGTTACAGTGAAAGAGTATGAGCACCGACATCTAGCAATGAGTGTGTGAACATAAATGTAATGTCGGTGAGAAATATGTACTCCCCCAAGCTTAGGCTTTTGGCCTAAGTTGGTCTACTGCCACTACCGGCCCGGGCGGATATCCAAAGTTGTAGTTGGGGTCGTACTGAGATGAAGCCTCGGGTTGCCACTGGTTGGCAATCTCCTCCAGATTCCACTGGTAAACAGACTGGCGTGGGGGAACAAATTGTGGTTTCGGATCTGGTTCTGTAACTGATGTGGGGTTCCGGTAGGCGTGAATAGCCTCCAACGGAACAAGGTACTCGCCTGCAGTTAAATCAAACAAGGAAGGAGCAGGCAAGGTAATAGTCTCAGAGTGATTTTTATCAAATAACAATCTATAGTTAAGCTCCTTTTTCCTGTTCTTAACAATGAAATCATGTGCAACCATACTCTTGTAATCTAGAAGAACAGTAGGCAGCAATTTTTCTTCCTTCTCGTAATGCCTAATAGGTATGTTGTAGTATGCAGCGAGGCGCGAGGCGAAGGTGCCTCCCAAGATGGGGCCCTTAAATGCAGTTAAGATTTAACCGCTTTGCAACAATAGCGCCCATACTGAATGAGTCATCACGAAACGGGGCATGGCACAAAATAACAATATCAGGGGCACTTAGGTTGCCACACTTTCCGCGACCAATTAAGCATCTACTAGCAAATAATGCAAAGTAATGTAAAACCGGAAAATGTATGCTAGTAATTCTTGCATCGGAAACTTTCCTAGTTTCCCCTACAGCAATTGTATCAATAAACCCCTCCACATCGTCACGATGTAGTTCCTCTATGCTGCCTGGAAAAGGCAACTTGCAAACCTCACAAAATTCACGAAGGGTCACCTCCTTATACTCATCATATAAATAAAAATCCACCGAAGGTGGTGACCTCCTAGAATGGAAATGAAAATTTTGCACAAAGATATTGGTGAGTAAGAGGTAATGTTCGCGTTTGTCGCGGAGGAAGTCGGTGAGGCCTGCATTCTCAGCCAACTCATAAAAATCATCATAAATCCCGGCTGCTCTCAAGAAATCATCACAAGGCCATTCACACGGCCGTACTTCCGTGATGCGAGGGAGATTATACTTGGGCCTCTCTTCTTCTTCACTTTGCTTATCCTTCGAGCTTCGGCTCGAAGAGCCCCTCAAAAATCTCTTCATCATTTTCTGAAAATGTCTAATTTTTAGTAACTTCAAATAAAAGTGAACCAAACTCAACAAAATTGACAGCAACTACTCCCACAAGTGCCTAGAGACTATATCATGCATTAGAACTACTTGGAACCATATAAATTTGACATGCAAGCTCAAGAACAGGGTCACCTAAGCAGCAAAATTTTGCAATGAATAGAGCACTAGAACAAAAACTAATTGGACCATTGGAGGAGTCACATACCGAAGAATAATCCCCCAAAGCAGTTTTGTGAGAGGTGCTTTGAGCAAGGAGATCGAAAATGGCAGCAAAATGAGCAAGAACTCGTGCTTGAGCTGGTTGGTGGTTTTTTTGGAAGGAAGAAGGAGTGTGTGGTTGCTGGAATAAGTGGAGGGGAACCACCATGGGCCCACGAGGCAGGGGGCGCGCCCTGGACCCTCGTGGCCAGGTGCTTGTTCCCCCTGATGTGTTCTCAGTGCCAGATATTCTCAAATATTCCAGAAAAAAATCATATTTCAATTTCCGGGCATTTGGAGAGCTTTTATTTTCGGGGATTTTTTTTTGCACAGATAATTCGAAAAACTGACAGAAAATACTAATTTTACTTTATTCAACTAAATAACAGGAAGTAAAAGGAGGGTACGGAGAGTTGTGCTTTCTAACTTCATCCATCTCATGCTCATCAAAAGGAATCCACTAACAAGGTTGATCGGGTCTTATTAACAAACTCATTTCGAATAACATGAAACCGGAGAAATTTCGAATAACACTATGTTACCTCAACGGGGATATGCACATCCCCAACAATAATAATATCATATCTCTTTTTGACAGTAGGAAGAGGAAATTCAAAACCTCCAATAATAATCGATGGAATTTTTCCAATAGAATGATATTGTGGACTTGAGGTTGTTTCCTCGGAAAGTGTATCATATGCTCATTACCATTAACATGAAAAGTGACATTGACTTTCTTGCAATCAATAACAGCCCCTGCAGTATTCAAAAAGGGTCTTCCAAGAATAATAGACATATTATCGTCCTCGGGAATATCAAGAATAACAAAGTCCGTTAAGATAGTAGCGTTTGCAACCACAACAGGCACATCCTCACAAATACCGACAGGTATAGCAGTTGATTTATCAGCCATTTGCAAAGATATTTCAGTAGGCGTCAACTTATTCAAATCAAGTCTACGATATAAAGAGAGAGGCATAACACTAACACCGGCTCCAAGATCACATAAAGCGGTTCTAACATAGTTTCTTTTAATGGAGCATGGTATAGTTGGTACTCTGGATCTCCTAGTTTCTTCGGTATTCCACCCTTAAAAGTGTAATTAGCAAGCATGGTGGAAATTTCAGCTTCCGGTATCTTTCTTTTATTTGTAACAATATCTTTCATGTACTTAGCATAAGGATTCATTTTGAGCATATAAGTCAAACGCATACATGCAAGAAGATAGGTCTAATCATCTCAAAGAAAGCGCTCAAAATCCTCATCATCCTTTTTCTTGGATGGTTTGGGAGGAAAAGGGCATGGGTTTCGAACCCATGGTTTTCTTTCACCGTGCTTCCTAGCAACAAAGTCTCTCTTATCATAACGGTTATTCTTTGATTGTGGGTTATCAAGATCAACCGCGGGTTCAATTTCTACATCATTGTCATTGCTAGGTTGAGCATCAACATGAACATCATCATTAACATTATCACTAGGTTCATGTTCATTACCAGATTGTGTTTCAAAGATCGTAAATAGAAATATCATTGGGATTCTCGGTGTGTCAACAATAGGTTCACTAGAAGCATGCAAAGTCCTATCATTTTTCTTTTTCTTCCTCTTAGAAGGACTAGGTGCATCTACATTAGTTCTCTCGAGAATCTTGCTCAATTCTCCTAGGGTGACCTTCGTGATACAAAGGTTCCTGAGTCACTTTACCTCCTCTAGTTGCAACTCTAACAGAAAAGTCATTATTCTTATTATTTAATTCATTGAGCAAATCATTATGAGCTTTAAGTACTTGTTCTACTTGAGTCGTAACCATAGAAGCATGTTTACTAATGAGTTTAAGTTCACCTTTAACTCTAGACATATAATCACTCAAGTGTTCAATCATATAAGAATTGTGTTTCAATTGTCTACCAACATAAGCATTGAAGTTTTCTTGTTTGACAATAAAATTATCAAACTCATCTAAGCATTGGCTAGCGGACTTATAACGAGGAATATCACCTTCATCAAATCTGTAGAGAGAATTTACCATTACTACCTGTGTTGGGTTATCAAGACCATGTGTTTCTTCAATAGGTGATGAATTAAGACCATATATTTCTTCAACTGGCGGTAAATTAAGACCATGTATTTCTTAAATAGGAGGTAAATTCTTAACACCTTTAGCTTTAATACCCTTTTCTTAATAGATTTCTTTGCCTCTTGCATATCTTTAGGACTGAGAAATAGAACACCCCTTTTCTTTGGAGTTGGCTTAGGACTTGGTTCAGGAAGTGTCCAATTATTTTCATTGGTCAACATATTATTCAATAGAATTTCAGCTTCATCAGCTGTTCTTTCCCTAAAAACACAACCAGCACAACTATCCAGATGGTCTCTGAAAGCATCGGTTAGTCCATTATAAAAGATATCAAGTATTTCATTTTTCTTGAGAGGATGATTAGGAAAAGCATTAAGTAATTGGAGAAGCCTCCCCAAAGCTTGTGGGAGACTCTCTTCTTCAATTTGCACAAAATTGTATATATCCCTTAAAGCAGCTTGTTTCTTATGAGCAGGGAAATATTTAGTAGAGAAGTAATAAATCATATCCCGGGACTACGCACACAACCAGGATCAAGAGAATTAAACCATATCTTAGCATCACCCTTTAATGAGAACGGAAATATCTTAAGGATATAATAGTAGCGAGTTTTCTCATCATTAGTGAACAGGGTGGCTATATCATTTAATTTAGTAAGATGTGCCACAACAGTTTCACATTCATAGGCATAGAAAGGATCAGACTCAACCAAAGTAATTATATCAGGATCAACAGAGAATTCATAATCCTTATCAGTAACAAAGATAGGTGAAGTAGCATAAGCAGGATCGTATTTCATTCTAGCATTCAGAGTTTTTTGTTTCAAATTAGCTAATAATTTCTTAAGATCACTCCTATCATTGCAAGCAAGAAAGTCTCTAGCAGTTTCTTCATCCATAACATAGCCCTCGTGCACAACAGTAATTCATATCTAGGGGAGAATCTTCATCATCACTTTCATCAATATTATCGCTTTCAATAATTTCATTCTCTCTAGCCCTAGCAAGTTGTTCATCAAGAAATTCACCAAGTGGCACAAGAGTATCAAGCATAGAAGTAGTTTCATCATAAGTATCATGCATAGCAGAAGTGGCATCATCAATAACATGCATATATCGTAATTAATAGCAAAAGGTGTTTAGGTGTCGCAAGCTTACTCAAAATGTAAGGTGAATCAAGTGCAGAGCTAGATGGCGCTTCCTTACCTCCCTCGTAGTTGAGGGATAATTTTTTTCTCGCCTTTGAAATTCTTCATAGTGACCAGCGAGATATAAATCCCAAGTGACTCAAAGAATAGAGCTATGCTCCCAGGCAACAGCGCCAAAAAATAGTCTTGATAACCCACAAGTATAGGGGATCGCAACAGTTTTCAAGGGTAGAGTATTCAACCAAAATTTATTGATTCGACACAAGTGGAGCCAAAGAATATTCTCAAGTATTAGCAGCTGAGTTGTCAATTCAACCACACCGGATAACTTAGTATCTACAAAGAAAGTATTTAGTAGCAAAGTAGTATGGAAGTAACGGTAATGGTAGGTGAGGGAGTCCCAGACTAGGGGGTGTTCGGATAGCCGGACTATCGTCACGGCCGGACTCCAAGACTATGAAGATACAAGATTGAAGACTTCGTCCCGTGTCCGGATGGGACTTTCCTTGGCGTGGAAGGCAAGCTTGGCGACACGGATATGTAGATCTCCTACCATTGTAACCAACTCGTAACCCTAACCTATCCGTGTCTATATAAACCGGAGGGTTTTAGTCTCAGAGGACAAACAACAATCATACCATAGGCTAGCTTCTAGGGTTTAGCCTCCTTGATCTCGTGGTAGGTATACTCTTGTACTACCCATATCATCAATATTAATCAAGCAGGAGTAGGGTATTACCTCCATCGAGAGGGCCCAACCTGGGTAAAAACATCGTGTCCCTTGTCTCCTCGTTACCATCCGCCTAGACGCATAGCCGGGACCCCCTACCCGAGATCCGCCGGTTTTGACACCGACATTGGTGCTTTCATTGAGAGTTCCTCCGTGTCACCACCGATAGGGCCCGATGGCTCCTTCGATCATCAATAACGACGCGGTCCAGGGGTGAGACTTTTCTCCCGGACAGATCTTCGTGTTCGGCGGCTTTTGCATCATGGGCCAATTCGCTGGCCATCCGAGCAGATCGAAAGCTACGCCCGCCATCGTGTCGATTTGGAAGTTTGAACTATACGACCGATATCTGCGGAGACTTGATCTTCGACGGATTCGAGCCACAGCCAAGCGTGCCGCACTGTCTCGATGGGCATGATCTAGCTCTGCAGCCCAACAATGCCCTGGAGGCCGCACCAGTATCCGCTCCGACCCTTAATCCGGAGCCGGATTCCCTGATCGGGGACAAGTGGTTGGACACCGCCTCGGGGGCTACAATCTCTACGGTGATCGAGCCGAACTCCATCCTCGCCCTTGGCGAAGACCTCGACTGTGGTGCCGACTCCAACCTCCGCCGCCAATCGAATCCGATTGGGTGCCGGCCATGGAGTTCATCGCCATGACATCTTTTCAAGACTCGCCCTTTGGCGACATCCTGAATTCACTAAAGTCTCTCTCTTTATCCGGAGAGCTCCGGCCGACTACGGACAGAAGGTTGGGATGCGGACGATGAAGAAATTCAACGCCCACCCACCACCCACTTTGTAGCCACCGCCGATGATTTAACCGACATGCTAGACTACGACCAAGACATCGACAAGATGGACGCATTTACGCCGAGACGACCAAGACCCAGCGCCTTACGAGGGGAACTGGAAGGCCACCTCGTCATATGACATATACATGGTGGACATCCCAAAAGATGGGAACGGCGATGGAACAACGGAGGATGACCCTCCAAAAAACAGCCGGTTACCGAGCGTCGGGCCGGGCGCCGCTCTAAATCCCGCCACAATAAAACCGGTGATTCCGCACGAGAGATAATAACACCCCTGACAAGGCCGAAGAGAACCCCTCCAAAGCAGACTCAGCGCAGAGGAGGGAGAAGCAAGTCCGCATGACAAGGCGGGTAAAGAGAGGTCGAGGACGATAATTATGCGCCTCCCTCCGAAGATGAGGCAAGCCTCGACAACCATTTAATTTGTCGTGCCCCGAGGATCCCGCCAACAGGAGCATTTCAAACGCAGGCTTATAGCCACGGCAAGCAGCCTCAAGAAAAGCAACAACAAATTTTAGAGTTGATCAAGACCTGCTAGCTGACAGATGGATCAAGTCCTTGCAGCCAAGAGTATGAACTCGAACGCCCCTCCAAAAGCTACCCCAAACGCAGGTCGCTGCTCGACTAGAGGAGGAAGCACCCAAGTCGCCAACAAGACGACATGGCGTATCGGCCACTCCGTGGCGCTGCAGAAGCCTCTCGCCTCCGCCAAGCCACACCCAACGCCCGCTCAAAAGTACCAAGGCACGGAAAACGCGCCGACTTAAGTAGATATATTGGAGGATAAGGCAAAACATACAAGATCGATCTACGGATCGCGTGGGCGCCCAAAGAACGCCGGATGATTACCGTCACGCCGGATACAGCAAAACTGGCCGGGCCGAACACAGTAGACAAAGCTCATATGAGCTACGTCGTGATATAGCCCAATACAGAGGCGCCGCACGCCCACTATGCTTCACAGATGAAGTAATGGATCATCAAATCCCCGAGGGCTTCAAGCCCGTAAACATCGAATCATACGATGGTACCACAGATCTTGCAGTCTGGATCGAGGATTATCTCCTCCATATCCACATGGCCCGCGGTGACGATCTACATGCCATCAAATACCTACCACTCAAGCTTAAAGGACCAGCTCGACATTGGCTCAATAGATTGCCAGCAGAATCAATTGGTTGTTGGGAGGACCTGGAAGCCACATTCCTTGATAACTTCCAGGGCACATATGTGCGTAATTACTAGACGCCGATGACCTTAGCCACATAATTCAGCAGCCAAGAATCAGCCAGACAATTCTGACTCGGTTCCTAACATAGAAAAATCAAATCGCTGATCGTCTGGATGCAGAGGCCCTTGCAGCCTTCAAACATAACATCCGCTGGCGAGTGGCTTGCCCGCACCTAGGACAAGAAAACCGAAATCTATGGCAGCCCTCACAACCCTCATGACTCGCTTTTGTGCGGAGAAGACAGTCTGGCTAGCTCAAGCAACAACTTGGCCAAACATCCCGATAGTCCCGGATACCAAGGACAAGCAATGGCAGGTCGCGTCGCAATAAGAACAAGCGCCGCATTAACGGCGATATCATCAAGATACGGCCGTCAATGCCGGATTCGTGAGGCTCTAAACCCGGTCAGCCAAGAAGCCATTCAAAAGAAATACCCAAGGTCTGGCCCAACTTGGACCGAATATCGATCACTTGTGCGATACATGGCACCCCCGAAAACTCAGCCAATCACACCAACAGGACTGTTGGGTGTTCAGAAAGGTGCAAGTTAAGTGCCGAACTCAATGACAAGGGGCTGCATAGCGATGACGAGGAAGAGCCCCGCCACGAACAATAAAGGATGTAAGGGTTTTCCTACACAAGTGCGGACGGTGAACATGATATACGCAACCCACATACCAAAAGGGAGCGGAAGCGCACTAAGGGACGATATGCGATGGAGCCACGCCTCAAGTTCAACCCATGGTCTTCCCGCCCGATCACCTTCGATCGAAGGACCACCCCACTAGCATCCGTCACGGCGGCTTCGCCGCATTGGTTCTTGACCCAATTATCGACGGATTTCACCTCACCGTAGTCCTCGATGGACGGTGGCAGCAGCCTGAACCTGCTTTATCGTGATACGCAGCAAAATGGGCATTGACCCTCAAGGATTAAACTCTAAAAGACGACCTTTAAAGGCGCCATACCGGGTGTAGAGGCCAGTTGTACGGGCTCGGCCACACTCGGCGGTCTTCGGATCCCCGGATAACTTCCGGGTTAAGAGTTAATCTTCGACACCGCCCCATTCCGCAGCCGGGTTATCATGCATCGCTTCGGACGAACCGTGACGGTAAAGTTCAATGCGGTGCCGCACCACGATACCTCAATCTCAAGATGCCAGCCCTCGAGGAGTAATCACGGTCAATGGAAACACCGAAAGCTCTCTCTCCGAACGGAGGAGCATTACCGGGCGACCCTCGCGCGGAGATACAAAGCAGCCTCTCCAAGAATTCTTGAGTCCGCCACTAAGCGCCCAGACATCGCTGCCGCGCTACCGAGTAACCTACAAAAAGACCACCTGCACGATTCAAGCACGAGTAGCAATCCGCCTCAACCCTAGCCCTCGTGGAAATTGGCGGTTAGTATTACGCTGCATATAATTACGCCTCGAGATACCATGGGCATATGGGGAGGGCAAGACAACGGCAAGACGCCAAGAATGCGGCTCGACCGCACTGTGGGCCCTGCTTGTGTCATTTCTTTTTTCCTTTTTTCTTCCTTTTTTACTTTCAGACTCCGCCTTTGAGAAGTCCTGTCCCGGTACTTGAATCGCCGAACTCACGATGCAATAGCCAGGAAGCGGAAAGCCACGCCGAGTGTTCGTGTGGTCTCAAGTATTTAGCATTATACCTGCTTTTACATACCATCCCAGCAGCTTACCCCTCGAGGGGGACATGTTAGATAGTCCCATCCCTTGCTTATCGCGACTATTTGTATCGCTCGCTTCCATTGCGCATCTTTTTAATAAACAATACATAGCTTTTGCTTATTATTTCTCTACTTCCTTTATATATACATATGTTCATTTCACAACATGTTGCAACCGTACACTTTGGTACAGCCAATACACCGTGGGGCTTAAGTATCCCAAAATTATGGTGTGATAAGTCCGAACACTTTCACAAGTGCGGCACCGAACTTATAGCATTATATGAATTGGCTCCGAATCATGTCTTGGGTCAATAGTCGGGTTTGCCCGGCTCCCTGTTTTGGTACCTTACGCTCCGCTATATCGGCTAAGGTAGCACCGGAGAACCATCGCGATTGTGCCCAGCTATGCTGGGTCGAGCACCTCAAAGGAGAAAGCTAAAACTGACCATCATGATAAGGCGAGAGCCGGTCGCTGTTCGAGAGGCTTTTTCGGGTCCCTAAAGACTTATGCCGCTAGAGCGAGGAACCGAATTGTCCGCCATATGCGTGATAGCGCCTAAACTCGGTCTTCCGAATATTAGGGGCTTCACCAAATTTAAAATTATAGAATTCTATGGCTAAGTGAGAGTGTTCAAGCATTATAAGTCCGATTGCCTTGTTCGTTGTGTTGAGCGCCTCCTCAGATGGACCCAAGAATGGGAACAAGAGTGCTCAAGTTTATCCCGAACACCCCAAAGACTCATGGCATGGGGGGTGAAGCCAACGACTTCCCATCTCTCAAATTTGATAAACGGCCGCATTTAAGGTAATATTTTAAATTAATAAGTGTTGCTTTAGCGCATATGAACAAGTTTTCAGCAGACAGATAACAAACGCGAGCCTATTCAAAATTACATCCTTGGAGCACTCATCCGCTATTCAAGCTGGCACCCTTCAGAGGCCCTCATAGTACATTTCGGCGCATGCGATGCTCATGGCTCCTTCGGGTGGCCCGTCTGTCACGAAGCTTCTCCGCATCCAGCTTGCCCCAAAGCAGCACTTTAGCACGGGCAAGGGCCCGACGGACCCTTCAATGCAGACGGAGCGCTTGATGACTTCAAGCCGCTGGACAAAGGCCCACCACGCTGCACCAAGCCAAGTAGCTCCCTGTGAATGGCCTCCGATGGCCACAACCGCTTATAAGGCCCTTCATGGCCTGTTCGGCGACCTTGTGGAGCTCGACCACTGCTTCACTGGTCGCTTAGGGGCACCGGATGTCCGGCCTCAGATATTGAGACCGCATCACCTTCTCCGTGGAGCTCCCCTCCGGGCGCGGTAGAATGCGCAAAGATCGCACGCACTCACGGGCAAATCTGCGAATGCTCCCTGGAGAGCTCCGAATCCGTAAGTAATAGGTAATTGACTTTTACATTCTTGCTTTGCATAAAGAATGCCTTACCTACCGCCATCTTCTTTAAAGACTCAATTTCTTGAGGGCTTTTTGGGCCTCGGCCTTAGCAGCTTTGGCACTCTCAAGAGCCGAGGCGAGCTCGACTTGAGTCCTCGAGTCACGCCCAAACCTCGTGTTTTTCCACGAGAGCTTGGAAACTCTTGCCATACCTTGGCCAGCTGCGCCTCCCTTCTCTCGCTGCAAGCGTTCTGTAGCCGCGAGCTGCCACCACGACACCGCTTCCTTCTGTGGTCTCCACCTCGCTCGTGGCCTCTCGCAGCACCCATGTTATTCCTCAAGTATTTTTGCAACCAAAACCTTTCTATAAGGTATTTCTTTAATAAGGTATTACTTACCTTCCTTGTCCTCGAGCTGCTTCTTGGCTTGTCCGAGCTCGCTTAGACCGCCGAGGTTCTGCTTCAATGCATTGACCTCCGCAGTCAAGGCGGGCAGAGGTCAACAAGCTGCATTCCCATATTGACATACTTATGTTAGACTCCTGCATATATCTTTTTTAGAACCTTAGTCCGCTTTTCTTTCCGAACAATCGAACTAAGCATCAAGGGCTACCGCCTATGCGGTAATATTTTTATATGTTTTAAACTTACCTCAAAGCCTCGTTAGAAGGCTGGTATAAGCTGGGCCACCCGCTTCTTGGCGGATCGAATCGTTCCGGATCACCGTGACTCATAATAAAGGCGGTGCTCCTTCGATGGAGGCGCCGCTGAGCCTCCAAGAAGCTATCCGTGCCTCCGGGTTGGACGGAGGACACTTAAGGCGTCTTACCTTCTTATGGCGAGGATCCATCGTCCGACTTCGAATCACTGATGGTTCCGCATGGAGTCCGATGAGGGTCGGGCTTAGAGCCCCTGGGGTCTTGCCTCACAGGCCGAGTCCGGGAGGTCGCCTGGTGGTACCTCCCGCGCTTACCTCCTCTTGACCAAGCCCCTTGGGGCCCCACCATGAGTCGTCCGCCACAGAGGCGCAGGGAGGCGCTCGAAGCTGGCACTCTCCATTTCCGACAAGCCCAGGACCCGCCGATGAATCGCGAATCTCGCCCTTTGGGCGGGCTGCATGATTGTTCGGGCATTAGAGAACACTATGCAATTATGAAAAAGCCGTGGTATCCTGGACACTTACGATCTCGCCAGGGGCTTGGCCCTTGTTGGCCAATCCTCCTCGCTGCCGCCGACGTTGGTGGAGAAGTCCGGAGGAAGGGTTCTTCCCTTCTTGACCTCCGCCTCCCTGGGGGGCGGCCTTCCTTCACTTCTCCTCTCACTGGGAGGAGCTTCTTCTTCTTCCTCCTTGTCCTCGTGGAGAAGATTCTGCTTCAAAACTGACAAGACCAAGGCGCCTGGAGCTCCTTCGAGTTCCCGTGGCCTCCTTCTTGGCCTTCTTCTCCCAAGACCACATGGGGCGCCGAGCCAAGAGTCTCCGCAATCGGGCGTCCTCCGGTCTTCCCAAAGGAGTCGGACAGTTAATCTGTCCGGACGCTCTTCACCACCTGTCACAAAGATTAGGGAGTTTTAGATCCCGCCAGAGAGTCAATCTATGAAAAAGAGTCCCGTAAAGGTAAAATAACTTACCTCGCCGGCTGATGCCGCGAGCTGTATCCGCGATCTTTGGTAGCGGATGATGGGGCTTCAGCTTCTTGAACAGACTCTTCCGTGCATCTTCGCACGTAGTGTCAAGAGCCGCTCAAGGTTCGGTGTTGCCGGATCGAACTCCCACAAATTGAAGGCCCGTTGTTGGCATGGGAGAATCCGCGATGAGCATCACACGATTACGCCGACAAGCCCGAGATTCTTGTCCACCAGATTTCGGACGCATGTCCGAGTCCGGATAGTTTTCCGAATTCCCCACGCCAAGCTTCCGCCTCTTTCCATGACGAGAGCCGTGTGGGGAAGCCAGATTCAATTGGGGTCAGCCGCCCATTCGGGGTCGCAGGGCTCGTGATGTAGAACCACCCGATTGCCACCCCTTTATTGTCTCCACAAAGGCGCCGAGCCATAGGACCTTGGCCATCTTGCCAACCATGGCGCCCAAGACTCGCTGACGGCCGCCCACTACCTTCGCCGATGTTGAAGATCTTCAGCCATAAGCCAAAGTGGGGTTGGATGCAGAGGAAGGTTTCACACACGACGATAAACGCCGAGATGTTGAGGATGAAATTGGGGCCAGGTCGTGGAAGTCCAGTGCCGTAGTAGAACATGAGCCCCTCACGAATGGGTGAAGTGGAAAACCTAGTCCATGGAGGAAGTGGGGTAGAAACACTACCCTCTCATGGGGCCCGGGTTGGAATAAGCTGCCCCCGCATCGGGCAGCTCTGTGATGTTGCCGAACAAGTATCCGCCTCCCGCAGCCTTGTGATGTGCCCCTCCTGACGGAGGAGGCCATCCACCTGCCTCCCGCCTCCCGACATGGTTGGAGAAAGGTCGAGGTGGGATGTGCGGACTTGGGCGCCGGAGCTCGAAAGTGCACGGAAATGGATAAGCAAAGGAGGAAGAAGGCGAGGTGAAAAGGTGGATCCTTATCCCCTTATATGGACTGAAGCTATACGTCCCCCACCAGCCTGGTAGAACTCGCTTATTTCCCAAAGCGCCAGTAATCAATGGCGCGGATGGGTTACCCACGTCCGTATTGATGAGAATCCTGAATAAGGGGGCACGATCTATGCTTTGATAAGACGTACAAGGAAACCGCCTCGCTAAACACGCCGAGGTGGAACAGCAAAAATGATTCATATAAAGGCCGGGCCGTGGTGTGATGTCACGCCCGGAATACGCCGGCAGATCCGGTGAAAAATTATTCTCTCTCACGGTGTTATGTGGAACTTGTTTTGGCAGAGCCGACACTATCCTTGTGTTCAAAACCTTCTATGAAGTATTCGAGGAGGAACCCGCCTTGCAATGCCGAAGACAATATGCGCCACTGGACTGGGTCATTGAAGCCTGGTTCAGTGGGCTACCGAGGAGTCCCGGACTAGGGGTGTTCGGATAGCCGGACTATCGCCACGGCCGGACTCCAAGACTATGAAGATACAAGATTGAAGACTTCGCCCCGTGTCCGGATGGGACTTTCCTTGGCGTGGAAGGCAAGCTTGGCGATACGGATATGTAGATCTCCTACCATTGTAACCGACTCAGGTAACCCTAACCTATCCGGTGTCTATATAAACCGGAGGGTTTTAGTCCGTAGGGACAAACAACAATCATACCATAGGCTAGCTTCTAGGGTTTAGCCTCCTTGATCTCGTGGTAGATCTACTCTTGTACTACCCATATCATCAATATTAATCAAGCAGGAGTAGGGTATTACCTCCATCGAGAGGGCCCGAACCTGGGTAAAAACATCGTGTCCCTTGTCTCATGTTACCATCCGCCTAGACGCACAGTTCGGGACCCCCTACCCGAGATCCGCCGGTTTTGACACCGACAGTAGGAAAAGTAATATTTTTGGGTTTTGTAGTGATTGTAATAGTAGCAACGTAAAAGTAAATAAGCGAAGAACAATATGTGAAAAGCTCGTAGGCATTGGATCGGTGATGGAGAATTATGCCGGATGCGTTTCATCATGTAACAGTCATAACACAGGGTGACACCGAACTAGCTCCAATTCATCAATGTAATGTAGGCATGTATTCGAATATAGTCATACGTGCTTATGGAAAAGAACTTGCATGACATCTTTTGTCCTACCCTCCCGTGGGCGGGGTCCCAATGTAAACTAAGGGATATTAAGGCCTCCTTTTAATAGAGTACCGGACCAAAGCATTAACACATAGTGAATACATGAACTCCTCAAACTACTGGTCATCACCGGAGTGGTCCCGATTATTGTCACTGAGGTTGCCGGATCATAACACATAGTAGGTGACCCAGAGACTTGCAAGATAGGATCAAGAACTCACATATATTCATGAAAACATAATAGGTTAAGATCTGAAATCATGGCACCGGGCCCTAGTGACAAGCATTAAGCATAGCAAAGTCATAGCAACATCAATCTCGTAACATAGTGGATACTAGGGATCAAACCCTAACAAAACTAAATCGACATATGATAAATCTCATCCAACCCATCACCGCCCAAGAAGCTTTACGATGGAATTACTCACGCACGGCGGTGAGCATCATGAAATTGGTGATGGAGGATGGTTGATGATAACAATGGCGACGGATTCCCCTCTCCGGAGCCCCGAACGGACTCCAAATCAGCCCTCCCGAGAGAGACTAGGGCTTGGCGGCGGCTTCGTATTGTAAAACGCGATGAATCCTTCCCTCTGATTTTTTTCTCCCCGAACACGAATATATAGAGTTGGAGTTGAGGTCGGTGGAGCCCAGGGGCCCACGAGTGGGGGCGCCTGGGGCGTGCACGCCCCACCCTCGTGATGTGGTGTGGGCCCCCTGGCCTTGATTCTTTCACCAATATTTTTTATTATTTCCAAAAATAATCTCCGTGAAGTTCCAAGTCATTCTGAGAACTTTTGTTTCTGCACAAAGATAACACCATGGCAATTCTGCTAAAAACAGCGTCATTCCGGGTTAGTTCCATTCTAATCATGCAAGTTAGAGTCCAAAACAAGGGCAAAAGTGTTTGGAAAAGTAGATACGACGGAGACGTATCAGTGGTGAACGTGGTCAAGGAACGACTTCCATCGGAAGTGTACTCTACGTGGAGCGCTGACAGCTGGGTCCACGGCCGCAGCTAGGAAGTGCCTCCTTATTACGCGGAAAATAATGATTCCTCCACCTAACAGCAGGGACCCACCGGATGGGCCACCGTATTTTGCGAAAAAACGTTTCCCCCCTGACTGCTGGGACCCACCGGACGGGTCACCGTATTTCGCGAATAAACGTTCCCCCCGCTGTCAGCTCGGACCCACCGGAAGTGCCTCTTTATTACTCACAAAAAAATGAATACTCCCCCTGCTAGCTGGGACCCACCTTTGTGGGAGGCTGACTTGTGGGCCTACTAAGTTGACGAGGACGGAGGGCCTTGTCAACTTAGTCAATATGAACGATTCTAGCTCTAGTGGACCGTGACGATGTCCATCCAACGGCCGTAGTGCTTCTTCAACCTCCGGTCTTCTTGCTCCAAACCACCCAAACCAGCCTGGTCGTGGCTCGTGCTCCCGCCTCCCGTGGCGGCTGCGATCTTGGCGGAGGCCTCACCGCCTGCATACTACTCCCACCACCGGCTAGGCCATCCTCTACTCGCCCACGCCCCCTGTTATTCTGCAAGGGCGACGTACTCACACCGCAGCGAACCAGTGAACCCTCATACTCCTCTACGCGTGCGCATCCATTGACACGTCTTCCCCGGCTACGCCTCGTCCCCTTCCTAGGCCTCGCCGTCGTCCACCGCCCTGGTGCTCTCGGCGCGGCGTGGTCAAAGTGGTCAAGGAACGACTTCCATCGGAAGAGTACTATACGTGGAGAGGCCGATACCGGGTCCACGGCAGCACAAGGAAGTGCCTCCTTATTACGCTGAAAATAATTATTCCTCCACCGACAAATAGGACCCACCGGATGGGCCACCGTATTGCCAAAAAACGCTCTCACAAGGCCATTTCGGACCCACCGGAAGTGCTTCCTTATTACTCACAAAAAAATGAATACTCCCCCTGCTAGTTGGGACCCACCTTGGTGGGTGGCTAACTTGTGGGCCTACTAAGTTGACAGGGACAGAGTGCTCTGTCAACTTAGTCAATATTCTAGCTCCAAAGGACTGCGTCGATGTCCATCCAACGGCCGTAGTGCTTCTTCAACCTCGGTCTTCTTGCTCCAAATTACCAAAGTAGCGCCGGTCGTGCCGCATGTCGCTGCCTCCTGTGGCCGACCGGTGGTTGCCGCTGAGGCCTCACGGCCCCTACTATTCCCACCACTGCCGTGCCCTCGCATGACGGCAAATTTCACACCGCAGCCGAACCAGTTGAACCCACGCATTCTCCCTCACAGGCTTCCACCGTCAAGGCCTTCCCCGGCTCCGCCCTCCCTTCCTAGGCCTCGCTGTCGTCCACCGCCTCGCGCCTCGGTGCGGCGTGGTCAACATGGTCAAGGAACGACTTCCATCAAGAGTATCAGATGTGGAGAGGCCGATACCGGGTCCACGGCCGCAACAAGGAAGTGCCTCCTTATTACGCCGCAAAATAGTTATTCCTCCACCGACAGCGGGACCCATCGGCGGGCCACCATATTTTGCGAAAAACATTTCTCGAAAGTGCCGGACCCACTACCATACATCTTCACACGCAAGGAAGTGCGTCCGGCATAAAAATACGATTTCGCCCCTAACCGCTGCGGGACCCACCAGCTACACCTTCGCATGCAAGGAAGTGCTCGATACCGGGACCCACCTGGTCAAGCATACGAAGCGTTGTCATTACGGTCGCGAACGTGTATGCGTACATACCGGTCGATGTAGTGGCGCTGCGCAGTTGTAGTAGAGGCGCGCACATAGCATGTACACGCACGCATAAACGCCAGCAGCAAGAAAGAAAATACGCCACGCACGCATACACGGCAGGTCTCAAACGCCTACCGCTGCTGCACGTACGGCCGGGCTCGTGTACATGGCTGGGTCGGAACGGAGAAACAACATCGCTGTCGTGTTCATGGGGAGCCAACTGGCCGGGTCACGACGGAATGCGCGCTGCCGTGTTCATCGGGAGGGCTTGGATGGAACAAACGATGGAAACGAGGCCTGACGCATCGCAGAACGGAGGAAACGCCCTTGTGTTCAATCGACCACGGTCAAACGGGATCTTGTTCATCGGGAGGGGTCTGGCGCATCGCCAAAAACGGAGGACACGGACCTCCTACGGTCGAAACGGGGGTCCTGTTGATCGGGACGGGTGTGGCCTATCGCAAAACGGAGGAAACGGACTTGTGTTGGAGCACTACGGTCGAAACGAGGGTTCTGTTCATCGGGAGGGGTGTGGCGTACCGCAAAACGGAGGAAACGGACTTGTGTTGGAGCGCTACGGTCGAAATGGGGGTCCTGTTCATCGGGAGGGGTGTGGCGCATCGCAAAACGGACTCCACGGATACCGCTCATCTCCACCGCTAACCCTCCAGCCTCCACGGCTAATCATCGCTCATCCACCGTCGACCTCTTCCAGCCTCCACCGCGATCGCTCATTCACGGGCTCCTGCTCATCCAGCCTCCACCGCCACTGCTCAACCAGCCTTCTCCACGGCCCTGCTCAACCACCCTCCACGGGCTACCGCTCATCCAGCCCTCCACCGCTCATCGCTCATCCAGCCTCCACGTGGTGGTCCTGCTCATCCAGCCCTCCACGGGGTCTTGTTCATCCAGCCCCAACCGCTCGATCGATCGTGTGGTCATGTTCATCCAGAGGCAACACCACGGGTCCTGCTCATCCACCCCCACCGGAACTGCTCATCCAAACCCCCACAAAGAACACTCACTGCTCATCCAGAGGCAAGATCGATCGGCTTCAGCTTAGCAGCAATAGTGAAGGAATCGCCGATCGGGTTCGCCATTAACGACCATCGATCGACCGCCGGTTCAAGAACGCCAGAGTTCGCAGCAGTCGCCGTGTTCGCTAGAGCCCAACGCCTCGCCGGAGTTCGCCAGAGCCCAACGCCTCACACCACGCCGCGTGCGTGTCACGAGAGAAACGCGCGCATCGCTTCGCCCCGACCACCAACCGTAACCGGGAACACCCTCGATATTTTCCTCGCCTCGCTTCTACCACGGTTTTTTCCATCATGGACGGCCCAAAGAATGTCATGCAAATGTGTCTCCGCCCGCCTGTGACGAAAAGCCCATTTTCTGTCATGATTTTTTGTCATAGAAGTAGGACCCCACTAGATCTATGATGATATCGGGTTTTGTCACAATTATCGTCATAGAAGTGTCATAAGTATGACAGATTTTTTTTTCATTCGGCCCAAAATGTCATGGATGTGTCTTTTTTTTGTAGTGACGTAGTAGTAGGTTTCATCGGTGTAGTAGTAGTCTGCTACTTCTTGAGCTTGCATTGGGTTTTACCTTGAAGAGGAAAGGGTGATGCGGCAAAGTAGCACTAGTACGCGTCGGTGCTATACAAATGATTTTTAACCCCTTTCCGCGACGGCATTTGGAACCGTTGCTTAGTCAGTGACAGCGATAGGGGGGTCCTTCGCACACGACCCAGAAACCGTCGGGGATATGCCCTCCTGGCACACACGCTCGGCAAAATGAGGTCGTGTGCGACCGGCAAGCGCTCAAATACAGAAATACGTACAGTAGAGCTAAAAAATACAATTATACAGGCGAAATTGTTTTCGGTCACAAGTAAATCCCACACAGTCAGTCCCCGCTAAACATTTCCATTCGTATGTACATCCCACATAGTCGCTCCAAGGAAAACAATTTAGTTCACAGGTACATCACACATAATTTTTCCCGTTAAATTGTTTGTGATAGCATTGCCATTGCACATGATATTAACAATTTTATCGTTTGTGTTATTGAATGCATCGCACACGGTCCGTAGAAGAAACTATGTGGCAAAGGCTATCCATCGCACATAGTTTTTATGTGGTAAACGTTTGCGCAAGGTGGCTGTCGGTGTCAAAACCGGCGGATCTCGGGTAGGGGGTCCCGAACTGTGCGTCTAGGCGGATGGTAACAGGAGACAAGGGACACGATGTTTTTACCCAGGTTCGGGCCCTCTAGATGGAGGTAATACCCTACTCCCGCTTGATTAATATTGATGATATGGGTAGTACAAGAGTAGATCTACCACGAGATCAAGGAGGCTAAACCCTAGAAGCTAGCCTATGGTATGATTGTTGTTAGTTCGTCTTTGACTAAAACCCTCCGGCTTAAATAGACACCGGATAGGTTAGGGTTACACGTAGTCGGTTACAATGGTAGGAGATCTACATATCCGTATCACCAAGCTTGCCTTCCACGCCAAAGAAAGTCCCATCCGGACACGGGACTAAGTCTTCAATCTTGTATCTTCATAGTCTTGGAGTCCGGGCCGCGACGATAGTCCGGCTATCCGGACACCCCTAGTCCGGACTCCCTTAGTAGCCCCCAACCAAGGCTTCAATGACGCACGAACCGCACGCATATTGTCTTCTTCGGCATTGCAAGGCGGGTTCCTCCTCGAATACTTCATAGAAGGTTTTGAACACAAGGATAGTGTCCGCTCAGCAAAACAAGTTCCACATAACACCGTAGAGAGAATAATTTTTGGCGTAGATCTGTGACGTATTCCGGCGCGGCGTGACATCACACCACGCCAGTGCCTTTATATGAATCATTTTTTGCTGTTCCACCTCGGCGTGTTTAGCGAGGCGGTTTCCTTGGCACGCCTTATCAAAGCATAGATCGTGCCCCTTATTCCGGGATTCTCATCAATACGACGGGTAACCCATCCGCGCCATTGATTACGGCACTTTGGGAAATAAGCGAGTTTTACCAGTCGGTGGGGGACGATAGCTTCATCCGTCCATATAAGGATAAGGATCCACCTTTTCACCTATGCCTTCTTCCTCCTTTGCTTATCCATTTCACAAGACTTTCGAGCTCCAGCCGCCCAAGTCCGCACATCCCACCTCGATCTTTCTCCAACCATGTCGAGGCGGAGGCAGGTGGATGGCCTCCTCCGTAAAGGAGGGGCACATCACAAGATCGCTGGAGGCCGGAATACTTGTCCTGCAACATCACGCATCACGTGCTGCCCGATGCGGGCAGCTTATTCCAACCCCCAGCCCCATGAGAGGGTAGTGTTTCTACCCCACTTCCTCCGCTGACTAGGTTTTCCACTTCACCCATTTGTCCGGGGCTCATGTTCTACTACGGCCTGGACTTCCACGACCGCCCCGAATTTCATCCTTAACATCTCGGCGTTTATAAATCGTGTGTAGAACTTCTTCCTCTCAGCATCCAATTTCACTTCGCTTATGGTGAAGATCTTCAACGTCCGGCCCGAAGGTGTGGGCGGCCGCTGCCGGAGTGCGGAGGCGCCATGGTTGGCAAGATGGCCAAGGTCCTATGGCTCGAGGGCGCCTTTGTGGAGACAATAAAGGGGTGGCAATCGGGGTGGTTCTACATCACCGAGCCACGCGACCCCAATGGGCGGGCGGCCCCGACCAGATCTGGCTTCCCAGACGGCTCGTCATGGAAAGAGACGGGCCTGGCGTGGGGAATTTGGAAGAGCTATCCGGGACTCCGCACATGCATCCGAAACCTGGTGGACAAGAATCTCGTGCTTGTCGACATAATCCGTGTGATGCTCATCCACGGATTCTCCCATGCCAACAACGGGCCTTCAATTTGTGGGAGTTCGATCCGCAAGACAAAGACCGAACCTTGAGCCGGCTCTTCTACACTAGGTATGAAGATGCCCGAAGGTGTTGCTCAAGGGCGCCGGTTCAAAGATCCGCTACCAAAGATCGCGGATACAGCCATGTGTCCAAACAAGCGAGGTAAGTTATTTTACCCTTTACGGGACTCTTTTTCATAGATTGACTCTACGCTGGATCTAAAACTCCCTAATCTTTTGATGTGATCGGGTCAAGACGTCCGGATAGATTAACTGTCTGCTCCTTTGCCGAAGACCCGGAGGACGCCCGATTAATCTGGGCTGTTGGCTCCAGCCCCATGTGGTGCCGGAGAAGAAGGCCAAGAAGGAGGCCACGGAACTCGAAGGAGCTCCCAACGCCAGTGTTGTCGATTCTCAAGCGTAATCTTCTCCCGAGGACGAGGAGGAAGAAGAAGAAGCTCCTCCCCGCCGGGGAGGAGAAGAAAAGGAAGGCCGCCCAACGGGGAGGCCGGAGGGTCCAAGAAGGGAAGAACCCTTCCTCCGGACTTCTCCACCAACGTCGACGACGACGAGGAGGATTGGCCAACAAGGGCCAAGCGCCTGGCGAGATCGTAAGTGTCCGGATACCCACGGCGTTTTCATAATTGCATAGTGTTCTCTAATGCCGAACAATCATGCAGCCCGCCCAAGGGCGATTTCGCCGATTCATCGAGCGGGTCCACAGGCTCGCCGGAAATGGAGAGTACTTCGCTTCCGACCGCCTCCTCGCTTTCACGCCGCGGACGACGCCATGTGGGCCCCCAAGGGGGGCTTGGTCAAGAGGAGGTAGCGCAGAGGTGCCACAAGGCGACCTCCCGGACTACAGCGCTGGGGCAAGACCCCAGGGCTCTAAGCCCGACCCTCGTCCGGACTCCATGCCGGAACCATCAGCGGTTCCAAAGTCCGGACAATGGATCCTTCGCAAGAAGAAGGTAAGACGCCGGTGTCCTCCGGCCCAACCGAGGCACCGGATAAGCTTCGAGGCGCTCAACGGCACCTCCATCGAGGAGGAGCACCGCACTGTTATGAGTGCGGTGATCCGGATAGCTTCAGTCCGCCAAGAGCGGATCGATCAAGCCTGTACATCAGCCTTCTAACAAAGCTTTGAGGTAAGTTTAAAACATATAAAAATATTACCATAGACAAGAGCCCTCGATGCTTAGTTCGGTGTTCGGAAAGAAAAGCCGGAATAAGGATCTAAAAAGATATACGCAGGAGTCTAACATAAGTATGTCAATATGGGAATGCAAAGGCATTGCCGACTCTCGGCTCACAAGACCGATCGCTGAGGTCAATGCATTGAAGCAGAACCTCGAGCGGTCCGAGAACGAGCTCGGACAAGCCAAGAAGCAGCTCGAGGACAAGGAAGGTAAGTAAGACCTTATTAAAGAAATACCTTATAGAAAAGGTTTTCATTGCAAAAAATAACAGGAATAACATGGGTACCGCAGGGGCCACGAACGAGGTGGCGACCACAGGAAGCAAAGGTCCGTGGTCGAAAACAAAGCGGCTCCGAACGCACCGAGCGAGAGAAAGGAGAGGCGCAACTGGCCAAGGTATGGCATAAGAGCTCCAAGCTCGTGGAAAAACACAAGGGTTTGGAGCGTGACTCGAGGACTCGAGTCCGAGCTCATCTCGGCTCTTAGAGTGCCAAAGTTGCTAAGGCCGAGGCCCAAAAAGCCTCCAAGAAATTGAGTCTTTAAAGAAGATAGCGGCGGTAAGGCATTCTTTATGCAAAGCAAGAATGTAAAAGTCAATTACCTGTTACTTACCCGGATTCGAGCTCTCCGGAGCATTCGCAGATTTGCCCCAGTAGTGCATCCGATGCTGCCGCATTCTACCGCCGCCCAGGAGGAGCTCCACGGAGAAGGTGTTCGTCTCAATATGCCGAGGCCGGACATCCGTGCCCCTAAACGACCAGCTGAAGCAATGGTCGAAGCTCCACAAGGTCGCCGAACAGGCCATGAAGGGCCTTATAAGCGGTTGTGGCCATCGGAGGCCATGCCAGGAGCTACTTGGCTTGGTGCAGCCGGTGGTGGACGCCCGTCCGCGGCTTGAAGTCATCAAGCGCCCGTCTGCATTGAAGGGGTCCGTCGGCCCTTGCCCGTGCTAAAGTGCACGGGCAAGCTGAATCTGGAGAAGCTCATGACGGATGGGCCACCAAGGGCCATGAGCATCGCACGCCCGAAATGTACTATGAGGGCCTCCCGAGGTGCCCGCCGAACAGCGTATGAGTGCTCCAAGGATGTAATTTTTGAATAGGCTCGCGTTTGTTATCATGTACGCTAAAACTTGTTCATATGCGCTTAAGCAATGCTTATTAATTTAAAATATTACCTTCAGGCGGCCGTTTATCAAATTTGAGAGATGGCAAGTCGTTGGCTTCAGCCCCATGCCACGAGTGTGGGGTGTTCGGGATAAACTTGAGCACTCTTGTTCCCATTCTTGGGTCCATCTAGGAGGCGCTCAACACAACGAACAAGGCAACCGGACTTATAATGCTTGAACACTCTCACTTAGCCATAGAATTCTATAATTTTAAATTTCGTGAAGCCCCTAATATTCGAAGACCGAGTTCGGGCGCTATCCACGCCTTGGCCGGACAATTCGTTCCCTCGCACTAAGCGGCATAAGTCTTTAGGGACCCGAAAAACCTCTCGAACAGCGACCGCTCTCGCCTTATCATGACGGTCGGTTTAGCTTTCTCCATCGAGGTGCTCGACCAAAGATAAGCTGGGCACAATAATCGCATGGTTCTCCGGTGCTACCTTAGCCGATATAGCGAACGTAAGGTACCAAAACACGGAGCCGGCAAACCTAACTATTGACCCAAGACATGATTCGAGCCAATTCATATAATGCTATAAGTTAAAGGTGCCGCACTTGTGAAAGTGTTCGGACTTATCACACCATAATTTTGGGATACTTAAGCCCTCGGTGTATTGGCCGCACTAAAGTGTACGGTTGCAACATGTCGTGAAATGAACATATGTATATATAAAGGAAGTAGAGCAATAATAAGCAAAAGCTATGTATTGTCTATTCAAAAAGGTACTGCAATGGAAGCAGAGCGATACAAATAGTGCGATAAGCAAGGGATGGGACTATCTAACATGTCCCCTCCGTGGGTAAGCTGCGGGATAGTATGTAAAACAGGTATAATGCTCGTAATGAGACCACACAACACTCGGCGTGGCTTTCCGCTTCCACTGTTGCATCGTGAGTTCGGCGATTCAAGTGCCGGACAGGGCTTCTCAAAGAAGGAGTCCCGAAAGTAAAAAAAGGAAGAAAAAGGAAAAAGAAAAAGAAATGACACAAACGGAGCTCAGTGCGGTCGAGCCGCATTCTTGGCGTGCCGTTGTCTTGCTCCTCCCATATGCCCATGGTATCTCCAAAGCGTAATTATGTACGCGTAATACTAGCTTCGCAATTTCGCGAGGGCTGGGTTGAGGCCGGATTGCTACTCGTGCTTGAATCATGCCGTGGTCTTGTTGCGGTGTTACTCGGGCGTGCTTGGCGGTGTCCGGACGCTTAGTGGCCGGACTCGAGAATTGCCGTGAGAGGCTGCTTTGCACCTCCGCGCGAGGGTTGCCAGATGCTCCTCCGCTCGGAGAGAGCATTCGGTGTTCCATTGACCGTGATTACTCCTCGAGGGCCCGGCATCTTGAGCTTGAGGTATGCATAGTGCGGCACCGCATTGAACTTTGCAATGCGGTTCGTCCGGCAAAGCGTGCATGATAGCCGGCCGCGGAATGGGGATGATGTCGAAGATTAACTCTTCGCTTCGGAAGTTATCCGGGATCCGAAGACCACTTCGAGTGTAATCGAGCCCGCATAACTGGCCTCTACACCCGGTATGACGCCTTTAAAGGTCGTCTTTGTAGGTTTAATCTTGAGGGTCAATGCCCATTTTATGCGACCGTATCCCGATAAAGCAGGTGTTCAAGCGCCGCCGTCCATCGTGACTCTTGTGAGGTGAAATCCGTCGATAATTGGGTCAAGAACCAATGCGGTGAAGCCGTAGCGTGTGAATGCTAGTGGGGTGGTCCCTTCGATCGAAGGTGATTGGGTAGGAAGACCATGGGTTGAACTTCGGGGCGACTGGCTCCGTCGCATATACTCCCTTAGTGCACGCTTCCGCTCCCTTTTGGGTATGTGGGTTGCATATATCATGTTCACCGTCCGCACTTGTATAGGAAAACCTTCATCCTTTATTGTTCGCGTCGGGGCTCTTCCTCGCTATCGCTATGCAGCCCCTTGTCATTGAGTTCGCACTTAACTTGCACCTTGTTTGAACACCAAACAGTCCTGTTGGTGTGATTGGCTATTTTTTTCAGGTGCCATGTATCCGCACAAGCGATCGAGTATTCGGTCCAAGTTGGACGGGCCACAGGTATTTCTTTTGAATGGCTTCTTCCGCTTGACCGGGTTTAGAGCCTCTCAATCCGGCATTGACGGTTGTATCTTCAAGATATCGCCAAGCACGCGGCGCTTTGTTCTTGTTGAGACACGACCTGCCATTGCTGTCCTTGGTATCCGGACTATCAGGATGTTTGCCCAAGTTGTTGCTTCGAGCTAGCCAGCTGTCCTCTCCCGCACAAAAGCGAGTCATGAGGGTTGTGAGGGCTGCCATAGATTTCGGCTTTTCCTGTCCTAGGTGCCGCGCAAGCCACTCATCGCGGATGTTATGTTTGAAGGCTGCAAGGGCCTCTGCATCCGGACACCAATGATTTGATTTTTCTTTGTTAGGAACCGAGTCCGTAATTGTCCGCCGATTCTTCCGCTGCTGAATTATGTGGCTAAGGTCATCGGCGTCGGTGGTCGCACATATGTGCCTGGAAGTTATCAAGGAATGCGGCTTCCAGTCCTCCCAACAACCCAGTTGATTCTGGCGGCAAGCTATTGAGCCAATGTCGAGCTGGTCCTTTAAGCTTGAGTGGGAGGTATTTGATGGCGTGTAGATCATCACCATGGGCCATGTGGATATGGAGGAGATAATCCTCGATCCGCATCACAGGATCTGTGGTACCATCGTATGATTCGATGTTTACGGGCTTGAAGCCCTCGAGGATTTGATGATCCATTACTTCATCTATGAAGCATAGTGGGTGTCGGCACCTCAGATATGGGCTATATCACGGCGTAGCTCATATGAGCTTTGTCTCATCGTGTTCGCCCGGCCGGTTTTGATGTATCCGGTAGCCACGGTAATCATCCCAGCGTTGCTAAGCGCCCTCGCGATCCGTAGATCGATCTTGTATGTTTGCCTTATCCTCCAATATATCTCGCAAGTCCGTAGCGTTTTCCCTTGCCTTGGTACTTTTTGAGCGGCGTCGGGGTGTGGCTTGGAGCGGAGGGCCGAGAGGCTTCTCTGTCAGCGGCCATTGTGGTGGCCGGTCTGCCATGTCGTCTGGCAGTACCGCGACTTGGGTGCTTCCTCCTCTAGTCGAGGCAACGGCCCTGTGTTTGGGGTAGCTTTTTGGAGGGCGTTCGAGTTCATACCCTTCTACCGCAAGGACTTGGTCCATCTGTCGACTAGCAAGTCTTGATCAGCTCTAAGTCGTTGCTGCTTTTCTTGAGGCTGCTTGCCGTGGCTATAAGCCTAACGCTTTGAAACGCTCTGATTTGGCTGGATCTCGGGCCGCGACAAATTAAATGCCGTCGAGGCTTGCCTCATCTTGAAGGGAGGCGATAATTATCGCCCCTCGACATCTCTTTCTCGCTGCATCGTCAGGCGAACTTGCTTCTCCCTCCTCCCGTGTTGAGTCCTCGCTGGAGGGGGTTCTCTTGACCGTCCGGTGTTATTATCTCCGTGCGGAATCACCGCTTATTGTGGCGGATTTAGAGCGGCGCACGACGCCGGGCGCTTGGCCGCTTTCTTGCAGGGGTCATCCTCCGTTGTTCCATCGCTGCTCCCATCTTTTGGGATGTCCACCATGTATATGTCATATGACGAGGTGGCCTTCCAGTGCCCTGTAGGCGCTGGGTCTTGGTCATCTCCGGCGTCGTCGTCCATACCGTCGATGTCTTCGTTGTCGTAGTCTAGCATGTCGGTTAAATCATCGACAGTGGCTACAAAGTGGGTGGTGGGTGGGCGTTGAATTTCTTCGTCGTCCGCATCCCAACCTTCCTGTCCGTAGTCCGCCAGGCTCTCCGGATAAAGAGAGAGACTTTAGTGAATTCAGGATGTCGCCAAAGGGCGAGTGCTGAAAAGATGTCCGCGATGAACTCCATGACCGGCGCCCAATCGGATTCGATTAAGGGCGCGGAGGGTTCGGAGTCCGGAGAGGAGTCCCGGCACCTCGAGTCAAGGTCTTCGCAGCGACAGGGATGGAGTTCGCTCGATCACCGTAGAGATTGTAGCCCCGAGGCGGTGTCCAACCACTCGTCCTTGATCGGGGAATCCGGCCCGGATTAAGGGTCGAGCGGATCTCGTGCGGCCTCGAGGCACTATTCGATCGCAGAGCTAGATCATGCCCATCGAGGAGACGGTCGGCGGCGCTTGGCTGCGGCTCGAATCCGTCGAAGATCAAGTCTCCGCGGATATCGGTCGTATAGTTCAAACTTCCAAATCGACCGGATGGCCAGGGGCGTAGTATTCTGATCTGCTCCAAATGGCCAAGCGAATTGGCCCGCGATTAGCAAAGCCGCCGAACACGAAGATCTGTCCGGGAGAAAAGTCTCACCACAGACCGCGTCGTTATTGATGATCGGAAGGAGCCATCAGACCCTATCGGTGACCACACAGAGGAACTCTCAATGAAAGCACCAATGTCGGTGTCAAAACCGGCGGATCTCGGTAGGGGTCCCGAATCAGGCGCCTAGGCGGATGGTAACAGGAGACAAGGGACACGATGTTTTTACCTGTGTTCAGCCCTCTCGATGGAGGTAATACCCTACTCACCGCTTGATTAATATTGATGATATGGGTAGTACAAGAGTAGATCTACCACGAGATCAAGGAGGCTAAACCCTAGAAGCTAGCCTATGGTATGATTGTTGTTCGTCCCCACGGACTAAAACCCTCCGGTTTATATAGACACCGGATAGGTTAGGGTTACACAGAGTTGGTTACAATGGTAGGAGATCTACATATCCGTATCACCAAGCTTGCCTTCCACGCCAAGGAAAGTCCCATCCGGACACGAGACGAAGTCTTCAATCTTGTATCTTCGTAGTCTTGGAGTCCAGCCGCGACGATAGTCCGGCTGTCCGGACACCCCCTAGTCCGGGACTCCCTCAGTGGCCTAACGCAAATATTTTTCAAGAGAAGTCGTGTGTGATTGTTCATTGTTCCACACGGCTTATTCCTAGAAACTGTGTGCGTTGCCTGAGGTCATCGCCCACGGTATTTTTTCAATAACCGTTTGCAATAGCAAAACCCAATTAACAGACTAATTCGCCATTAGCAGGCTAATTGCCTTATTGTTAATAATCCATTTGTTAATATAATTGACATTCATATTAAGCACATAGTATATTTTATTTCCATATTAAGGAAGCATAATTTCATAATTGAGATACATCACAGTACAACATGATATAGCTTCAGCACTCAGCTACCTGATACGTCCATTTTATATCATGCTTTTATATCGATATTTATTGCATTATGGGCTGTTATTACACGTTATGTCACAATACTTATGCCTATTCTCTCTTATTTTACAAGGTTTACATGAAGAGGGAGAATGCCGCATAATTTGGAATTCTTAATTTGGAAAAGGAGCAAATATCAGAGACCTATTCTGCACAGCTCCAAAAGTCATGTAACTTCACGGAAGTCATTTTTGCAATTAATAAAAAATACTGAGCGGAGAAAACACCAGATGGGGGCCACACCCTGGCCACGAGGGTGGGAGGCGCGCCTACGCCTTTCGTGGGTCCTGATAGCCCTCCGTGCCCATCTTCTCGCTATATGAAGTCTTTCGTCCGAGAAAATCAGAAGCAAGCTTTAGGAAGAAACTCCGCCGCCACGACGGAACCTTGGCGGAACAAATCTAGGGCTCCGGCTGAGCTGTTAGCTGGGAAACTTCCCTCGGAGGGGGAAATCATCGCCATCGTCATCACCAACGATCCTCTCATCGGAGGGGTCAATCTCCATCAACATCTTCACCAAAGACCATCTCCTCTCAAACCTAGTTCATCTCTTGTATCCAATCTTTGTCCCAAAGCCTCAGATTGGTACATGTGGGTTACTAGTAGTGTTGATTACTCCTTGTAGTTGATGCTAGTTGGTTTATTTAGTGGAATATCATATGTTTAGATCCATTATACATATTAATACCCCCCTGATTATGAACATTAATATGATTTGTGAGTAGTTACGTTTGTTCCTGAGGACATGGGAGAAGTCTTGCTATAAGTACTCATGTGAATTTGGTATTCGCTCGATATTTTGATGAGATGTATGTTGTCTTTCCTCTAGTGGTGTTATGTGAACGTCGACTACATGACACTTCACCATTATTTGGGCCTAGAGGAAGGCATTGGGAAGTAATGAGTAGATGATGGGTTGCTAGAGTGATGTGCTTAAACCCTAGTTTTTGAGTTGCTTCAGAAGGGCTGATTTGGATCCATATGTTTCATGCTATGGTTAGGTTTACCTTAATACTTCTTTTCTAGTTGCGGATGCTTGCAATAGGGGTTAATAATAAGTGGGATGCTTTTCCAAGTAAGGACAGCACCTAAGCACTGGTCCACCCACATATCAAATTATCAAAGTACCGAACGCGAATCATATGAACGTGATGAAAACTAGCTTGACGATAATTCCCATGTGTCCTCGGGAGCGCTTTTCTCTATATAAGAGTTTGTCTAGGCTTGTCCTTTGCTACAAAAAGGATTGGGCCATCTTGCTGCACTTTATTTACACTTGTTACTTGTTACCCGTTACAAATTACCTTATCACAAAACTATCTGTTACCGATAATTTCGGTGCTTGCAGAGAATACCTTGCTGAAAACCGCTTATCATTTTGTTCTGCTCCTCGTTGTGTTCGACACTCTTACTTATCGAAAGGACTACGATAGATCCCCTATACTTGTGGGTCATCAAGACTCTTTTTTGGCGCCATTTCCGGGGAGTGAAGCGCCTTTGGTAGGTGGAATTTGGTAAGGAAAAATTTATATAGTGTGCTAAAATTTACTATTGCTTGTTACTATGGAAAGTAATCCTCTGAGGGGCTTGTTTGGGGTATGTTCACCCCGACCAGTAGAGCAAGAGTTGCTCCTCAACCTACTGAACCTTAATAAAATGTTTACTTTGAAATTCCTTCGGGTATGATAGAGAAACTGCTAGCTAATCCTTTTGTAGGAGATGGAACATTGCATCCCGATTTACACCTAATCTGCGTGGATGAAGTTTGTGGATTATTTAAGCTTGCAGGTATGCCCGATGATGTTATCAAGAAGAAGGTCTTCCCTTTATCTTTGAAGGGAGAGGCATTGAAATGGTATAGGCTATGTGATGATATGGGATCATGGAACTACAAACGATTGAAATTGGAATTTCATCAAAAGTTTTATCCTATGCATCTTGTTCATCGTGATCGTAATTATATATATAATTTTTGGCCTCGAGAAGGAGAAAGCATCACTCAAGCTTGGGGGAGGCTTAAGTCAATTTTATATTCATGCCCCAATCATGAGCTCTCAAGAGAAATGATTATTCAAAAAATTTATGCTCGGCTTTCTCTCAATAATCGCTCCATGCTCGATACTTCTTGTACTGGCTCTTTTATGATGAAGACTATTAAATTCAAATGGGATTTATTGGAAAGAATTAAATGCAACTCTGAAGATTGGGATCTCGACGAAGGTAAGGAGCCATGTATAACACCTAAGTTTGATTGTGTTAAATCTTTTATGGATACAGATGTTTTCCGTGAATTTAGCACTAAATATGGACTTGACTCTGAGATAGTAGCTTCTTTCTGTGAATCCTTTGTTACTCATGTTGATCTCCCTAAGGAGAAGTTGTTTAAATATAATCCTCCCATTGAAGTACAAGTAGTTGCACCTATTAAAGTTGAAGAAAAAAGACTATCACTTATGATGATCCTATTGTTCCTGCTGCTTATATTGAGAAGCCACCTTTCCCTGATAGAATAAAGGATCATGCTAAAGCTTCAACCGTAGTCAACAAAAGTAATATCAGGACACACAAACCACTTGAGCAAGTTAAAGTTGAACCTAAAATTGCTATGGTTAAAGATCTCTTGGCCGATAATATTGATGGGCATGTTATTTACTTCTGCAATGGAGCTGCTAGAATTGCTAGACCTGATGCTAAAAATAAACATAGACCTGTTGTAGGCATGCCCTGTTATTTTGTTAAAATAGGAGATCATTGTTATCATGGCTTGTGTGATATGGGTGCTAGTGCTAGTGCAATACCTCATTCTTTATCTGAAGAAATTATGCATGATATTGCACCACTGAAATAGAAGATATCAATGTTACCATTAAGCTTGCCAATAGAGATACTATATCACCGATTGGGATTATTAGAGATGTTGAAGTCTTGTGTGGGAAGGTTAAATATCCTGCTGATTTTCTTGTTCTTGGTTCCCCCACAAGATAGCTTTTGTCCCATTATATTTGGTAGACCCTTCTTGAACACTGTTAATGCTAGGATAGACTGCGAAAAGGATGTTGTTACTATTGGTTTGGGTGATATGTCTCATGAGTTTAATTTTGACAAATTTAGTAGACAACCCCGTGATGAGGAATTGCCTAGTAAAGATGAAATAGTTGGTCTTGCTTCTATTGCAGTGCCTCCTAGTTATCCTTTAGAACAATATTTGTTAGACCGTGAAAATGATACGCTTATGAATGAAAGAAGGGAAATAGATGAAGTATTCTTTAAACAGTGGACCTATTAAAACACAACTTGCCTGTTGAAATCCTAGGATCCTCCTCCACCCAAGGGTGATCCCGTGTTTGAGCTTTTAAACCAGAACTCGATACTCTCAAATATGCTTATCTTGATGAAAAGAAGATATATCCTGTTATTATTAGTGCTAACCTTTCGAGCATGAAGAAGAGAAATTATTGAAAACTACGAAGAAGCACCGTCTTTGCTATTTGATATACTCTTGATGATCTTAAGGGCATTAGTCCCACTCTAATTCAACACAAAATAAATTTGGAGAAAGACGCCAAACCAGTTATTGATCACCAACGACGGCTAAATCCTAAGATGAAAGAAGTGGTAAGAAAGGAAATACTAAAGCTCCTCGAAGTAGGTATAAATTATCCTGCTGGCTTTGATAGTCAAGGGTAAGTCACATTCATTGTGTCCCTAAGAAGGGAGGTATTACTGTCGTTCCTAATGATAAAGATGAATTGATTCTGCAAAGAATTATTACAGGTTATAGGATGGTGATTGATTTTCGCAAATTAAATAAAGCTACTAAAAAAGATCATTACCCTTTGCCATTCATTGACCAAATGCTAGAAAGATTATCCAAACACACACATTTTGCTTTCTAGATGGTTACTCTGGTTTCTCTCAATACCTGTAATAAATTTGATGATCAAGAAAAGACCACTTTTACTTGCCCTTTCGGTACCTTTTGCTTATAGACGATGCCTTTTGGTTTATGTAATGCACCTGCTACCTTTCAAAGATGCATGATGGCTATATTCTCGACTTTGTGAAAAGATTTGTGAGGTTTTCATGGATGATTTCTCTGTTTATGGATCCTCTTTTGATGATTGCTTAAGCAATCTTGATCGAGTTTTGCAGAGATGTGAAGAAACTAACCTTGTCTTGAATTGGGAGAAGTGCCACTTTATGGTTAATGAAGGTATTGTCATGGGGCATAAAATTTCTGAAAGAGGTATTGAAGTTGACAATGCTAAAGCTGATGCTATTGAAAAGATGCCGTGTCCTAAGGACATTAAAGGTATAAAAAGTTTCCTTGGTCATCTTTGGTTTTATGAGGGGAGGTTCATTAAGGACTTCTCAAAAATTTCCGGCCTCTCGACTAATCTATTACAAAAAGATATACCTTTTGTATTTGATGATGATTATGTGGAAGCATTTGAAATACTTAAGAAAGCATAAATTTATGCACCTATTGTTCCGCCACCTGATTGGAATTTACCCTTTGAAATTATGTGCGATGCTAGTGATGATGCTGTAGGTGCTGCTCTAGGATAAAGAGTTGATAAGAAATTAAATGTTATTCAATATGCTGGTAAAACTCTAGACAATGCCTAGAGAAATTATGATACTACTGAAAAGGAATTCTTAGCAGTTGTATTTGCTTGTGATAAGTTCAGACCTTATATTGTTGATTCTAAAGTAACTATTCACACTGATCAAGCTGCTATTAAATATCTTATGGAAAAGAAAGATGCTAAACCTAGACTTATTAGATGGGTTCTCCTACTACAAGAATTTGATTTGCATATTATTGATAGAAAGGGAGCCGAGAACCCTGTTGCAGACAACTTGCCTAGGTTAGAAAATGTTCTTGATGACCCACTACCTATTGATGATAGCTTTCCCGATGAACAACTAAATGTCATAAATGCTTCTCGTACTGCTCCATGCTATGCTGATTATGCTAATTACATTGTTGCTAAATTTATACCACCTAGTTTCACATACCAGCAAAAGAAAAAGTTTTTCTATGATTTGAGGCATTACTTCTGGGATGACCCACACCATTATAAAGGAGTAGATGGTGTTATTAGACGTTGTATACCTGAGCATGAACAGGAACAGATCCTACGCAAGTGTCACTCCGAAGCTTATGGAGGACACCACGCTGGAGATAGAATAACGCATAAGGTATTGCAATCCAGTTTTTATTGGCCTACTCTCTTCAAGGATGCCCGTAAGTTTGTCTTATCTTGTGATGAATGTCAAAGAATTGGTAACATTAGTAGACGTCAAGAAATGCCTATGAATTATTCGCACGTGATTGAACCATTCGATGTTTGGGGCTTTGATTATATGGGACCATTTCCTTCCTCTAATGGGTATACACATATTTTAGTTGCTATTGATTACGTTACTAAGTGGGTAGGAGCTACTCCAACTAGTAGTGCTGATCATAACACCTCTATTAAGATGCTTAAAGAAGTTATTTTTTTGAGGTTTGGAGTCCCTAGATATTTAATTACTGATGGTGGTTCACATTTTATTCATGGTGCCTTTCAGAAATGGTTGCTAAGTATGATGTTAATCATAGAATTGCATCTCCTTATCACCCATAGTCTAGTGGTCAAGTAGAATTGAGTAATAGAGAGCTCAAATTAATTTTGTAAAAGATTGTTAATAGATCTAGAAAGAATTGGTCCAAGAAAATTGTTGATGCATTATGGGCCTATAGAACCACATATAAAAATCCTATGGGTATGTGTCCGTATAAAATGGTTTATGGAAAAGCATGTTACTTACCTCTCGAACTAGAACATAAGGCATATTGGGCCATTAAATAGCTCAATTATGATTTCAAACTTGCCGGTGAGCAGAGGTTATTTGACATTAGCTCACTTGACGAATGGAGAACCCGGGCTTATGAGAATGCCAAACTGTTTAAAGAAAAAGTTAAAAGATGGCATGATAAAAGAATACAAAAGCACGAGTTTATTGTAGGTGATTATGAGTTGCTATTCAACTCTCGTTTAAGATTCTTTGCAGGAAAACTTCTCTCTAAATGGGAAGGTCCTTACGTTATCGAGGAGGTCTATCGCCCGGCGCCATAAAATCAACAACTTCAAGGCACAACCGAAGGTGGTGAACGGTCAAAGAATCAAACATTATATCTCAGGTAATCCTATAAATGTTGAAACTAATGTTATTGAAACCATAACCCCGGAGGAATACATAAGAGACACTTTCCAGAACGTTTCAGACTCCGAGAAGGAATATGTAAGTGGTACGGTAAGTAAACCGACTCCAAAACAGTTCTAATAGCAATTTTTCTCCGTTTTGGAACATTTAAGAAAATAGGAAAATAAGAAGTAGTCTCGAAGGACACAGGGCTTCCACGAGGGTGGAGGGCGCGCCTACCCCCCTGTGCGCCTGCCTCGTGGGCACCCTCGTACTCTCCGGACTCCTTTTCTTACACGATACTTCTTTTGGTCGGTAAAAATCATTATATAATCTCCCAAAGGTTTTGACCACCGTATCACGCAATTATCCTCTGTTCTTGTTTCAAGCTGTTTTCCTGACAGATCTAGAACACCATGACGTCTCCAAGTGCCCCCAAGGACAAGTTCTTCGAGAAGGTCATCAGCCCCTACCTCACGGAAGTGCTGCAACATCCTCAAACCATTGAGATGCGTGAGGGGTTGCTGCACATCCGCGATGTTGAGGGACCAAGGAGGACCGGAAGCGTGGAGACAAGGCTCGAGGCAATGGAGCAACAAGTTTTCAAGTGTCAGGAGATGGTGGAGCGTGGACTAGACTCCAATCACATAATGATCACGGAGTTCACCAACAACCACAAGCTGGATGTCAAGGACATTGGGGAGGCCATCTTCAAGCTTCATGAGAAAATCGAGCACCTCCAAGCCTGATCTGTGGACTGCAAAACCAAAACTGTGAGTATGAATATAGATTCAAGAGGATGAGTTTGGCTGCCAGATTTAAGGATCCTGAGACTCAATCATCCTTCTATGATGGTGAGCCTATGCCTTGGAAGAGGGACGACAAGCCCACATCATCAACAACTCCATCTCCTTCACCGCAAAAGAGACATAATCACATGGGTATGGGCACTCCCTTGGCAATCGCCAAGCTTGGGGAGGTGCCCCGGTATCGTATCACCATCACACTCCTATCTTTACTGTTTTTCTTAGTTCGATCCTTTTGGTAATATCTTGATCTAGTAGAATAAAGTTTTAGTGTGATTTAGTTTTGAATTTTGCCTTATGATCCTTCTATGTAATCGAGTCCGTGAGATATATATAATAAAGATTATTGTTGAGTCAAGGGCTTGATTATTTTGCTATGATCTTGAGGGAATAAAAGAAAAGAGAAAGAATAAAAAGAAATAAAGAGATCATATCGATCCTATGGAGAGTAATGACTTCACATATAAAGAGTATGATGACTAAAAGTTGTTGAGAGTTGACAAATTTAGTTTTGGTCATCGTTGCAATTAATAGGAAGTAATAAAGAAAGAGAGGTTTTCACATATAAATATACTATCTTGGACATCTTTTATGATTGTGAGCACCCATTAAAATATGACATGCTAAAGAGTTGATGTTGGACAAGGAAGACAACATAATGGTTATGTTTTCTTATATCCGAAATAAAGTATATTGTCATGGATCATCCAACATGTTGAGCTTGCCTTTCTCCCTCATGCTAGCCAATTCTTTGCACCAAGTAGAGATACTACTTGTGCTTCCAATATCCTTAAACCCGGTTTTGCCATGAGAGTCCACCATATCTACCTATGGATTGAGTAAGATCCTTCAAGTAAGTTTTCATGTTGCTTGCAATAAAAATTGCTTCTAAATATGTATGATCTATTAGTGTGGAGAAAATAAACTTTATACAATCTTGTGATATGGAAGCAATAAAAGTTTACGGACTACATAATAAAGGTCCATATCACAAGTGGCAATATAAAGTGACGTTCTTTTGCATTAAGATTTCGTGCATCCAACCCTAAAAGCACATGACAACCTCTACTTCCCTCTGCGAAGGGCCTATCTTTTACTTTTACCTTTTGCAAAAGTCATGATGATCTTCACCTTTCCTTTTTACATTTTATCCTTTGGCAAGCACACCGTGTTGGAAAGATCATGATATATATATATATATATATATATATATATATATATATATATATATATATATATATATATATATATATATATATATATATATATATATATATATATATATATATATATATCCAATTGGATGTAAGTTGGCATGAATTATTATTGTTGACATTACCCTTGAGGTAAAAGGTTGGGAGGCAACACTATAAGCCCTATCTTTCTCTCAGGTTCCATTAAAACTCCATACCCATAAGTATTGCGTGAGTGTTAGCAATTGTGAAAGACTAAATGATAGTTGAGTATGTGGACTGATACGTCTCCAACGTATCTATAATTTTTGATTGCTCCATGCTACTTTATCTACTGTTTAGGACTATATTGGGCTTTATTTTCCACTTCTATATTATTTTTGGAACTAACCTATTAACCGGAGGCCCGGCCCAGAATTGCTGTTTTTTGCCTATTTCAGTGTTTCGAAGAAACGGAATATCAAACGGAGTCCAAAGGGGGAACGTGATTTTCTCACCGAACGTGATCCAGGAGACTTGGACCCTGCTCCAAGGAACAAAAGAGGAGGTCACGAGGTGGGGGCGCCTCACCTCGTGGGCCCCCCGTTGCTCCATCGACGCACTCCTTCCTCCTATATATACCTACGCACTCGACAGATCAAATACGGAGCCAAAAACCTAATTCCACCGCCGCAACTTTCTCAGATCCACGAGATCCCATCTTGGGGCCTGTTCGAGCTCACGGAGAGGGTCATCATCACGGAGGGCTTCTACATCATCATAGCCTCCGATGAAGTGTGAGTAGTTTACTTCAAGACCTTCGGGTCCATAGTTAGTAGCTAGATGGCTTATTCTCTCTTTTGGATCTCAATACAATGTTCTCCCCTCTTGTGGAGATCTATTCGATGTAATCTTCTTTTTCTTGGTGTGTTTGTTGAGACCGATGAATTGTGGGTTTATGATCCAAATTTTATCTATGAATAATATTTGAATCTTCTCTGAATTCTTTTATGTATGATTGAGTTATCTTTGCAAGTCTCTTCAATTATCCGCTTGGTTTGGCTAACTAGATTGGTAATTCTTGCAATGGGATAAGTGCTTAGCTTTGGGTTCAATCTATGCGGTGTCCTTTCACAAAGGATGTATAAGGGCAACAAGGCACATATTGTATTTTTGCCATCGAGGATAACAAGATGGGTTTTTTATCATATTGCATGAATTTATCCCTCTACATCATGTCATCTTCCTTAAGGCGTTACTCTATTTTTAACTTAATACTCTAGATGCATGCTGGATAGAGGTCGATGAGTGGAGTAAGAGTAGTAAATGCGTAATCAAGCTTCAGCTTTACTTGTCTCGGACGTGATGCCCATATACATGATCATACCTAGATATCCTCATAACTATGCTCATTTCTATCAATTGCTCAACAAGAATTTGTTCACCCAATCAGTAGAATACTTATGCTCTTGAGAGAAGCCACTAGTGAAACCTATGGTCCCCGGGTCTATTTTCATCATATCAATCTCCATCACTTTAATACTTGCTTTGTTTTTACTTTGCCTTTTACTTTTCACTTTGCATCTCTATATCAAAAATACCAAAAATATTAGCTATCATCTCTATCAGATCTCACCCTCGTAAGTGACCGTGAAGGGATTGACAACCCCTAATCGCGTTGGTTGCGAGTAGCTATCGCCGTGTGTGCACTGAGGGACTTGAGCGTGGCCTCCTCATCGATTGATACCTTGGTTCTCAAAAACTGAGGGAAATACTTACGCTACTTTGTCGCATCATCCTCTCCTCTTCGGGAAATCCAACGCAAAGGCTCAAGAGGTAGCAAGAAGAATTTCCGGGCGCCGCTGTTGGAGTCTGCTGAAAGTCAACATACCAAGTACCCATCACAATCCCTATCTCTCGCATTACATTATTTCCCATTTGCCTCTCGCTTTCCTCTCCCCACTTCACCCTTGCCGCTTTATTCGCCTCTCTTTCCTAATCTCCTCCTCTTTTCCCGCTTGCCTCTCCGTGGTTATGGCCGAATCAAAAAAGAACTAAGGGCCCTTTCCTAGGTTCTAGTACCTTGGATAACCCCTCTATCCTCTCTAAGCTCATAAATAATGATATATAGAAAGACCCACCGGGTCTCCAATGAGAGCTTGAATAATTTTGGTGAGGATGACCTGAATTTTTCGTTATTTACTTGATGAGTCTTTAAAAGATGCTTGGGATAGGTTATTAAGGATTCGGGCTAGCTATGTACCACAATATCAAATTGAGGTTTACCTAAGAAGTTTCTATATTGGATTGCCCGCTTCTTTCAAACAAGTTCTAGACTCTATTTTTGATGAAGGTTTTCCCGAAGGGGATGCTATAGATACCTATGAAAAATGAAAACTATATTTGGGCACCCCGTGAATGATAAAGTTGAACCAACTACTCTCTTGTGCTTTTATCAAAATGAAATTATTAAAGAGATGAAGTCTAGTTTAGAGGCAAATTTCCGTAACGTGCTTAACCTTACTTCTTCCATTAATGGCCATGTGCTTAACTTAAATAGAAGAATGAATGCCATAGAAAGGAGATCCTCCTCTTGAAGTGCCAAAGATGGCAATACTTAAATCTATCCTTGCTTTTATGCCTAGTTAGGGGCGTTAAACGATAGCGCTTGTTGGGAGGCGACCCAATTTTTTTTAGTTTTTTTCGCTTTTGCTTCTGTTTAGGAATAAAAATCATTCTAGCCTCTGGTTAGATGTGGTTTTATGTTTTATATAGTGTTTGTGCCAAGCGAGACCTATTGGATCTTCTTGGATGATAGTTATTTGATCTTGCTGTAATTTCCAGAAACTTTGCGTTCGGTGGCCAAATTGTTAAAAATCAGCAGAACGTGATAAAATACTGATTCCAATTGCTGCTGATCAATAAGCAAATTGTCTAGGTCGTATAATTTTGGTAGATGTTTTGGAGTTCCAGAAGTTTGTGTTAGTTACAGATTACTACAGACTGTTCTGTTTTTGACAGATTCTGTTTTTCGTGTGTTGTTTGCTTATTTTGATGAATCTATGGCTAGTAAAATAGTTTATAATACATAGAGAAGTTGGAATACAGTAGGTTTAACACCAATATAAATAAAGAAAATGAGTTCATTACAGTATCTTAAAGTAGTCTTTTGTTTTCTTTCTCTAACGGAGCTCACGAGATTTCTGTTGAGTTTTGTGTTGTGAAGTTTTCAAGTTTTGGGTAAATTCTTTTGATGGATTATGGAACAAGGAGTGGCAAGAGCCTAAGCTTGGGGATGCCCATGTCACCCCCAAGGTAATACAAGGACACCAAAAAGTCAAAGCTTGGGGATGCCCCGGAAGGCATCCCCTCTTTCGTCTACTTCCATCGGTAATTTACTTGGAGCTATATTTTTATTCACCACATGATATGTGTTTTCCTTGGAGCGTCTTGTATTATTTGCATCTTTGTTTGTTAGTTTGCCACAATCATCCTTGCTGTACACACCCTTTGAGAGAGCCATACATAAATTGGAATTTGATATAATACTCTATGTGCTTCACTTATATCTTTTGAGCTTGATAGTTTTGCTCATAGTGCTTCACTTATATCTTTTGAGCGTGATAATTTTTGCTCTAGTGCTTCACTTAGATCTTTTAGAGCACGGTGGTGGATTTTTTAAAGAAACTATTGATCTCATGCTTCACTTAAATTATTTTGAGAGTCGTTAATAGCATGGTAATTTGTAATGTCAATATACTTGGTATTCAAGATATGTGAAACTTTCTTTTGAGTGCGTTGAATACTAAGAAAAGTTTGGTGCTTGATAATTGTTTTGAGATATGAAGATGGTGATATGAGAGTCATGCTAGTTGAGTAGTTGTGAATTTAAAGTATACTTGTGTTGAAGTTTGTGATTCCGTAGTATGCACGCATTTTGGTGAACCGTTATGTGATGAACTTGAGCATGATTTATTTATTGATTGTCTTCCTTATGAGTGGCGGTCGTGACTTGACGATGGTCTTTTCCTACCAATCTATCCCCTAGGAGCATGCGTAATACTTTGCTTTGATAACTTCTAGATTTTTGCAATAAGTATATGAGTTCTTTATGACTAATGTTGAGTCCATGGATTATACGCACTTTTTCCCATCCTTCCACCATTGCTAGCCTCTATACCGCAAGTGACTTCGGCCGCACGATCATACACCCACCTCATAAACCTTCCTCAAAAAGCACAATTATACCTACCTATCATGGCATTTCCATAGCCATTTCTTTTAGATATATTGCCATGCAACTTTCCTTCCACTGCTCCGCTGGTATTATGACACGCTCCATCATTGTCATATTGCTAGCATGATCATGTAGTTGATATCGTATTTTGTGGCAAAGCCACTGCTCATAATTCTTTTCATACATGTCACTCTTTGATTCATTGCATATCCTTAAGACACCACGAGGGCATTCATATAGAGTCATATTTTGTTCTAAGAATCGAGTTGTAATTTTTGAGTTGTAAGAAAATAAAAGTGTGATGATCATCATTTTAGAGCATCATCCCAAGTGAGGAAAGGATGATGGAGACTATGATTCCCCACAAGTCGGATGAGACTCCTGACCGAAAAAAGAGAAAAAAAAGAGGCCATAAAAAAAGAGAAAGGCCCAAATAAAAAAATGAGACAAAAAGAGAGAAGGGACAATGCTACTATCCTTTTACCACACTCGTGCTTCAAAGTAGCACCAAGATCTTCATGATAGAGAGTCTCTCAATTTTGTCACTTTCATATACTAGTGGGATTTTTTCATTATAGAACTTGGCTTGTATATTCCAATGATGGGCTTCCTCAAATGCCCTAGGTCTTCGTGGAGCAAGTTGTGTTGGATGCACACCTTACTTAGTTTCTTTTTGTTGAGCTTTCATATACTTATAGCTCTAGTGCATCCGTTGCATGGCAATCCTACTCACCACATTGATATATATTGATGGGCATCTCCATAGCCCGTTGATACGCCTAGTTTATGTGAGACTATCTTCCCATCTTTTGTCTTCTCCACAACCACCATTCTATTCCCACTTATAGTGTTATATCCATGGCTCACGCCTCATGTATTATGTGAAGATTGAAAAAGTTTTGAAAATGTTAAAGTATGAAACAATTGCTTGGCTTGTCATCGGGTTGTGCATGATTTAAATACTTTGTGTGGTGAAGATGGAGCATAGCCGTACTATATGATATTGTAGGGATAACTTTTCTTGGCCATGTTATTTTGAGGAAGACATAATTACTAAATTAGTATGCTTGAAGTATTATTATTTTTCATGTCAATATGAACTTTGTCTTGAATCTTTCGGATCTGAATATTCATACCACAATTAAGAGGATTTACATTGAAATTATGCCAAAGTATCACCTCCAAGCATCAAAAATTCTTTTTTATCATTTACCTACTCAAGGACGCAGCAGAATTAAGCTTGGGATGCCCGATACGCCCAACGTATCTATAATTTTTTATTGCTCCATGCTACTTTATGTGTACCGGTTAGGACTATATTGGGCTTTATTTTCCACTTTATATTATTTTTGGGACTAACTCTATTAACCGGAGGCCCAGCCCAATTGCTGTTGTTTTTGCCTATTTTCGTTTCAAGAAAGCGGAATATCAAACGGAGTCCAAACGGAATAAAACCTTCGAACGTGATTTTCTCATCAACGTGATCCAGGAGACTTGGACCCTCGCCTCCAAGGAACAAAAGAGGAGGTCACGAGGGTGGGGCGCCCTCACCTCGTGGGCCCCGTTGCTCCAACCGACGATTCTTCCTCCTATATATATACCCACGCACTTCTTGACAGATCGAATACGGAGCCAAAAACCTAATTCCACCGCCGCTACTTTCTCGTATCCCACGAGATCCCATCTTTGGGGCCTGCCCTGAGCCTCCGCTTGAGAGGGCCGCAATCACAAAGTGCTTCTACCTCATCATAGCTCTCTCCCATGAAGTGTGAGTAGTTTACTTCACACCTTCGGGTCCATAGTTAGTAGCTAGATGGCTTCTTCTCTTTTGGATCTCAATACAATGTTCTCCCCCTCTTGTGGAGATCTATTCGATGTAATCTTCTTTTTGCGCGTGTTTGTTGAGACCGATGAATTGTGGGTTTATGATCCAGCTTATCTATGAATAATATTTGAATCTTCTCCTGAATTCTTTATGTATGATTGAGTTATCTTTGCAAGTCTCTTTCTAATTATCCGCTTGGTTTGGCCAACTAGATTGGTAGTTCTTGCAATGAGAGAAGTGCTTAGCTTTTGGGTTCAATCTTGTGTGTGTCCTTTCCGGTGACAAAGGGGCAAAGCAAGGCACGTATTGTATTGCTGCTATCGAGATAACAAGATGGGGTTTTTATCATATATTGCATGAATTTATCCTCTACATCATGTCATCTTTGCTTAAGGCAAGCATACTGCTTTTAACTTAATACTCTAGGATGCATGCTTTGGATAGCGGTCGATGAGTGGAGTAATAGTAGTAAATGCAGAATTCGCTTCGGTTGCCATTTGTCTTGGACATGATGCCTATGTACATGATCATACCTAGATATCCTCATAACTATGCTCAATTCTATCAATTGCTCAACAAAGAATTTGTTCACCCACCATAGAATACTTATGCTCTTGAGAGAAGCCACTAGTGAAAACCCTATGGCCCCCCGGGTCTATTTTCATCATATCAATCTCCATCACTTTAATACTTGCTTTGTTTTTACTTTGCCTTTTACTTTTCACTTTGCATCTCTATATCAAAAAATACCAAAAATATTATCTATCATCTCTATCAACATCTCACCCTCGTAAGTGACCGTGGAAGGGATTGACAACCCCTAATCGCGTTGGTCATGCAGTAGCTATCGCTTTGTGCAGTACAAGGGACTTGAGCGTGGCCTCCCAACGGATTGATACCTTGGTTCTCAAAACTGAGGGAAATACTTCACGCTTACTTTGTCGGTGCATCATCCTCTCCTCTTCGGGGAA